>CM061559.1:127862562-129112562 GCA_030864225.1 Capsicum baccatum var. pendulum | reverse complement strand
TACGAGGAATAAAGTAAAAGAGGAGCAAGGAAGAGCATATCTTCATAACTGAGCATTCATCGTCAAGTATAATTTATCTAGAGATATATAAATACATATAACATGAATATTACGATGTATTATTAGATTCAATATGGTTAGAAATATAGCTTCTCATGTCATCAATAAATATGACTTCTAGAGCCCTTAGTAGCAGGACTCAAAATATTAGCAGCAAGAGGGCTTTCTATCCTAATCACTACTTTGGTTACTAGGCAAAGTATAGCATTAGTAATATCATAGTCTAACGCCCAAAATAGTAGTCTAGTCAATGATTTAAATGATAACATAGTTTTGGGCCTAATTAATATCATAATCTATAGCTACACGTAACATTAACGTTAATATAGTCAGCAACCATATACATAACATTAAGTAATATCACCATAGCTCATTTACTACGGTTAGCCAATATTCTTCAAAGAACATTCTCTAACCATTTAACAAATGTCTAAGGTTTCAATGGAACTATATAAATACAAGCTTAAGGTGGGTCAAGATCCCACTTTTAATCCTCAATTTTCATAATTAGACAAACTATGCCCCAAACTAGGCTAAGGTATCTAGTTCAATCTCTAGATTTCAAGTAATCCATAACTAATCGTAAGATATAAACTTCGCCTAGAAATATGGGAATTTAGGCCAACACTACAAAAATTATAGTTTCAAGATCACTAGAATAGTCCAACTAAGGTTAAGTATACTAACCATGGTTCCAACACATAAACTACATTCCAAACCTAGCATAATATCATATCCATACTGCAAATTAGCTTAACCTAGGAAAAAGGCAATAGGGTTCTAAAAGGGTCATAAATATTCCAGCTTACGAGTCCAAAACCATCATCTAATTTTCCAAATATTAATAATCAATACTGTGTTATTTTTTTCATAGTTCAGCCTAACATTCATATTCACATGCCATACATAACACACATCATCTTTAAAGAAGAATAGGTAGAAGCCTACCTCAAAGCCAAACCGTTAGAGCTTACATCATTCGCCACATGCTCGTCTTCACTTCCCAATCCCGAAAATACCATAATGCTATCAAAAATATAATCTACTCATAAATACGAGTCTAATGATACCCATATTGCACTATTATGCTTCGGATCCAAAAGTAACTCCAAAAATTCTAAGTGGGTCCCACTTACAAAAAATGGATTTCTGAGGCCAACCCAATACTCAAACATCATTAAGAAATTACAACCCTCAAGAAATAGGTGCAAAAAAACTAATTTTGGGATAAAATTAAGTCCTAATTGAATTTTGAGATTTTGGGTCAAGAACTAAGAGATTCATCAATAAAATGATAAAATCTTACCTTAATTCAAATGATAATCGCGATATAAGAAATCAAGATCCTAAGACACCCACACAACTTAATTTTGAGTTGTGATGCCCATTTAGGACTTTAGGATCTCAAAGATGAATGGAATATGCCCAAATTCATGACCTTGGGGTCTATTTATTGACCCCCCCTCCCTGATGAAGAGATGTGGTATCCTTCTGACAACAAAGTCAAAAACTTGTTTTTGACCCTCAAAACTCATTTGATACCCAAATAACATGATCCAATAGTGAAATTTGAGCGTAAACCACATTTTAAATTCATTAGAATCATCGAAAGTTTCATCCGAGATCGTTTCAATAAAATGTGAGGTTCATACCTATAATTCCATTTTTTTATAAAATCTGCTCAAAGACACAAAGTAAGTCTGGGAGCCTTGGGACCTGAACCAAGGGTCCTCCTTGACTAAAATAAACATTCTGAATGCGATGGATAAGTTGGATTTTTCATCCAAGATTTTTTCGATCAAATGTGGGTCCCATACCCATATTCTTGATTTTCCACTTTCCAACCAATAGGTTGAAATAAGCTCGGGTGTATTGGGACCCAAACCAAAGGTCTACCTAGCCTAAAATTGATATTAAGGATCTATTGGTGTAGTGAAAAATTACATTCGAGATTATTTCACTGATGTTTTTGCTCGGTGGCCATTTGAAATAAGCAAAGACTTCAAAATAGGAAATTGGTTCAAAAACCAAATGAACTACCCGATAAATGAACTATCAATCTCAGTAAGTCATAAATGACTTGTGGAAGCTATGGAGAATCCCTAACCGTGAAGATAAGAAAAAATATGAAAAATTACCAGAAGGATCAATATATTTCTTGAAGCCCAAAATTGTGTAGTATCCAGCGATAACAAAATCCCAAATCAACTCCTTCTTTGTTCTCTGATATTTTGGAAACTTTGAAGTTTCACAAATGAGAAATAAAATTCCAACATAGAAATAAGAAATGAAATTCCAACACCCTCCCCCTCAAGTTGGAGATATGGAAGAGACACCCAACTTGCAAAGAAGTTAATAATGCATAGGCCATGATAATGACTTAGTGAATATATCGATGAGCTAGGAAGAGGATTTCACATATTACAAGGATATCAATTCGGCAAGGTACTATTGATGGACAAAGTGGTAGTCAATTAAGGAATGCTTTATTCATTCATGAAAAATGAGATTCTTGGCGATATGAATGGCGACAAGACTATCGGTGTGAAGCAGTATCAATAAAGGAATTGATATTCAAAGATCCTCAAAATTTTAATTAGCCAGGTAAGCTTGGATACTACTCTTCTCATAGAGAGATACACGGCTTCAGCCGAACTGAGAGTGAAAGTTTTTTTGACTTTCATAAAATAGGAGAAGAACTAAGTGAAATTTAAAACCCACTTATAGATTTTCGTGAATCTAGAAAGGTATATTAGTCGAACTCACAAAATGCAATCAATTCAAAATAAGCAAAAGCAAACACAAAAACTCTAAGTCCAGAACTAGTAAGGAAATGCCAAAGCACTCTCAATGCATCTTTAAAATGACGTTCACATAGATACTACATAATTGACTCAAATCTTGCATTGTGAATGACAAATTAGTCCTAGTAGATGTTAGTTAATTGAACTTGTCCAATAAATATCTATATAAAGTAGGGTCTTGGATAGGAATACCTTGATTAGCCTATAATCTCACACTATGATTTAAACGTGAAGAAATAGTAGATAAATCTAGTATGAATTTTCTTTGAAAAATGAGCATCCCCATTGATTCCCAAACAATTTCCATGCCAACAAAAAATGCAATGGACCAAGATCTTTGATTTTGAACTCCTCATCTGAAAATAGTTTTACAGATTATAATTCACCCTCATTATTTCCTATCAATAACATGTCATCAATATACACTGCTACAATAGAGATAGGATTACCAAACGTCTTAAAAAAGAATAATCATTGAGGAAATGACTAAAATGTTTAAAATTGATAGCAGAAGTAAGCTTAGCATGTCATTGTCTGAATACTTATTTAAGACCATAAATGAATTTCTTCTTCAAACAAATATGATTAGGAGGGGGTGATGCAACATCAGGTGGAAAATTTATATAAAATGCTTCATTGAGATCACATGAAAAAAAACATTATTGATATCTAACAAAAAAATCTTCAGTTATTCATAAATGTAATCGCTAAAATACATTTAATAGTGGTCATCTAGATTATTAGGGAAAAAGTGTCATAATATTTAATACCTTCTCTTTTCACATAACCTCTAATGACTAATCTAGCCTTTAGATTTTGAATGCTTCCATAAGTGTTCTGCTTCACATTATTGACCCATTTAGAAGGTAGTATTTTTTTCAAATAGGAAGAGAAATAACATTTAATGTGTTGTTTAACTTTAAATCTGTAAGTTTTTTATCCATGACTTCTTGCCAACCTGGATAATGTGTCTCTAGAATATATTTAATAGTTTTTTGTATACTAGAAATAGAGTTATGCATGACTTGATTATTAGAAAATATATCCCTAAAAGGTAAATAAGTAGGAGTAGCCAGACTAAGAAACCAGGTGGAAGTCTTATCTATAAGATGAAGAGCATTACAAATACAATTTTCTAAGTAATCGGGTTTCTTATGACTCCTAGAAGATTTTCTTACTATATTTTGAACAATAGGAATTGAAGGAGACTCAAAGTTGTATTAGAATTGAATACTGTAGATGTGCATCATTGGAATGAGATGGGATAGATGTTGCTCAAGATATATTGGGAGTTATAGGAATAGTATCAGAATTAGAAGCAGGATATGATGAAGAATCCAATGATAGAAAATTAGTAGTCAGACATCTCAAAATGAAATAAAGCAGGATGCAAAACAAACTTTGAAAGAGATAGAAGATATTCTTTATGAAAAAGTATATCCATAGAAACTGTAATTTTCTTCATTTGTAAACTTAACACTTTATAACCTTTTTTTCATAGGGATAACTTATGAACAAACAAGGTGAGGCTTTAGGATCAAATTTAATCCTATGTAAAGGTAGAGTAAAAACAAAACATAAGCAATCAAAACACCTAAAATGATCATAGGATGGTTAATTCCTGAATAAAATCTCGAAAGGAGTCTTGGAATTTAAGACACTTGAAGGAAATTTTCTTATGAGATAAGTAGCAGTTAACAGACAATTCTGCAATAATTTATGTGTAGGTGAAATTGAAATAAGAGAGCTCTTGATGTTTTTAATAAGTGTTTATGTTTTATTTCCACCATTTCATTTTGTTGTGGGGGTATAAACACAAGTTGTTTGTTAAATAATTTCTTTGGAGAAAAAAAAATTAGAATGTTCCTCTCATTACCTAATTCAAATGTATTATGTTGATCTGAAAATTGTGGATATTTTTATTATAGATACTTATGGTTTCAATTTCTAGTACATAAAATTTGCTTATGTTGTTATGTTTCAAATTTTTTGTGTTTATACTTCTTAACTAATATTATCTTGACTAGTGATTGGTTGGACATATTACGGTTTTATTAGTGTATGTATACTTTGTATATGAGGATGGTAGAAGGTACATCATGAATTTTGAGAGTAAAACATGTAAATGTGGAAGGTTTCAACTTGACGAGATACACATTGCAGTTTTGAAGAGCAAACACATAAAAGATATGGGATCCTACTGTTTAGATTATTACAAGCCTAATAATCATCAAGATATATTAAGTACCAAGAAATTCAATCCCAGATATGTAGGAATAAAATGAGCCTAGCGAATTTGAAGAGGAAGTGTTCTTACCACAAAAGATTTCAACTACTGAACAACATTTGGTCATACATATATTTAGTACGTGTGGCATGTCTCATAATCAATACAACTTTTTATAATATCCATATCTTGTCTAAGTGTATGCATCAATTTGTCGAAAGGAATCTTTCCCCATGAAAAATCTCTATATCTCCCATCCTCGACCATATTAAAATTTGCAATGCTCATAGATGCATCAATATTTATTTGAGAGAGAATAAAGGTATAAATAAAGTACAAGGTAGCCATCTGGAGTGTATCTTAATAATTTTCAAAATTACCAAACTTGAAATGTTTAATCAAATCTAGCGTACTCACAACAAATTTTTCAGGAAAATCTTTCCATCAACATACTAAGAGGCAAATTTGGGTACTAAAAATCTATTGTATTGCCGGTGCATTTCAAATCGATAACTCTGAGCACAATGTTATTGACCCATACATAAACTTCATCAGAATTGTCCTGTTCTAACTCGAGCATCAAAATGCATTTAGTTATCTGATCGGTAAACTTACAATTTGGTATATTCAGATAAACACCAAAACATGTTTCTCGGAATAAATCAATAACCTCATTGTTTAGAACATCAACAAAATCAGTTAGATATGCCGGTTTCATGTGTTGTCGAACCTCAAAAGATGAGGTGGAATATATTTGATAACATATTTCATTCCCTGCAAACAAATCAATTAACAAAAATATATATGTAATTATTAACTAGATAATCGTAACATTGAAAATTCTAACACATAATGTATAACACTACGATAACATAGAGCATGTATCTTTCAAAGAAAAAATACATAATTGTTATGTATCTTTTCGACATTTATGTATCTACAATGCAATAATATGTAATGCCCAAAAGCTATTCCATGGACGTCACATGGTGCTTAGGACTATTAGTAGTCCTAAAAGCTAATCCATGATATCTACTCACTTAGCACTAAATACAAAACAATTTATATGGACGTACACGAAAACTTAAACTGATAAACTAAAGTTCACTTGGAATGTCAATTCAATAAAACCAAATAAATCAAACAAGACTGAAAGTCTGAAGGTCTGAAAGAATACAACGGATAGATTTTGACAAGCCTCTGAATAAACTAAAGAGCCACTGGGATAGACCCCAGCTGACCCAAAAAAAAGTATAAATTCTACACCAATACTTATTAATTGAGCAACTGAATTAAAATATAATCTTGTCCTTCAAAGCATGAGAACTCACCAGCTGTCGAGATGTAGAAAATATTGATCATACATAATTGTGCTACTAAAAATGAACATTAGAACCTACATAATGAAGCAATGTAGCCACACAAGCATATATGTAGTCAGTTTTGTAATATACTGAGTATATGGGGGTGAATGCAATAAGTGAACTGATATGTATCATAATCTTAAAATGTCATGCTAAGTGTAAATAGGATCACCATGATCATGAAAGAAAATGAAAGCTAAAATATCTTAAAACATGAATAGTAAAGCATAACTTGAAAATCTGAATTAGCATAATCATAACTCATAAAATAATATCCGAGTAAAGTTTGTGAGCCAATCACACTTAGTTTCTAAAATATTTTGTTTGTATGAGATTCTTTTAACCAACATAAACTATGTGAGCTAGCATGGAGTACAACGTCTTATCCACATTGAAGAGAGTTGTTCAACCCTTTTCATCAGTATAAACCTTAACTTAGAGTGATCACTAAACTTAGCCCATTTGGGCTAGGAGACACTCTTTGATGAGGCCCCTTAAACCTACGATGGTACGTAGTTTTTGAAAAATGAATGCGCTAAACCCACATTCCATCTCAGTGCTAAATACTACTCACAAAATATATTTATTTTTGCTCATACTTATGAAATTCATCTTAAAGTAGCATATAGGTTTATAAAATGAAAACTAACTAGGCTTCTCTCGCTAAAATCATACTTATAAAGAAATTTGTGAATTTTATGTCTTATCATAGATCATAAGATCAAAACTAAAACTTTAATCTTGCTATAAGACTTTGTAACTTCAAGTTATAAACTTAAACTTCTAGTAAACTATGAACATTATGCTCAAATTGTAATCATTCACCATCTCATAGAAATTTTATGTCAAAGTACTAAAACTCAATGCATAAGATAAATCTTGTGGATAAAACATATGTATACATGAAATCTTATGCTAAATAAAGTGCAACTCATGAGGAAGCATCATAATTTCAAATCATAATAAAAGTTGGTTTAAGTCCTAGTTATCAATTTCTTAAAATTCAAATAAAATCAAATTTTTGGGTAAAGGGATGGAAGAATATCCTTATTCAAATCCCATATACCTCAGCTTTATGAATTTTCTTTAGAGAAATCTTGAATTTGAGCCTTGAGAGCTTGAATTTTGGAGAAGAATCTTTATTTGGTGTTCTTAAGAATTTGGGAAGAGATGAATCGCATTTTCTGACTTATGAGGGTGGAAATTATGTTTATATCTTTGGGGGATTAATTAGGAGGTAAAAGACCCCAAAAAAATCATCAAAAACTGAAGAGAAAACTAAAATTTGGCATTGTTGTGACCTTGGATGTTGCATACCCTTATTGTGCCACACCAAGGGCGCGGCATGCCCTTAACATGACAACCAGCCAGCGCAACATGCCTTTATCACACCAGGCCAATGGTTTTCGCATTAGAGTGTTCCATGTATCCGTGGTACTCCATAATTGCGGATCCTTACTATTTTGGAGTCCCAAAATATTTCAAAAAGTTTTTCAAAAATTTTAAAACACTTCTTGATAGTTTTGTTAATATTCCTTATCATTATTCAAATAAAAAATTATATTAAAAAACAAAGGAACTATCAAAATAAAATTATTGAAATTTTGGGATCTAACATGATGTAACCTGGTACATAAATATTATGTATCTTTTCATTATTTATGTATCTAAATGAAAATGATGAGATCTGATACATAATGTGTATTTTTCTCATGTATATCAATCTGTATGGTTATGATGTGATTTAATACATAAATATTATTTACCAGATTGCACAGCTAAGGTGTTGATACCTAATAATTTAAAACTTTGGAATAAGATCTATTATTCTAAAGTATTCGAGGCACAAAGCATTGATGATAAATAATGACATATCTTTTGTGGAGGCCATCATGAGTCCTCTTTAGATTTTATTTTCGAAGATGATGCCACAAATATTTTTGATTTTGTAGTAAATCTCTCCCGTAACTTCTTCATCAATACAGGATAGTCCCGATACTTGGATCTATTTTTACAAAAATATGTATCTTTTGAATCAAAATTTCCCCAATTAAAATATGTTGGATTTTATCATCTAAAGTAGGCATTATACTTTCAACATCTAATTCCTACATCGATGTTTGCTCATCTAATTGGGTTATACGAAGACTAAATGATGGTGTTGATTTCATTAAATGAGTAAAATATGTTTAAGAACATTAAATTTATGATGTACTGAACTTGAAAAATTTAAAACAAACTAACCGCTTTAATGATTTGGAGAAGCAATATAGATGAGACTGAGAAACAGTTGAAGCTTGTAAATTGAAGATGAAGTGAAGAAGAAGACTTCAATTAAAAATCTTTTAAAATTAGGAAAACCGTCGTTGCATGCTATTATTTCAACTGCATTTTTAGCTCACTATCGCTAAGTACAGATTTGATGGGTTGTGCAATTATTTTAACCAAAAATGGTGGATGGTGTTATGTATCAGATTTTGTAGAGAGATAAAGTGCTTTTACGAATTTTCATAATTAATTTGTAAAGGTAGAGATTTGTATAAATAAGGTAAATTAAGTTGTATGCTTTTATTATTTTTTAAACATGACACATAAAATAGACCAAATGGAGTAATCTATTACTGTTAGTTTAATTATCATTTAATATTCTTATAGATCCCTATTAAGTTAATTTATATAATGACTCAAAATTAAGATTATAATTATTATAATATAAACTTGAAGTCATTGAAATATTTTATTTTAAATAACTCTATAAGACAAAAAAAATATATTTTGCAAAATTCTTGCCACTGAAATCATGAGAGAAATTAAAACTCCAAAAATATCAAAAAAAATATTTTTATCTATAATTAAATAAGTAAATACTCACAAATTTATAAAAATATTAATATTTTCTAGTTATAAACTTCTTTGAATCTTAATTATTATATATTTTATAAATTATTGAATTACTTATAGCATTTTTGCTATATTCTATTACTTTGGTAATATTTTCTTTCTCACAAATTATTTTTGATTAAAAATTATTCAATTATGTAATTAAAAACTTTAATAATTATGAAAACTTATCAACAAGACATGTTTAATAGGCCATTAGATTATGTTAATTATAAACCACAATAATAAATTACATAAATTATATTTTTAAATTATTATTATTATTATTATTATTATTATTATTATTATTATTATTATATCTTGACTTTGGTCCTGGGCTTAGCACAAACATAATAAAACTGGTAGTTATTAAAGAAAGAAATGAATCATAGTTGATTGTTGACCTAATGGTTCACTTATTGCTTGTCAATAACTTGACCTTGTAATTAATTAAGATTCAAAAAACACATTGTATAGCAGAAAATTAAGAGAGAAATAAGAAAATAATTTAGTTTTGCGAAGATAAGTTGAAATTCTTAGAAACAACTGGTACATTTTTTAAAAAAATTAAGTGGGGTAAGGTGGGGGTAGGTTCATGCGGTGAGGGGCAGTGCTGGTAAAAGCAAAAAATTATGCTATGTGGGGTAGAGCGGGGTGAAGTCTATGTGGGTTTGCCCCGAACCCTGTCCAGTATCATTCCTAAACTAACCCGAGAAGAAGCAACAGAGGAAGAACAACAACAAAGAATAGAAATAAATAAAAATTCAATATATTTCTTACAAATTTACAAAGAATGAAGTCAAATATCACCTCCATTCTTATAGACACGTGAAAAAGGTGGAAGATATAGTACCTTAGAGCTCAATTTACAATAATATCCATGAAATACATATTTATTACTGATGTGTTATTCGTCATACATATATGTATAGACACGTGCACACACACGCACTAGATATGACTGCCCATGCTATGCACAGGTCCAACAGGATTTTGAAGTAGAATTCGTTTATGTTGTATCCACATCTAATTGCACAAACTAAGATGTAAGATTTTCTTATCTTGCTAAAGTAAAAATTGATATACAAATAATCTACTTTTGTAGTTCTGAATGATTTTCTCAGTACAAAACATCAATATTTATACACATAGAGTAGCCAACTTAATGTAGTAAATAAAACCTAACTTAAATACATAGTAAAAGAAAAAAAAAAATATTACATGCAGCTAAATTAGTAAAAAGATATTCTAATATACACCATCCTATATTTTGGTATTTGACCAAATGTACAACAAAACTATCCATAACAATTTTGGGCTTCTTCCACCAGAACTAGGTATCTTCATTCTATTTTCTTGAGGCCCAAAATTCTGTAGTATTTAGAAATAACAAAATCCCAAATTAACACCTTTTTTGTTCTCTGCTATTTTGGAACCTTTGAAGTTTCAAAAATATGAAGCAACATTCCAACACAGAAATGAGAAACGAAATTCCAACACCCTTCCCTCTTAAGTTGGAGGTGTGGAAGAGACACCCAACTTGCTAAGAAGTTGATGATGCACAGGCCACGTTAATGACTTAGTGAATATATCAATGGGCTAGTGAGGTACTGTTGATGGACAAAGTGATAGTCAATTTAGGCATGCTTTATTCGTTCATGAAAAATGAGATTCTTGGAGATATGAATGGAGACAAGACTATCAGTGTGAAGCAGTATCAATAAAGGAATTGATATTCTATGATCCTCGAAAGTCAAATTAGCCAGTTAAGCTTGGCTACTACCTTTCTCATAAAGAGATACTCAACTTCAACCAAACTGAGAGAGAACATTTGTTTTTTTTGACTTTCATGAAATAGGAGAAGAACTAAGTAAAATTTAGAACCCACTTACTGATTTTCATGAATTTTGATAGGTATACTAGTTGGAATCATAAAATACCATCAATTCAAAATAAGCAAAAGCAGACACAAAAATTTTAAGTCCTGAATTAGTAAGAAGATACTGAATACCCTCAATGCATCTTTAAGATGAGGTTCACAAGGATCCTGCATAATTTGAGTCAAATCTTGCAATGTTAATGACAAATTAGTCCTGGTAGATGTTACATAATTGAACTTGTCCAATAAATATCTATATAAAGTAGGGTCTTGGATAGGAATACCTTAATTAGCCTATAATTTCACACTATGATTCAAAGGTGAAGAAATAGTATATAAATCTAGTGTGAATTTTTTTTGGAAAAATAAGCATCCCCATTGATTCCCTAACAATTTCCTTGCCAAGAAAAAAAATGCAATGGACCAAGATCTTTGATTTTGAACTCCTCGTTTGGAAGTAGTTTTAAAGCTTATAATTCACCCTCATTAATTCCTATTAATAACATGTAATCAATAGACACTGCTACAACAGAGATAGGATTACCAAACTTCTTAAAAAGAGAGAATAGTCATTATGGAAATGACTGAAACATTTAAAATTGAGAGCAGAAGTAAGCTTAGCATGCCATTGTTCGAATGCTTGTTTAAGACCATAAATGGATTTTTTCTTCAAACAAACATGATTAGGAGAGGGTGGTGGGATGGAAAATTCAGACAAACTTCTTCATTTAGATCACACAAAAAAAGCATTATTGACATTGAACTAAAAAAATCTTCATTTATTCTTTAATGTAATGGCTAAAATGCATTTGCTAGTAGTCATATTGATTATTAGGGAAAAAGTCTCATTATAATCAATACTTTCTCTTTTCACATCACCTCTAATAACTAATCTAACCTTTAAGTTTTAAATGCTTCCAAAAGTGCTATGCTTCACATTATCGATCCATTTAGAAGGTGGTGTTTTCTTTTCAGCAGGAAGAGCAATAACATCCAATGTGTTTTTTTTAACTCTAAATCTATAATTTTTTTTCCATGACTTCTTACCAACATGGATGATGTGCTACTAGAATATATTTATATTTTTTTGTTTACTAGCAATAGAGTTGCACATGACTTGATTAGTAGAAGATATATCTCTAAAAGATAAAGAAGTAGGAGTGGCAGGACTAAAAAAACTGGTGGAAGTCACCTCTATAACATGAAGAGCATTACAAATACAGTAATAAGATTTTTTATGATTTTTAGAAGATTTTCTTACTATATTTTGAACAACAGGAAATGAAGGAAACTCAAAGTTATATCAAAATTTTATACTGTAGATGAAGCATCATTGAATGCTTGTCTAATACCAAAAATGAATATCTTCTTCAAACAAACATGATTAGGAGAGGGTGGTGCAACACCAGATGAAAACTTCATGTAAACTTCTTCATTTAAATCACATGAAAAAAGCATTATTGACATCTGACCAAAATAATCTCTGATTATTCTTTAATATAATGGCTAATATACATTTAATAGTAGTCATCTTGATTATTAAGGAAGAAGGTCTCATTATAACAATACCTTCTCTTTGCAGATCACCGCTAATGACTAATCTAGCCTTTAATTTTTCAATGCTTCTATTAGAGTTCTGCTTCACATTATAGACCTATTTAGAAGGTAGTACTTTCTTTCCAGCAAGAAGAGCTATAATATTTCATGCGTTGTTTAATGATAAATCTGTAAATTCTTTATCCATGACTTTTTGCCAACTTGAATGATATGATGCTAAAATATATTTAATAATTTCTTATATACGAGCAATGGAGTTGAGCATGAGTTGATTATTAGAAGATAAATTACCAAAAGGTGATGTTTTCAAGAAGTGTTTATATTTGTTTCACCGTTTTATTTGTTGTGGAGGTATAAACACAAGTTGTTTGATAAATAATTCCTTTGAAAAGAAAAAAATTAAAATGTTCCTTTCATTACATAATTCAAAAGTATTATCAGTTCTTATAATTTTAACTTTTAAATTAACACGTATTTCTATCATAGAGAGAAAAGATTGCAGAATATGAAAAGCACTATATTTTTTACTTAGTCGATGTGCCCAAGTGCTCTACTAAAATCATCTATAACTATAGGAAAATATAAAATCATCATGTGTAGTAGTTTTATAAGGACCCTAAGTATCCATATGTATTAGATCAAAAATAGTTATGATGAAAATAGCACTAGAAGAAAAAGATAATATTGATTGTCTTGCTATAGGAAAAATAATCAAAAGGAGAAGAAAACTTTGAACAAGATAGCAAAAGTTGAAAAAAAATTCTTCATATTATTTTATGACATATTCCCCAATCTATAGTGTCATAGTTTTTTTGTTACATTTGAATCAAAATAACCTGAACATGAAGCAAATTTATCTCCTAAAGAACTAGATAAAAATAAAATATGAGGACTGAAATTGGGTAGACTCTTTATAGAAACTTTTGGCGGACTTGACTTGAAAATGTATAGAGCTTCTTGCTTTCTACCAATTAGCCTGAGGCAATTCAATAAAAGGTCCTACAACGTGAAATAAGTATTAGGAGTGAAAAAAACAAATTTATTAAGTTGTTTACACAATTTACGAATAGAAATTAAATTGAACTTAAAAGAAGTTATATACAAAATATTTTGTAGAATTAGATTCTTTAAGAGAAAAATAGAAACTGAATAAGTAATCTTTTGCTTTATGAGAATTAGGAAGAGTCATTTTATAAGATTTAGAAAGAATATTTAATTTATTGAAACAACTTTTATGAAACGTCATATGCTCCATGATCGCGGACCATGAACGAGGTTTCGATACTGAGGTTGGTTTTGTGCCAGCTCCTTGTGTTCAAATCTCTTCCATGTTTTTAGGCTAATAGCATACTATACAACATGGATTCACATGAAGACCAATTGAACAATGCAAATAAGTGTTTGAATGTGCCCTTTCAAATACAAATATCACTATTGAAAGTTCATTTGGTAAAAGTGTCAAACACGTGGTGTGCACATCTTATTTATCTATATTTTTTTTCACATTATTAGGTACTCAAGATTTCCCTACTTGTGTGCACATCTTATTCAAGCAGCCAACACAAAACTAACACCAACTATGATAACATAGAAAGAATAACAATCAAAACTTTATGCCCTCCCTTAATCATGTATTATAGGGCCTATTTTCAGAAATAAAAAAAACTGATTCATGATACCTACTGGAGTTGTAATGCAAGAGGGACACAAGGATATTTTTGGAGAGCTCATAAACTTGGATAGAATCGAGCCAAAATAATAGAGTACAATCATGAAATGTAGTGTAAGGGAAATGAGGGAAATTAGGGATTAAGAGGATGAAATGACCGTGACTGCGGTTAGTTGGCTACGATCGTGGACACATAGGTTGATTTGGTCATGCTTAGGGAACGAAATCACGGTAACTGAGAGCGATTCTGCTCCTTTATTGTCCCCTATTCAGTTTAATGCAAAGTTGCACACTTCCCCATTTACATATTCATCAAATGAACTTCATAGTTCCACAAATACATGAGTTATTCAAATGCAAAAGCCAACATCTATACTATAGAAACATGAAAAAAAATGCGAGCTACTTTCGTGGCATTTGTGGGTTGCCTCCGACATAGCAACTTAGTTATTATCATGGCATAACATCTTTCCTCCCCAACACTCAAGGTGGGTTATCAAGCCCCTCCTTGTTCACCTTCTCACTTTCAATATCCACCACGGATACCACTTGAAGCTCTGTGATTTTCTTCTTTATCATGCAAATTTTAAAAAAGACCCCATCCTCTTGCAACCTAAACTTCATTTCCCCCATGTCAAAATTGACCATGGCCCTTCTAGTGACTAAGAAAGAATGACCAAGGTTGATAGGCACCTCTTAGACCATTTTATAATTAATACCACGAAGTCCATTGGAAGTATAAACTTGTTCAATTTAACAAGGACATCAAACAAAATTCCCACTGGCATTTTGATGGACCGGTCTGCCATTAAAAGTCTTATTGAGGACAGTGTAGGGGAATCCAATCTGAGCTTCTTGTAGATGAGAAAAGGCTTTAAGTTGAGACTCGCACCAAGGTCACATAGAGCTTTTGCAAACTTATATGTCCCGATTGGGCAAGGAATGGTGAATGCTTCGAGATTATTTTTTTATCCACAACCTTACTATACATGATAGAACTATACCCATGAGTGACCGTAACGGTGACTCCTTCAACAAGGTTCTTTTTAGACTTCAACTTTTTCATTAACTTAGCGTATCCAGGGATATCTTGGAATTCCTCGAGCAATAGGATATTTATAGATAAATTACTATGTTTTTCCATGAATTTCTTTAATTTTTCACGCTCCTCATTTTTATGCAAACTCTGGGGGAATGGGAGAGGGATTTGGATTATTGACCTTGTTTCACCTTGTGGCTTTTTAACTTCATCCACTATTTCATCACTTTCCTCAAACTCTTTTTCATCATTTGCTTCTCTACTTTGAGGTATTACCTTATTTTCTTTAGCCTTTTGAATATTCTTATCAACTCTTCTTTAAAGTGCTTATCAATTGCCTTCCCACTTCTTCTGACAATTTCTAGGACTTTCACATCATTCTTTAGGTTAGTAATCATGTAACTCATAATTCCATCTCTAGGCCAAGCATTTAATTGCATGGAGAATTGCCCAACTTGGGTCCCCAATTACTTGATAAAGGTTGAGTGAGACACCACCATTTGGGAAAGTTGGGAGAAATCACCCTTTAAATGGATCCTTTATTCAAGATCCTTGTTGAGAAAGTTGCCCAACTTCCACTCTATTCAAGATCCTCGTTAATACATCCTTGGTCTTGAACTTTTTAGGGTCACTGATAGTGGATTCCTTGGCCTTAGCTCGTTAATGATGGGGTATATAAAGGTCATAATCACGCTCATAATATCTCCAATCTCTATCCCAATTGTGGTCCATCTAACCTTAATTCTCATCTTGCCTTCGATAGGTGGGGCGGGAACCCCCGAGTAGTCAGCCAAATACTGAGTTTCATCATCCAATTTCCTTGATTCTTCATCATCTTCATAATATTTTAATGTTACAACATTTATCACTTTCGCGGGTGCACCTATAACATGCTTTGTCAAGAGTTCAAGTTGGATCATTTTTTTCCATAGTCTCGTCCTTCTCTTTATTCTGATTTCTTTGATCATTTTTTACCATGGAAGGAGTGGAAGGGATCTTGGGAACTTTAGTATCCAAGGTATGCCAACCTCGGTTTTGCTTTGCAACTTCTCCTATCAATACAAAGGCCGCATGGTAGTTAATATTTACTATGTAGCTACCCACCACATTATCCACCCCAGTTTTGTTTAATGGATCAAGATCACAGTAAAAGATCTCAAGAAGAATCTTCTCTAGGACCTCATGATTAGAGAATTTGAGCCAATTTTCCATTAAATCATTCCCAATCTTCAAACAATGGATCTGTATTTATTTGCCAAAAATTCACAATCTCATCCCGCTTTTGAAGCATTTTACATGGTTGGAAGTTTCTATCAATAAAGACGAAAGAAAGATCATCCTAAGATGTAATTGAGTTGGGTGGATATAATCGGAGCCATAAAACTCCTCTCCCATTATTGAGAACGGGAAGAGGCAAAGCTGAATTGATTCTTGAGTAATATGTGCTATATTTAATGGTGTATAAACTTCCACAAAAATTTTGAAATGGACATTTTGGGTCCTCAAAGGCCTGACCCTCGTACAATCCTTTCATTTTCAACATGTGAAGCGTGAAACTAGTCACATGGAAGACTCCATTCCCAATAGTTGGAGGGATACAGATTGCACATGTTTCTCCCATTTCATTTAGTTGGCCTTCATCATCGAGGGGACCATCCAAGGGGCCTATGTTGATTGTGTTATCACTTATTGTGCTGTTAAAACTTTGATCACCTAAAAAAATTAAAAATAAAAAATAAAGTAAATTATACTACCCTGGTGATTACCAAGTAAGAATCACACTACATAAGCAAAATTTATGTTTCACACCCCAACAATGTTGCCATTTTGATAACGCTCAACTCACTCCTGTGTTTGAGGGGTGAGGCGATTGTTGTCATTAACCCAACTAGAGTTGGGGTCAAATCCACAAAGAGTGAATTATAAATTTCAAGTCCAATGGGTGCTCTAATTACTAAATGGTTACCCAGAATGATAATAAACACAATATGTAAAATAAAATGGGGTGATTAAATTTGGGATGGGTTTGTAACAATTTTCAGCTAACAATGTGCGAATGTAATACTTTTGATTTAGATTCAAGATTTGAGGAGATCTTGGGATTTTGTCTACCTAAAGGTAAAGCATGTGAGTTTATGATGGCTTATATGAAAATTTGGTTGTTAACTAAAGGATAGGCTAGGTTGAACGTCATTGTGTTTAATCAATCAATAAAACCTCAACGATTTCATCTATTGTCTCTTTCGAGCACCTAACAAGTGTGTAATTCGTAATCACCCAAAACCTTAATCAAGAATACCTATTTATAGGATGATGCTCTTGACATGATTTACACTCTAAATACACTTATTTCTATGATTGAAAAAGGTAGTAAACCATAGGCTCAAATGTCCACCATTACCTTGTCACCCTATAACCCTCTTTCAAGGATGTTATGGGTTAACTCAAGTTCGCTTTCATCTCTCATCCAAGGATAATGAAGGGAATTTAGAGTTTGAGGTTTTCACTCATCTAACCCATTTGGAGATTTGGTGTTTTCACCCGCAAATTCTAACTAATAAATTCAAGCAATGGTGCAATCTATACTCAACAACTATGAATCATGCAAACATAACAACAACCACACACAATTACACTTTAGTTAACAATAATCCCAAGACTAAATTACTTGTATATTCATGAATAAAGTAAAGAGAGATATACCATAAGGATTATCCAAGGCATTCATTCTTCGCAAATTTACCAAGAAATCATGCCTCCAAAATTAGTTACACACTTGCCTAATTAGTGTTTTTTGATTTTAATTCAAAATTATCTATGAAGTAAGAAATAATCTAAGAATAAAGGATTTTTGCCTATATATGGTTTGGGATTTGTCTATGCAATTTTACAAAACTTCCCTGAGTGATATTCCTGATGATCCGCGATCGCGTAGGTTTGACCGCGACCGCAGCTACATGATAGTAGTTGTGATCCATAATCGCATTATTCTGACCATCTTGACAGATAGAAACCATGGTCTGAGGGCCGCAGCCACAGTAACTAAGGCTAAATTTCTTCAGGGCTCTAGCTACACTCTGTTTCCATCTATTTGATCCCTTTTTTAGCTTCAATCCACATCATTTCACCTTCTCAACTAGATACCTACAAAATGCAGATATTAGTGCATTTAAATCATGTTGATGTCTTATTATCTAATACTAAACATAGTAGTGTGCATAAATGTTTGGTGTAAATGAGTGGTAAAATCGCCACTCATCAATCTTATACAAAATTCACTCCTCACTTGGGTTCAACAAATAATTTAAGTTCATCTTTATATCTAGGAATTTTACCCTCTCATTAGGCATCAACCAACAAGGTTACCAATTTCACAACACATGGTTCATAATTCCTTTAATATATCATTTATCAATCATTCATACTCATGGGGCCATTTCCCTAGTTCAATACATCGCCAACATATGACTAAAAAATTCACTTAGATATTTTAATAAACACCTTGGCTTCATACCCTCAACAAAGCTATTAATATGGTAGATATTATCAAGATTAGGGTTACTCAAGACCCTCATGTTAAACCATAGAAAACAAGTACCCACACATGCAAATCATCATCAATATCACATATAAACAAAAGTCTAAGAAAGATTTAACATTATAAATAATTAGGCGACAAAACCCTATTCATTTGATTTATTTAACATTATAAATCATTAGGCAACAAAATCCTATCATTTGATTTCAAAACAACCATGTACACTTACTAATCCAAGTGTGAAATACATAGGTTTTTAGAGATATTTAAAGAGGAGAAGAGATGCATGCCTCAAACAAGATGACATACTATCAATCTTTACTCCGTGTCACTAGAGAAGAACCCTCCAAACCCTACCCTCCAATCCTTCTTCAAGAAGCTTTAAGAGTGTTTTGGAGTGTTTTAGTCTTGTAAATAAGAGTTTGGGAGGCCACAATGACTTATATAGTGAAGGGGATTATGTTTTGAAGCAATGAAAATGATCACAAAGCCCATAGTTAAAAGCTGAAAAGTGAACTCGCCCAGGGATACGACTCCCCTTATACAATTCCCTTAGAAATCGTACCCTAGGGTACGAGTAGTACCCTAACTTGTACCCTAGGCTTCTACTAGGTCAACCATACTATTGTGGGTACGAGTGGACACACTTGAGTCATAGGTAATGACTCACCCCCTAGTCGTATACACTAACTGTATACCCAACAGAAAACTCCAAATGGAGACTACCCTTTATACAATTGAGTTGAATACGACTAGAATGCATGAGGTATGATGAAGGGAAGGTCATGTCATATAGAAAATAGTATTCTACACTAACATGTTGTCTAAGGTATGAGAGGGGGTGGGGAGAGTGGATACGGCCCATATCCATAAGTATGACTCAAGCTCGTAGTCGTACCCCAATCAGAGACACAAAAATTTGTTTTTCTGAAGGTTCAAGACTTAGGTGTTTCAAAAATATTTTCTATCTTGCCACCTTTATTACTTGCACCTTTTACCCAACTTCACATCAAACTTCCTAATAGGCTTGTTAGGTATCGACAAGAACATCAAGAATTCACTTGTAACATATCGTATTTTTCATTTCTTAGCCTTCAAGTAAGGGGCTTAATTTTGAACTTTTTGAATGAAAAACTCCAAATTGTAAATATTATTCCTCCTCTTCTCCAAAATTAATCATTTGATTGAGTGGTTCAACTTTCATCACATCCACCAAGAAAAATATTGAAAGATTGTTTAAGTGAGGTCTTCTTCCTAATTTCGAAGTCGCATCCTTCTCGACATTCTCAACCCGAAATGAACTAGAACCTTCACATAGGATTTGTTTGGTTTTTATTTTGGCTCTAGTGATATTTCCTTAATCTTTACATCATCTTTCATGTTTGGTTTGGTTGGTTGGGAAACAATTGAGGGTTTTTTACAACCAAGCTCGTTGTAGATTGATATCTTTTCCTTATTCTCCTCATTTAAAAGATTGGGAGTATTCATGGTACTTGAAAGATTGACACTCTGACCCTCTTCTTTTTATTTTTCACTCTCCTTTCCAAATGTTGCCATGGATTGATGAAAGTCATGCATGCCCTTCTCCAATGTTGGTTCCCTATCTAAAAAAGTTTGAAGTATTGCTTTAAAACTATTGTACCTGACATATTGTTCTTCCTTTATCGCATTGTGAGACCTATAAAACTCATAAGATAACTACAATTTGGGTTAGCATACCAAGGGAAGGGCATTTAGACAATCACACCAATGTCCATCCCAACCACCACAAAAAGAACAATCATATCCCCATTAGCATCGAGGTGGTGCATACACCTCTTTTCGAGGAGCATATCATATTTTTGTCAAAAGTGGGGTCCATCATATTATGGGCATGGTTTCTCAAGATAAGATTTCCAGTCACCAAACTCACATTTATTCCAAGATGCCATAGTAACAAGAAAACAAAACTAAGAATTTATCTAACTCAAGAAAATAAGAAAATCACAAACAAATATTTACAAGTTTGAATCCAAGCAAGTGGGATAAAACTCCAAACTAACTCAATATGCAAAATTGTACCCTAGCAACAATGCCATTTTTTATAATGCTAAACATACACGTCAATTTAAGTGCAAGGTATTCATTGTCAATAGGATTACCCAACTTTGATTTGTTTTCGAATTCATGAGGAACAATATGAGTGATGAATAAATAAGTTCAAAATTAAAGTTACTTGCTAAATCCAAACCTAAGAAACAAAATAATATGGGGGATTATAAATGTTTTCAAAGATATAATTATTTGGCCTTCTAAAGGACTAAAGTGAGGCGAAGAACAATTAGAGTGTCATCAATTAGGAATGAGTCTTGGGATTATGCTTTCCTAAGGCACGTTATATATGGGAACATGATGATTTGGTGAAAATTCTAATCATTGATAATGTGGTAGGCTAGGTTGAAAGTCCTTGAGTCTTGTTTTTCAACAAAGTCTAAAAAATTTCACTCATTGTCCCTTTCAAGTACCTAACGAGTGTGTCAATTAAATCCATCCAACACCTCAATTGGGTATCCCTATTTCTTGGAAGATTCTCAAAACATATCCTACCCTATATTCACCCTTATTTCTGAGATAGCAAAATGATAGTAAACTATATCCATTATCATCCACTATTGCTTTGTCTCCCATAGCCCTCTTTCAAAGATGCCATGGGTTTCAAAGGTTCACCTACATCTCTCTTTTAAGGATGATGTGATCTTTCAAGAGTTTGAGGTTTTCACCCACAACCCTATTTTGGGTGTTTGGTGTCTTCACCAATAAATCCCACCTAATTAAACCATGTGATAGTGAAAGCCATCATTAACAGACTATAGTCTACACAAATACATCACAACTAATAGACAAGTACACCCTATTCTAACATAATCCCAATAAGATAAACTAGCAACTCAAGAAGATAATAAACAAAAGTATACCAAAATCTCAATCAATTTGATTCATGAAAAATAAAGAGAATGCAAACTACACTTTAAATTCTAGTGAATCCTTAATGGGATTTCCCAATTCTTCACTTAGGAGTCACTCTAATACCTTCTTATCTCAAGATTAGTACAAATTTAGCTCCATGCTTCAAGTGATGAGATAAAAGTGAACATGGCCCAAAAAATAAAAAGATGGTGAAAATGAGATAAAAACCCTTATTTGAGCCCCAATTCCATATTTTCCAAATATTACAAAAATAGCCTTGGAACTTTTCCGCTATATCGCGATCGCCACCTCTTCACTACATTCATGACTCCTGCAATTACGGTAGTCATATCGTGATCACACTCTGATTGACTTGTTCACTTGACACAATCACGACCCTCACGTCGCGATTGCGGTAACTGAGGGTCGATTCTTAGGCTTGATTTGTAGCATTTGGATCTTTTCTTTTACATTTAGCCTCTTGTTGTCTTGAATGACTTTATCATCTTCCATTTTCAACTTTTCCTATACAAATAAGCTTTAAGTAAGCAATTAACATAAAATCAATTTAAAAGCATGGTAATTTGGGCTTAAAAGATGCTAGAAAATCCTCAAATTGATGACCTATCAATTAGTGACCAGTGTCTCTTAAGATACATTCTCTTATGCGATAAAGGAATCTCTTACGTGACCCTCAGCTGGTAGCCTAATCACTTAGTGATCAGATTTCCTTGATAGCGGGCTCTACTTAAGCAACCAACTATTTGAGTGGTGCATTAGCTGGGGACTTGAAAAATTCCAAGTCTCTACTGACCTCTCGAGATTCATCCAAGTTCCTTTATAAGCAAATAAACTATGATACCCTATTAAATTCGATATTTCAGACTCAATAGTGAAGTCAAAATTTTCATTCGAGGTTGTTTTAAAGAAAAGGAGGTTCCATAACAAAGTGCCATTTTTTTATATTCCGGGTAAAATCCCAAAATAATTCTCGATGCCTTGTGACCCAAACCAAGGGTCCACCTAGCCTAAAATCAATGATTCAGAGTTGTTGGGACTATCAGAATAGGCATATGAGGATTTTTGACTCATTTTTCACCCAGTAGTTAATTTTAACTAGCGAAGACTTTAAAATAAGAAATTGACTCAAAAATCCAAGTGAACTGCCTGATAACTAAACTGTCCGCTTCAGCTAGTCATAAATTACCTGTGGCATCTATAGAAAAGTTCTAAATGGTGAAAATGAATGAAAATGAATAAAATGACTGGGAAGGTCATTACAGAATAGAATATACAAGGTACAGTAAAACAAGTTAACCCATGCTCAACCATCATACACTTTGCATCATGAGTATCACATAAACAACTTAGGATTTCAATCAACAAGTCAGCATATTATCCCTAAATAAAGTTCACTAAAATCAATTCAAAACAAGTCAAGATGTTAAACAATTATCAATCGTATAAAAATATTTCCTACTTTACTTATGAAACCATCAAACTCACCTGACCCTAGTACATACATGCAATGGGATAAACAACCACCTTTTTCCATTGCCTGCGGGGGAAAATTTCAGTTCATTTCTTAAAATCGCAGGCAAAAATATGTGCCAACCTTTTTTCACCAATAACCTAGAGAATGTTTCAAATATCAAAATGCCCTATATTTAGCAATGAGGTAGGTAAAAATCATACAACAACAAAAAATTAGTTACATTGACCATACCAAATAACATCTAATAACATGACATACTAATAATCAGTTAATATGCATATGTAACACAAATTGGACTAAACTACAATACCATCACCTAGCTCGAACTAAGCTTGCACAACTTCTTTAAGACGGAGCTTTGCACTTACTTACAATTTACCCTAGCTCTTAGTATAGAAATTTTATATAAACAGATAATTAATGAAATGACCTACCATGTTGGTAATTTTAACTCACACCCAATCCCTAAGGTAAAGTTCATGGTCGCTCCTTTCCTGTTCTAAGGCTTTTCGACTGTAATTCAATTAAAACTATCAATTTTATGAATTAATTAGTAAATTAATAAAACATAAGTTAACCATTAAAATCTAGGCCCATTTCTACTTTAAGTCGGAGTTTTGCTCTTTCGTACAATTTCCTCTCTTGCACCAAAAAAGCCCCATAATCAGCCTTAAAACCCTCCTCATATTCTGTAAATTATTACTTCTAAAACTTAATTATTAATTACAAGTTAACAAGGATGAATGTCTTACGTAAATGATGCCAAACAATGAAATTACGATTGGAATCATCAAAAATCACCCCTCTTTTTTTGGAAAAATAAGTTGTAAAAGAATTAATTATTAGGGAAAATGTATTAAATTTTTTACTTTTGCAGCTATATCAGTACCTGTCATAATAGAGAGTGTTGACCAAGTTGTATCATTGTTGTAGTGGTGTTTATACAATAGAATATCAAGTTTAGCTCAAAAATCTCAAATTTTGTCCCACACCTTAAACTAGACATATTTCAAACAACGTCCTTTACGCTAAGATCAATTCAAGGATTTGTAATTATTCAAATTGAATTCCTACGGGTTCTTTATCATCTTACATATCTAGAAATCAAATGAAACACCAAAAACTTGCTCAAATTGTTCTCGGATTTTTGTATGCCCTACCTCACTCTACTTATGCTCGAAGCTAACCTAGCCTAGAATTTATAACTTCAAAACTGGAAAGAATTTTAACATGGGATTTTCAATATGAGGTTTATATATAATGTTTGAAATGGTCGTTACAATCTCTCTATTTATTGCATCCCTAGAAACTGAAGTTACCATACAAGAACATCTAAGATTATAAAAAAAAATGTAACTAAGAATTTATCCAAAATTACTAAAGAAATACAAAAATGTCTTAACCTAAAAAAGTAAAATAAAAAAGTTAGATTATTCAATGGTCACCCGATCATGATGCTCAACCTTGAATCAAAATATGAAACTGCTAGAGTGCACTCTACATCAATAAAAAGAGCATAGATAGCATCAGTACATGAACAAGTACTGGTAGCATCATAGGCAACATCACTCAACATCATACAAACAAGAAAATCAAATATGAGCAACAACAATCACGACATAACTTATAACTAAGGACAAGCAATCACAAGTTATGAAACTTTATTTCGGTGAGAATACATGCTCATATCTACTCTTTTGCACTTAGTCAAATTAATAAACAAGTTGTATCATAGCAAATTAGTATAAATGTAAATTTAAACGCATATGATGAATATATATACGCATGATGTACATCTCATCTCTTTCCCTTCTTAATACAATCAATATATATCAACTTATAATGATTTAATTATTATCATCATTATCATAAATATAATCATCATCAATATCATTGCCAATATCATCAACTCATCTTAAAAGAACCACCAGAAATCATCATCAACATGTATTAATATGCAAATGTAGTCAATAATTACAAGTAATGCCCGAAACTAGTTACAAATATTCAACTTACTTATAAGCAAAGAATCAAACAAGTCTAGTAGCTACAAATAAACCATAATCTACCTCAATGCTTGCTTGAATCACCTCAAGGCCGTAAATTTTCCTTTTCATTCTCTTTCAACCATTTGTTGATCTATAAAAATAAATTTACACATCTATTTAAATTACTTCATCCTTTATAACCACCAGAAATTAATAACCATTAGTTTCAATCATAAATTTTCCCTACTTCACTATGTTAGGATTTTCTATCCTTAAACTCCATGAATTCAACTTTATTTTCCATTAATGACATTAATTATACTCCAAAATAGTGTTTTCTAACACCCTGGGATGATTAATAATTTATTTTACTCATATTACCATCAATTTGTGCTTAGTTCATAACTTAGGGTTAAACCTTAATTTCTTCCATGAACATGATTCTAGCCATTCCTTATAATTCTAAGAGTAATTCAAGTTTAGAGTGTTAAGGAATGTTACATCTAAAGATGAAAACATCAAAAAAATCGTAGAATATTACCTTACTTAGAGCCTTTGTTTGTTTTTTTAGAAAATAAGAATGAAAAATATGTTTCTAGGTCTTTAAAAAGATGAAAACTAAATTTTTACCACTGTAGGTTTCCAGGGTAATTGAGAATACTATTTTGGTGGTATTTTAACTACTGTAGTGGTTTCTTTATCAATTATGTAGTCTCGTAGTAGAATCTCGAGGACTATACTTAAATAAATTTGGTTACAGAACATCCCTCAGAATATGATATTACAAACCAACCCTTTCACAATTAACTCTATAACCAGAATTCTATTGATCTATTTTACATACAAAAAATTATTACGACTTCCTAAACTCATTATCTAACATAAAGTCAGACCATAAAAGTTCATTGATGCTCAAATTACTCTCAAATTTCCTTAGACTATCACACCGTCAAAAAGCACCTAAGAATAAGCTAACCCAAGAATGTCTAAAACAAAAACTAACAAAGGTTCTACTTTGTATTTTAGTGTAACAATGAATTAGTCATTTTATTAGATACCAATTTATCACTCCTTCATCATCAAACAACAACTATACAAAAATAACATAAATAAATTCAAAGTAATTACCTAAGAGTCATGACCCAAAATTAAGGGTCATGATGGCGCTTGTCATGGCAAGCCTTCACAAGTAAGCCAATCATTCAAACTAACATAAAATGAGAAATGAACAACAAAACCCAAGGTAAATCTTCAAGAATGAAGATGAAATACACATATACAATAATAGCAGAAAAATACATAATAAGAATACAATAAATCACCCCAAAACTGGTGTCATAGCGTAAGAACCAACTAAACAAATCTTAAATTCAAAATATACAACTAGTAGTCCAAAAAGGAACATAATTTGACTCTAAATATGAAAAAAGATAAGAAAAAGATAAGAAGAGGCAGGAGATTGATTTTGGAAGCATAAACCGACCACTACCTCAAAAATACTCTAAGTTCCACTCGTAATCAGCACTCATACGAAGCACTTGTACCTGAATCTACACCAAAAAAGTACAGTATAGATGAGTGTGGTCCACTTGTACTTAGTGGATCATAGTCCGACTAAGAAGAGTAGAAAATATATTATTTAGAATACACACTATTGGTAAGTCACTTGGATTCAAAAAATCTTCCAATGGTTGTCCACATTGATGTTCTATAGAAATATAAACATTTTGACGCCTAAAACAATGAAAATATGCAAGTTTCTTATGTTGTTTTGTTAGATATGATGTGTTTTTGGTACATTTTTTAGGAAACCAAGTTATGGATGCTAAGTTAAAAAATAAGATGAAAAATAGAGTTTCTGGCTACTTACTTGAGAAAATTTTGGCCATTAATGGCTTTTACTTTGTATGTGTGACCAAAGCGGTTACCAAACCAGAAACTTTGTTGCGAGACATGGAAGACCTAGCACATACCTATGTCTATATGTGGACAACATGTAGAACTCGTGGTCCATATGTGACTAAGGTAAGTACCAGAATTGAAGATCTAGAAAGTCCAAGAGCTAAAGAAAAACTTCTAGCACTTACCCATGTCTAGATGGGGACTGCATGTAGTACTTATAGACTACATGTTGGTAAGGTAAGTACGAAAAGACAAAAATCCAAAGAGCAAACAATGCCAAAAGATTTTTGGCACTTGTGTGCGTCTACATGCGGACCAAATATGGTACTTATGGACCACATGTGGCCTAAGTAAGTGGCCACCGACCCTTTTTGTCCTTTTTCATCCGGGATTTGATTTTTAGGATTTTCTCATATACTATAAACAAACACTTTATGTGTTTTAAGTAGAGGTTACGCACTCTTTATAAATACAAACATATATTTGATTCTGAGATCCATCTTTGGTCTTTGAATTACTTTTTATTCAGTTGCTAATTAAGTCAAAAATTTTAGGTTTTTCAGTCGTTGATTATTCTATGATTGTTGAATGCTTTTAGATATGAATTTTTTTAATTGTTACGCAAGAATGAGTGTCTAATCTTCTTTAGCTAGGGTTGTGGGAACACTTGCTACATAATAAAGTAGGGAAAGCATTCAATCCTTTTAGAGTATTGTTGTTGTATACATTAGGGATTCCTTTATTTTGATTGATTTCCTAACAGGTGCACACATTATGATCCATCATATATTCACTATGAACCAGAGTGGGAGGTATAGGTTAGGAAAAGGAAATCACAATGGTAATTTGGGGTTTATTGTCAAAATATGCTTACTTGTACTATCTTCTTAAGCCAGTTAACTCCCATCTAATCAAATTGAGATTGAGAGGAGATAGTTGTCACTGGGGTCCAATGTAAGGTTTAGCAATGTGACACTCTGAGATCGAGAGAACATGAGTGAAATTTACCAAAAGGTGCTAAGAGAAGGTTGTTGATACCTATCTTACTAGAGTTTACATGCGCAACAGTTTTATAGTTGGATTGTGAACGGAAATCCTACCAAGTTAGAATCCATGGGGAATATAACCTTATTGTTTATCTATGAATGAATTACAACCAGATTTAACATTAGTTACTTATTCGATATAGTCACTACAAATCCCCATTTTTATTTTTCCACATCTACCCATTGATTATAATAGTTAAGAGCCAAGATTCCACGTATTTCCTTGAGATTCGGCCGAACCTTTCTTGGGTTACTACAGTTGACAACAACCGTATAATTTTTAGATTAAAGGTGTATCTTGGGCATGATCACATACTTTCTCCACTAATAGTTACAAAATATAGACATATACCAAATACATATACGAAAAAAAACACAAATAGATTTACATCAAGTCAAGCACAAAAACATAACACAAATTGTACACAATGTATGTAGTGTAGTGAAGATAATGATAATGATGTAATATTTCTGAGGTTTTTGCACAACCTCTGTATATACCTACCGAGCTTAGCTCCCGAGGTAGGACCCGTGGAGGTTCAAAACTGATCTTGGGCATATTTATATGTTCAAACACTGCTATTCACCCATATTTGGACTTGTTTTGTGAGTAAAAACCAACGTGATTAGTGATGCAGGTGAATTTATAATGGAAATTGAACAAAGATGGACTGAATAATATGAAAGAAGTAAGGATTGATGCCCAGAATTAATTACAAGGATTCGAGAAAACACTTTCACTGGATGTATAGAGAACTCATGGATTGTTGAACTGAATATGGGGAGCAACTGGCGAGTGAAGATTTTTCTTTGCCTAAATTTATGATCACACTTCCAGTGGCCTCTCATGATATACTCACGTTGCGAGGCCCATAAATGCAAATAATTCTTACATCGCGATGCCCAGCGAGGAGTAAGACTTTGCAAAAGATCTTGATGATATTTCTAGAGAATTCTCATAAATAGCTCACATATCAACCTACAGAAATGGGTATAAATCTCAAATCATGTGGCCCAACAGGTAGAAAGACTTAGCCACAAAATTTGAAGGCAATTCCATTGTGCTCTCACAAATTGCTCGCGTCATGAGCCTAAAACATAAGTAGTACATCTCGCATCATGAGATTCAGATATAAGGAATATACCACACAATGCAACACTCTTTCCTACATAGGAAATATCTTCCTAACTATATAAGAAATACTTCCGCACAATTGTAAACACTTTTTGGAAAAGCATAGCAGCGGCTAAAAAGCATAGAATTCTTTATTTTAGGATTCTTATTATTTTTTTTGAACTTCTTCACTTCAATATTACCTTTGGGTATGATTAATTACTTGTTTTTTATGTTTAATTCAAACATTAGTCGCTAAATACCCTTGTATTGGGGCTGAGGCCATGAACACGATTACTTTTTAATATTCTTTATAGCAGTTCCTTTTTGGATTATCATCTGGGTTGTTCTTACTTTAATAAGCTTACTATTTTAATGAGTGGCCACCATTGTCATACCCCAAATCCCATTGGAGCGGACTGGCACCCGTAGCCGAGGAGGCCCGGGAGAACCCGTTCATAACCTATACTTTCACATTTACATTACTTATGAAAATTAGAAATTTGGGCAGCACTTCGTTTTAAATAGAAGAAAACAGTACCTGTATCAGCCCAGCAGACACGCATAAATATATATAAATAGTAATTGGTCGTCAGAGCCATCACGTCTATCAACCAAACACTCCTATGGCTGTACAATATGTCTACAAAAGCCTCTACATAGATACACAACTGAGTTAGGGTCGAGACAAACTCCCACCCACAAAAAACCTTTATACAAATACCAAAAATACACATAGAAATGACTTGGGATGCCCCGAAACAACTGGAGCTCACCACTAACAACAGAATGTCCTGGCTCTTACTGCGGAGGTGTACGACCTGAAGTACCTATTCCTGCAGGCATGAATACAGGTCCCCCGTGAGGGACGTCAGTACGGAAATATGTACTGAGTCTTTAAGGTAGTGAGTATCAAGATGAGATATAAAAGATCAACAGAACCCAGATACCAGTGAATAAACAGTATAAGTAGACCACACTTAAAAGAGCTGATGGGATACCTGCACATTACTTTCATATCATTACTTCCCGTAATCCTTATCAATACATAACATATGTCATACAATGGCCAACTGATCAGTGGTACTAATACAATACATCAGGGACCACCCCTGGAATAGAATATATACATAAACTTTATAATACAATGACCAACTGATCAGTGGTACTAATACAATACATCATATCATCAATTTAAAATATACAGACATTCCATTCCTTAATTCAATTAATCTTTGAGATTGGTTACTTTGTGGTCACACCTTATGGAACTTGAAACCATGATACCTCAATAGGAAAAACATGTAAATAGGTAATCAATATCATGAAAATGAAGTAGAGAATCATGGATACCTCATTAAACCATTTCGGAGTCAACTATAGTATATGGACATTTTTTTGACTAGCCGGACATCTTAAAAGTGAAAACAAGTTCAGTTGGTAGTGTCGAAGATCATATGATGTTATTATGTGTCATGTGTCGTAGGAAAATGTTGGTAGATTACTTGAGAGTGCCATGGGTCATTATTCATGCCAAATATTAGATAGAGTATGTCTTACATACCTTGATATAACCACTTCAATACAAGTCCAACTTGACTTCCCGTACTCTTCGAACACTTATCTACAATAAGTCATTTGTGGCAAACTAGTATTAGCAACCAAACCTTACCATTTAGGTATTAACTTCACCAAATAATGTCCAGGAAGTAATCCTTTAACTCATCAATAAGAGTGCTACATACATCCTCTTATACTCTTATTATATTCACATATCATGCATTTTCATGAAATATCCCTCAACATCACTCCTAGCCTTTATTTCCCTTCTTAATCACCATCCAATACCAACATGATCACTAGGCATACATAACCACTAATATAATGATATATCACCACAATTCATCCTCCATAATCCAATACAACAACTTCCATAATTTACTACTAACAATTTATACAAAACAATTCATAACTATGTTTCTAGTTATCTTCCAACATCAAGACAATACTCATAATCCTTTATCAATACTTATTCATGGATAAGAATCAAGAATAAACAATATTCATACCTTAACAATGAACTCTTGTATTTAGAATCCTCCTTACATAACCATGGGGTGCTTCTCGAAGCTTTCGAGATGGTGAACACAACTACGGAACCAATTAGAATTTTCTACGGTTGAATTACAAAATATTTGAAGTTGAAATTAGGCTAGGGTTTCACCTTCTCTTAATAATTGGATGATATAAGATATATATGAGGCTAAGTGTAGGTTTATAAAGACCCATTTTCGTCCAAGAGGTAATAGAAAATGACCATTTTGCCCTAAAAATTTAAATAAATCCGAATCTGTCCCCAGTGGACAGTTTTGATAGGCTGAAGTAAAACGATCATAACTCTTTTCTCCGGTATCGGATTTGGGTGAAACCAATTTAATTGTAAAGATAATTCAAAGGGATTTCATTTTCATATAAAGTATACCACCCAGTTCTTCCTGTACAGGGAGTTATGGTCGTTTAAAGTTGACCCAAAAATCTGTCCCACAATTCTGTTTTTTTTTTGATAGGCTGTAGTAAAACGGGTATAGCTCCTTACTAAGACATTGGACTTGGATGAAACCAATTTTATCGGAAATAAGACTCTTGGAGATTTTCATCAATATATAGCAGCTCACACATTTCTTTTTGTACAAGGAGTTATGATCGTCTAAATTTGATCCAAAAAAATAATTGCCTAGCTGCAGTAATTTTCGTGCAGATTTACTGTTCACAGGCTTCCCGGCCATCGTTTTGAAATTTCGAATGTGCTCGCTTATATGAAATACTCCTCTGTTTTGGGCAAACTTTATATCTTTGGAAATCTTATTCCAATACCTACACATACAACTATTGACGGGATACTTCCGAATACCATAAACTTAATTTAACCCACACGCAAGCCTTTAGGACTCCATATAATCGTGATAAGTGTACGAAAAAATTTACAGGGTGTTACATTCTCTCCCCCTTAAGAACATTCGTCCTCGAATGTTAGCATAGTTACTCAATTAATACATGTCCAAGCTTACAATTAGCATATTCATCTTCATAACATACTTGCATAAAAATAAACACTTGTCATTGTTCTTCTTCCGTCTCATGAACTTCCTCCTCATCGTTGAATAGGTAAGGGTACTTAATCTTCATCGCTTCCTCGGCTTCCCATGTGATCTCCTCAACTTGTTGATTCCTCCAAAGTACTTTTACCGATGCTATCTCTTTATTCCTTATCTTTTTAATTTGGTGATCAAGAATAGCAATAGGAATTTCTTCAAAAGTGAGATCTTCTGTAACTTGTACATCTTCCGTAGTAGTGATGTGCGATGGATCTCCGATGTACTTGCGAAGCTTTGAAACATGAAATACGGGATGAACTGCTGAGAGCTCTTGAGGTAGCTCTAACTCATAAGCAACTTGTCCAAATCTTTGAATGATCTTGTACGGACCTATGTATCGTGGACTTAACTTTCCTTTCTTGCCAAACCTCATCACTCCTTTCATTGGTGATACTTTCAAGAATACCCAATCGTCAATAGAAAACTCAAGTCCTCTTCTTCTAACATCCGCATAAGATTTGTGTGTACTTTGAGCTGTTTCAAGCCGTTGTTGGATTACTTTAACCTTCTCCATTGCTTGATAAACAAGATCCAATCCAAACCAGAAAACATCACCTGCTTCAAACCATCCTATTGGCGATCTACACTTTCTTCCATACAATGCATCATATGGTGCCATTTTGATACTTGAATGATAGCTATTATTGTAGGCAAACTCGATAAGAGGTAGGTGATCATCCCAGTTGCCTTTGAAATCTAATACACATGCTCGTAGCATATCTTCAAGTGTCTGGATGGTACGTTCCTCTTGTCCATCCATTTGAGGATGAAAAGCCGTACTTAGATTTACTTGTGTCCCCAAACTCCTTTGAAAAGGCTTCCAAAAATTCGCGGTAAATTGGCTTCCTCGATCGGATATAATGGAAATTGGAACTCCATGTAACCGAACGATCTCCTTAATATACAACTTCGCATACTATTCCGCCGTATAAGTTGTCTTAACTGGTAAGAAGTGCACAGATTTGGTAAGCCTATCAATGATCACCCATATGGAATCAAACTTGCGATATGTACGAGGCAAACCCGTGATGAAATCCATATTGATCTTGTCGCACTTCCAGAATGGAAGATCTATAAATTGCATGTAACCACCGGGTTTCTGGTGTTCTACTTTGACTATTTGACAATTCGGACATTCAGCTACAAATTCGGCAATATTCTTCTTCATGTCATTCCACCAATATATTGTTTTCAAATCTTGATACATCTTAGTCGACCCTGGATGGATGGAGTACCTTAAACAGTGTGCTTCTGTCATAATTCTCTTTCTTAGCTCAACTACATCAGGTACACATAAACGATTTTGACACTGAAGCACTCCTTCTCGCATAAGCTCAAATGCCTTTGTCGTGCCAATCTGCACATCCTCCTTAAGCTGCAATAAAATTGGATCTGCATACTGCTTCTCTTTCACTTCAGCTATCAATGAAGATTCCGCTGCATTACGTACAATAACCTCTTTATCTGGAGTTTCGAGTAGTCGAACTCCCAAATTAGCTAGTTGGTGAAGATCCTTAATCATCCCCTTCTTTTCTATAGATGCCATTTTAGACTTACGACTCAGTGCATCCGCTACCACATTCGCTTTCCCTGGATGATACAAGATATCAACATCATAATCTTTCAACAATTCAAGCCATCTCTGCTGCCTCATGTTTAGATCTTTCTGACTGAAGATATATTGCAGGCTCTTATGATCGGTATATATGTCAACATGAACCCCATATAAGTAGTGGCGCCATATCTTCAAAGAAAATACAACTGCAGCTAGCTCAAGATCATGTGTGGGATAATTCCTCTCATGTGGTCGCAACTGTCTAAAGCCATAGGCTATTACTCTACCATGTTGCATTAATACGCATCCTAAGCCACTTCTTGAAGCATCACAGTACACTGCATACCCTTCTGTGCCTTCAGGAAGTACCAATACCGGTGTAGAAGTCAACTTGCTCTTCAGATCTTGGAAACTCTTTTCACAGGCATCATTCCATTGAAACTTGGAGGCTTTGTGCGTCAACTTAGTCAAGGGTGCATAAATAGAAGAAAAACCTTCAACAAACCTTCTATAATAACCTGCCAACCTGAGGAAACTACGAATCTCCATAGGCGTCGTGGGTCTTGGCCAATTCTTCACAGCCTCAATCTTCTGAGTGTCAACTTTTATGCCTTTACTGGATACAATATGGCCCAAAAATTCCACTGACTTGAGCCAAAACTCACATTTAGAAAACTTCGCATACAGCTTACGATCACGAAGAATCTGCAACGCCTGCCTTAAGTGATTAACATGGTCCTCTTCTAATCTAGAGTAGACCAGAATATCATCTATGAAAACTATCACGAACACATCTATAAACGGCTTAAACAGCCTATTCATCAGATCCATAAAAACTGCAGGTGCATTTGTCAGCCCAAATGACATAACTAGGAATTCATAATGACCATACCGTGTTTGGAAAGCTATCTTGTGTATATCTTTATCCTTGACTCTCACTTGATGATAGCATGATCTCAAGTCAATCTTGGAAAAACACTGGGCACCCTGCAACTGGTCAAATAAATCATCAATTCATGGAAGAGGGTATTTATTCTTGATAGTCACCTTATTCAATTGCTGATAGTCAATACACATCCTTAGCGAACCATCTTTCTTATGCACAAAAAATACTGGTGCTCCCCAAGGGGACATGCTAGGCCTGATGAATCCCTTCTCTAGCAAGTCTTTCAGTTGCTCTTTCAATTCTCGCAACTCTACTGGTGCCATTCTATAAGGCGAAATTAAGATTGGCTGTGTGTCTGGCAACATATCAATACCAAACTCCACTTCTCGTTCAGGAGGTAAACCTGGTAGTTCTTCAGGAAATTCATTCACAACCGGAACGGTCTGAAAAGTTGGCGGTTCTGCCTCTGTATCCCTTACTCTAACCAAATGGTATATGTACCCCTTGGAAATCATTTTTCTTGCCTTAAAGTAAGAAATAAATCTACCTCTCGGCACGCCAACATTACCCTTCCATTCAAGGACTGCCTCATCTAGAAAATGGAAATACACCTTCTTAGAACGGCAATCTACTGTAGCATAGCAAGATGCTAACCAATCCATGCCCATAATAACATCAAAATCTACCATTTCTAACTCAACAAGATCGGACATCGTATCACGACCACAAATATTCACAACACAATTTCGATAAACATTCCCAGCTATAAGAGATTCCCCCACTGGCTTTGATACTTCAAATGGCTTGGCTAATAATTCGGGTGTTCTCCCGAACCTTCCCGCAACCAAAGGAGTAGCATACAATAATGTAGAACCAGGATCAATTAAGGCATACACATCAAATGCAAAGATGGACAACGTACCTGTAACCACGTCTGGAGAAGCCTCTAAATTCTGCCGATCTGCTAGGGCATACACATGGTTCTGAGCTCTGCTAGAACTAGATGCTCCTCTATCACCTCTACCGTGACCTATAGGTTGTGCACCCCTACTCAAAGGAGACACCGATGATGATGCAATAGCTGATCCGATAGGTCGTGTTATACCACCTGTGGTCCTGCGTGGGTAATCTCTAGCCATATGCCCTGGCCTACCGCACCAAAAGCAATTGTTCGTTCCAAGCCGACATTCACCAAAGTGAAATCTTCTACATATGGGGCACGGGTGTCGTGGAGGTCTCAATTGACTCATACTCCCTTGCCCTTGATACCTCACTGTTTGCGAACTCTGATTTTCACTGCTTTGCCCGAACTGAGTACCTCTGAACCTTTGAAATTGCGGTGGAGCACTAATTGCTGGATAAGAAGATAACGGGGTAGGCAATCTATGAGAGAACGAAGGCCTAAAACCTCCCTGAGATGCCATAAACTGCCCTATAGCTCTGGCCCGCTTAGAATATCATTTTTCTGATTCCTGGGTTCTTCTTTTTTGCCTCTGATCTTCCATCTTCTGAGCGAAAACTTGTATCCTCTCTATATCCATGTCCTTGTTCAAAGCAATAATGGTACAATCTCTAACCAAGTATGGTTCCAGTCTATCCACATAGTGATGAACTCTGTCATCCATAGTAGCTACCACATTAGAAGCATATCGAGACAAGGAGTTAAACCAAAGACTATACTCCCTTACACTCATATTACCCTGATGAAGATTTAAGAATTGATCTGCACGGGCCTGACGAGTCTCAAATGGAAGATAATGATCAATAAATGCATCTTTGAACTCTCCCCACGTAGTTGGAAGTGCATCAATACCCCTAGATCATTTCCAATCCTCGTACCACAATATAGCCTCTTCTTTCAGTCTATATGCTGCTAGCTCAACCATCTCTTTACCGGATATGTGCATAACATCTAGAGCCCTTTGGGTTTGATCGACAAAGTCCTGCGGGTCTTCGTTAATATCTGATCCGGTAAAAGTAGGAGGATCCAGTTTTAGAAAATCCTGTGTCTGAAGGCTAGCTGCTTTATCCGTACCACTAGAACCCGTGGTAGGAATAGCTTGCCCTTGAACTTGACCGGCAACTATACGCGTTAGAAGTTGTACTGCATCCCTCAAATCTCGATCAACAGCATTAATAGATGGACCTTCTGGAGGAGAAGAAGCTCCTGATATATAACCAGCTTGAGACTCACTTTATTCAGCTTGTGCCGGCGGTGACTTACTGGTACCTTCTCCGGCCACTACATCCACTCGCTTCCACTTATTATTTCTCCTTATAACCGGCATCGTTACTATAATAAAAAAATAATTGAATTAAGTGATCGATTATGACTTTATCTCTAATATTGGCTCTATTGCACGATCTAAGAAATGGAGAGTGGAAACAATCCCTAAATGTCTAATAGCCTCCTGTTTATAGATGTGGTGTACAGCACACCGATAAACGAGATTCTACGTAGACACGGCTTTGTAGACTCACTAGGACAAACTTCTCTGATACCACTACTGTCATACCCCAAATCCTATTGGAGCAGACTGACACCCGTAGCCGAGGAGGCCCGGGAGAACCTGTTCATAACCTATACTTTCACATTTACATTACTTATGAAAATTAGAAATTTGGGCAGCACTTCAATGTAAATAGAAGAAAACAGTACCTGTATCATCCCAACAGACACGCATAAATATATATATAAACAGTAATTGGTCATCAGAGCCATCACGTCTATCAACCAAACACTTCTATGGCTGTATAACATGTCTACAAAAGCCTCTACATAGATACACAACTGAGTTAGGGTAGGGACAAACTCCCGCCCACAAAAGACCTTTATACAAATACCAAAAATACATATAGAAACGACTTGGGATGCCCCGAAACAACTGGAGCTCACCACTAACAACAGAATGTCCTGGCTCTTACTACGGAGGTGTACGACCTGAAGTACCTATTCCTGCAGGCATGAATACAGGTCCCCTGTGAGGGACGTCAGCACGAAAATATGTACTGAGTATGTAAGGCAGTGAGTGTCAAGATGAGATACAAAATATCAACAGAACCCAGATACCAGTGAATAAACAGTATGAGTAGATCACACTTAAAAGAGCTGATGGGATACCTGCACATTACTTTCATATCATTACTTCCTGTAATCCTTATCAATACATAACATATGTCATACAATGGCCAACTGATCAGTGGTATTAATACAATACATCAGGGACCACCACTGGAATAGCATATATACATAAACTTTATAATACAATGGCCAACTAATCAGTGGTACTAATACAATACATCATATCATCAATTTAAAATACAGACATTCCATTTCTTAATTCAATTAATCTTGAGATTGGTTACTTTGTGGTCACACCTTATGGAACTTGAAACCATGATACCTCAATAGGAAAAACATGTAAATAGGTAATCAATATCATGAAAATGAAGTAGAGAATCATGGATACCTCATTAAACCATTTTGGACTCAACAATAGTATATGGACATTTTTTTGACTAGCCGGACATCTTAAAAGTGAAAACAAGTTCAATTGGTAGTGTCGAAGATCATATTATGTTATTATGTGTCATGTGTCATAGGACAATGTTGGTAGCTTACTTGAGAGTGTCATGGGTCATTATTCATGCCAAAGATTAGATAGAGTATGTCTTACATACCTTGATATAACCACTTCAATACAAGTCCAACTTGACTTTCCGTACTCTTCGAACACTTATCTACAATAAGTCATTTGTGGCAAACTAGTATTAGCAACCAAACCTTACCATTTAGGTATTAACTTCACCAAATAATCTCCAGGAAGTAATCCTTTAACTCATCAATAAGAGTGCTACATACATCCTCTTATACTCTTATTACATTCACATATCATGAATTTTCATCAAATATCTCTCAACATCACTCTTAGCCTTTATTTCCCTTCTTAATCACCATCCAATACCAACATGATCACTAGGCATACATAACCACCAGTATAATGATATATCACCACAATTCATCCTCCATAATCCAATACAACAACTTCCATAATTTACTACTAACAATTTATACAAAACAATTCATAACTATGTTTCTAGTTATCTTCCAACATCAAGACAATACTCATAATCCTTTATCAATACTTATTCATGGATAAGAATCAAGAATAAACAATATTCATACCTTAACAATGAACTCTTGTATTTAGAATCCTCCTTACATAACCATGGGGTGATTCTCGAAGCTTTCGAGATGGTGAACACAACTACGGAACTAATTCGAATTTTCTACGGTTGAATCACAAAATATTTGAAGTTGAAATTAGGCTAGGGTTTCACCTTCTCTTAATAATTGGATTATATAAGATATATATGAGGCTAATTGTAGGTTTATAAAGACCCATTTTCGTCCAAGAGGTAATAGAAAATGACCATTTTGCCCTAAAAAGTTAAATAAATCCGAATCTGTCCCCAGTGGACAGTTTTGACAGGCTGAAGTAAATCGATCATAACTCTTTGATCCGGTATCAGATTTGGGTGAAACCAATTTAATTGGAAAGATAATTCAAAGTTCTTTCATTTTCATATAAAGTATACCACCCAGTTCTTCCTGTACAAGGATTTATGGTCGTTTAAAGTTGACCCAAAAATCTGTCCCACAATTCTGTTTTTTTTTTTTTGATAGGCTGTAGTAAAACGGGTATAGCTCCTTACTCAGACATTGGATTTGGATGAAACCAATTTCATCGGAAATAATACTCTCGTAGATTTTCTTCTATATATAGAATCTCACACAGTTCATTTTGTACAAGGAGTTATGATCGTCTAAAGTTGATCCAAAAAAATAATTGCCTAGCTGCAGTAATTTTCCTGCAGATTTACTGTTCACAGGCTTCCCGGCCACCGTTTTGAAATTTCGAATGTGCTCGCTTATATGAAATACTCCTCTGTTTTGGGCAAACTTTAAATTGTTGGAAAGCTTATTCCAATACCTACACATACAACTATTGACAGGATACTTCCGAACACCATAAACTTAATTTAACCCATACGCAAGCCTTGAGGACTCCATATAATCGCGATAAGTGTACGAAAAAATTTACGGGGTGTTACATCTATATTTCTATGTGAATCCATGAGGAGAATCGTGGGGTAGAACGAATAAATTAAGGAGTAAGGTTCTTACCCTTTTATAAAATAAGGGGTGTGAATTAGCTTTTAGGATAAGGATATACCTAGAAGCTTTTTTTGGTTCAATTGCAAGATGATTACTTGATGAATCTAGAAGAATTGTTGTATCTCTGCGGATTGTAGCTACAATATTCAATAGATAGAAAATTTGAGGTTAGGAAACTAAAATCGTAGCCTAAACATTGCGAACCAACAACCCAATAACCAATTAGACTACTGTAAGAATAGAGATCTGTATGATTGTTCGAAAAGCCTTAACCCTAAAATTCTTATTATTATTGTTTACCATTGTTGCTTGCTTTGCTTTAGTCATCAAATTTTATTTCTTATTTATCAATTTACATTTTTATTTGCAATTTTAAAATCATCTTGATACTTTAAAACACTTAATACTTATTGTCTAAAACTAAAAATTGGTTAAATTTCTAGTTTATTAGTCCTCCTGGGAACAATATCTGATTATCTAAATCACTATATTACTTATACGATCACGTGCACTTGCGTGTGCGTCTGAGTCGCAACAAGTTTTTGGCGTTGTTACCGGTGATTAGTATAATTAGTAAATTGCTAAATTTTTTGTTTTTCATATTAAGTTTAAATGTTAACAACTTTATCTTAGCGTCTGAATTTTTGCAGATTTAGCCAAATAAAGGAATGGCTAGAGATAAAGTATTGGAGAGCCATTTGCAGATTCAGAACAGTTGTTTCAACAAAGGTGAAAAATGGATGAACAAATAAATGAACCAGTCGATCCACATGTCAAAAATGTCACACCTCAGGTTATTCTAGTTGTTTCTACTCAACCAGTTGCTAGATCTATTTGTGAAGTGTCAATTCCACTCATGAACTATGTGACAAACAGAATTCGCAAGCCCGAACTAGGACATCGATTTAAATTGAAACAGACTATATTACAATTGCTGAATTTAGCAGGGCAATTACATGGCCTTTAACACAAAGATCCGCAGCAGCACCTACAAAACCTCCTGGAAATAAGCGATACATACATTCCTGAAGGGGTGAGTTCTGATTATGTCAGATTGACACTCTTTCCTTTCTCTCTAATAGGGGAAACAAAGAGGTGGTTACATGCTAAACCACCACTCTCCATCACTTCATAGGAAGTTCTATCTCAGAAGTTCCTTATTCAGTTCTTTTTAGCTGGTAGATTACACGTTTGAGAAGTGTGATCTTGAGTTTTAGACAGAAAGAAAGAGAGAATCTCTACCAAGCTTGGGAGAGATTTAAGTTTATGCTCAAATATTTACCTCACCATCATCAGTCCAATGATGTTCTTGTTCATACTTTCATTGAGAGATTGGAGTCAAATTTGAAGATTCTCTTGGATTTAACAGCAGATGGACAAGCTCTTGAAAAGACTTTTGAAGAATTGTGACACTTCTAAATCGGATTTCACAAGGGAATCTTGATAGCATGAATAGATGCAAGGATGAGAAAACAAGCTATAAAAATCTGTCTTCTAGATTGCTAAACTAACTTACTAGCTTTACTAGCTAACTCATACTGAAACATATGCTTGAATGAGAGAAAGATTTCTAACAATGCATACTATGACATGAAAGACTGGTAACATACCCGAATCTAAGTCAGGAAAACTTTCAGGATTAGGACGGGTCTGTAGTACATAAAGTCTATTCTGGCACTAACCACTGTTGGTACCTTGCTGACGCAACTCCTTACATCTCTATGCTAGAACTCTGTGCTCTCGCATCCTGTGGAATGGCTTTCCACACCCAAAGCATACATCACTACCTTCCATACATTCACCTAGATGATTCTTACCACACTCTTCATAAACTGAATAAGTAAGAGCTCTATTTTCACTACCCTGGGCCTCGGATCCTGGCGCTACATCATGATGATCATTTCTGGACTTAGGTAGTAGAATACTAGCTGAGAATGGAGCTGGGACTGAAAATTTCTGACTATTCTGAGAACGGTTACCACCCTGTGACTTAGGCTGAGAAATGCTGAAATAACCTGTCCTTGCTTTTTACTCTGTGTCTCTCTTGTCCTAATATTCTGCTCCTCTATCTGTTGATCATGTGTCATAAGTCTGGCTAGAGTCATATCACTATTCAACATGGCAGATCTGCACTCGTTTACCATACTTTTATTAAACCCTTACACAAATTTACTCATCTTAGCTCTACCATCTGCAACCACATCAGAGAAATATCTGGCTAATTGAGTAAACTTGAGAGAATGATCCTTTACTATCATACTTCTCTACCTGAGGTTGATGAACTCTAGTACCTTATCTTCTCTAAGCTCTAGCGAAAAGAATCTTCCACTCTATAGGTCCTGCATTATCTAACCTTTCTAACTTCCACTGCTTGTAGCAAGTATGAGCGACATCCTGTAATTGGTATGCGGCTAACTCTAAATAGTAGTAAACCCCATAATATTTGTCACCTTTTAAACCTAATCTAGGAATTCCTGCGGGTTCTCATCTGACTTAGACCCTGTGAAGGAAGAAGGATTCATTCGGGTAAAGTCCCAAATTCTAGCTGCAGCTGAATTGGCAACTGGGTTGGCCAGAACGATAGTTGGTCATTCATTATGGGCAGTGAATGACTGAGAAAGAGTGGTGAATATGGCTCTGAACTCTGCATGAGAAATATGATCACCCAAAGGGTCTTCGAGCTGAGGGGCTAACTGATTCCCATTTCTTCCTTTAGGAGGCATGTTTGTAGAAGAAAGGGAGAAATGGATTAGACTGAGATTATGCTCACTGGCACAACATGAATACTGAAAGAAGGGAAATTGTTCCTAAAACATCTCATAGCCTCCTGCACATAAATGTGGTGCATAACATATGCATGTACAAGACTCTACTAGATGCGACATTTAGACTTCCTAGGACTCTATTGAACCTTAGGCTCTGATACCCACTATTTTCTGAACCAGAATACTATATGGTGCTCATGACCCCGAACGACCACAAGCTAACCCATGACTGATATCTATACTTGTAAACTACATAATATCTCATGAAATATGGAATACGTAATACTGTAAGGCCGTAAGGTTCAAACTAAACAAAACATACTGAGTTATAACATCTGAAATGGGGTATAAACTACCCAAAACAACTGAAATAAATTCAAGTTTGAAAAGCCTCTAAACTATCTGAATAGGGAGTCAAAGGAACATGTCTCCAACTAACTCCAACTACTGAAATAAACTGATAACTGAAATCATCATGCCCTCAAAAGATGATGACTTACTTCTAACTCTGACTGTTGAGACTGGAATCTACTGCTGATCTAGAGCTCGTATCTCTAAACCTATGGAGTAAAATAAAACACCATATCATAAATGAGTCAGTACGTCTGAATGTACTGAGTATACGAGTGAGGTAGGCTAAATACGAAGGGTTATATGCATGAACAATGCTAATTAATATGGATGTGAGAATACATACATACATAAACAAGTAATACTGAACTCGTGATGATACTGACCACTGAAATTGAATGCTGACAACATGACTTTACTGTTACTGAGGTACTGAATATATTATTAACTATTTCTAATAGTTCAAATTATGAAGAACTAGTTTGAATGACTGTGTCTAACAATCCTGATACCGAATACTAGTAACATGAGCTATGACAACTGATATAACTGATATAACTGATATAACTATAATGATCGGACTAACCAATATAACTAATATAGAGCGACTATATCTGACAGTCTAAGTACTGATGGAATTATCTGAGTTCTATTCTACATGGAGGAACTAAATCTGAGATCAGTCCTATCTAGCGGGTGATTATGAGTATACTGATAATAAGGATGATTTGACTTAGTTTGGGATCAGTCCTATCTAGCGAGTGATCTTTAAATCTAATGATTTTGATACTGATTAATCATAGTTGAGATCAGTCCTAGATAATAGGTGATCTTGAAGTCTATTTACAATGATAAGCATTGACTGTATCTAACAGTACTAAATCTGTACTACTAAGCAGAGCTGACTGTGTCTGACAACCCTGATTCTGTAACTGTAATTATGGGATGTGTTCATCTAACCGACATGCCCCAAGCTAAGCTGACTGGGGTCCAATCTTTTCCATAACTGAAAGGGCATTAGTACCGCGCCACCAGTAACGACATCTACTATGGAGTCAGTCCTAATCTAGCGGGTGACTCCTGGGATCAGTCCTATACTTATAAATGTGCTTATGGGTGACCCCTGAGTATGTCAGTCCTATCTAACGGGTGATAACCTATGATGGCAATATAGTTTTGGTACTTAGGGATTGCTTCTAGGGATCTCAGTCCTATTTTAGTGGGTGAGTTCCCATCTCTAGGCTCACTTGGTGCTGAATCCTACTCCCATCTGAAATACACTAAACTGAATAACAAAGATGAACTGAATAACTAAACTAAGCTGATTAGCTAAATTGATACTTGTGGTATTATTTAGCGGAGCTAAATTGAGTTTACAGAATTTCGATAACTAATAAAATGTACTGAGTTTTGAGGACTGATTGAGATTACTGAAGTTACTAAGATTGACTGTGACTACTGAAGTTATAGACTAAGTACTAAGATTACTGAGATTACTAAACTACTGAGACTATAGAAATTTTGAGTTTTTCTGAGTCACATGACTGAATGAATTCTATAGATCATGGCTTAACTGAGAGTATCGTGATAACATGACATGGCTCTAGGCATACAACTATATTTTTTGTACGAATAACCCCAGGACTCGATCGAAGGAAACTCACACACATGACTGACTTTGTGTATAAGTAGGATTTGCAAGTAAGCATGGCATAATCTCATAAGACTAGTTTAAGAACATCCCAACAACATTTATAAGACACAATATCAACATGAAAATCATTGGACTATAGGGGCATATCATGAATCCTTCACTTAGTCACAATTTAGCTATAATGCATGATTTCTAGTCTCTTAGGTATTTTATCAAACACCTTACATGCACAACTTAGGCATAGGTGTAAATCATACAATTACACATCATAAATAATCAAACTTACATGTTTTCAACTCATATAATGTCATAGATTCATAATAACACATAAAGATCCTATCTTGGCATCATTCCACACATAAACATGATCAACAATCCTTTCATAACATGAAAATCATAATATATACTTTTAGAAAAGGGTTCTTGAACTTCATGGACGAAAGGAGTCCATGAATGAACACACACATACCTTAGAAAGGGGACCTTGATGATTTGCTGGGGAGTTCTTATATTGGGAAACTTAATTCTCGATTATCTTGGAAAAAGGCTTGAATCTTTCTTTTGAGAGATGAGTTAGATGGAAACCCTAATCTTGTGGTTGATAGTGTAAGAGAGGGTTTTTGAGATGCTTAATTGAAGAAAAAGGAGAAAAATTATGCCTCTTTAGGGTTGTAAGTCATGGAAGGTGAATGAAATGAACAAAATATCCTTGGAAAAATGCCCTTGAATTGCTGGAAAAATATACTTGACGCCATCCATGACAGGCCGTCAGGTTCGTGATAGGCCATCATAAATGGCCATCACAAAAGGGCTCCAAATTCTTGATTTTCTACCCAGGGATGACGAAGTTGTCAGAAATTTTGTCAGAATGTCATGACGTCGTCAAAAAGGTCGTCAAAAATGTGATATCCCATCAAAAACATCATCACCATTTTCCAGCTTGATATGCTGGAATAAAATAGGGATACCTCTTTGCTCCGATATCAAATTTATGAAAAATTGGTATCGTTGGAAATATAATTCAATCATATATATTTTGATAGGTCATGAGCTCAAAAATTACAAGTATAATGAGATATATTCTCATTTGAAGTTGACTATACCATTATCCTTCTCAAGAATTCAATCGATAAGGAATGTTTTGATTCGTTTAATAGCTGGGAGTTATTTGAAGCCTTAATATACATCTAACTTTCTAATAAAACTATAAAATAACCATGATGTACTATTCATGATCTTGGTACATGGCTCTAATAGTGGTTTGGATTTTTTGAGGTATTACAGCATACCATCCTCGAACAAGTGGACAGGTTGAGTTGTCAAATTGAGAGATTAAGCAGTTACTACAGAAGACTATGAATGAGTAGTGAAAAGACAGGGAAGAGGTTTTGGATGCCTTACTTTGGGCTTATAGAATAGCTTACAAGATGCCCACTAGGATGTCTCCATATCGCTTGGTTTATGGTGAAGTATGCCATCTGCCTGTGGAGTTGGAACATCAAGCATATTGGGCTATGAAAAAGTAAAATCATGAGATAAAAGCTACAGGGGAGAAATGATTATTGTAGCTAAATGAGCTTGATGAGTTTAGTATTCATGCCTATGAAAATTCTAAGCTATATAAAGAGAAGACCAAAAGGTATCTTGATAAACAAATTCAAGAGAGAGTATTTGAACTCGGACAACTTGTTTTGTTGTTCAAAACTAGGCTTAAGTTGTTTCTAGGTAAATTGCATTCTAAATGGTCTGGACCTTTTGGGGTGGTGCGAATGACAACTCATGGTGTTGTGGAATTATGGAACAAAGAGAAGACGGAGAAGTTTTTGGTGAATGAACAACGTGTAAAACGTTATTGGCTAATCATCTGGATAAGCACAATGTGTCCATCAACTTTGCTGATGAGTATAACTAAGCTGAGTAGTGCCACAACATAAAATAAGGCACTATGTGGGAGGTAACCCATAAATGTAATGTAATAGGTAGTTTAATTTTTAGTTGTTGAGGACAAAAAAATACAAAAAGATAAGTCGTGCCACGATCAAAAGTAAGGTGCTTGGTGGGAGGCAACCCATTTTTTCTTAGGTTTGTTTATTGTTTTTAGTTTGTATGAAGGAATGAGAAACATAGAAGCATGGATGTAAGAAAGAGGTAAGTGAAATAATGTCGGGGAAGTAGCTAAGTAAATCTTTACTCCAGCAACAATTCAGGGTGAAAAAGGGGGAATGAAATATTCCCCCAAGGTGCAATGGATTTGTAAGAAAATTTCCTTAGCTAATTTTTTTAATGTAAATTCCAGTATCCTGTTGTGATATGCTCGCATCGCGAGGCCCACAAATGGAAATAACCCTTGTGTTGCGAGTCCCATAAACAAGTCTAAATCTTGCATCGCGAGGTATAAAAATGCGGCCCATTCATGCATCGCGAGATACAACTTCATTATATTCACTATAAATGCTCACTTGTAGCCATTTTTTCCTTTCCCTCAATACCCTAATAGCGCCACCCTAAAAGTCCCCGATATAAAATTCTTCAAACTAAGGGTGTTCTTGACTAGAAAGAAGCACTACCACTTTATATTCTTCATCATTTAAAAGGTAAGTTCTTGTTTTTTCTATATTTTAATTGATATAGTTCATGAAATGAATTTCTTAGTGCTTTAATTATCAATCTAGTACAATTTTTTCCATAGGAGTATGAATTTGAACATTTTTAACTCTTGTGATCATTAGTTTGTGCTAAATCCTTTGCTGTTAGTGCCTTCTTATTCTTGAATTTTCATGGATAAATCATTTGGGTTGGATTAATTTGACCTTTCCTAGTTCGTGAAGCTGTGTTATGTGAAATAATACTTGTCCTATGCACCTGTATTGTAGAATAAAGTTTGTGGGTCAATGAGTTGATGTACTTTTGCATTATATGGTATAGACTGTTTACTGTGATGTGGGTAAAGTGAAAAATTTAATGCTTTATTGCTTGAGAGAAAGTTGTTGTGAATTTGTTATGTTATGAGGTGTTCTAATATCCTTAATTCTTGTAAGGCTTATTCTACTATGTGCTTTGGGTACCATTTATCTGCTTGGATGAGAAGTAATGCACTCGTACTGCTATATTGAGGTTGTTCATCTACAGTTATGTTTGATGATGTGAGAATTCCTTCACGTGTAATAAATGAATTAAAAGAAAGATGAATTATTTTGGTGCAAATGTAGGAAATCATGCTTGTGTTCTGTGGATTGATAATATAGGGGAAGACTGAGTACCGAATTTTTTTCTGCCCAAACATTTGTACTAGAAACTATGTGTGGGGTGTTTCAACACCAACACACTTAGTGGGTGCTAGTTCAAAATTTTCCATATGCTTAACATGGTTGCTGTATGTTTTGCTTTAACAGGCATAATGTCTAGCCGATAACAAAAGGGTAAGACACCCTGCAGGACCTTCTGAGCCGACAGGTAAGCGAAGTAGACAATCTGGTCAAGTACCATGACCTCTAGCTATTCCATAAGGATAACATAGGAAATATGGCATTAGACGGGTCTTAGAGGCTACAAAAAAATTGTATGCAAAGCATGATGAGTCCAGATATTTTTCATACCATTTCATTAATAGAGTCAGCTTGTTTAGAAAATTCCTGAGCATAGTGCACCACATAGAGGCTTTTATGTTTAACCAACCCACCGACTGCAACTTGAGCCTTGTAAGAGATTTTTACGCAGATAGGGATCCACAAGACAAGGACTCTGAAGTAAACATAAGGGTCCAAGTGATTACTTTTAATACTAACACACTAAATGTACTCCTTGGTACACTAGAGGTGGATGTTGAGACTTTGAAGTTGCTGAACATTGAACCATCTTATGTAGATATCTGCCATCTAATATTTGGAAACAACTCTATAGCAAGGTGGAAATGTAAGATAGGTAGTCACATTCATCTAGGTCATCTTTTCAGTCAGATGAACAGGGAAGCCCGGATGTTGGCTAAGATAATCTATACTTGTCTCATTCATGGGACACATATGACCGGGTTTCATGTGATAGGGTTAATACATGAAGATATTGATGTGAACGTAGGGGCGATCATATTTTTAGCTATGAAGAAGACAAGGAATCATGTGTTATGCAGGTATAGTTTTAGGGGGTTGTTGACACAATTTCTTAAGGGAGAGGGTGTAGACAAAGAGGATTTAGATTATAGGTTGTTGGTAGTCACGCAACTGGTAGATATATCTCGTACTAAGGGGATTGGTAGTTCTCAGGGCCTGATATTGACTATGCACGAGTGTTAGGCTCTGACTGATGAGATCACAACATGTATGTGTGGGCTGCAGCTGCCACAGTTAAGGATTGGGGGTCGCCCATCTACCGAACAAGAGATTCAAGATGTGGATCTTTACTATCCTTTTGGTTCACATACAAAAGCACTATTGTGGATTGGTCCAAACTTTTTAGAGCCGGTCGATGATGATGTGCCTACCGATGAAGAGCATCAGATGCCGAATTCAGACATAGAGTCAGATGAGCATGATGATGATGTTGTTGATCCAGACTTGGGAGCCGGGACCTATGGCACAGAATTTGATGCTGACATATGAATAGGGAGTCCGTCCCTACCTCATACTATGTTTATTTTTCTAGCACTTAGTCAACGCTTTATTTCAAGTGTGGGGTGGAGGGGTGAAAAGTCTTATTTCATTTTCTTTCGTATGTTTTATGTGGTAGTTGAACAATTTTTATATCTTTTATGTCTTTTTTGTTTGATTGTAAGTTGACACGTTTTAATTGTTTCCCTCTTTGGCAAATTCAGTTTATGTTTGTTTTATTTAGTTTTGACCTCTAAGGTAACTTTCAGTTTACAGTATTTAATTGTCCTTTTTGTGGCAATTCGCGTCGTCATAGTTAGTGTCCTTCCCCTATGATAGATGGATGCCGACCGTCTTAAGGGGAGGACATCTTTAGAAGCTGAGAAAGTGATAAGATCCCTATTTCAACCTTTGAGAAATGCTTCGTGTTGGGAAAGATCTTTTTATTTTGTGAACATAAATGCAATTGTTTTGAAACAAAAAAATGAGTTGTTTTTTTATGGTAAAACCTAACAAATTTAGTTTAATTTGATTGGCTTGATTTTGAATTTAATAAAGAGCAATATTAAAAACTGTAAGGATCCAACTTGATTCTAAGAATGCTCCGAGTCAGGGAGTATTTGTTTCTATCCTACATGTATAGGAATGAGTAGAACTTTCCCTGTGTGTTTACAAAGTGAAATAAAGTGTGTTGGTATAGGAAGTGATTTAGGCATTTCTTTGTTAACCAAATTGTAAAGACTTTATTTACCTATCATTATGTATGTTTTTAGTTAGCCCTGTTGAGCCTATAGCTTAATTTATTTGGTAGCCTTATCCATAGCCAAATCCTTTGTTTGACAGACCTTAACTCGATTCATAATTCCTAAGCGCTTTAATACAGATAATGAAATAAGAGGGGAATGTGAAAATTAAGAAAAAGGTGATAGTGAAGCTCTAAAGAAGTGTTCATTATGTGTTTAATTGTGATGGTTAGGATTTAAAAAGAGTGATTGAAGTTTCAGTTATTGTTGCCCAATATTTGTTACAATGAGCCTGTTTTGGCCGTGGTCCGTTTAGGATAATTTTCACCTCAACCAAGACAAATTTCTTAGGTTGAGGATGGCTACTATAGGGGTGGGTAACAAGAATTAGGGTGTGAAAAAAAAACTGAGAATTAAATTATGAGATAAAGACAAAAACACTCCTACCGTAGCGTTGGTAATGTTCTTAGAAAGATTGGGGGTGAAACACTGGACGTGTAAACATAATGAAGTGAATAGTTGAGTTGATAAAATACAATTTTGAATATGATTATAATTGAAGATGGTTATTTATTAAAGTGCTTAGGGAGATTAGTCCGTATTTCCCAAATAGTTCCTACCCATCCCTTAGCCTGAATTACAAACATGAAAGACCTAATTGATCCTACATTCAACATCCGACTATTAGTGGAGTATTACACTAAGGGTAAGCTTATGGTTCATTACCTATTATGTATGAATTCTTTGTTGAGAGTGAGTGATTGAATTTTGATATTCCCCTCAAGATAAAGATTTAAAAATTATGAGTGATAGGGGGAAAACTGTCTTGTTGTGAGGGTGTATGCGGATAAAAGTCTAGATTACTTATTTTGTTACTTGATTGAGTTCATTCATTAAGTTTAACAATGAATTGAATGTCACTGTTGGGATAATGAAGGGTGAAATAAAGTGTTTATATGCCCATTGCTAGCATGACTCTTGGGTTGTCATTAGAAGGTTTGGTGATTGTGTTACTTGAAGTTATTCAAGGACAAACAAGGTTTTGTTTGTATGGTGGTGATCTTCGGCGTATTTATATGTCCACACACTGCTATTCACCCATAGTTGGACTTTTTTTGAGAATAAAAACTGTGTTAGTTATATTGAATTGCGTCCTAATGTTGTTTTGTATCTAACCAACGTGATTTGTGATGCAGGGTGAATTTCTAACGAAAATTGAACAAAGGTGGAATGAATGATCTGAAACAAGTCAGGATTGATACCCGAAATTAATAACAACGATTCAAGAAAACTCTTTCACTAGAAGTATAGAGCATTCATGGATAGCTGAAAACAATACAGGGAGCAACTAGCGAGTGAAGAATTTTCTTTACCTAAATTTTTTATCACACTTGCAGTAGCATCTCAAAATATTCTCGCGTCGCTAGGCCCACAAACGGAAATAATTCTCGCGTCGTGAGGCCCAGTGAGGAGTAAGACTTAGCCAAAATTATTGAGGACATTTCCAGAGGCTTCTCGCAAATAGCTCGCATCCCGACCTATAGAAACGGGTATGACTCTCGCGTCGCGCGGCTCAGTAGATAAAAGGACTTATCCATAAAAGTTGAAGGCAATTCCAGTGTGTTCTCGCGAATTGCTTGCATCACGAGCCTATAAAATGAGTAGTACATCTCGCGTTGTGAGATTCATAAATGAGGAATATACCTCAAAGTGCGACACTCTTTCCTATGTAGGAAAAATTTTCCCAACTATATAAGGAACACTTCAACACAATTGTAAACACTTTTTGGAAAGGCATAGCAGCAGCAGAAAAACATAGAATTCTTTCTTTTAGGGTTCTTATTATTTCTTTTGAACTTCTTTACTTCAAGATTACTTTTGGGTATGATTAATTACTTGTTTTTGATGTTTAATTCAAACATGAGTTGCTAAATACCCTTGTTCTGGGGTTGACGCCAAGAACATGATTACTCTTTGAAATTCTTTATAGCAGTTTCTTTTTGGATTATCATCTAGGTTGTTCTTAATTTCTTGAGCTTACTATTTTAATGAGTGGCCACCATTAGGATAAATCTATACTTCTATGTGAATCCAGGAGAAGAATCGTGGGGTAGAACGAAAAAATTAAGGAGCAAGGTTCTTACCCTTTTATAAATAAGGGGTGTGAATTAGCATCTAGAATAGGGATATACCTAGAAGGCTTATTTGGTTCAATTGCAAGAAGATTACTTTATGAAATTAGAAGAATTATTATATCTCTGCGGGAGTTGTAGCTGCAATATTCTATAGATAGAAGATCTGAGGTCAGAAGACCAAAATTACAGCCTAAACCTAGCTAACCAACAACCTAATAACCAATTAGAGTACTATAAGAATAGAGATTTGTATGATTGTTCGAAAAGCCTTAACCATGGAATTCTTATCATTATTATTTACAATCGTTGCTTGCTTGGATCCAGTCATCAAATTTTATTTCTTATTTACCAATTTATGATTTTATTCTCAATCTCAAAATCATCTTGATACTCTACAACACTTAATACTCATTGTCTGAAATTAAAAGTTTGTTAAATTTCTGGTTGCTTAGTCCTCGTGGGAATGATATCTGATTTTCTAAATCACTATATTACTTGTACGATCACGTGCACTTGCGTGTGCATCTGAGTCGCAATAGCAACCCATATAAAATCCAAAAACCAACACCCATCCAATACCAACTCAATATCCATAACTCTTCTCCGGAACATGTTGTTTGATAGTGGGATTTTAAACATGTTACATTTTATATCAGAAAAACTAGTATTTTCGTGATAGTGCCAATGTCTCATAAATGTGTATGATAAAAGGATGTATTGCTCACAACCAACCAAAATGAGAATTTCCAAATCCAACCAATACACCAAGAAAGTGAGTCAAAAATCCACTCAATAAGTCAACAATCCATGATCCAATATATTCCATATACTAGTAAATTAGGATACAAAATAATATGCCACTGATACAACATAAATTTTGACCTAAGCAATTTCCACCAAGAGAAATAATGAAATATATAAATACTAGGCCAATAACATCAAGTAAGACCCAACACGATCACACATAGAATATATTGTCTAAAAACCATAAAATAACCATATATAGCCCCCCCCCCCCCCCCACATGGGCATAAAAATAGTAATACCATAATTTATATGATTAGTACCCATACCCATAACATACTTTTATATTAGTGATAACTACCTAACCCAGTTTAAAGAAAGTTAAGCCATAAACTACTTCAAATGAAGAAAACCCAGTCCAAAAGCCTTCAACACAGACCCCCCCCCCTCCCCAGAATGGATTCGAAATCAACTACAATCATACAAATATAGACTCTACGCATCAAAAGTAAGCAAACAATATATATATTTCCCATTTCCAAATCGAGGCCAAAATAGACCCTCGAAAGGGGTTTGCAAAAAAGAATGGTAAAACCAAATTTTAGTTCATAAATATGTTACTCATGATTAAAGGAACCCATAGAAGAAAAAAAAAGTAAAAATTGGTTGAAATTAGCGATTAAATAAAAGAATTACTAATTTAGGCCTTTTGAGCCAAAAAACCCAAAATTCAATTTTTGAAATTGTTATTTAATGACCTTTAGATGTCAATAATTGAAGAAAATAATTGAAATAAGGATCTAGGCCTTACACAATCTTGAAGATGGAAGGAATAACCTAAATACTCTAAAAGTCACAGCTCTAAGAATAAAAAATGGTTGAAAACTCTAGAAAATGCATTTTTTATATGTTATACCAACTGTGATCGCCTTAGCGACTAAATGGTCTTTTAAGAGATCATCCATTAAGCAAAAAGATAGTCGCTTAAGCGGCAATGAGCCAACTCAATAGGTTCACTTATGCCACCCCTTTGTCTCTTAAGTGACCATTGCTTAAGAAACCATAGGGATACTTAAGCAACCATCGCTTTAGAAACCATAGGGTCACTTAAGCGGCTAGACACCTTATCTTAAGAAGTGATTTAGTTGCTTAAGCGGCCTTAAGAAACCATAGGGTCTCTTAATTGAATACCTCGGTTGGTGATGCACTAAATTTGATGCTTTGGACTCAATGGAGATATTAGCTTTTCAAAAAAAAAATTATTTACACAAATTGACCACCGATATCTAATTGTACAACTTTCTAAACCAAGGGTCAAAAGTAGATACCAAAGCTGTAATACCACACCAACCAAGTTACAATAAAAAAATCAATGTTCTATATCTACTAGAGTAGTTTATTTTGCTATTCGATGCACATAATAATAAATGTTGACCAACATCAACTATAGAGCCTTTTTAACCTCCAAAAACCACAAACTCGCACAAAATACACTGATATGTAATGGGAATCATACCAATCACTTCACACTGCAAAATACAATAAACCAACCAAGGGGAGGTGTAAAATGGTAAAATTATATAGAAATGAAAATTTCAAGAAAATCAAGTTATTAGATCATCCACCACTAAAATCCAGTTTGTCCTCAAACTATAGGTAAGTCTAATATCTGAATCCGAAAGAAGATAGGGATAACTACAACGCTTATAGGACTCAACCTCTTAACATTGAAATATCATTGGTTAATGCCTCCACTGGACCTTAATCATTGAAATATCTGTAGAATAAAACCTCTTAACATTCTTGATAAAAATGGAGTCGGGTTGCTTAACAAAACAAAAACTATCATTTAACAGAACTGAATCCCAATGAATAACATGAGACTCATAAAAAATGTAGCATTGCACCATGGAAACATGAAAAAATAGATGAAAAACTGATAAATCTAGAGGCAATGATAACTCATAAGTAGCATACCCAATTTTCCAAAGATTATTATATGGTTAAATATACTTTGGGCTAAGATTTCCTCTCATCCCAAACATCATGATGACACTCAAAGAAAACTTAATCACTAATAATAAATATTAAGGCACAAAGTCTACAATATGCATAACACTTTTATGTACTCTGAGGTGCTGGAAGTGTATCCTGAATGACCCGAACTATATGCAAAGACTCATGAAGAAGTTCCGTACTTCAAAGTTTAACATCAGAAACCTCAAACCAACCAAACAGAGAGCTACAAGTCCTACCAAACAAGGCATAGAAGGGGGCCATCTCCATACTGGAATGGCAGCTATTACTATGTGCAAACTCTGCCAAAGCTAGATATTGCTCCCAATGACCTCTAAAGTCCATCACACAAGTACAAAGCATATCCTCGAAGACCTAAATTGTCTGCCCCAACTGATCATTGGTTTGGGGTGAAAAGTTGTGCTAAGATCAACCCAAGTACCCAACTCTTCCTCAAAAAGCCTTCCATAAGTGAGATGTGAGCACTGAACCTCTATCTGAGATGATAGACATTGGTACACCATAAGGATAAGATATTTCATGAATATACATACAAGCCAACCTCTCAGCACCGAAAAAAGCCTAAAAAGGAATGGAATAAGCAGATTTTGTCAATCAATCCATAATGACCTAAAAAATTAAAATAATTAGATGTATGAGGCAACCCAGCCACAAAGTACTTAGTGATCCATTCCTATTTCTACTCGAGAATTAGTATCCTATGAAGCAAACCACTAGACCTCAAATGCTCAGTTTTCACCTGCTAGAAACATAGGCAACGAGCTATAAGGTTTTCTACATCCTTTCTCAACCACCCCACTAGTAGTGTTGCCTAATGTAATAATATATCTTACTCACTCCTGAATGGATGGAATACCTAGAATAATGAGCCTCCTCTAATATAAATCATACCCAATCACCTACTCTTGGCAAATAGACTTGGCCACCAATTCTCATAATATCATCTTAATCAAGTGAGGCTTCCTTAGCCTCATTAATTAACACCTTATCCTGAATTACTCTCAACCTAACATCATCAAACTAATGAGCCTAAATATGCTCCATCAATGAAGATCTAGCTTTTGCGAATGCCAAATCATACCCAGGTGAAAAATATTAAGCCTAACTATTTTGTTAGCCAAAGACTCAACCTCTAAGAACAAAGGACTCTCGTAAGTCAAAATACATTCAAAGCTACCCATGCTAGTTGACTTTTGGATAAAGGCATCTATAACCACATTAGTCTTTCCCAAATGATAGAGAATAGTAAGGTCATAATCCTTAAGAAACTTAAGCCAATGATGTTTCCTCATATTAAGATCTCCCTAGGTGAAGAAAAAATGAGGCTATGATGATCTAAGAAAATCTCAAAAAAGAATCCATACAAGTAGTGCCTCTATAATTTCAAAGAAAAAAAACTGTGTATAACTCCAAATTATGGGTAGGGTAATTCTTCTCATAAGGCTTAAACTAACGAGAAGCATATGCATCACCTTACCTTCCTACATTATCACAACACCTAATGCATCACATAAAGCATCATTGGATATGGTAAAATCCAAGTCATCTTTTAGAAAAGTCAATATAAGAGCTGTTGTCATTAAATACTTAAGATTTTAATAGCTCACCTTACAAGAATTTGAAAAATGAGGGGAAATTTATTTTTAGTCAAATTGGTCAAAGGAGTAGTAATAAATGAAAAATCTTCAAAAAAGCAACAATAGTAACTTGTCAAACCAAAAAAACTCTTAATCTCTATAGAAGAAGCAAGCATGGCCCAATCACAAATCACTGGAATCTTAGTCGGATAACCCGTAATACCATCCTTGGTAACCATATGACCTAAGAAAGAAACAACCTCCAACCAAAATTCACACTTGGAGAACATGGTATACAACTTCTAATCTCTTTATCTCTAAAGTAAAATCCATAAATATTCCTCATGATCAGCCTCACTCTTGGAATAAACAAAGATATTATCTATAAATACAATAACACATGAGTTAAGATAAGGTCAAAATACCTAATTCATCAACCCCGTGATTGAAACTTGGGCATTGGTTAACCCGAAGGACATGTTTAAGAATCATAATAACCATACCAAGTTTAGAAGGTTGTCTTCAAAATATCCAAAGCTCTAATCCTCAACTGGTGATATCAAAACCTCAAATCAATCTTTGAAAACACTAAAGCACCCTAAAGCTGATCAAACAAATCACCAATATGAGAAGACGATACATATTCTAAACTATTACCTAAGTCAACTGCCAATAATCAATACACATATCGATAGACCCATCTCTTTTATTAACAAACAAGATAGGCATACCCCAAGGTGATATACTAGGTCAGATAAATCCCTTATCTATTAAATAATGCAATAGATCCTTCAATTCCTTTAACTCTACTATGGCCATCCTATTAGGAGGAATAGAAATGGGCTTGGTGCCCAGCTTAACTTTAATGGAAAAGAAATGATCATGATCCTATAGCATACCAAGAAAGTACGTATGGAAAAAAGCTATGAACTAATGGACAATATGAATAGAGTTCAAAGAGGGTAAGGAATAAATACGAGTATCACGAATATTGACCAAATATGACATAATCCCTTCTTAACCAAGAGATGAGCCTGAATGAAAGATATAAATCTATTAGCACCAAACTAAAGTGCACCCTTCAAAGTTATTCTTTCCACACATAGTAGAGATAAATTCATGGTTTAGAATAACAATATAGGACAGTATTATAGGGAAGTAAACAAATCCATACAGAAGATAACGTCAAAATCTACCATGTCTAGGATAATCGGATCTACCAAAGTTTCATAGTTAGTTAAAGTCACAACACAGGATTAGTGCTCTAAATCCACAACTAAAGAATTTTCTATAAGGATAAAGACACGGCTAGGCATGGCAAAAGGCTCACCAGTAGAATCAAAACCCAAGGCAAAATATGTAGACTTATAGGAAAAGGTCAACGTCAAATCAAATAAAACATGTATGAATCTAAAATAAATAAAGATAATGCATGTGATAACAATGTCAGATGCCTTGAAATCTGGTCTTTTGGATATAACATAGCACAGTCCACGTCCACCACCAAATTGAGTAGCCCTATGACCCCACCACAATCACCACTACCTTTATCCTACGCACCTCTAATAGAACCTTTACCTCTAACTATCGATATAGAAATAGGCCTAAAAACATAGTGACGATAGTTCTTACCCAATTGGCTAGCCTCATCAAACACAAATAAAACCCTATGACCTGAATCATTAAAGGGTTCATCAAAACTAGAACGACCACCCTAAGATGATAAACTAGAAGACACAGTACCTAAATCCTATAATGCTGCATGCACGGGTTTGCCATAGTACCCATGGGATACACTAAAATATATTCCTAAAGAAGAGTAACTACAAAAGTGACCCTGAAGGTGCACCCTTTTGACACCTCCATAAGATGTTTGAAGAATTGGCTTAGTAATATTTCAATTATCTACAATACTCTAAAATGATGCCCCTAACACTACCATCTTAGTAGTAGCTAGCTGAAGTGAAACCTCTAACCCCTACATGAGTTTCTTAATCTTCTCAGACTCATTGGCAATACTGGCATAAAAAATATGTATAGGGAATTAAAATGTGCCTTATACTTCAAAAAAATTATAGAGCCCTACTCCTGGTGATCAAACTCATCACTTATATGATCCCTCGGACTAAAAGTCATAAAAGTATCAAAAAAGGTCTTACCAAACTGTCCCAATTCATCTATATAAAAATAAGAGGTCTGCAACTAAGAAATGACCTCCATAAATCCCTAGTTGTATTTATCAACTGGTTAGGAGTGTAAGGAAACCCATGCAACTCAAGAATCCAAGAATATGCAACTTCTCATGATAATTGATCAGGAACTCAAAGACATCCTCTCCTACAACATCATTGAACCTGGGAGAACCTAAGTGAGTGAACCTTTGAAACCTCTTTTGACCCTCAAAAGACATAATTGTACTCATAATAATGGGTCACATGGCAAATCTAGCTAGCTAAAATCCAACCTGAAGGGTAACAGAGATGAAGGCTAAACCACTAATCTCTATATACCATACACGAATATTAGCACAGAAGGAAGGACAATAATAAAGGTATATGGAGTACCATAACTAGATGTAATTACCACTGAAGGATCTACACTCAAAATCAAAGGAACATCATAGGAATGCTCTGGAAAAGATGGAGCTACAATACTTGGAGATGGAAGAATACCAGGTACACTCAAAAGAACACTCTCCAAATAAGTCAATAAGCAAATCAATAACCTTTCTAAAATCAGGGTAGAAGATCTCTATGGAACCAGAGTAGGCTTTATATCTCTAGTATGCTCTAATTGAGCTCAAGTTAGAGTCTTCTAGTACTACCTCTAGATAAGGAAGATACTCTTTCCCCTCCTTACCTCAAGCCCATATATGACATGTAACTTCCCCACAAGACTAGCCTCTCTCCTTAAATGATGGATTTGTATCTATAGCCTTATGTGATTTAGTTCTCTCTATTTTCATAGAAAAAATAAAAAATAAGGGAAGTTGCCTAAACATATCTTATAGCCTGTCAAGCCCCAAAAAATAGGTCCCAAGATATCACACGATGCTTAAACATATGAGTAGCCTCAAGATAACCCTATAAGACTTCTAGTAAATGTGAAGGTCATAATAGAGAAATATAGGCATATAATAAAAGCTAAATTGTGGAATTCTATATGAGCTAAGCTAAAACCTTATGGATATAATATCTAAAAATACTAAACTCGAGAGTCTGATCAATAAATACTAGAAATATGAATCATATCTAGCAGTATGACATGCCTCTACTACTAATGACTAGAGAGCCACTGGGACAAGTGCCCAGCTAACTCAAACTGACTAAAAAATACTAAATCAACTACTATAATATACTAAAGAATCTGAATGACTAGGTTCCTAAACTATAAGAACACACCAACTATCGGGATATAGATGGAGATGATTGAACTCACTCATGCTGCTGAAACTGACCCCTTAAACCTACATTAAGAGACAATGTATCATATATACGTATAAGTGGATCAATACTTAGAAATTATATTGAGTATATAGGGGTGAATGCATCAGTAAAATACTGTCTCAACATCATCATTATTTGTAATGCATGTGAAATGTAGATGACTCTCATAAGCTTGAATAACTGAAAACTGAGAATCATGATAATCAGTAGCAAAACATACTATATAAATATAGTAAGCCATAGCATTTAGTTTCTAAAAGATGTACAGTGTTCTGTCTGAAAATCAGATTTTCTAAGTGTAGAAGGACTCACTTTTATGTCTGAAATCTTAAAACTAAATGAGCTAATGTCTTTTAAAAAGAAAAATCTAATTAAAGATGTGAGCCTTTACACTTTGTTCGAAATTATTTTCTATTATTCTTTTCTATAGGCTGTAGGGAGGTTATTCTAACCGACATACACTATGTGAGCTATCATAGTGTCCAACATCTAGTTCCCACAGGGAAAACCCTCACATTGGGGAGAGGTATCACACTCTTACCAAGGTGTATAACCTAATATAATTGATCACATTTGTATCTGTCATCCATATAGAAATAGGATAATCCAATAATTTGAACCCATGTTGTTTCGTGTTTCTGGGGTATTTGAACATACCCAACTCACTACTAAATACTACTCCCTTTAATCTGTATGCTTATTCTGTTGTAAATCCACTTTAAAACTAAAACGTTTTTAATTAAAACCAATTGTGTATCTATTAATCTATTTTGTAACTAAAATTATAAAGTGGATTCCATATCGAAGCTAAGATCAAAAGATCAAATCTTTATCAAAATCTGAAAATAACTAATTATGGGATGCTTAAAGCATAGTCATTCTTGAAATATCATTAAACAAACTAGGGATTAATAATTCATGCTTCAAATTTATGTCAAAACATCATAATGTTCATGCTTTATAATGTAAATATTGGTAATTCAATTCAAAATCTAGAAATTCTTACAATACACATAAAAATACGAATGAAGAAATAAAATTCAACATCTACATTACTTGAAATCTCATAATCTTCAATTAGTGATAAGTGGGTATAAACCTCAAAGTAAAATCTATGTAATTTCATATAAAAATCAAACTTAAAACTAGTTTTTGGCACAAGGATGACAAGATTATCCTAGTTAAAAAATCCCACAAACCTTAATTGATGAAATTTATGAAGAAACTTGAACTTCAATTCCTAGTTCTGATCTTGAATATTGATTCTTGAAGTTCTTGAATTGGGAATCCTTAATTTTGAGTTATCTTAGAAAAAGAATGGTGGAATTTTAATTTCTTGGAGATTATGATTTAATGTTCTAGGGTTTCTTGGAGAGAAATTATGTGAAAAGAATGCATAATATGCTTAGAATAGGCTAGATTCTATTTTTTACATGATATGGGGCTTGGGGAATTAACTAGATTCCCTTTGTAAAATTTAACTCAAAATTGGAAAATCTTAATTTTAGGCCATATCGCGATGCGTTACAGTCGAGGTGGCTCACTGGAAAATGGATGACCGCCAATTTGGCCGCTGGCGTGATGCAGTGTCTGTCCAATTTTTAATTTTGACGCAATATAGGAAAATCACATTGGTCTAGTGGAAAAGGACAAACGACATTTCAAACTTCTCCATGACGCGGTATAATCGTGGTGCTCCACTAGAAATCGGACGACTGCAAATGTCCTTCTCTATGATGCAATGCTTATCGCGATGCCTACTATTTTCACTAAAATTCCCATGTCTTCACAATCGAATATAGAATTAAGGCAAAATTGATATCGTTGGAAAGCTGATTCAATTATCTACATATTTTTGTATCTAAAATAGGAGAATTCTATATGAATCAAGAGTTATACGCTTTTAAAGTTAACCCTTGACACACTAGGAGCTAAACTAAGATAAGAAAATTATGGGGTATTACAATATCTCCCCCTTGGGAACGTTCGTGTTCGAATGAGACTAATTAAAATGAAGATACTGAGGAACTGAGGCTATATGCTAGTATGCACAACTGCAAAAAACTGAATGACTAAATGTATAACATATTGAGTGACTGAACTAATCTGTGAGTGCATAAATATACATGAAGATAACAATATAGGTGAATCTGAGACTAAAAAAAAAAGGAATTAAGGAGGACTATTACCTTCGGCTGAATCTGAGTTCGTGGAGAAAAGGTGAGGATACTTGGTATGCATGTCTACTTCTATTTCCCAAGTATCACCCTCAACGTACTGATTTCGCCACAGAACTTTGACGAAGGGAACTTCTTTGTTCCTTAGTCTACGGATCTGATGTTCAAGTATCTCTACTGGAACTTCTTCATATGAAAGTTTATTCTTAAAATTTATGCTTTCTAGAGGGATTACAACAGCTGAATCATCCATGCAGTTGTCTAATAAGGACATATGAAACACTGGGTGAACTGATGACAAGTCTGCAAGTAGCTCAAGCTTATACACTACTTTCCCCACATGACTCAAAATCATGTAGCGGCCAGCAAATTGGGGACTAAGTTTCCCTTTTTTGTCAAACCTCTTCACCCCCTTCGTGGGTGACACCTACAAATACAGAAGATCATCTACTTCAAAATCAACATCTCTCCTTCTGACGTTTGCATAAGATTTCTGATGACTCTGAGCTACGTTCAATCTCTCTCGAATAAACAAACTTTCTCATGGCTTCAAACACCATATCTTGCCCAATCATAGAAATCTCACCTGTCATGACCCGAGCCAGGGCCCTTGCTGCAATGATCATCCCTAACTATAAAGGCCTGGGCGCCCCTTTCTATCTGGAAATCATGAACACCATTCATATACAATAAGGGAAAATGTAGAACATAATACTAACGGAACTATGGTCACTTTAATATCTTAACTAAGCAATACGAAATGAGGTTCATAACATTCAAAGTACATGACTCTGGTTTGCGAAATCTCTACCAACTAAAAATATCATCTAATTGAACTCAGGGATAAATCCCCTAGGTGAACTGTGAATTAATCAAACTAACAATATTCTAGAATAGGCTTTCCAAAATAAGGTAGGCTCACCAATCTGCAATCTTTGAAATATAGGGGGTCAATACAGTTGTATTGTTACGCAGAAAATCCAAAATAATGTGTTTACATATAGAGAGTTTAGATGATAGAAAGTTTGAAACATCACACATTAAATAGTTAAAAGCACATAGGCAATTTCAATGATCTTAAAATGTTTTTGATAATGCGGTTCAAATCTTTATATTACTTCAAAGTTAGGACGTACACCTTACAATTCTACGGCCCCACAAGCTATATGAAATCCTCCCTTAACTCAGCATCCAAGCTCCCAACCTAAGTTTGCCATAAGATTTAGTGTTTTCGATTCTGGTTCTGATACATCATAGGGCACTAGGCCAGCGTATAATCCCTCTAGGGGATACAATAACTCGTATCGGAAAAACAAGATTTTGGGCAATGAGTTTTTTGAGCTCATGCCTTCTTTGGGTTACCACCTAACATCTCTTGAGCTAATTTTTAATCTTTTCTGGATAATCATTATTAAAAACTCACATTCTAAAAATATAAGTGAAATCTGACTTCTATTATGGTCCGAATCTCTTATGGCATTATCTGGGTTGGTGTGGTCACACCAAGACTTGAAAGTCATATTTCTAAGTCATAAAATATCATAGTAAATTATATTCTTTCAAGCATAGTGTTTGTTCCACCATACTTCCAATAATTTATGAAAATTCATACTTCAAAACATTTATCAAATTATGCAAAGGTCATTCTTTTGAATATTGGTCATAAAGTCTGTGAAAAAAATATACAACTCTTTCTCATTATATCTTCAACATTTATCAACATGTAAAAGCACCCTCTCTTCAATTTAAAACTATAATCATGTCATAAACAATAATTAAGACATTGTATATAGCTTCTCTAAATGCAATTTAAATGGCTCATAACATATGAAAACAAAAGTCTTAGTAACAGGAGAGGGATTATAATTGTTCCTGATCTCAATTAAACATTCAAAATTAATTTAATACATACATATATACGAGTACAAATCAATGTAGGTAAAAGCCCTCAAGACCAAAACAAAAATATCATTTAAAGAGTTCATAATGCACAATTGCAAATACAAATTCCAAAGCCCCTTTCAAAATTCATGATGTTTATAAATTTAAACCTTATTCAATGTTTTTGAACAAGCCCATGTAGTTTAGGAAAACCCCGCGTACCTTGATTGCGAAGAAATCATGAAGAAATTTCAAAAAGATTGGACCATTAAGATTGATTTCCCAAACCCTAGTAGTTTTCTCCTTTTATGTTTTGGAAGATGATTTAGGGATTTTTAAGGAGTTTAAATGTTACTAATGACCTTAATTTCATTAAATAATAATTAGGGACGGTTTTGGAGAGTAAAAAAACTTGGTTGCCCTTAGAATACCTTAAAAATGAAATGTCCAGGTTGTTGTGCCATGGGATTTGCCTCGCACAAACTTTGACAAACTTTATGGTTTGCGTCGCACTCCCTATGGAAAACTTTATGGTTTGCGTCACACTGCCTATGGAAAACTCTTTCCATTGAACGTTTGTTATTGTTAGTCAATGCACACCCATTTACAAAGCCATAACTTTTCATTCGGGTGTCAGATTAAGGAGAAATTGGTATCGTTGGAAAGATACTTGGAAGGCCTTTCATTTGATATATAGTAGGCCCTATAATTCTTCAAATACAAGAAGTTATGTTCGATATAACTTGACCCAAGTTGAAAAGTCCACTAAAACTTAATCTATAGAAATGTTTTCAACTCGTCTTACAGTTAGTGGATTTTTGTTACCTCAATTCATATTCAAAGGTATTAACACACTATAGGATTGATCACCACACATATATTAACATTAAATCATTTAGTTCGGGTCTATACACATAGGAACAATGGTCTAAATTCTAGCCTGAATGTATCCGGTGTTACATTATATCCCCCTTGGGATCATTCATCCCCAAATGATGGGTAGGGACTTGTTGAGGTTCTAAAGGTACGGAATAAGGAACGTTATCTCGCATGAACATTTTTTTACAACAAAAGATGGAAAGGTTCAAAGAACTTTATGATAACCCCGAGTGAAAAGCTTAAGCATGAAACATGATGTAACGAAACCTGGCATGTGTTTTATTGCACATGATCAAAACATTGTAAGACATGAATTTTTCCTAGGAGTCCTTAACCTAATTAAGATTAGTACAAGACATTAGATAAAATTCTCATGGGACTTAAGAATATTATCATTCTCCATCTTACAAGATACAATGAAAAGACTTAAATTTTTAGACACTACTCGTCTATACCTCAACATTAATAAACATACTTCATTATTTCCAACTTACAATTCTCTCATAACACATCTAACCTCAAGAATTTATGTCCCGCCATATAATACTTCTATGTTCAAGCCTAACTCGGAAGAGAGAGATGCTAATTTAACATACGGGATCCTGCTCTCTACATTACATTAAGAAATCACCTCACCTCATCACTATTTCCCAACAACCTCAGGCCTTAATTCAAAGAATACTAACCACATGGCACATAGGTTTGCGTTTTCATCAATCAGAACAATCAAGCCTAATCATTACTACACCCACTACATGGATCTCCCCACCTAGACCAGAAATTTCAATCACTATTAAAAATATTTTTGCAACATTCTTCTTCTTAGCTATTTCACACAACAAAAGTTTATCTCCTTCTTTTCCCTTACACCTATAACCTTAGGTCGAGAATCATATAAAAAATGTTCACCATCAAGATCATCTACTCCCCCACCTAACACACAAAGACACTTCCACAGAAAACATTATGCTAACATATAGAGGGTCATTGAGTGACTGAGAATAAATATCACGAATGAAAGTAACACTATTAGACCATAAATTATACTTATTTCTCTTCCCAAGGAGATACATGGAACAAAGATATGATAGAATAGACACAAAGTGCTTCATATATCAAGTGTCTGGATAATAAGTAAAGAGTCGTTCTACATAAACATGAGGCAACATGATTTCTTAGGATAGACTATAGTGTGAAACATGGGTGCTTACATCACGAGTTGTATAACATAAGTTTTGAATTCATGAAGTCAATGATTGATACAAGGAATCCTACTCGAAGCTATCACTTTTCATTTTAGGGCTAAAACAGTCATTAGTTCGCACAACCTTATCAGTTTTTGACTAATACCGACATAAAATAAATCTTATAACATATAGAATCATTGTTCCTTAGAACCAAGCATGATTTGGGATATAGATTTATATTTCATGAGAAAAATAACATAGAGATTGGATACTTAGAATATTGGATCACTGAGGGAAATTATTACTTCATGAGTTACAAGGAGATCTCAAATCTTCGACATAGGCTGGGTTGAGTACATAAGACATGGGTAGAATGAATTTTTGAACTGAAGTAGGAGGGACATGCTTGAATAGGAATAGGTTTATCATTACTCTTCCCTAACTTGCCACAATGAGAAAATTCAGAAACTACCTTAAATCACCATCTCCCCCTTAGATCAAAGTCACAATCCAAGACTTGAGAATATAAACTCTCATCAATCTATAACCACAATTCTCAATAAAATAACAGAGGTATCTGTATACACATCAACACAAACTTTCCTCAATAATTTAACATAAAGGTGTTAAATTCTTTCTGGGACATCCCCCCTCCAGGAATAATAATCATAACTTTATCTAACCCCAAAGTCATTAGCACATGACTAACATTATTATGGGCATGGAAATCCATGCTTCTAAAAACTTAACACTCAATCTTCAACTCCTTAGAATACTAGCATTACACCTCTAATCACATAACTTACAAATTAATAAAAATTTTAAAACCATACCCAAGGCTCATATTGCCTACCAATATTTTCTCAATTCAACTCTAATGAACACCATGCATAAACTCACCAGACTTCTTTATACTATAATTTCAAGAAAACAAACTAGTTACGCAAAACACTTATACACATAAATGCTAAACTTTCCCCTTTTAAGCATACTCTCAAGGCATTGATTTCCCTGAATGTTACTCTTATTTTTTTTTCTATCCTCTATCGTCATCAACCTAAAACTCGCACTCTCATGAGCATACACATCCTTACTCCTTATCACATAAAAATACACTATTCACTACTTAACCTTCTAACATTAGACCATTACTGACATAACTTATAACATAAAATCTTACCTAACGCCATACTACCAGGGGGTGCAACTTATTCCTATATACTTACACCATTAACTAGTTAATGACTCACCCACAATTCATCATTTTAACACAAGTCCTCATATACAAATATACCTTATAATTACCACTTAAGCTTTTCATAAATTGTCAACCTAGGATCTTTCATAATTCACATCAAGCCTACTAACTCATTCCCATAAAAGATACAACATTAATCTTAAGCCACTAATCTTACCACCACATTCTACATAAAAATTCAAGCCTATAGTCTAGCATTAATCATCTACCAGCAATGAAGTATGCAACATAATATACTAGTTCATCAAATTGGGAAATTCAACCCAAATACCTCATTTCACCTAGCTACTATCTACCACTAAATCACCTTAATGACATTACTACTACACCTCAAAATTGACTACATACTTTTTCACAAGTAGTACTAGTTTACAACCACTAAATAAAATAAGGTCAAGGGGGTAAAGTCAAATAATAGAAATGGTCAACCTTAATCTTATATTATAACCTAATATGATCTTTTCTACATATTCTACTTTCTTACATCATACTTTCTTACGCAAGCAAACATTTAGACAACCTTCAAATTCCACAAACAATGATGAGTCTATAATTATAACTTATTGGCTAATCTAACCGCTTTCATTCACAACCTATCCGGGATTTTTATAACCTCCATAACTGTCCACTCTAGGCTCTTTCCCTATTTTTAATAGATAATAATCACAGCCAAACACTTCCTTCATAATTACCGTACAATCTACAAGTATTGCTACCACACTAGTCTATCATCATAAAATGATAAATCATTCCTCAAACAACATTTATACCACAAAAAAATTTATCTACATAAAAGCCTCCCTCTTTCAGACTTCTAACTTCGTGACTTCATATCACCAACTTCTTAGCCCAATCTCACTACCAATATGTCATGGCACTTTAACATACACTACTACCCAGGTGGAAATACAGTTTCAACATTTTTCTACTCATCATTCTCCTTATGCATGACATTTCCAACAAGAATTTTGAAAGGGAATGGATACACTTAATACCTTAGGATGAAGAGCATAATTTCACTAGGATCAAAGTTTACACTAGAATCAATACACCTGGAAGCACTAACGACCCTAGCCAGGGCCCTAGGATCATAAACCATGCTCTGATACCAAGTTTGTCATAACTCGAGCCAGGGCCCTAGCTGCGATGAACATCCCAAATTATAAAAGCTCAAGTGCACCTTTTTATCTAGAAATCTTGAACACCATTCATATACAATAAGAAAAAATGCAGAACATAAGACAAACGGAATCATGGTCACTTTAATATCTCAACTAAGTAATACAAAATGAGGTTTATAACATTAAAAGTACATGACTCTGGTCTGTGAATTCTCTACAAACTGAAAATATCGTCTTCTTGAATTTTGGGACAAAGCCCCCAGGTGGACTATGAATCAATTAAACTAAAAATGTTCTAGAATAGGCCTTATGGAATAAGGTAGGATCACCAATCTATAATCTCAGACAGAATTCAACCTACTACTTAGTGTGACGCTGGGGCTGTGCCTTAGATCCTGAAATATAGGGGGTCAAAATAGATGTACTGGTACGCAGAGCAATACAAAATAATGTGTTTACATATAGATAACATAGATGAGAGAAAGTCGAAAATATCATGCATTAAATAGTTAAAAGAACATGGGCAATTTGAATGATCTTAAAATGATTTTGATAATATAGTTTTAATATTTGTATTACTTTAGAGTTAGGTGGTATGCCTTACAATTCTACGACCCCACGAGCTATATGGAGTTCGCCTTTGACTTGGCGGCCAAGCCCCAACCCAAGTTTGCTGCAAGAGTTGGAGTTTCTGATTCTGGTTTTGATTCTCATACGCCATAGGGTACTAGGCCAGTGTATAATCTTTCCTCAAGATACAATAAGCTGCATAGGTAAAACACAATTTCGGGCAATGAGTTTCTAAACTCATGCCTTCTTCGGATAACAACCTAAAATCTCTTGAACCCATTTTTAACATTTTTTGAACAATCATCATTCAAAACTCACATTTTAAAAATAAATGTGAAATCTTACTTCTATTATGGTCTGAATCTATTACGGTATTATCTGTGTTGTTGTCGTTACACCAAGACTTGCAAGTAATATTTCTCAGCCATAAAATATCATAGTAAAGTATCTTCTTTCAATCATAAGGTTTAGAACACCATACTTCCAATAATTTAAGAAAATTCATACTTTAAAACATTTATCCAATTATGCAAAGCTCACTCTTTTCAACATTTCATAAAAACATGTGGTGGTTGTGAAGTTTGTGATAAAATATGCAAATCTTTTTCTATATATCTTCAATATTTATCAACATGTAAAAACACCCTATCCTAAATTCAAAACTATAATCAAGACATAAATAATAATCAAAACATCTGTATCTAGCTTCTCTAAATACAATTTAAATAACTCATAACATACGAAAACAAAAGGCTTAGTAAAAAGAGAGGGGTTATAATTGTTCATGCTCTCAATTAAAAATTCAAACTCAATTTAATAAATACATATATACGAGAACAAATAAATTTATGGGAAGGCCTCATGACCAAAACAATAATATCATTTAAAGAGTTTATAATGCATAATTACAAATGCAAATTCCAAAACTCCTTTATAAATTCATGATCTTTATAACTTTAAAACTAATTCAATGTTTTTTCAACAAGTCCATGTAGTTTAGGAAAACCCCACGTACCTTAGTTGTGAAGAAATCACGAAGAGATTTCAGAAAGATTTGTCCTTTAAGCTTGATTGCCCAAACCCTAGTTGTTTTCTCCTTTTGTGTTTTGGAAGATGGTTTAGGTTTTGTTGAGGAATTAAAAATTACTAATGATCTTAATTTCATTAAAGGATGATTAGGGATAGTTTTGGTGATTAAAATGACTTAGTTGCCCTCAGAAAAACTCAAAATAAGATGTCCAGGTCATTGTGCCATGGGGTTTGCATCGCACAAGATATGGCAAACTTTATGGTTTGTGTCACACTCACTATGGAAAACATTATGGTTTGCATTGCACTGCCTATGGAAAACTCTTTCCAGTGAACGTTTGCAATTGTTAGGCAATGCACACCCTTTATAAAGCCATAAATTTCCACTCAGGTGTCGGATTAAGGCAAAATTGGTATCGTTGGAAAGTTAGTTCGTAGACCTTTAATTTCATATATAGTAGGCCCTCTAATTAATTATTTACAAGAATTTATGGTCAATGGAACTTGAATCAAGTTGAAACATCCACTAAAACTTAATCAATAAAAATATTTTCAACTCGTCTTAGAGTTCGGGAATTTTTGTTACCTCAATTCATATTCAAAGGTATTCCTATACTATAAGATTTATCACCACACATATATTAGCGTGGAATCAATTAGTTTGAGTTTATATGCCTAGGAACGATAGTCTAAATTCTAGCCCAAAAGTATGGGGTGTTACATCACCCCACTTTGAACCAACTGACTTATGATCTATATCTCTGCCCATAAAGAGCCTCAAATGGGGCCATATGAAAACTAGAATAGTAACTGTTATTGTAGGAAAACTCAATCAACGGTAAATGGTCATCCCAACTGCCTTTGAAATCAAGAATATATGCCCTCAACATATCCTATAAGATCTAAATAGTTATCTCTGCCAAACCATCTTTCTACGGAGGATAACCTGATCTGAGATGAACTTAGGTACCAAGACCCTTCTAAAAGGCTTTACAAAAGTGAGAGGTAAATAGAGTGCCCCTATCTGAGATGATGGAAAAGGGAACTCTAGGCAATCTAGTTTTAGTGGCTCCTGGATGAATGTAGTAACATGCATCATGTGATTCTTTCATAATATGCTACCTTAAATCGTCAAAACATAGAACACACAACCTAATCTAGTATCTCAACACGCCATCTGCCCTTTGGAGAAAACCTCTACCTTTTGGTCTTTAATTGAACCCTTCAGTTTGACCAATCTAGAATCCTAATCCTGCTTCTTTTTCACTTCAGAAACTAGAGAAGATTATGAACTAATCTAAACCAAATATTTCCTTTAGCTAAGTCAACCAACCTCACACCCAATCTAGCTAACCGGTGAACTTCCTAAACTAAATCTCTCTTATCATTCTCCCATGAGTAATACTGCCCATCTACAGTCGATGAAGGCTATCTGCCACAACAATGGTATTGCCTGGTTGATACAAACACTCATGTCATATTCTTTAAATAATTCTAGCCACTTTATATGATGAAGATTTAACTTTCTCTGAGTAAACACATTTTGCAAACTTTTGTGATCCGTAAACACATAAACATACACCCCATAAAGATAGTGCCTCAAGATTTTCAATGCAAACACAACAACAGCTAACTCAAAGTCATTGGTAGGGTAGTTATTTATGAAAGGCTTAAAATTTCTTGAGGCTAGGCTATAACCTTACCTCTATACATAAAAACACAACCCAAACCGATTCTAGAGGTATCATAATATACAAATAACCCATCAGTACTATCAGGTTGCAGTAAAATTGGGGCTAAGGTGAGTCGAGTCTTCAACTCCTGAAAAATGTTCTCACAAGATTCTGACCACTGAAACATAATCTTCTTCTGAGTTAATCTAGGCATAGGGGATGCAATAGAATAAAAACCCTCAACAAAGAATCTATAATAGCCAACTGAACTCAAGAAACTTTGAATGTCTGACGAAGAGATAAGTTTAGGCCAGTTTCTTACTGCTGCTGTCTTTTGGGGATCAACACTAATGCTATCATAGAAAATAAAATGATCGTGGAAAGCTACTAATCATAGCTAAAATTAACATATACTGAATTTGGAGGACAACTAGTATCCGTAAGAGATTGTATCACAATTCTAAGGTGGTCTACATGATCATTCTCACTACAAGAATAGACAAGAATATCATCGATAAAGACTATGACAAGTACGTCCAAATACTATTTAAACATTTTATGCATCAAGTTCATGAAGGCTGTTGGGGCATTGGTAAGACCAAATGACATAAATAGAAACTCAAAATAATCATAACAAGTTCTAGAAGCTATCACTGGAATATCACATTCCCTTACTCTAAGGTAATGATAGTCAGATCTAAGGTCTATCTTGGAGAAGTGAATTGCACCTTGGAGCTGGTAGAATAAGTCATCAATCCTAGAAAGAGGATATTTGTTCTATGACTTTATTCAGCTGACGATAATCAATGCAAATTCGCAAAGAACTATCTTTCTTTTGCATGAATCAGACGTGAACGCCCCATGGAGAGATACTGGGCCTTATAAAACCTTTATTCAGTAGGTCTTTATGTTGTTCTTTTAACTCTTTAAGCTTGGCTGGATCCATATGAAATGGAGGAATAGAGATGGGATGAGTATCTAGAAGAAGGTCTATACCGAATTCTATTTCCCTACCGGGAGGTACCCCTGAAAAATCTTTGGAAAAAATACCAGGAAACTTATTAACTACACAAACTGAGTAAACTATTGAAGTCTCAGACTTAGTGTCTTTGACTCGAACTATATGATAAATACACCTCTTTGAGATCAACTTTCTATCTTTAATATAGGATATGAAATAACTCTTGGAAGACACTGAATTACCTTCCTACTCAAAGATAGGCTCTTCTGGAAACTAAAACTTCACCACTCGCATGAGATAATCTATAGATGTATAAAAGTAATGGACACAATCCATTCCTATAATAAGGTCAAAGTAGACCATATGTAACTCTCTTAATTAAGTCTGCTAACATGATCTTATGAAGGACAGTGATAGGAAATATTTATAGGTCTGTTTGGCAACAACTGACTGAACCACTGGGGGTAGAAACCAAGAAGGGCTCTGAAAGATTTACAGGACCAATTTCAAAATTTACTACATCTAATGGGGTCACATAAGAGAAATTCAAACCAAGTTCTAACAACACAGAAATATCAAGATGAAAGACACAAAGTATACCAGTAAAAATATTTGGTGAATCCTCCTGCTCCTGAAGGGATGGTAAAGAAAAAAAGCAATTTTGCCGCTGACCGCCATTAGTACTAGATGATGCGCTCTAAAGAGGGACTGGGTGACCTAGAAGAGCTGGTGTGCTAGTATCCTGAGTCTATGAATGAACGTCTTTGTTTCCCTTCCTAGCATATAGATAATCTTTGATTCCATGAACCAACTTACCACAACCATAAAAACTTTTCTGTCCCAACAAATACTCACCGAGATGATTCTTACCACACAGCACATGGAGGATAACTGGGCTTTCCATTTATACTATTTTGAGGTTTGGACATAGAAATCTTACCCCACTGCTCTTGTCTAGCTCTGGGGAGGGAGTGATAGATGAAGATGGCACTGGGATAGATGAATAATTCTAAAATTCCAAATGGTTTCCCCCTCTAAACTTTGTCTGGTTATACTCAAACTACCCGATTTTAGCCTTTTTATTTCCCTTCTCTCTTCCCTTTAACTTTTCTACCTTAATCTAATGGGCATGAATTATCAACCTAGCAAGATCCATTTCCCTAATAAACATGGAAGTCTTACACTCCTTGACTACAAAACTAGATACTCTAGTAACAAACTTACTCATACTCGCCCTAGGTTTAGCCATCTTATCAAGGGTAGACTTAAACAACTGGTTAAACTTAAGGTAGTATTCTTTCGTAGTCATAAAGCTTAGCATTAGATTCATAAACTTCTATCATTTTTTATAGAAAGAACCTATCTAAAAATGCAGCTTGAAACACCTGCCAACATATAGGAGTTGTATTCTCACCTCTACTATTTTTCCACATAACCACCCAATCATACGCCACATCCTTCAGCCTATAGGATGCAAACTCTACACTCTCTTCCTCAGTAACATACATAATCCGAGTGATCTTTCTTTTCTTCTCTAAGTAAAGTTATAGGTCCTCACCTACTTTTGACCCAAAGAACTCAGGTGGATTCATTCTTATGAATTATAGAACTCTGGCTGCTACTAAATCCCTATTCTGCTAAAGTGGGATTGCCTACTATTGGTTTCCCTAAACATTAATAGTCACAACTTTGGCTAACACCTGAATGGCATCCCAACATTAAGAATGGGATACATTCTCATTCAGATAGTCAGTAGGCTAGGGTGGCTGATTATCATTTCTGTCGGCATTAACTCAACAAGGAGGCATATTCAACTATCACATAAGATCATGAGTTAAAATAGATAGAGATATTATAAGAACAATAGATCATGAAAGAAAGAAATAATTTTCTATAAAATTCCCATAGCCTCTTGCTCATAAATGTGCTCCAATTACATCCGTGATCGAGACTCTATGTAACATGGCTTATTTAACTCCCTAGGACTCTTATAACCTTAGGCTTTGATACCAAAGTTTGTAATGCCCCAAAAATGGGTCGCGAGATGTCACACAATGCTCAAGACTATGAGTATCCTCAAGCTAACCCCGTAAGACTTCTACTAAATTTGAAGCTCATAATAAATAAATATAGACATATAATCAAAGATAAAATGATGAATTCTATATGGGCTAAGCTAAAACCATTTGAATTTAATATCTAAAAATACTAGACTCAAGAGTCTAATCAGTAAATATTTGAAATCTGAATCATATCTAGCAATCTGATAAGCCTCTACTACTAATAACTAGAGAGCCACTAGGATAAGTTCCTAGCTGACTCCAGTTGACTGAAAAATACTAAATCAACTATTGTAGAAAACTATAGAATCTGAATGACTGGGTCCCCGAACTATGAGGACTCACCAACTTTCGGGATGTAGATAAAGATGTTCGAACTCATTCACCTACTAAAACTGAGCACCATAACCTACATTATGAGACAATGTATCACATAGACATATATACGGATTAGTACTTTTGAATTGTACAGAGTATATGGGGGTGAATACATAAGTAAAATAGTGTCTCAACATCATCATAATTTATAACACAATGTATGCTAAATGTAGATGACTCATATAAGTTTGAATAACTAAAAAATGAGAATCATGATAATGAGTAGAAAAACATACATTATAAATATAGTGAGTCATAACATTAAGTTTCAAAAATTTGTACTAGTGTTCTATCTAAAAATCAGGTTGTCTAAGTGTAGAAAGGACTAACTTTTATTTCTGAAATTTAAAAACTGAATCTGTAGCTAATATATTTTTTAAAGCAATATCTGTTTAAAGTTGTGAGCCTTTACACTTAGTTCTAAAATCTTTTCTTTTATTCTTTTCTGTAGACTATTGGGAGGTTCTTCTAACTAATATACATCATAGTGTCCAATGTCTAGTTCCCAACGGGAAAACCTCACATTAGGAAGAGGTGTCATACTTTTGCCAGGGAATCTAACCTTATCTAAGTGATCACATCTATATCTGTCATTTATATAAAAATGGGAATAATCTAACAATCTAAACCTATGTTGGCTCGTAGTTTTGGGGCATGTGAACATACCCAACTCGGTGCTAAATACTACTCCCTTTTATCTGTATGCTCATTTTTTTGGAAATCTGCTTTAAAACTAGTATAAATGTTTATAATGAAAACCAATTGTGTATCTATTAATCTATTCTGTAACTAAAACTATAAAGTGAATTCCATATCGAAGCTAAGATCAAAAGATCAAATCTTTATCAAAATCTGAAAATAATTAATCATCGGATTCTTAAAACATAGTCATTCTTGAAATATCAACATACAAACTAAGGCTTAAAAACCCATGCTTCAAATTCATCTCAAAACATCATAATGTTCATACTTTATAAGGTAAATATTGGAAATTCAATTCAAAATCTGGAAATTTCTACAATATGCATAAAAATATAAAAGAAGACATGCAATTAAACATCTACATTACTTGAAATCTCATAATCTTCAATTAGTGATAAGTGGGTACGAACCCCAAACTGAAATTCATGTAATTTCATATAAAAATCAACTTTGAAACTAGTTTTGGGCTCAAGGATGAAAGGATTATCCTTATTGAAAAACTCCACATACCTTAGTTGATAAAATTTAAGAAGAAACTTGAACTTGAATGTCTTTTGTTCTCTTGAAGATTGATGCTTGAAGTTCTTGAATTTGAAATGTTTAATTTTGAGTTATCTTGAAAAAAGAATGGTGGAATTTGAATTTCTTGGGGATAAAGATTTAATATTCTAGAGTTTCTTGGAGAGAAATTATGTGAAAAGCATGCATAATATGCTTAGAATAGGCTAGATTCTTTGTTTTACACGATTTGGGGCTTGGGGAATTGACTAGATTGCCTTTGTAAAATTTTACTCAAAATTTGAAAATCCCGATTTTGGGACCCACCGCGATGGCTCACTTGAAAATGGAAGAGCACCATTTTGGCCTGTAGCATGATGCAGTGAAATCGCATTGCATCACTAGAAAAGGACGAGTGCCATTTTGCACTCCATAGCTATGCGGTGTCTATGTAATTTGGAATTTTGATGCGATATAGGTAAATCACATTGAGCTATTGGAAAGGGATGAACGGGAACTGGAACTTCTCCGTAACATAGGCTAATTGTGGTGGTCCACTAGAAATTGGACAATTGCGAATTTGTCCTTCTCCGGGATGCTATGCTTATCGCGATGCCCAACTATTTTCACTAAAATTGCCATAACTTCTTAACCAAGTATCTGATTAAGGTAAAATTAGTATTCTTGGAAAGATGATTAAATTATCTATACATTGGTAGGTCTAAAGCTGGAAAAAATTCTGTAAACATCAAGAGTAATACACTTTTGAAGTTAACCCTTGACACACTAGGAGCTAAACTGAGCTAAGAAAATTTCAGCGTATCACATAGCCTCTCAAAGGTAGATATAAATTTCTAAGTACCAACCTGCAAGAATCTACAAGAGATTCTATTTTTACACTAATGAGAACAATTATCCTTGCTATGAAACCAATTTGTCACGACCTAAAACTACGGGTCATGATGGAACTTATTGCGGCAAACCTTAACAAGTAAGCCAATCACCCAAACTAATACGAAAATAAGAAAACAATACCGAAATCCAAGGTAAGTCTTCTAGAATGAAGTTGAACTACTCATATATAATAATAATAGAAAAATACATACTGATATCATAAATCACCCCAAAATACGGTGCCATAGTGTAGGAACCTACTAAATATATTTTGAAGTCAAAATATACAATTGATAGTGAAAAAGGAAGATAATTTTTCTCCAAATATAAAAAAACACAAAAACTAGATAAGAAGAGGTAAGATATTGTCTCTAGATGCATAGACTGACCACTATCTCGAAAATACTCCAAGCTCCCACCAAAATTAATTGCCTATGGCACACTCGTACCTAGATCTACACTGAAACGAAATAATAGGGGTGAGTACAGTCAACTTATACAAAGTAGGTATCATAGGCCAACTGAGCAATGTAGAAAACAAAGTATCTAAAATCCACACTATGGGCACATCACCTAAAATGAGAAAATGACAAAAAGTATCCCATACCATCTCCACTAATAGTTTTAAAATATGCACTTATACCAAATAAAAATATGGGTTAGAAACACAAATAGATAGACACCAAGTCAAGCATGAAAATAGAGCACAAAATTACACAATGTAAGGAGTGTAATGAAGATGTTGATGATTTTATATGCTTGAGGTTGTCACACAACCTTTGTATAAACCTATAATGCTCATATCTTAAGGTTTAAACCATAGGGGTTTCTTTACCCATATACAATACAATAATAAATACCAATACCGATCTAAAATCCATAACTTATCTCTAGAATATGGCTTTAGCAGAGGGTTTTTAAAGATGTTACATTTTCTATTAGAAAAATTACTATTTCCATAATGGTACCAATGTCTCATGAATGTGTATTTTAGGAGAATGTTATGTTCACAACCAACCAGAATGAGAATTTCCAAATCAAACCAATATCCCAAGCACGTGAGCCAAAATCGACTCAATAAGCCAACCATCTAGGATTCGATATAATCCATACACAATAATATGTCAATAATAAAATATAAATTCTGACATAGACAATTTCCACCAAGAGAAAACAACCAAATACATAAATACCATGAAATAACATCATAAAATACCACACACGGCCACTCACTGCAAATAATATCTCAAAACTACCAAATAACCACACATAGTCCCACATGCAAGAACAAAATAGTTAACATTTTTTTCATTATTAGTACCAATAGCCATGACATGCTTTTATATTCGTATTAATTATCTAAGCCAATCTGAGGAAACCTAAGACATAACCTACCTCAAATAAAGAAAACTCTTTCCAAAAGCCTTTAACATAGTGCCTTCCCCTCACAAATGGTATCAAAATCAACTAAAACATGCTAATATAAATCTAAAGTTCAAAAAAAAGCCAACGACACACATATTTCCCATTTTTTAGTAAAGGAAAAAATAGAACTTCAAAAGGATTATTGAAAATTTAGGGGTAAAACTAAAATTTAGGTTAATAAATATACTATTAGTGATTAAAGATACCCATAGAATAAAACCCAAGTATAAATGTGTTGAAATTGGGATTAAATCGAAGAATTACTAAGTTAGGCCTTTTGAGCCAAAATTTCCAACTTCTACTTTTGTAATTGTGATTAAACAAGTTTTAGATTATAGGAATCAAATAAAAAAATTAAAGTAGGAATTTGAAGCTTAATCAAGTTTGAAAGTGGAAGAAATATCCCAAAAAATCTAAAACCCAAATCTCCAATATAAAAAATGATGGAAAATAGAGAAAAATGCCTTTTTATATGTTGTACCACCTGTGATCGCTGAAGAGACTAAATGTTCACTTAGAACATCATAGTTTAAGTGACCCTATACTTACATAAGTGGCAATCGGCCAACTCAGTAGGTTCACTTATGCGACCCCTTAGTCGCTGATGTGCCAAGGTTTCATGGATCTTTCAATGCTTAAAACCAAAAAATATGGAAGTACTGTGGCCTATTTTGGGAGATATAATGTGTTTTGTGTATTATTTTTGTAGGAAACAACGTTTTAGGTGCTAAACAAAAGAAACAAAGTTGAAATATACATTTTGGGTCTTCCTAAGTTGGCACCTACGGGGTGTAGGTGTCAAAAGATAAAGTCTACAGAATCAAAAATTGCAAAATTTGTCTTCTACCTATAGCCTACTAAATTTGGAAATAGAAGGAGAATCACCATCCCAGAATCACTGCAGACTAGATCAATCAGAAAATCAATCGGGATAAAAACAAAAGGAATAAAATGAACATCATATGGACATCAATATCTACAAGACTAATTGGAAATATAGATCATGGACATATTTGATATGGACATGATATTAAAGCCGTATATGGACATATTTGATATGGACTTATCAAATGGCTACATTCCTCAATCAAAAATCAATTTAAATCCTTGATTAAGAAGAAATATCTTGGGTTTCCTTGTGAAGAATAGCAACCAAAGACTATAAATGATAACAACTAAAGACAGACATGAGTTACACAACTTCAAGGAGAAAATTTAAAGTATCTCATTCTTACTCTTACAAAGCTCTGTAAATTTAGATTACAATTGTTATAAAAAAGAGTAGAATTGAGTGAACTTTGAAACTTCAACGGAAGCTGTGTCACAAGATCTAAAGAAAAAAATAAGTCTTCAGAACTAATTTTCTATAATTGTACTAGAACCAAACTTTCAATAATCTAAGGAAACTTTGAAACCCAAGGGGACTGGATGTAGGCACTAAATTGGTGTGCCGAACTAGGACAAATATTTGTATTATTACTTTATGTTATGTTATTTAATTACTTGATGTTCTAAATTTAATTTATTTCTAAAGTGTTCTGATGTACAGGTGACTCGACTGTAAGGATTCAGCAGTCAACTCACAGAAGAAAATTTTAGTTCACCCCACCCTTCTTGAATTTCAATTGGTATCAGAGAAAGGTCTCACCAAATGCATTACATAACTGCAAGTAAGAAAAGATCAAATGGAAAATTATCAAATACGTGGTGCTTTTATCCAGGATGGTCACTGATCCAAAATACCACACTACTTTAATGGGCAACATTACTTTCATTAAAAAATAGGTTCAAAATTTTTTTCCAATAAAATGACTTCCAAGCCTGGGTTGTCATCAAGAAGGGTCCAAAGCAAATTCTGGGACTTAAGGAGAAGTCAAACTACAAAGACAACCAATCTAGCAGTATTGACTTAGAAGATCTTAAAAGCTTTGAAGTTAATAAAGAACAACAAGAGGTAATTCAAACTAATGCATATGCTATAAGTTTGCTTTTATGTGTAGTTAGCGGAGAAGAATATGATAAGATTTCAACGTGTAAAACTGAAAATGAAATATGGTACAAATTAGAGGTAACCTATGAAGGAACCACCAAAGTCAAAAGTCAAAAATTATTTCCCTGGTTAATGAGTACGAACTATTCATAATAAAAGAAAATGAAGACATTGAAACAATGTTTGCCAAATTCAGTAAAATTGTCTGCGAACTGAAATCAGTTGTGATGATCTATCCAAACAGCCTACAAGTCTAGAAGCTGGTTCAAAGTCTTCCAAAGACTTGGGAAACCAAGGCTGCCACTTTGGAAGATGGATATATTCACAACATGACATATGAAGAACTATGAGGTTACCTTAATGTATATAAGAAATATTATATCAACATGTTTCACAAGGATGAAAAAAAGAACCTAGTAGCCATCAACGCTGCTCCAACCAGAGAGGAGGACATTTTAGAATAAGCTAATTGCAAAGAAATTTCCCTCATCAACTATAGGGTAAGGAAGATCACGAGATAGAGACAAAAAATATCCCAAGAGGCATGAATAATAACTCCACCAAAAATAATGATATTTTTCAATAGTGTGGAAAGCCTTGTCATTCAAATAAAATTGTCGAGAACTGAGAAAATGATCATCTATAAAGAATTAAAACCATGGATCCTAGAGTGATGAATTTGAAATTGAAAAAGAAGTAAAAGCCTCTAATAGATGCTTTATGGCAATAGGTGGACCTATCGAGGTAAGATAACATGACTATTATAACTAGAATACTCTTGAATCCAATTTGGATATGATAACTAATGATTTTCAAAAAGTCATAGATGAATATAATAAACTGGATCAAGATAAAAATAGTCATGAAGCCTGATTTAAACAAAAACTCAAAGAGGGATATCAAAATAGGCAAATAAAAGTAGAAGCATGTCAAATTGAATTTGACATACTTTATGAAGAGCTTGATGATGAAAAATAAAATTAAGTAGTTTTAGGACTTTGCCGAGACAAAGTTTCATAAGATCAGATTCTTTTAAAAATTGTTCAAGTTCCTCATCATATTTGTTTAAATTTGCTAAAACCTCTTTCTCCACTCGAGGACCCATCAATTTTACCTGTGGATAAAGAGGGCACAAATCTTACTACTACAGGCATAATACTAAAAGTATGTGGATTAGGAATCCCAAGGGAAGCACAACTAATCCACATAAACTCTAGACCGCTTAGGTACCAAAGTAGAATTCATCTTCTTATTTTCTAGGAATATGTCTACAAGATCTATAAAAAGGAGAGATTAATAGAGGATGTTCAAAAGTATAGCAGGAGAGAAAGGGATCTCCTCTATGTTAGATAATATAGATGGAAATGTACTCAGATTCATTGACAATGCCAGAAATGGTGTCATCAGAGTCTACTATGCCCCTCTCAGAGTCAACTCTTTTATCTGAAATAATGAAATAAAGATAAAGATAGAATCATTCTAGTCGGATATGGACCTTAATAAAGTCTTTTGTTTCAATGACAAGGTCAGAATTAAATATAAATTATCCTTATCAGTTAGTTCCCTCAAATATTTTAAGGTACTTCATGAATTCCTTATTAAGGCTGAAAAACCTTTAAGGAATCGTCGTCATTCTATAACCCTACCTTCTCTCCTTAGTGTAGGGTTTTTGTAATTTCTTAGTGCTTGGAGAAAAACTTGTCCTAATCTTGATCTAAAAAGACATTAGAGTGAGTTTTAAGTGTAGATTTCACATTACCCATTGACGATTCATTGGATTCTAAAGTATCATTTTCCCTCTCTTTATTTTCTTATGGATAACATTTAATGCAATATTGGTTTATATGTGTTGATTATCATAATGATTTGCTTGATCTACCTCTTGTGATTATGCTAGAAAAGGATGTAATTGTGTATGGGTTGTAATATATTTCCGTATATTTTAGTTGTTGATGATGGGTTCAATTATTGCCTGATTAAATTGGTAGGAATTTGTAGGTGAAAGCCCCAAATGCTGAAAAGGGTTTGATGGATGAAAATCCCAAGCTCTTGAAAGCTTAAACCATTCTTAAAAGAGGGATTTTGAATGAACTTTGGGAACTCACCTCATCCTTGAAAGAGGGATGTGGGAACCAATGTAATAGTTGACAACTTATGGGTATGTCTTTCAAATTTTTTTCTATCTTAGACATAAGGGTGATTAGGAGGTTGACTATACCATAGGTATTATTCTACAAATAGGGATACCCAATTGAGGTATTGGGTAACTTTAATTGACACATTCGTTAGGTACTCAAAAGGGTCAATTAGTGTCATCTGTAAGGCTTTATTGAAAAACTGGCCTTAAAGACCTTAAACCTAGCCTACCACATCATGAACGATTCAAATTGCATCGAATCATCATGATCGCATGGATAATTTGCCCTTAGGAAAGCATAGTCCCAAGACCCATTTTAATTAATTATACTCTAATTATTCTTACTCTAAACTTAGTCTTTTATAAGAAAAAGAATTACTTTCACATTTGACAAGATTGAAAACCTCCCAAACCATTTTGTACCATCAGTTTGACCCTAGAAAGAAACTTTTATTTTGAATTGACCCCATCGTCACTCACATTATTCCTCGTGAATACGACCCCGATTCTTAGTTGGGTAAATTTATTGAGAATGATGGTCTTGAACTTAAATTGACATATAAGTTGAGTTTTATCAAAAATGGCGTCATTGCCAGAGAACTATTTGGCATATTGAGTTAGTTTGGAATTTTAACTTACTTGAATTCAAACTTGTAAATATTTGTTTGTGATTTTCTTTTGTTTCTTTTTAGGCAGTTTTTTATTTATATTTGTTTGGTACTATGGCATCATGGAATGAATATAAGTTCAGTGGTTGGAGATCCTATCATGATAATCCATGTCCATGTTATAATGGATCCCACTTTTTAAAAGATTATAGATATGCTTCCCAAGGAGATGTTGTGCACCATTTTGATCTTATAGGGAGTATGGTTGTTCTCTATATGGTTGTCGATATGGACATTGGAGTGATTTTCCAAATGCACCTACCCCCATTATTCTAACCCAAGTTCTATTTCTCCTTATGATTTTATAAGTCTGATGATCAAGAAAAAGAAGAATGAATCACTAGAAATAATAGTATTGGAGCAATGCTTCTCTTATCTTTGATCAGGTGACATCAACAGGGGATAATATACATGACATACATCATTCCATGGAGGTATATAGCAAGAAAAGAAAGAGGATATAAGAGATGGGCATGGAGGTCAATCATTCAAGTACTACAACCATGACCACGTCTTAAAATGTGATTGATGTTGAAGAATCGTCGATGATTTCCCAATCGACCAAACAAACACGAGAGGGGATGAAAAAATTAATGATATGGTGTTATAGTCGATAGAAAAATTTGAGAAAATTGCTTATGAAGAATCTAGCCCATTTCGAGGTAAAGATAACAAACGGAATGCAACACTGAAATTAAGGGAAAGGCCCCATTCTATCCACTTATCAACACTATGCATGGTGGATTTAATAAAAGTCAATTCACCCAAGCAAGTGATAAATATTTGAAAGAATGAGTAATTTTATTATATTTTGGAGTTTGACATTCCAAATGGGTATTCTAAAGCCCCAATTTTGAAGGCCAAGAAGCTTAAAGACTGATATCCAAGTAGTTTCCTTCTAATGATTTCACTGTTGCCCAACGATCCCACATGAAAGTTTGTGTCAAAATTAGGTAAACCTTTCAAGCCTTCAAAGTGGCGCGATCGAGCATGCATCACCGTGCCATTATTTTTTCCCAAGAGCCTCAGAGATTGACTGATTAAAATTTGGGAAAAAGATTTAAATCTTTTAGGTAAAGACATAAATGATGATTAGAAAGGCATCATGCCACGGCGTTAAACAAAGCACTTTATGGGAGGCAACCCATTTTTTCATGATTATGTCATATCTTTTTAAATAAGTCACAAAATTTTAATGATTTGCAGGTGTTTGGGGCAGGTTGAAAACCAAAAATAAGGAAAAACCAAGTTTGGAAGTGTAGCAGCCATGCAAAAAAATAGGGTAAAGCAGAGGAGTAGATGGCCTAAGTTATCATGATTGTGGACTAAGTATCGTGATTGCAGTACCGTAATTGCACCTAGCATCCTGCAATTGTGCCTTTGTGTCCAGCTTTCTGCATGGTTATCAATGCGGTTTTAGGGAGTCCTTTAGACCTTTCTTCTTCTTTTTGTGATGTAGTGAGGATACTACAAGTCTTATAGTTTTTGGATGCATCCCTACCCTTGTATGTATTCATTGGTTTGCAATACTCAAACTTAGTTCACCAAAAGAATGGAAATTTTTTTGAATTAATTATTTTCATTGTTTAGTTTTCTAATTCTTTTAAAAATAATATTAGACGATCCTTTCCTTGTGATAGATTAATTGAAAATATTCTTAAGGGAAGAGTGTCATGATTGGGTTTTGATCCACAGATACAGGGGAATGGTCAGTACCCAATGCATCAAAGATATAAATGAAAGGGAAATCTAAGTACATGTGGCACTTTGGATTTGGTATTACATTTATACATTGGCGAAGTCTGAGTAACCATGAGGTTAGTTTGCCTATATGAATCCAAAATGTGAGACCGAGACTTAGTTTATTGCCAGAGTTAGCAAATTATGCATGGTGCAAATGTAAAGCGAACAAACTCTCCCCCCCCACCCCCCACCCCCGATTTTTCAAAAAAATAAAGGGCATGGGCGTAAGATTTGACTTATGAAAATTGATCGATACTCAATTTTTGCCTAGCGGGAGGGAAAACAAAGCCACCTTGGCAAATTTATATGCTATGTGTGGTGAGCTTATTATTTTAAATCTCATGTTTAATTATACCATCTAGAACTTTCCCCATTAGTTTCTCAAAAATAATTTTGATTGTATTTGGTTGGGGATATAATCTTAGGCAATATTTAAGACATTGGAAGTCTACTTTTACCTAAAAAGCCTACCCTTGCATAGATTTTATCCCTAGTCACCCACTTTGAGCCTTTATACCTATCTTTGGAAAATATATTGCAAGCCATGAGCCTTTCAATTCTTATTTCTCTTTTGAACCCTATCCATCTTTGACTTAAAAATTCAAATTAAGGCAAAAATCCTATGTGTGCGGTGGTGAAGATTGGAAGAGTTCACTTTGGGCCCCGAGAATGCAAGTTAGCTCCTAAGAGCTAAATTTTGAGAAGAAATAAATACAAAAAGTAGGGACCCAAGAAAGGAAAGAAAAGAATGAAATGTACAAAGAAAAAAGGTAAGAAGAAAATTCTTTCCAAAATATGGGTGAATCAAGATAGTAAAAGTAGGCACATGTTTAAAGAATGAAAACAAAAGAAGTGTCCCTTGGTAAAAAGTTGGATGAAAAAGTATAGTGCAGATTTTCAAGGAGGGTATAGTCACTTTTTTCCCAAATAATATCCTACTTTACCTCAAACCTACATTACAATCTTAAAAATCACTTTGAGATTGCCAACAAAATGCATTCATTGTAGTGACGATTGCAAATAGTGTCAAGCCTATGGCATGGTACTTGTTAACGTCGACAGTTCTTGAGATACAGATAGTTTCATTCTTAAATTCCTTGTTGTATATTTGATAACTTAATGTGTGGAATTTTTTTTCTTGTAAGGAGGCATGTACACAAGTTAAGGCAGGTGATTTTGTCATCTCCCGAAAAATGAGGAAAAAGGGATATAATGTAGTTAAGGTCAAAGAGAAGTCATTTCTTGAGTATTAGTGATTGTTGCATGATTTCTCTTTGAAGTCTTTTGAATACATGAAAATTACGTTTTATGTTAATGGGTAACGTGAAAAGAGTCTTAACTATTTTTGAAGAGCTTTTTGTGGTAGTAATCAAGTTAAAGTCATCATGATCATTTGGTTCATCTAATTTAGGCATATAAGTGCCTTGTCTCATAGTAAAATGTAGTGTTTCTTAAGGACATGCAAATATTTAAGTTGGGGGTATTGATGAGTGGTGAATTTACCACTCATTTGCACTCAACATTCATGCATGTTACTATAATTTGAATATCTAAATAAGATATATTTGTGGTTAAATACACTAATTCACATACTTTGTAGGTATACAAGCGCTGAGAAGAAAAGAAGAAATCTTTAGCTAAAAAGGATCAAAAAGGGAAAACAAGTGTGAGAGCTGGACAAGCTGAAGCAGGAGCAGGATATGGCCCTCAGTTACCACGATCGTGGGATGAGGGCCGCGATCGCATTTAGTCGAGTGAGTCAATAAATGGTAATTTTGATCCATCCTCTGCAGCTGCAGTAGGTGCGATCGCGATCAAGTCTCCGTGATCACGTGAGAGCGGAATATGACCCAGGGGAAAAATTTCTTTTGGTCAACCAACCCCAAATCTCATTTAAGGCTCAAAACCCTTTCATTCAAGGCAACATAATCATTCTATCACCCTTCCTCCCATCCTTAGTTAAGGGTTTTTCTACTTTATTGGATCTTTGAGAAAAACTTGTACTAATCTTGAGATAAGAAGATATGAAAGTGATTATTAAGTATAGATTTTATATCACCCATTGAAGATCCATTGGATTCTAAAGTGTGGTTTGCCCTCTCTTTATTTTCTTATGAATAACTGATGTTGGGCGTATTTACACGCCTAAACACCATAATTTACCTATGTTATAGCTAAGTTTTGAGGATAAAATATATAATTCCTGCACTTTTAGTCCATTTTCCTGTAAGTGAGCTAACCTATGTGATTAGCATGTTTTTCAGGTATTAACGATGAAGATTTCAGCACTTTGTGGACCTTTGGAAAGCAAAGGAAAACTTCACGTAAGAAGGAAGGCAGCTTTTGGAAGCTTGTGGACTGAATGTGATGCATGGAGAATCTGTCCCGGGCAAAATCAATATTTCTTAATACTCAGGGGTGCAGCAGTAACCTAGTAGGACTAGGACAAGGATGTTATAAAAACCTTATTTGCTGAATTTTTCAGCATTCATTCAATTCCTTTCATTCGATACTTTTAGTATTATTCAGTTTACAGAATCTATAAGTTAAGACAGAGAAACACGACTCTCTTGAGACAAACGGCTAGAGGAATAACGTTACTTGGCTATTGACGTGAAAATCATCCCATCTCGAAGATTATTCTAGTCGTGGTATGATGATGATGTCTATTGTGATCTCCGTTGTAATCATGAGTATCTAAACTTCTCTTTAAGGGTTATGGAATCCTTTTGATATACTATCTATTACTATGAGTTTGTGAATTCTGGATGCGTATGCTACTTATATCATTACTCTCTTGGTTTTAATTAAATTCTTGTGGTTGCAAACACATAGAATACGCCATTATAGCATTAACTTGTTTGAGAGAAAAGTTACATGTTTGGAAAAGAGAGTGTGATAAGGAAATAGGGTTACCAACCCCTATTTACACGTTAATGCCTTAACCGGATTAATCTCTTGGAGAGTTTGTACCGTTAGTTATACACTTTAAGCTCGAGAGAGTTAAAGTGAAATAATCCTTGATGGTTGAGAAACACTCGGATTTACCATTAGAATACGAATCTCTATAAGTGCATGCATGTCTAAATTCCGCATTCCTCATAGCTAATAGATACGTAGAACTCATAAGGTGGACATAACCCGAAATTATTATTCTCTGTGATTAAATCTTACTACATACATCGGTTCATTCATTACTTTGATATTATTAATTCACGCATAAACCATACCCCTCTTTTCCTTGGAATTTTTGACCAACACTCTACTAAAAATCGCAACACTTAGTTACTAGAGTATTCCCTGTGGGATTCGACACCCAACCCAGTTGGGTTCTATATCTGACAGCGACCGCTTACACTCTTACGAGATCTGTAGTTTGGGCGTTATCAATAACTTTGATGGAAATATTGGTTTATTTGTGTTGATTATCATTATAGTTTTCTTGATCTTCCTCTTAGGATTTTGCTAGAATAGGATGCAATTGTCTGTGGATTGTGATATATTTGCATGTATTTTAATTTTTGATGATGGTTTAAATTATTTTTTGATTAAATTGGTTAGGATTTGTGGGTGAGATCACCAAAAGCCCAAATGAGTTTGATAGATGAAAATCCGAAGCTCCTGAAAGCTGAAACCATCCTTGAAAGAGGGGTTTTGAGTCAACTTTAGGAACCCACCTCATCCTTGAAAGAAGGTTGTGGGAACCAAAGAAGTAGTAGACAATTTATGGGTATTTCTTGCCCATTTTTTGTTATATTAGACATAAGGGTAATTAGGAGGTTGACTATACCAAGGGTATCATCCTAGAAATTGGAATACCCAATTAAGGCATTGGGTGGCTTTAATTGACACACTTGTTAGGTACTCTAAATGGTTAATGAGTTATACCTTTGAGTCTTTGTTGAAAAACTAGCCTCAAAGACCTCAAACCTAGCCTACCACATTATCAACAATTCCAATTTGTACCGATTCATCATGATCTCATGAATAATTTTCCCCTAGGAATGAATAGTCCCATGATTATTTTAATTTATTATACTCTAATTATTCTTAGAATCAAGATAGTCCTTTAAAATCCCAGGAATTACTTTCACCTTTGACAAGATTGAAAACCCACCAAAGTATTTTGTACCTTAGGTTTGACCCTATCAACTAATTTTTAATTTGAATTGACTCAATCATCACTCAAATTGTTCCTCATGGATTCAACCCTGACTCTTAGTTGGGTAAATATATTGACAACGACCGTCTTGCACTTAAATTGACGTGTAAGTTAAGCGTTATCACTTATTGATATATTGTGTCTCCTAGATGTAAGATGCCTTATTAATATACTGTTTCTCCTAGATGTGAGATGCCTTACAAAGATGATTTATGGCCTATAGAAGCATTATCCCACATAGTGATCTTACGGCTTATCGATATGAAATACCTCATGAATATCATTATTGATATGAGTGTCGGATATGTATGTGGGCCAAAGTAATCATTATAATATTGTATTTAATTCGTACACATTATTACGCCCAAGGTTGTGTTATAATATAGGATGGACATCCGAGAAGTGTTTATCCATGTAAAGGATGTGGTTGTAGTTTATGATTATATTGATGCTTTTGGTTTCATTGTTCGGATACTGGTGACGGCATGCATAGATTTCTACATTGATGATCATTAAATTGGTAAATGGTGAAATACTGTCTAAAATATGATCTTGTTATTGTTTTTTCTAATAAAGTGTTAAACCCCTCCTTTTACCTTTAAAACAAACTTTTTTATAACAATAATTTTTTTTCATAATTAATAACTTATGTATAATAAGACTAATAATGATGTTTTAAAGAAGATTCGGACGAGACATAGTCCAGTCCATTATATTTATGATAATAAATTACTCTTGTCGTAAGAGATCTCGACCTTTTCTACACTTTTATAACGATTTAGTCCAAATGTTAACCCAGGTAGTAGATTTACAGTTTTGTACTCTTTCAAGCCATGCTTATGTCTGTGCACCTATTATATATCTATATAGACATCACTCCGATATTGGATAGAGGAAGATGGTGTATAAATGATATAAATTTTGGGTAAAATCCAATAACAGATTATAGTATTGATGTTATATATATATATTGATGATTATGATTATATGCTTATATATTTATCAAGGTCGGAGAACAATTATGATGATATACTTATATACCCGACGAGGCTAGAGGATAATTATGATGACGTGCTTATATACCCGACAAGATCAGAGGGTGATTGCGATACTCATTATATACTCGATAAGGTCGGGGGATGTTCTGATACTTATTATATACCCTATTCAAGTTTGAAGAATGATTGTGATTTTTATTATATATTTGGCATTCACTCTTGTATGCGCATTGCCTAACACCAGTATGCACATATATCTATCATCCTTATGGGGAGTTTCATACGTATGAGTGATGAATATTTCTTGTGGTTTCTAGTATATTGATTGATTTTCCTGAGCCTGGGGATGTGGGGGTTCGTTATAGGATCAAATAGGTATTGTTTATCTGGACTAGCTGGTTACTCGTGCTATTATTAGTATTGTTATTATTATAGTTTTGGTCATTGTTATGGGTAGTTTGTGACATATTTTTTAAATAAACAGTATCGAGATTTGAGATATGATTTTCTCTTTTCTTTGTTATGATTTCATTACTATACGTGATTAACTCATGATTAGATGTATGGACTAGAAACCCCGAGTACTAGCACTAGTTCTTTCAAGGATTATGAGGCCTAAAAATGCTAGCATGTGTGTAAGTATGTATGTATGTATGTATAACTAGCTATAGGTAGATATGGTGTTACATTATATCCCTTACTTTTATTCATTCAAATTGTATATTCATTCCTTGTCCTTGTATACTAATATATATATCTTCCTTTGTCCATTACTTTTTACATTGGCTAGTCATATACGATATAGTGTTGGGATTCCTGAGTATAGATATAATAGGATAGTTCATTCTTAATACTTTATTAACCTTATTACTCTGGTTTCTTGGACATGAATAGGATAGTTATCGTTATTAACTCATTGGATTTTATGTGATGGCTTGACATTTGGGTGAAGTTTCCCATGTTGTTTATATTTTATATGTATCTGCATTATCTTTAGATCTCAGTCGGTAGTTGCCTACTTAGTACCACATATTTGGTACTGATAATACACTTTTGTAACCTGTAAATCAGGTATGGGTTATCATCATTGATATGTACATTATGCCGAGCAGTTGTGGTTTGGAGATATAGGGTGATCTCCTGACTTTTGGATCATTACTTTCCTCACTCTTATGTGCTATACTATTCTTTATGTTGTTTTTAGAGATGAGTTGTATCTTTGTAATTCCCTTGATATTTCATTTTTGTACTCTTATTATATCAGAAGCTCTTGTACTGATACCTCCAGGCTTTGGGACTATGTTATAGATATTTTATTCTATTATTCTGCATTCATTTCTTTATTCTTTTGGTAGTTCGTTACGAATAGTTTTGTACTATGGGTTTGGATTACCTACAGGTGGGTTATAGTAGGTGCTATTATGATTGGAGAAATCGTGTTGTGACCAATTAATATTAGAGCGTAGGTTTCACTGTTGTGTTAGTATATGAGCTAGATATTTACTAGAATCCTGCAGAGACATTCGTTACCTATCTTCGGAAGGTTACAAGGACATTCTTAGGAGATTTATTTCTTGATTCCTTCTAGTATGTCCGCATTGATATAAGCCTCAACCACATTCTTTGATCCTATTTATCCCTACTGGACGATGTGAGGTTGTCTATGGATGTGGATGAGACTTCAACCCATGTTGTCAGTGCTTCAATGTTGCATCAGAATAGACAGTCAAAGATGGATATCAAAGATCTTCATCATCAACCAAAGGATTTGGGTCCAGATCAGGCTCCAAAAGATCTTGCGACTACTCTGGCCTATCGAGATTCAGCATTGGGGATCTCAACTCTATTGCATATGCCTACCAATTTGCGATGACATTTGGATCATCGAGAAATTCTCAAATCGATGTTGGATCTATTGATGTTTATCATGGTTCTTTATTAGTTTTAGAGTTCGAGATTGGGTTTGTTAAATGGGCCTGGAATATTCCTATGCAATATCCTTCTGAGCAAGACATGGTGCATATATTATAAAAATAGCATTGGCACTCAATTTTGCATCATAACACTTGATAACAGTTAGGTCTTCTTTCTCTCAGGATATGAATATGTGGAGAAGATATTGAGACTTATGGAGAAGGTAGCAAGAGACTATACCATCAATATAGTAATATAGGTATTTAATCTAGGAGTGAGATGATAATGCCCAAAAGTACAATTCCTTAGAATTAAAAAAACGCTGCAATCAAAATATAGTAGGCCAATTAGGATAGGGTCGATCCCACAGATAATCTGTCAGAAATATTCCTCGAACTTGTTGAAATTACTGGGCAGTGAAGAAAAGTAAAAGGGGAGATTTGAAGTATTTAACAAGAAGCTATTTGAATTGGAAGATTTTTGTTGTAAATAATTTAAGATAAACAATAGGCTTGAATTTCCCATGGCTTCTAACTCCATGGACTTATTGTGCACTGTCGAACTGTTTTGATACCTTGCATGCAAAATTTAATAAGTTATGTACCATCAACTGTCTTGTGGAATCATTGACGGATTTCACCCTTTACCTTTTGCATCTCTGAGTGTAACCTTACTAACCCTTATCGTGGATCACATACTAACTATTAGCTTTTGAGTGTCAAGTTATTAGATGATAGATAACCGATTTACAAAGATGGTATTGATTATCCTTGATCAATAATTAATCTTCACATTACTTTGTGATTATCTTTTCCAAGTCACTACTTTTATGGAGTAAGTAATGATATTCTAGGTGGGATATTAAAGTTTTCAACTACTAAGGCATCTATTAAACTAAATATGATACAATACATTCAAGAGTTTTTATCTTGAATGACTTGGCTTTTCCTCTACTTCATTAATTCATCAGGTTTCCATAACCATAGCTAAAGGAATTAGCCATTCATAGTTGTAAGATCATTCGTGGAATTTATAGAAAAATTGGTATAATCAATCTCATAATAATGAAAGAAGAAAACCCAAAGTCTCAAATTGAAGAACCAAACAAAAAAACAAACTAAGGACAATACGATTCGAAAATTACAAATCAATCTTGGAATTAAAAAGTGTTTGTGAATGATCTAAAGTTAGCCCCAAAGGGCCTCTCTAGAACCTCCCTACTAAATAATTCCTAAAGGGTATTTATAGTTTACAATAAACCCTCGAAATTGAATCCTAAATAAAAAAGGAAAACTTGACGAACATACATTATAATAACTAAAATCATCATAGGAGTTTGTGTAGGTTACATGAAAACCCTAGGAAATAATTTTGAAATGATTTGGGAAAATTGAGGCCAGTGACTACTTTCTAAAGTCACCTATGGACCTTAAGTGGTCCTTGGTAACTACCTTGACCTCTAAAATCTCTAAAAACTCTCTGGAATTTATGGTTTTTCAACCCACAGTGGCACCTATAGACAATAGGTAGCACCTACGGGTCGTAGATGCCCTTAGTAAGTGTCAGGGTCTTCTTTTTCCTATTCCTAAGCCTCTGGACTTTAAGTTCTAACACTTACTTAGATACCTATATAAGTAAGTGGAACCTACACCTAGTAAGTGCCTAGGTAAGTGGCCCAAAACTTTAACTTTTCATCTTTTTCTTCCGTTAGTTCCAAAACCTAGTTTTTCTCCCGTTTGGCAACCAAAACAAAGTTTTTCTTTCATGTAGCATCAGAAACCTAGATTCCTGCAAAATCAATACAAAAACACATCAAATCAAACAAAATAGCTATAAGCACAAACAAATTTTCCAAGTTTTAGCATCGTAAGTGTTATGAATTCATAGCACACGAAGACCATCAACATAGAATGTTGCATGTCCTCATGCATCAAATACAACATAATATATAATGATGCTTGACCAAGAGAAACATAAGATACACATGGAAATCAATCATCAAATTTTTGTCAAATCACCTTACCTTCTCCAAGTTCAATACATCAAAACAAACTGTGAGTATACAGGAATCAAGCTACGACATCACTTTACGAAGAAAGAACTAGGCAAATGTACAAGTTACACTACCCAAACTAGTAAGCGACCAGCAAAACAACCAATGTTCCCTCACAAAAACGAAGTCCCAATAATTCATATGAAATCATGTTTGTCAATATAGTGACAGTCAAGTAACACTCACGCTCATAAAGAAGTTCCAATAAAAATGCGTCAAATACTAAAGGCTTGCCCATATTTTCTCTACCTAAGCTTTTCATATGAAATCATGCATGTAAATGGAGGGATAGTCAAGTGGCACTATGCTCATAATGAAGTTCCAATCAATATGTGTCAAATATCAAAGGCTTGCCCTTATTTTCTCTACCTAAGATTTCGGACAATCAAGCTAGGATTACTATAGAACTTTATTTGGTTTGTAATGTAGGTTTGGGGGATGGTAAGGTACACATAGGAATAGAGTGACTAAGCCTCCTTGGCACTACATTTACTTTGGTCTCCACTTATCACCCAATTTCTTTTTATGCCACGATTATTTATCCCTTTTTATTCTTTTACTGCACATTCACGTAGGGTCTGGTTTCTTTATTCTTTTCTATCTTTATTTTCTTTTTATTTTCCTACCACATCCAGCCTTACTATATTTTTCTCTTATTCTACTCTTCTTCATACCCACTTTACATTACACACCCCTATGATAGCCACCCTCAACGTAGGTAATTTGCCTTAGTTCCCAATGTCCAAGAAGGACCAGGCCAAAAATATATTTATTATAAAAAAATAAGAAGGTGAAAGGTGTAACAAGAAAAATAGTTTATAAGACTCAAAAATTGGAATCAAGGGATACTTATTCACACATGGAAGGTCATTTAGGTTAAAAGTGAACTACTATCAAAAACAACCTATGATCCTTTCCTAACCGACTATCCGACAACATAGGCAAGACTAACTAGACCAGTTCTAGATACAATAAACAATGCGCATTAAGTACCATATCACACATATATGGCACAGGATTACATCATATTTTACTATCTGTCCGAAACAGGACTCTGAGCAAAAGAAGATCCTAATGCAACAACGAGATACACAATGATCACACATATATATGCATCAAACAAAAAAAAAAATGCCAAATGCCCTAGTTATTTAATTTTCTCTTAATTATACATATAACATCACAAAAAAAACACGGTATGCCTGAACATGCCAACTCTACTAGGAACAGGACTCTAAGGAAAAGACACATGACAACCAAATCCCCAAGAGGACATTAATACCCACAAAAAGTGCCACCCTCAACTTAAAATCATGGATTATCCCCAATGCATTATACCACTACAGAGAGTTAGAAACATACCTACAGCACCATAGGTGAGAAGATCTGACATCAATTATAATAATATGTACAAACTAAACAATACCTTGGGTTGCTGTAATACCCTGTATTTCTCTAGCTTAAATTATGGAAAAAAGAGATTGTGTAGCATTTTTTAAAAAAATAGCCCAAGTTTGGGCATATGGACATATAATGTCCAGTCGGCTAGAAAATGTCACTTTATTGCCATTTTCTATTCTTTTCCAATTTGGGTTATTTTGGCCTACGTAATATATATACGATCCATATACAATATTGATATAGTATATATACAATACTGATACAGTATATTCATCTTGGGCAATTTCATCCTTTTAAAATTATTCAATTTTCTTTCTATAATTTTTTTAACTAATAAAATATTCTACTTTTTTTATTGTTTAGAAATAATAATTAAATTATATAAAAATGATATAATTGTTAAATAGAATATGTATCTACAAAAGATATATGTATAGAAATTGTATAGTTCTATCAAATATGTATATGTATAGAATATATATAAAATATATATCAAAAGTGTATGAAAATTATATAATTGTTGTATAAAATATGTACAATTATTGTATAAATTGTGTATCAAAACTATATAATTTTTGTATAAAATATTGTATGTATAAGATTTATATAGAAACTATATGGAAGGTGTATATAATTAGTATAGAACAAGCCAATAAATAGAAATGGCTAGAAAGTGGAATTTAAATTCTATGGCCATTTTTTTTGGAAATAGTTTAATTTGAAGTGTCTTTTTTGTCCATTCCTCTTAAATTAACTCTCAGTCCATGTGTTATCGTATATAAAATATTTGAAATACTCAGTATTTTTAATGTTAGAGCTTACCAATGCGTATGAAATTCAGTCATCTTTCCAACGATATAAAATTTTCCAAAATTCGATACCCGGGTTAAGAGTTAGGGCCATTTTTTAGAAAATAGTGTACCACTTGGTACTTCAGCGCGTTGCGGAGGCCGTCTAAATGGAAATAGTAATTTTCCAGTGATCCAATACGATCCCATAGTGTTGCGCCATAATCCACGTTCATAATTGTCAAAATCTAGTAAGGCAATGCGATCATGGCACATCGCGCCAAGGGTAAAATTCGCATCCCGTGTTGCTCCGCAATTACACCGCATTAAGCCACTAGACATATTCCCAGTTGTCAATTTCCAGTGACACAGAGCGAGAGCGTCGAGTCGCGCCAAGGTTGAAAATCGGGAACTTTTAGTTAATTTCTATTTTTAAATCCCAAGGAATTTTAGGTCTTTTCCTTCATTCCAGTCAGCCTAAAATGAAAAATTTAGCCCTGAAGGAGCACTAATTGCTGATTATTTCAATATTCAATCAAGATTACAACATTCTCTATCAAGAGGCAAAAACCCTAGCTTCAAGAATCAATACTAATCCTCAAGAAATCCTTTAAGAACTCTAAGAATCCATAAGATTCAGGTATGTTAGGTGTTCATCTATGGGTCCCTTACACCCATAGAGTCCAAGAATCCATTTTTAAAACCGCAAGATTGATGATTTATGATTTATATGTTAGAAATTAGATTGTATTCACATTTATGACATTATTGAGTTCCAATCCATGATTAATTATGGTTTCCATGAAATTAAAATAGCATATATGTTGAGTCGAGTCATTTCCATATTATAACCCATGAATTTGAAAGTTTGGGCATTGTAGTTGCAATTTTATATATTATCCAATATTATGTGCATTAAGTTGTGCTCCCCAAGTGTTTGATAGAATCTCTATGTGAATTAAATGATGAAATTATGTCATGCTAGTATATATGAAAGCTTATGCCCTACAAGTGTTTGATAAAATGCCTCTACAAATGAATTATGCAAAAGTATACATTGTTATGTCTTTCAAGATCATATTGTGCTTCATTTTTCATGCTATTGAGTCCTGGAGGTATTTAATACCCAAAAAATATAGTTGATTACTTAGAGTCAGTATCAGTTATAGAATAGTATCGGTCATGCCATGATTAGTAGTATTTAGTCTGTTACTAGAACTTAGTAGAAATCAGTCATTTACAAAACTCAGGAAATAGTTCAGTATACTCAGTTCAGTGTCTTTTAGATGGAAGTACGATTTAGAATTGAGCGAGTGCAGGGATGACAACTTCCCCGTTAGAGAGGTAGAGTCATTAGTAGTAGTCTCTATACTCAAAAACTACGAAGCTAGCGCAGAATGAGGAGTTACCCATCAGACTAGGCTTGACTACCTCCTAGGGGTCACCCGTTAGATTAGGCTTCGCTCCGCCCAAGTGTCAGCAGTCAGTTAGGCATAGCTTTCTAGTTTCCCAGTGTTAGTACCCGTGGAACTGTATTAGTGATAATGCCCAACTTACACATTAATTTAGTGCAAGACGGTCGTCGTTAATATATTTACCCAATATTGGAGTCGGGTTCATATCCTTGAGGAACAATGTGAGTGGCGATTAAACTAATTTGAAACTATAGCTATAAGTTGAATTCAAACAAATGACATGAAAAGATAAAATGGGGGTTTTGATGATCAAACAAATATTAAAGTTTTAACTTGCTTCAGAGCTCAAAACTAAAATTTCAATCGTTCAAATCAATGATAAAGAAAAACTAGTGTTGTGATGACTATGATTACTAATACCTATTAAATAATAACTATAGCATTGGCTTCTCATGACCAGCAGGAGATACTAGATTATTAGTTTCTATAGTCCATCTATGTTTTTCTCACCCTACTTAGATGTTGAACTCCCTATTTCTCTCTAGCATAGGGAAACATTCTATTCATGCTGATTTATATCAAGTTGATAAATCCTGTTATAGCATTAATCATTAGATGAGAACTTAACCTTCCAAAATCCTAGTTGATAATTTGCTACCTTTAGTTTATTTCTCAGTTCGAGCGAAATCAACATAAGGCGAGATCTATTATTAGCAACCAATAGATAATTATAATTACAAAGGAATTATCAAGATTTCCCCATGATGTGTGAGCCCATGCTAACATATTTGAAACTTTTAACTCTAAATAATTGTGAAGTCTTGAGAAACTTTAGTCATTTTTGATTATTTTACTTTGATTTGGCAGCAAAAATACAGGAGAGGGGGAACCATAAATAAAAAAGCAAAAAGCATAAAATCGGAAGAAAATAGAGAGCCAAATGTGGGTGACGACATCTATGAATTTTGTTAGCTTGGTGATAGGCTATCACGGATGTCGTCAACCTTAAAAAGAAGATGTAAAGCTGAAGGAAGTTTTTGTGACGACAATCATGCAACTCCATTAAGATGATGATAGGGCGTCACCATCGTCGTCAACCTTAGGCAGCAGGAGATGAATTTTCAGAGAAGTTGACGACGTTCGTGACAGGCAGTCAAGATCATGATAGGCCATCACAGGCGCCGTCATCTAATCCGAAGAAAATTAGAAACTTTAATTTAATTTCCTTATTTATGGTTAACTATTTAAAACCATGTATTAGGGTTTTTAGGAGGACATATTTTTTTTATTATTTTTATCCATCATCTATTGACATATTAACAATATATGAATTTTCTCGTTCTCTCTCTCAAAACCAATATTTCAGTGTCTTCTTTATGATTCAATTACAAGTTTACTTTTGATTTCCTTCATTACTGTAAGTTAATCTTCTCAATTATGAATTCAAATTGTGTGCTTATTTCTTGCATCATGAGTAGATGAACACCCTTAACCTAGATTATGGAATCTAGGGTTAGGTCATGATAAGGTGTTAATTAATTACTCAAGGTTTAATAAGTGTTAGGATTTCTTGGTAATTCCGAGATTAGAATCTATGTCTGTTGGTTGCAAACAATAGGCGTACCTACTTTAGTTTGCTTGAGAAAGAAATCATAAACAGTAGGAAGTGAATTATTAATAGGGAATCGAAAAGGCTTCATTTAATAGTCAGTCCTGTAATAAGGTTGATTAACCTGAGGTAAAATATGGGTAGTGAGTTGCGATTCCCTAAGTCCGAGAGGATTAGAAAATTAGATGCTCAAATAGGTCGAGAGAAATTTGAGGATATCACCAATAAAGATAGCTTGTCATCCTAACCACCATGAGAACCTTGAGTTAATGATAGCATCTGTCATGTTCCGTAAGCCCTACTGAGCATAATCCTTTTATCTCATAAAATCTTGGTTACAAACACTAAGTTCAACATAATAAACAATTTTCTGCAAAACTAAAACCCCCATTTTAGGAAACAGTAAACTACCAGATAATTAAATCATAAAGAACTTGAGTTCACACCCTATTCCCTGTGGGATTCGACCCCAAGCTAGTTGGGTTTTATAGTAGCAACAATCGCTTACACCCATTCAAGAGTATAATTTAAGCGTTATAAAAAATGACGCCGTTGCTGGGGAATATGGTTGCAAAACTAAAGATTGTGAGCACTAATTTGTTGTTAGTTAAGTTTCCTTAATATAAGTTTATTTATTGTTTTTGTCTATTGTAGGTACTGTGTTGTTTATGCCAAAAACCAGAAGCTCTGAAGAACAGCTATTACCAATCAATCTGGAACCTCAGCTGATATGGAGAATGGCTGAACAATAGTAGGTGGACAGACTAGCCACATTGGATAGGGCTCAGGTGAACGTATAGAATTTAGGTCAACAAGTATGCCAACAAAACCCTGATGACGAAGACTTAGGTGATGAGGAATTTCTGAATCCTCAAAACCCAAGGTAAGCTGAGAAAATTACTACACCATTGCAGTGAAATGTCAGTAGAAACTATCCAGTCCGCGAAAGGTATGGTCAACAACCTGTGCAATATGAGGCTGGAAAAAATAATCAAAAACTGGATGGAGCAAGTGTAACGGGTGCTATCATTCCTCCACCATTGGCACTAGGTGAAAAATTCAGCATAACAAGCACCATGACACAACTCCTAAATCTAAAGAGGTTGTTTGGAGGCTTTCCTGGTGATGATTCGAACATACATTTGATGAAATTCATCACTAATTACAAATATTTTGACAATCTAGGAGTGAGCCAGAATGCGATCAGGTTGAGATTATTTCCATTGTCTCTGTCTGGAGAGGCAACAATGTGGTTAAATGAGCTAGATCCCGATTCTATAACCAACTGGAGATAGTTGAAACAGGCATTCCTAGAATGGTTCTTTCCACCCCCCAGGAGTGTACACTGACGGACAAAATTAGTAACTTCAGACAACTTCCAACTGAAGCATTGCACGAAACCTGGGAAAGATTTAAGAAGAAGCTGGCTCAATGTTCGAATCATAACATGACAGACTTGCACTTGATGGAGACTTTGTACAGATCTTTCAACTTTGTGACAAAGCCAATTGTAGACAATATTGCAAGTGGTTTGTTCATTGACCTCTCTTTTCTGGATGCTTCAGCCATGCTGAATAGAATGACCTAGTAGAGTCGAGCTTGGCACACCAGGGATTTTATGGTGGCTAGTCCAGCTATTTTTGGTGGTATGACTTCGGAGCTGCTCAGAAAGGATGAGGAGTGAGACCAGGACATGGCCAACTTAAAGACATAGATGTACTTCCTAACCAAGAACTTATGGTTAGGCAAGACCAAAATGGTTAAGGTTGTAGAATCTCAGGGTACTATGGCTACGAGTGTTGATGAAGAGGAAAACTATGAGAGTAATCAGGGGGTTTTTGAGGCAATATCCAAGGGAACCAAGGTCGGAACTTTTATGACAAGCCCGATTATAAAGATAGGGAGCAAGGACATTGAAGAAACAATAATGACAGAAGTGGTTTGTATGTTCCTTCTGGAAGTAAGGATGCTGCAACAACTAGCTCAGGCAAGATGTCCATGGAGGACATTATGGAAAATTTGTTGAAAGGAGTGGAATCTACCAACTCACGGTAACTACTATGAAGAGTGAATTTTCTACCCTCAGTCAATTGGTTAGCTTACACTCTAATTTTATTAAGTAGTTAGAGCAGCAGATGAGTCAACTTTCTGCTACACTGAACCAGAGAAAAATGGTAATTTACCAAGTGATACACTTTAAAATCCATGGAATGATGGCTCATGTATGGCGATTACCACTCAGAGTGGTAAGATGTTACTTGGCTCTTCTGTGGGGAAATCTGTAGAAGATGAGGTAAGAGTTGATGAACACAAAGAAAGTAATCTAGTGGAGTTTGAGAAGCTAGATAGTTCTACTAATGATATGGAGAAGGAAAAGGAGGTGGTGTTAAATACTATCCCTAGAACACCACCTCACTTCCCTCAATGATTGAAGAAAAAGGTTGAGGATGTAAAATTCAGGAAGTTCATGGCAATGCTCAAGCAACTAAAATTTAATGTGCCTTTGATTAAAGCCCTTGAGAAAATGCCAGGCTATGCAAGGTTCATGAAAGACCTCATCATGAAGAAGAAAAAGGTCAATAGTGAGCAGGTGGAAAATCTCCACCATTGAAGCAAGACTTCCAGATGATTCATAGTGCAAAAAAGGCTGACCCAGGAGCGTTCACTATTTCATGTAAAATTGGGTCTCTGGATATTGCAAAGGCATTATGTGATTTGGGTGCCAGCGTGAATATGGTGTCACTGGCTGTATATAAGAAGCTAGGTTTAGAAGCTCCTACACCTACTAACATGCAGCTCATAATGGTAGATAGATCAATAAAACGGCTGGTTGGAATTTTGCATGATATGTTGGTGAAAATGGTAAACTTTATTCTTCCTACTAATTTTTTGGTATTGGATTGTGATGTGGACTTTGAGGTACCCATTATTTTGGATAGGCCATTCTTAGCAACAGGAAGAGTAATAGTGGACATAGAGTTGAACGAGCTTAAATTTAGGATTTGTAAGAAAGAGGCAAAATTCAAAATACATAAACCTTTGTCGCAACAAAATGCTATAAATTTCTTATCGATTGTTGACATCTTCTATGATGATACAAAATGGGGATCAATAGGTTGTCTTGGCGATATCTGAGTAGTAAAGATAACCAAGTCGTGCCGCAATAGTAAATCAGGTGCTATTGAAAGGCAACCCAATTTTGTTTTTTATTTTTAAACAAGTTTTTTTAATTTTTACAATTTGTATTTAGTATAGAGAAGGTAGAAAAGTGGAAAGGTCAGCTGGAAGGTCATGACGACATCTGTGACAAGCTGTCACAATTATGACAAGCTATCACGAATGCCATCTGCTAGACTAGGCTTGGGGATTTCTCTGCCTAAGGGTGACGATGTTCATGATAGGCTATCACAATCATGACAAACCGTCATGAATTTTTATCAGCCCAGAGCCTTAAAATCTATAAATTGGGCCTAAATTTAAGCAGATCTGACCCGGCCTAGTCGCGAACCTTTTCAAATTCCCACTAATTTTAACTTCTTTTTCTTTAGTATTTCTTTCCTTAGTTAAAATATTTCCCATCTTTTGCAAAAATGTACCAAGAAAGCAATAGGAAGAAAATCACTTTTCTTTTGGTACGTGATTTTAGTTTAACAGCTCCATCAGGTATACTCTAATCTAACTCTTCTCTTTTTTAATAATGTATGATGAATGAAAGATAAACCAATTTTCCCAAGATGCTTGAACCAAATTCAACTTGGAAATTGGCTACAAATGCACCTAGAGTTTGCTATATAAGCCCAAGGGTTGAAAAGATAGCTTACAATTTGAATTCAAGTAAATCTTGAGGAAGAATTGGGAACAAAAATTTAGTTAAAGTCAAAAGTGGGTCCTGATAAGTGTGATAACATCCATGATAGGTTATCACCATCATGGCAACTTATCAGGAATGTCGTCAAAAGATTATAAAACTAAAGTTGGTTCAAGATAGAGCTGACAATAATTATGATGGGCTATCACAATTGTGACGGACTATAAAGAATGTCGTCAGAAAGTGTAATTTTTTTTTGGGTTTTGTCTGAGGTTGACGACAACCGTGATAAGCTATCACGGTTGTGACGGTTTGTCATGAATTGTCGTCACACCTAGGTCCTGAAACATAAATGAGCTTAAATGATTAATGTACCTGTGTTTGTGATCTTTAGGGTTGACTAATGCTTTTCTAATGTCCCCAGGTACTTTAAAATGGCACCAAAAAGAAAGAGTCCCATAAAACCAAAGAAAGTGGCCAAAGATGATATACATCGTAAGATCATCGATAAAGAATCTGACCATAAGAAGGAGGAGCCCTTGCTCAGGAAGCGAAAGAAGCAAAGTCCAAAGAAAACTCCACCAATTAAGGTGGAGGACACTGATGATACTGAGTTGACCACAACTTCTGAGCAAGAGGGCTCTAAAAAGGGTGATTCTAAACAATATGAGTCTGAACATGCTGACTTTGATGAAAGGGATCAAGAAGAGTCTGAAGAATCTGAGTACGGGGGAACAACATTTGGGTTCCCATCCACTGAGCAACAAAATGATGAAGAGTCTCCACCTCAGAGGACTCTTATCAAGTGTAAGAACTTAAAAGTAAGGAACAATGCTAGATGGCAAATCCCTAGAGTTGAGGACATCTACATTGCTAGGCTACAAAGAACTTATAGAAGTAATTTGAAGAGGCCAATCCAAGAAGAAAAGATAATCATCATGAAAGGGTTGAGCTGATACCCTAAATTGGAGAAGAAATTCAAGGAATATTTCTTAGGACGAACTACAGAAGGGGGAGGTTTATTTTGTCCCGCACTAGTTTAGGAGTTCTATGCGAACTACCAAGTTAGGTTGGAGAACATGTGCAAACTAGGTGAGAAAGTAGCGGATCATTCTCTTCTTGATAGAGATCAGATAAGGGGCATAATGGTTGATGTTTCGGTCAGGACCATCAACAGATTCTTGCATGGCCCTGACTTCATGCCTCAGGCCTGCACACCATCATTTTATGCTCAGATAAAGAATAAGGACAAACAACATCCTTGGTTGGCCACCATCATAGCTGACGGAGAACCGACTTGGGTGACAAACCAAAATGAGAGAATCTGTAAGTCCTTGTTGACTCAGGAGGTAAAATTTTGGTGGGGCATAGTGCAAGTCTGTCTAATGCCTACTGAGGGAGATAATATTTCGGGTGATGACCGGGCTATTTTGGTAGCAAGCTTGGTGCAGTAGCTTCCATTAAAATTCAGGGAAATCATTGCGGATGAGATGAAGATAAAGATGTCAAGGACTGACCTGGTTATCCTTTTCCTTGTTTTGTTACAAAATTGTGTAGAGACACTAGGGTGCCAAAAATTTTAGGAGTTTATGAAAAAGTTCATGCTCGGAAGACTCACAAACCCATCTGGTTTGATAAGGTGCAGCCAGGACTTAGGCTTACAGGGGTGCAGAGGTAGCAGTATACCCTCAAATTATAGATGCAGGAGAAATACATCATGTAGATATACCAAATTCTTCAGTACAGGCAATTTTAGTTCCTGAGACTGAAGCCAGCCCTCAGTTTCTCTAGCAACAATAGGTTCTGCATTTCAGGCAATTGATATCAGGAAGGTGGCTAAACAAGCAAAGTGATGCGAGGAATATCTACATGCCTTCGTCAAACAGTTCACTGCTGCTGTGGACAAAAGAATCAAGGATGCACTAAAGCCCTTTGTGACATTGCCTGTGAGAGTTGCAAAACAGATTTAATGCCCGGGTAAAGGAGATGATAGTTGCAGATCTTGCTGTATTTAGGGCTGTGCTAAATAAATTAAAGGGAGATGTTGGAGTGCTGCAGTACACCAAATTAGTATGCCAACAGGTCTGGTTGTGGAAGAATTAGAGGAAGAAATTCCTATACTTGAACTCATTGCAGACTCCCTAAAGAAAAAAGAAGAAAAAGTGGGAAAAAAAGTCATGAATAAGAGAGAAGAGTCGGACAGTGAGGAAGAAAGAAAAATGAAAAAAAAGGTAAAAAAAGAAGGCTGAGAAGGAGGAGGTCTAGAAAGCAAGATTGGAGTCCCTGGCTGATACTGAGAAATGGGAGACAACTATCAGAGCTAGGGCTGTAGGTGCTTCATCTAGCAAGGCTCCAACCACCACAAAGCCAGATGCTCATGATGGGGAGAAGATAGCAGATGATGCAGTAGTAGGGTCGAAGACCTAAGATCCACATGCTTGATTGTCTTCAGGTATACCTTAAACCTTAGTGCATCTTATTTTTTATTTTAAGTTTAGGGTGTAGGGTAAATTGTTGTTGTAACATATTCTGTAGATAATTAGGAGTAGTACAAGTACTTGAGGCAGTTAGCTTATTCTATGATTTTTGAGTACCTATCCAGTGGTCTGATCTATTGTGTACTGTGTGAATTGTATCCATTGTGACCACTGTGTATCTTTTTGTAGCGTTAGTATGGCAAATGAATGACTTGTGTTAAACAAGTGCAGGAGCCGGATAAGTAGTGATATGCAAGATACTTGTGTGCAATATGTGTGTAAGGTCTTACTCAGTTTCCATTGTGTATTAAATCTAGAACTTGCCCTGTTAGTCATGCCATAGTCATAGGATAGGCGTTAGTAAAGGATCATAGGCCATTTTTGCATATTAGACCATTTTAGCCGAAATGAACTTCCCAATGTTAATAATTTCCCTTGATCCCTGTTTGAGCATCAATATCCTATTTCTTTCTTTAACCCCTTTCACCTTCCCGTTTACATCACAATGAACCTGTCTTGGCCCTGTTCCTCTTTGGATACTATGCACCTTGACTTAGGAAAATAACCTAAGTTGAGGATATGTATTATATAGGTGTGTGATACAATCTGTATATGAAGAGAGGTAGAATAAAAATGATGAATAAAAAGTTGGGTGCTGTGAAAAAGAAATAAGAAAAGAGAAAACTGTGTGAAAAAATGATAGAAAGATAATCTGATGAATGAAAAGACCCCATCCATCTAGAGCATGCATGATCAATAACAGAGGGAATAAAAGAAGGGTTAAGAGTTGAAACCCCGAGAGTTTAATGTAGTGTCAAAGAGGCGTAGTCACTATGAAATATCCATGAATATCATACCAGCCCCTAGCCTACATGACAAGCTTAATAAAAGCCCTATAGTGATCCTAACTGTCCTATCTGAAGACTTGGGTACTGACTATAAGGGAAAGCCTGTGGAATTTGATGCGCAATGTTGGAACTTCTTTCTGAGAGTGAGTTTTGTGTTTTTCCCTATGTTCATAATTTTGATATGAGTGAAAAAATGATTTCTTTGTTGCGAGGGCACACTAGGTATATTGCTAATCACTTTCTTATTCGGATAAATGTGATTTAGGTAAGTGCTGGGTTCTTATTGCTGGATGTTTTGCCATATCTTGATCCTTGTGAGTTGCATGGACATTTTCAATTATAGAAACAGTTGCTCTTATTTTGACTGACCTTGGAGATAGTGCATGTATTCTGAATTGATATGAGTAGTTAGTTGCCAAATTGTACTTTGAATACTCTTAGTTATGTTATGGTTGCTTGAGGACAAGAAATTGTTTAAGTTGAGGGTGTTGATGTGTGAACCCATGCTAACATATTTGAAGCTTTTAACTCTAAATAATTACGAAGTCTTGAGTAACTTTAGTCGGTTTTGATTATTTACTTAGATTTAGCAGCAAAAGTAGAGGAGATAGGGAACAACAAATAAAAGAATCAAAAATCATGAAATCGGAAGCAAATAGAGAGCCAAGTGTGGATGACGACATCCATGACACGCCATCAGCCTGGGGATAGGCTTTCACGGATGCCATCAAACTTAAACAGAAGATGTAAAGCTGCAGGAAGTTTTTGTGATGGCAATCATAACATGCCGTCAAGTTGATGATAGGGCATCACCATTGTCGTCAACCTTAGGAAGCAAGAGATAAATTTGTAGAGAATTTGACGACGTCTGTGACAGGCCATCAAGATCATGATAGGCTATCGCGGGCGCCATAATCTAATCCAAAGAAAATCAGAAACTTTAATTTTATTTCCTTATTTATGGTTAACTATTTAAAACTTATTTTAGGGTTTTTAGGAGGACATATTATTTTGTTATTTTTATCCATCATCCATTGATATATTTACAATATATGACTTTACTCTCTCTCTTTCTCAAAACCAATATTTTAGTGTTTGCTTTTTGATTCAATTACAAGTTCACTTTTGATTTCCTTCATTATTGAAAGTTAATCTTCTCAATTATGAATTTAATTTGTGTGCTTATATCATACATCATGAGTGGTTGAACACCCTTAACCTGGATTGTGGAATCTAGGGTTAGGTCATGTTAAGGTGTTAATTAATTACTTAAGGTTTAATGAGTGTTAGGATTTCTTGGTAATTTTGAGATTAAAATTTATGTTAGTTGATTGCAAACAATAGGCGTACCTACTTTGGTTTTCTTATGAAAGAAATCATAAACAGAAGGAAGTGAATTATCAACAGGGAGTCGGAAAGGCTTCGTTTAATAATCAGCGTTGTAATAAGGTCGATTAACCTGAGGTAAAATCTGGGCAGTAAGTTGTGATTCCCTTAGTCTTATAGGTTTAAGAAATTAGATGCTCGAATAGGTCGAGAGACATTTGAGCATATCATCGATAAAGATAGCTTGTCAGCCTAACCACCGTAGAATCTTGAGTTAATGGTAACATCTGTCATGTTCTGTAAGACCTAGTGAACATAATCTTGGTTATCTCATAAAATCTTGGTTACAAACATTAAGTTCAACATGATATACAATTTTCTGCAAAACTAAAACCCCCATTTAAGGAAACAGTAAACTACTAGTGAATTAAATCGTAAATAACTTGAGTTCAAACCCTATTTCCTATGGGATTCGACCCCAACCTAGTTGGGTTTTATATTGAACACTATCGCTTACGCCCATTCAAGAGTGTAATTTGAGATTTATCACCCCACAATAACTCAAACCCTAACAAACTATTAAATCCATGGAGGAATAATCATAGATCCCACAACCCTAGTTGTGGGTTTTAGTTCCACATGAGAAAGAAAAAGATAGCAACAATTATAATTATCATTCAAAGTAATTAAACTTACAAAAGATGAGGTCTGAAGTTGATTATATTCTAAGTTCAAGAGAAAATTTCCACAACCAAATCAAAGAGTTGAATATTTAATTCTAAGTTTCGATACCCAAAGAGAGGTAAACTGGCCTTTGGAATGAGTTCCAGCCATTTCAAGATGATTAGAAAACCCTAACATATGCTTTCAATACATTATCCTAATTACGAAAATAAAATCATAGATCACAGTATTTTCTCAAAAAGGTGACGACGTGTATGACGTCTTATCAGGAGTCTAACGACTTATCAGGAATGTTGTCAGTTCCTCTTCACTTTTGACAATCTCAACCTTAGGTTGACGATGAGGCATGACGACTTATCATAAATGTGATGAATTATCAGAAATTTCATCACTTCTTCACTTAAAACTCCATTCCCCGCCTAAGACTAACGACGAGCCTGATGGCTTATCACACTTCTGACGGCCTATCACATATATCTTCAACAATTCCAGCCGAAACCCATTCTCTGATAGCATATCGCAAAGCTGATGACTGATGATAGGCGAATTTACGTGCCTATATCAATATATTTTGCCCATATTTTAGCCTAGTTTTGAGAACTAATTATCTATTTCATGCACTTTTAGTCCTTTTTCCTATAAATGAGCTAACAAACATGATTAGTAAAGTTTCAGGTATAAATGATGCAAAATACAGCATTTTATGGCTTACTTGACGCAAAAAAAAACTCACGAACGAGATGGAAAGGAGCTGGACGCCTAAAGGACCAAATCTGCTGCATGGAAAATCTGTCCCGGGCTTAAACAACAATTCTGAAGACTTTGGGGACTTACAGACACAAAGCTGGATTTTTACCAAGATACATTAACCTAGTGCAATTAGGTTATGTGTTTCACTATTCTATTTTGATTATGATATTGTAACCTTACCCTAGTACATTTGGGTCAAGGATTTCATTAGTATATTAGGATTTGGTTATTTATTTCATTAGCATAGTAGGAGTAGGATAGGAGTATTATAAATACCCTATCATGCTAGAGATTTTAATTAACTCCTCCCTTAGTGGAGAGATCTACAATACATCTTCTTACAATACAATTCTTCCATCTTTTTATTCTTCAGTTAATTCAACAATTAATTTTCTTCCATCTCTTTCATCTTCCTCATCTACAAACACTTCTACTCTATTCTTCTATTCATCTATTCCACAACAAGAGAATCGTTACTTGCTAGGGAATCACCAAAACCACACGCCTATCACCTATTTCTCACGCCATCAACCATGCAAATCGTGATGTCCTTCGCATTCATGGGTAACTAAACCTCTTAGTTGGGGTTATGGAAGCCGAATGAGTTACTATATATAGCTGTGAGTTTGTGAGTTCAAGACACGTATATTGCTTATATCATTACGCTCTTCATCTTAATCTACATTCTTTGCGGTTGCAAACGCAAGAATACGCCAGTCTAACATTTAACTTGTTCGAGAGAAAGGTTATTTGTCTGGAAAAGAGATAATGTCAAGGTAGTAGGACACCCTTTCCTATTAAAAAGCTCGTGCCGTAACTGGACTAATCTCTTGGAGAATTCGTACCGCTAGACACACTTTAAGCTTGAGAGAGTTAAAGTGAAATAGTCCTTGTTTAGGTCGAGAGACGCTTGGATTTACCATCGACTACAATTCTCTATAAGCAATTGCATGTCAAGACTCTACACACTCATAGCCAATAGAGACGTATACCTCAGAAGGTGGACATAACCCCAACGCTTCAATTCTCATTGTTTACAACCAACGTGACAATCTTTCTCTCTTTACTTTGCTATTTTCAGCTTTACTTTATTACTTTGGTTACTTATTACAATTCCCCCTTTTTACGAGACTTGCACTAAAAGTCTAGTAATTTTACTTACTTGTTGGCCAAGCTATTCCCTGTGGGATCGACACCCAACCCAGGTTGGGTTCTATATTTGCTAACGACCACTTTACACTCAAACGAGAGCTGTAGATTGAGCGTTATCAAAAATTGGCGCCGTTGCCGGGGAATACGAGTGTCAATCAAGTTCGTAATAATCACTAGACCCTTTGGTCAGAGATTCTCGTACTTTTACGTTTAGTTTTTGTTTTTGTTTATTGCAGGTTTTTTTTTAGTACATGCCCCATACTAGAAGTTCTGGTCAACCGTTCTTACCAATCAATCCTGAACCACAACGAATTAGAAGAATGGAAGCACAAGCTGAAATCGACAGGATGGCTGCTCAACACGAGCAAGCAAGATTAGCTGCTCTTGCCGCTGCTCAAGTCCAACAACAAAACATTGATAATCCTGGACTAGCAACAAATCCTGACGATGAAGATTTAGGTGATGACGAGTTACTGAACCCTAGGCGTGATGTTGAAATTATAACACCTGCCAATCGAAGAGGTCGACAAGCTCGGTATAGGTATGATCGCCAACCTTTGCAACCAGCTTTCGACGATGATGATGATGATCTTGATGGTGCCAGAGCCACTGGAGCTATAATTCCACCACCATTAGCGCCCGGAGCCAAGTTCAACATCACAAGCACCATGATTCAGTTATTGCAACTCAAGGGATTATTTGGTGGACTAGCAGGCGATGATCCGAATATGCATCTCATCAACTTTATTTCTACATGCAAGTCTTTTGACAATCCTGGTGTTGGTCAGAATGCTATTCGATTACGTCTATTTCCATTGTCTCTGTCTAGGGAGGCAACACTATGGTTGAATGGGCTGACTCCTGATTCAATTACAAATTGGAGGCAATTGAGAGACGCTTTCCTAGAAAGATTCTTTACGCCATCCAAAAGGGCTCAATTAAGAGATGAAATCAGCAACTTTCGTCAACTTCCCTCTGAAGCTCTTCACGAAACATGGGAGAGGTTCAAGACAAAGCTAGCGAGATGCCCAAACCATCACATGACTAAAGTTCACCTCATGGAGATCTTGTATAGAGCCTTGAATTCAGTAACTAAGCCAGTGGTGGACAACGCAGCTGGAGGTTCTTTCATGGACCTTACCTTTGGTCAAGCAAGCAATATTCTAGATCGCATGACAAAGCAAAGTAGAGCGTGGCATACCAGGGATTCTGAGGTAGCAAACCCCACTTTATCTATTGGCATGTCTGCAGACCAAAGAAGAAGAGAAGAAGAACGTGAGAAAGACATGGCGCACATGAAAACACAATTGGATCTTCTGACAAAGCACTTATTATCAGGGAAGACCGAAAAAGTAAAAGCTGTGGCGCTGAAAGGAAGAGACGAATCTTATTCGGAAGAGGAGGCCAACTACTTGAACAATCAGGGGGGTTTCCGTGGGAATGCCCAAGGAAACCAAGTTCGGAACTATTATGATAAATCTGGAAACAAAGACCAAGGTAGTTGGAAGAACAAGAATGAAAAGAGTGGTTTGTACGTTCCCCCGGTAAACGTGATACCACCACATCTAATTCTATGGAAGACATGATGGCTAAGTTATTGAAAGGAGTGGAAGCAACGAGCGCGGGATTTAAGGAAGTAATTGACGATTTGGCCTCCATGAAGCAACTAGTTGATTCTCATTCCACTTCTATCAAGCAAATAGAGCAGCAATTAAGCCAACTTTCAGCAGCATTCAATCAAAGAAAGACTGGCACCTTACCGAGCGATACAGTCCAAAACCCAAGGAATGATGGGTCATGCATGGCCATCACTACCAGGAGTGGTAAGGTGCTGGAAACTTCAGCAAAAGGCAAGCAAGTGGTTGACGTAGCAGCAGACATTGACGCCACACCTAGTGACGTTACAAGAGAAGAAGCCGCAACAACTACTTCAAACGTCAAGGATGTTTTACCTAGTGACGTGCAGCCTAAAAAAAATGATAAACGGAAGCAAGAGGAGAAGAAAGCCATGGAAAGAACACTTCCATACCCACCACCACCTTTTCCACAAAGATTGAAGAAGGCGGCCGATGACACTAAGTTCAGCAAATTCATGACTATGCTCAAGCAGCTGACCATTAATGTTCCATTGGTAGAGGCACTTGAACAAATGCCTGGGTATGCAAAGTTTATGAAAGATCTTTTGACTAAGAAGAGGGCAGCAAGTTATGAGCTGAAAGATGATGTGCATCATTGTAATGCAATTGCTACCCGATCGATAGTTCAGAAGAAGGCCGACCCCGGAGCTTTCACGATTCCTTGCACCGTCGGATCTTTGGACTTTGCTAAAGCATTGTGTGACTTAGGAGCCAGCATCAACTTGATGCCATTATCGATCTACAAGAAGTTGGGGTTAGGAGATCCTACACCAACTAATATGAGGCTTGTTATGGCGGATAGGTCGGTAAAACGACCGGTTGGTATTCTATGCGATGTCTTGGTGAAGGTATCTTCATTCATATTTCCAGCAGACTTTGTCATCTTGGATTGTGAAGCAGATTCAGAGGTTCCCATAATCTTGGGACGCCCTTTCCTTGCTACGGGAAGCGTGCTCATAGATTTGAGAGCTAATGAGCTTTCATTCCGAATAAATGACGAAGTGGTTCGCTTTGATGTTTGCAAATCAATAAAGCAACCCAAAGATCTGAGTGTATTTTCTGTGGCTGATGTTGTCTTTGATGATGAAGAAGAGTTACTTGCAGAAGAGCAAATTCTTGATGATCCTTTGGAGGTTTTGCTCATGAAAGAAGAGAATGATGATGCTGAAATTTCTGAAGATGATATTTGTGCTCTATCGGGATTAGGAACATATCGTTATACTCCCAAGAAACTGGATCTTGATCTCAAGAATCGACCCACACCACCAGCTAAGCCATCTATTGAAGAGCCACCCACGTTAGAATTAAAGGAGCTGCCAAGCCATTTGAAATACGCATTCTTAGGAAGCGGAAACACTCTTCCAGTCATTGTAGCAGCCGATTTGGGTTAGGAACAAGTTGCAGCTCTTATTGCAATCTTACGCAAGTATATTAGAGCTATTGGATGGACCATTGCGGATATCATTGGTATTCCACCTGGGATTTGCACTCATAAAATTCAGCTTCAAGAAAAGTGCACACCCACTATTGAACATCAAAGACGTCTAAACCCACCAATGCAAGAAGTGGTGAAGAAGGAGATTATCAAGTGGTTAGACGCAGGAGTCGTGTATCCTATTTCTGATAGTACATGGGTAAGCCCAGTACAATGTGTTCCCAAGAAAGGAGGTATGATGGTGGTTGCGAATGCAAAGAATGAGCTTATTCCACTCAGGCCCGTTACTGGATGGAGAGTATGCATGGACTACCGCAAGCTGAATTCTTGGACGCTCAAGGATCACTTCCCCATGCCATTTATGGACCAAATGCTAGATCGATTAGCGGGGAAAGGATGGTTTTGCTTCTTGGATGGTTATTCAGGTTACAATCAGATTTGTATTGCCCCCGAAGACCAAGAGAAGACAACGTTCACATGCCCATATGGTACGTTTGCCTTCAAACGTATGCCATTCGGGTTATGTAACGCACCAGCCACCTTTCAACGTTGTATGATGTCTATATTCTCTTATATGGTAGAAGACACTTTGGAGGTACTTATGGACGACTTTTCAGTTGTTGGTGAGTCTTTTGAAGCGTGTTTGGTAAACTTGAGCATGGCATTGCAAAGATCTGTAGAGTTCAACCTTGTGCTGAATTGGGAGAAGTGCCACTTCATGGTAAAAGAAGGAATTGTTCTTGGGCACAAGATCTCCGAAAGAGGAATAGAGGTTGATCGCGCCAAAATCGAGGTAATAGAGAAGCTACCGCCTCCAATTTCGGTGAAGGGAGTTCGTAGTTTTCTTGGCCATGCTGGGTTTTATCGTAGATTCATCAAAGACTTCTCCAAAATTTCTAGTCCATTTTGCAAACTATTGGAGAAAGATGCGAAGTTTCACTTTAATGATGATTGCTTAAAGGCATTCGAATGCCTTAAAGGAAAACTCATTGAAGCCACTATCATGGTAGCACCAGATTGGACGCTCCCATTTGAAGTCATGTGTGATGCTAGTGGTGTAGCCGTTGGTGCTGTTCTTGGGCAGAGAAAGGAGAAATTGTTTCATCCTATCTATTATGCGAGTAAGGTCCTAAATGAAGCCCAAAGGAACTACACTGTTACTGAACAAGAGCTCCTAGCGGTTGTGTATGCGTTTGAGAAGTTTCGTGCCTATCTACTGGGTACTAAGGTGATCGTTCATACAGACCATGCAGCTCTTAGGTATCTAATGACGAAGAAGGATGCAAAACCAAGGCTGATTCGATGGGTATTGCTGCTGCAAGAGTTTGATTTCGAAGTCAAAGATAGAAGAGGTTGCGAGAACCAAGTGGCTGATCACCTATCTAGACTTGAGAATGAGTATGTGGCGCAACCAGAAAATCAGATTGATGATACATTCCCTGACGAGGAGATACTAGCGACAACAATGGAGAAATTACCATGGTATGCCGACTTTGCAAATTTCGTGGTGAGTAATGTGTTACCTTCCAATTTATCTTACCACCAGAGGATGAAGTTTATGCATGACGTTCAGCACTACTATTGGGATGAGCCTTATTTGTTTCGAAGATGCGCGGATGGTATCATTCGACGATGTATATCCCATGAAGAAGTGCCTACTATATTGGAAGCATGCCACACTTCGCAAGTTGGAGGACATCATGCAGGGAATCGAACAACAAGGAAAGTCTTGCAAAGTGGTTATTATTGGCCTACAATATTAAGAGATGCATACGATTATGTGCGAAGGTGTGACCAATGCCAACGTCAAGGTGCTATTTCAAAACACCATGAAATGCCCATGTCCAAAATTCTGGAGGTAGAACTCTTTGATGTGTGGGGTATTGATTTCATGGGTCCATTCGTGAATTCGTTTGGAATGAAGTACATCTTGGTTGCTGTGGATTATGTATCGAAATGGGTGGAAGCTGTAGCATTGGCCGACAATGAAGGAAAGCGTGTTGTAGCGTTTTTAAAGAAGAATATCTTCTCTCGCTTTGGAGTACCTCGTACTATCATAAGTGATGGAGGATCTCACTTTTGCAACAAGCTATTCAAATCTGTATTAGCCAAGTATGGAGTCAAGCAACACAAGGTAGCTACGCCTTATCATCCCCAAACCAGTGGACAAGTTGAGGTTTCCAACCGCGAGATCAAGCAAATCCTTGCCAAGACAGTTAATGCGAATAGGAAGGACTGGTCTCGAAAGCTAGATGATGCACTATGGGCGTATAGGACTGCATTCAAGACACCCATTGGCATGTCACCTTATCAGCTAGTTTATGGGAAGGCTTGTCATCTACCCATCGAGCTTGAATACAAGGCATTGTGGGCATTGAAGCACTTGAATCTGAATTGGGATGATGTGAAGAACCTGAGGTTGGAGCAGCTGAACGAACTAGATGAATTTCGTCTCCATGCATATGAAAGATCAGATATATACAAGGAGCGGATGAAGAAGTATCATGATCAGCGGATTGTTCGACGAAACTTCCAAAAAGGTGACATGGTACTACTCTTTAACTCCAGAATCAAGCTCTTCCCAGGTAAGTTAAAATCAAAGTGGTCTGGTCCATTTAAAGTCATTCAAGTCTACTCGTCTGGAGTAGTCGAATTGGAAAACAATGAGGGTGTTATCTTCAAAGTGAATGGCCAACGTGTCAAGTCATATATCGGTCCTCTTGACTCGATGAATGACATGGCCATCACTTATCTCGACGAAGTCTAAGTACTCGAGATTACTACGTCGAGCCACGACAATAAATAAGGCGCTAGATGGGAGGCAACCCATCGTTTTATTGTTTTATTGTTTTGTCGTTTTATCGTTTCATCGTTTCGACGTTTTAGTATTTTTTTCTTTTTGATAAATGAAAATCCAAAAATAAGAGTCGTGCCACGACCAAAACTAAGGCTCTTGGTGGGAGGCAACCCATCGTACTAATCGTGTTCATTTGTTTTGAGCAAAAATAGGTGCAAGAAGTATTCAACGAGAAGATTGATTTCAATTGACGATTTGGACGCATTGTATGGTAAAGTCGGTGAGTTAGGAATGGTGATGCATAAGGCTATGAATTGAGCCTTTCTCACGTCATAATAGGCTTCGAGGAAGGCTAGGCATTGGTAAAAATAGGCCAGGAACGATGCACAACCTATTCTATAGCCTAAGGACTCGGAATCTAGTGTGCTATACACTATGCGCTGCCTATTCCTAGGTATGCTTTTGACTATGCGCCGCCTATGCTATGGCATTTGAGATACTGAGACCAAATGCCATAGACTATGCGGCGCATATGTCTACAAATGCCATAGACTATGCGGCGCATATGTCCCATTATGCCATGGACAATGCACCGCATATGTCATTGATATGCCGAGAGATATGCGCCGCATATGTGGTGATCTTGTCCCCAAATACGATTGAAAAAGGGTCATAACCCGACCCATACTCTTCCTATATAAAGGGGACTTGGTTTTATAACACAACCACATTAGAAACAACCCTAAAGGCGCAGTATAACACTCCAAATCCTCTCAAAATTTTCTTCCTTTGTTCTTCCAATTCACAACAACTTCTCCACAATCTTCAAGAAAGTAAGTACTCTCTTATTCTTCATCTATTTATCGTAAGTACTACGTTGCTATGCTTATTATATTTTGCTAAATCATGTGAGATTGGTGGCGATGTTCATGTGTTTGGATAATTGGTACAAGATCGTGTGATTGAATATATACGTAGGGAATTCTTGACTTGTTTCCGACTTGAATTTTGTTTCGATAGCATTGTTATGATAATTTCTGAATTGATATGGCTATGAATATTGCTTAAGATTGTTGGTTGGATGCGTACATGATAGACTATCCCGGCCATCGGGATAAGGTTATAGTGCCTATCGACTTGGGAGGTTGTGCTTGTTGTAAGAATAATAATTCCATGTGGTAAACCCTAGGTTGTAGTGTTGCTATATCCACCATGAAAGTAGTCCAATGGCTGCAAATAAGTGATGTAATGCTGATTTTCTTGTCGGAATACAATCCTAAAACGTATGTCGACGAAATCTGAGTACTCGACCACTTTCACTTCACTGATTTGTGCTAACAAGATTAAGTGTGGGGTGGTACCCCTAGTGCTTGCATATAGATTGTATAAAGTGAGACTGTGCTGCAACTAACATATGCTATACTTCCTTGTTTGCACCTATGTTTGTATGTTTGCTTGTTTACTTTGTTTTTTTTTTAGTCCATTTTTTTTGTTTTTTTTTTCGTTTGACAAAATTTTTCTAGCTTCGCATGAAATTATTTTGATAGGCAGCATGAGATTATAACAAGAGTATGTGCTACAATTGTGACTATTGAGACATTTAGGCTCTAGTTGTGACTTATTATGTGATATGGTGTGATTCAATTCCTTCAATTGTTGGGTCGAGAGTCTATATTACTTCCAATCAAGTCGACCATGTGCCTGGTGTGTGTGAGATTAATAGTATATTCTATGCTTGTGGCTGATGCTAGAACTTGCCTGGTATGTATGCAAAGCGAAAATAAGGAATGTAAGTTTAGGATATGATTTAGGCATTTCTTTGGCAACCTATACATGTTTACTTTCAGTTTTACCTACCCATGTACATCATCCTAGTTAACCCTTTTTGAGCCTTTAGCCTATTTCTTTGACAACCTTGTATGTAAGCCTAATCCATTTTTTCAAGACCGTAATTTGATCCAAATTCCTAAGTGCTTTAAAGTGAAAAAGTCATGTGACAACATAAGAGGAAATTGGGTGAGTATGATGCTTTAAATTGTAATGGTTCTTGAATGTGTTATGAAAAAATGCTATCATAGGAGGTATGTTGTGAAAAGAAAAAGGAAAAGGAAGCTGAAAAGTGAGTTGTTCTTAAAATTGAAAAACAAAAGAGGAGAACAAGGGTGGTAGAGAAAAAAAAAAGAGAAAGGTTGAAAGAAAAAAGTGTCAATGATACAAAGTGATGTATTAAAGCGCTTAGGAACCTAGTCACTATTCTTGGCCAAAATAGTCCTACCCGTCCCTTAGCCTACATTACAACCATCTAAAGACCTACTTGATCCTAATCTTAACATTCCGACATTTAGTAGAGTACTACATTAAGGGCAAGCTTATGGTCATTAGTTGCTACATATGAATTTTTTTGTGAGAGCGAGAGCAAGGATATCTTGATACCCATGTTTGAAAAATATGCTATATTTGTGAGTGATTATGGGTACTATATTGTGAGACACACATGGTTGATGAGTTTTGGATAGTTGTATATGATTCTATGTACCTTAATGTTGGCATGCGAGTTGATCACCATCATGAGTCTATGCTTGAGGATAAATTGTTTCTACTTATAATCGGAAAGCTACTCTTTGTTGATAATCGTTGTGCTTGTCTTGAAGAATGTTTTGTGTTGTTGCTGTAAAAACCCTAAGTTGATGCTTAGAAGGACATGATATTTTGTTCGAGGACGAACAAAGCTGCAAGTGTGGGGTGTTGATGATAGGCGAATTTACGTGCCTATATCAATAAATTTTGCCCATATTTTAGCCTAGTTTTGAGAACTAATTATCTATTTCAAGCACTTTTAGTCCTTTTTCCTATAAATGAGCTAACAAACATGATTAGTAAAGTTTCAGGTATAAATGATGCAAAATACAACATTTTATGGCTTACTAGACGCAAAAGAAAGCTCACGAACGAGATGGAAAGGAGCTGGACGCCTAAAGGACCAAATCTGCTGCATGGAAAATCTGTCCCGGGCTAAAACAACAATTCTTAAGACTTTGGGGACTTACAGACACAAAGCTGGATTTTTACCAAGATACATTAACCTAGTGCAATTAGGTTATGTGTTTCACTATTCTATTTTGATTATGATATTGTAACCTTACCCTAGTACATTTGGGTCAAGGATTTCATTAGTATATTAGGATTTGGTTATTTATTTCATTAGCATAGTAGGAGTAGGATAGGAGTATTATAAATACCCTATCATGCTAGAGATTTTAATTAACTCCTCCCTTAGTGGAGAGATCTACAATACATCTTCTTACAATACAATTCTTCCATCTTTTTATTCTTTAGTTAATTCAACAATTAATTTTCTTCCATCTCTTTCATCTTCCTCATCTACAAACACTTCTACTCTATTCTTCTATTCATCTATTCCACAACAAGAGAATCGTTACTTTCTAGGGAATCACCAAAACCACACGCCTATCACCTATTTCTCACGCCATCAACCATGCAAATCGTGATGTCCTTCGCATTCATGGGTAACTAAACCTCTTAGTTGGGGTTATGGAAGCCGAATGAGTTACTATCTATAGATGTGAGTTTGTGAGTTCAAGACACGTATATTGCTTATATCATTACGCTCTTCATCTTAATCTACATTCTTTGCGGTTGCAAACGCAAGAATACGCCAGTCTAACATTTAACTTGTTTGAGAAAAAGGTTATTTGTCTGGAAAAGAGATAATGTCAAGGTAGTAGGACACCCTTTCCTATTAAAAAGCTAGTGCCGTAACTGGACTAACCTCTTGGATAATTCGTACCGCTAGACACACTTTAAGCTCGAGAGAGTTAAAGTGAAATAGTCCTTGTTTAGGTCGAGAGACGCTTGGATTTACCATAGACTACAATTCTCTATAAGCAATTGCATGTCAAGACTCTACACACTCATAGCCAATAGAGACATATACCTCAGAAGGTGGACATAACCCCAACGCTTCAATTCTCATTGTGTACAACCAACGTGACAATCTTTCTCTCTTTACTTTGCTATTTTCAGCTTTACTTTATTACTTTGGTTACTTATTACAATCCCCCCTTTTTACGAGACTTGCACTAAAAGTCTAGTAACTTTACTTAATTGTTGGCCAAGCTATTCCCTGTGGGATCGACACCCAACCCAGGTTGGGTTCTATATTTTCTAACGACCACTTTACACTCAAACGAGAGCTGTAGATTGAGCGTTATTAATGACTTATCAGACAAGTCGTTAGATATATTTCCTTCTATACTTGCTCAAAAATAAACTCTTTTACTTCCATTCACATTGATTCTCTTGCATCTCGACTTTTATTATAATATCAAAGAGAAAACAGTCAATAACAACAAAAGTTGCTTAAGACTTTGCAATTATTCTTAGTTAAAAGTCTGAAATGTGTCAGCATCTGATCACACATCAACACCCTCAACTTAAAACAATTACATATCCTCAAGCAACTAAAACACAACCAAGAGGATACAAAGTACATTTGGCAGTCAATCATGCGTTTTAGCTCAAAACATATTTACAATCTCCAAGGTCATTCATCTCAAATTCAACTGTGTATATTACTGAAAAGAAACAATGCAACATAAAGGAATCAATCTATTCCATCGCCTTAGAAACAACAACGATGCATGTACCAATATTAACTATCCAAACAAGTTAGCAACTAAGAACATAACCAGTGTGCCCTTACAACAAAGAAGTCTCTCCTCACTCATATGTGAACTCAAGCATGTCAATGCGAGGATTGTCAAGAGACACTTACTCTTAGAAAGAAGTTCGAGAAAATGCATGCCAAATACCATAAGCTTCCCCTTATTTTCATTACCGAAGCTTTTAGACAGTTATGTTAGGATCACTATAGGACTTTTCTTCAGCTTGTAATATAGGCTTGGGGCTGGTATGATACATAAGGATATTTAAAGTAACTAAGCCTCCTTGGCACTACACTATCTTTGGGGTCTCATTTATCAACCTTTACCTTATTTCTCCAGATCCTGATTAAAGAACATTCAAGCTGGGCGCAGTTTTTATTTATTCATTTTTTTCCATAACTTTTTCTTTTCTTTTTCTACCACACCTAGCCTTGCATATTTTTTTTTATTTACCCTTCTTCATAATCACTTTACATCACTGTAACACCCTAATTTCTTAACCTAGAATGTTAAACGGTGCTTATGACTTCAAAAGACCACAAGCTAACCCACGACTAATATCTGTACTTGTACACTGCAATATATGACATAATAATGCAAAAAACATGAACAGTAGGCCATAAGTTTCAACTGAATAAAATATCTGACCAATAATAACATCCATGTGGGGTAACAATTACAAGAAACAACTAAAGTATGAACCAAATCTGAACTAAATCTTAAAGCCTCTAAGTACTTTCTAAGTAAAGATTTGTAGGAACATCTCTCTAACCTCCGTCTAACAAAACTGATCTGAAATAATAAATGAAATAAAATAATATCATCCTCGAATAGATGAGGACTTACTACTACTCTGTGGCTAGAATGCTACTACTGATTTGGAACTCGTGTCTCTGAACCTATGGTGTCACATCAAAAAAGTACCATAGTGCAAATGGATCAGTACAACTGGGAGTACTGAGTATACGAGTGAGTTAGTCTAAATACATAAAGGTTTACATGTATGAACAATGCTAACTGACTGACTAATATGAACGTAAGAGTGCAAACCTGCATACATAGTAACTGAGAATGTGATTACGTGATTTCTATATATGTACGCTACTACATGGTTTACTGATAACTAACATAACTAGTACTGTAATCTTGATAACATGGATGACTGTGTCTGACAGTCCTAAATCTGATGGAATTATCTGAGTTTCGTACCTTACCTGAATTAATTGTATCTGAAGTCCAGGTATACTAAAATCTGAAGAACAGTCTGTGTTTTTTTACTAAAAATAAGACTAAAACTTTGCGAGGTAGTTTGCTAATCGACATGCCCCAATAACGTATATAGCTAGGTTCGGGTCTAATCTCTGCCCCGACTGGAGGGGTGTCAATACCGCGCCACTGGTAAGAACAACTGTGAGTGACCCTTATCTGGTAGGTACACAAATGAGAATGGTGGAAACCCTAACTGATAGGTTAAGCCACCTCATCAACCCTAATCTGACAGGTTAAGATATCTCAACCTACACTGGCTACGGAGTTCTGGAACACAAGGATAACTGCTTATAATCACAACATAAAATGGCACGTGAGTTCCCATTCTTGGGTTCACTTGGTGCTAACTTCTACTGCCATCTGAAGAGACTGAACATGATTAACTGGTTGTACATGAACTAAGTAACTAACCTTCATTGATTGACATAATAGTACGACTATCAGAGAATTAACTGAGATCATAACATTTCTGAGATTTCCTAAGACACATGACTGACTGAGTTCTATAGATGATGGCTTCACTGAGATTATCGTGATAACATGACATAGCTCTAGGCACATAGCTATATTTCTTTCATGTAAGAATACCCCCAGGACTCGAAGGAAGAAAACTGATACAACATGACTTTCTTGATCATGAGAATAGAGTTCACAGTTCATAACATTATAAGTAGGGGATATTATACCTCATGAAGTTCTCAATATCTTATACATAGTAGAGAGTGCATACATATTATGTGCATATTGTATTACTCAATTGTCATGACCGCTTCATACCGCAAATAATAACAAAATAATGGCATGGCATGGAGCTCATATTGAATTACATAGTTATCATGTCCTTTTCATTTAGCTATTATGGAACCATGAAAACATGAATTTCTAACATACTAATCATTTTATCAAAGACCTTGCATGCACTATTTATGGCATAGGTATATTCATTAGTTTCACCATATTAAATCACTCAAATTCATGGATTCTAACTAACATGATCATAATTTCCCTTAGAATACATCAAAATACTACTCTATAACACAATTAACAACAACCAACATGAGTATGATCACATAACCACAAAAAATCATAATTTAATATTTAAAGATTGATTCTTGAACTCCACGGATGAAAGGGATATGTGGATGAACACTACACATACCTGACTCAAGGTTCTTGATGTTTTTGAACTTGAAGGATTTGAAATCCTTTGTTTCCTGATGTTTGGTTCTTTCTCTGGAGATTAAATTTAGAGAGAAACCCTAATTTTTGTTTGTGAAATAATAACGAGCAAAATGGCTGAATTTGGACTTATCTGGGTATATATATTGGAGTGTGGTAAGTGACCAAAATACCCTTGTTAAAATGACCTGGAAAGAAACTGAAGGTGGCGCGTGACAGCCCGACTGACAATCCATCAGAAACTTGATGGTCCATTATTTTGACCATCATACATTGACCTAAAATGGTGTTCACTGGATAAGGGTTGACGGCCTGGATGATGATTCGTTAAAAATTTGTACAGCCCGTCAACTCATTGATCAATGCTTATCCAGAACGTGGCCTTACTGTCTTGGCTATGATGGTTAAAGTGGTGGCCCGTCACTAAATTGGTGGTCCATCAACTTAGCCGTCGCATTTGGGCGTTTCAGACAATCGTTGGAAAGCTAACCCAATTTACCAGGTGATAGAAAGTAAAAATCACAAAAATACTATGTGTACAAAAATAGATTTGCATTTCAAGCTAATTCCTAACATCCTTGAGATGATTTCTAGCTAGGAAAAAGGCACGAGAATTACAATATCTCTCCCTTGAGAACATTCGTCCTCGAATAAGACTGACTAAGAGGGAAAACAACAATTGGACGTGAACTGAACATGAATAACTGGAACATGATCTCGTGGCTGACATAACCGATAAACTGAATACATCATACTGAACATGCATATCTGATGTACGATTAAATATTGGACTGATACATGAATGCATGACCGATTATGCAATGGTAGTATATACCAAGTTTATACTGGGAGCATGAACATAAAATTGTATAAGATTAAGGAGAACTATTCCTTAAGATTGATCTGAATTGGTGGAGAAGAGGTGAGGATACTTTCTATGCAAATCTGCTTCTTTTTCCCAAGTAGCTCCCTCAATAGACTAATTTTGCCAAAGAACTTTAACCATAGGGATTTCTTTGTTCCTCAATCAATGGGTCTGATAGTCTAAGATTTTGATTGGAATCTCTTCATAAGAGAGAATGTTATGAATGTCAACACTTTGATTAGGGACTATGACTGCTTGGTCGCCTATGTACTTCTTGAGTAAGGAGATATGGAAAACTGGATGAACTGATGCTAGATCTGAAGGAAATTTGAGCTCATAAGCTACCTTACCGAAGTGACTGAGAATCCTGAAGGGACTGATATAGCGGGGTCTGAGCTTTCCCTTCTTGCCGAACAATTTCACTCACTTCACGGGAGAGATCTTGAGATAGACATAGTCATTGACCTCGAACTCGAGATCCTTTCTTCAAACAATAACATAAGACTTCTGTCGGCTCTGAGTATCCCAGAGTCTCTCCTTGATCAACTCAACTTTCTCTAAGGCATCGAATACAAAGTCAGGACATATGACTTAGGGATCACTAACTTCAAACCAACTGATTAGAGATCTATACCTCCTACCATAGAGAGCTTCAAACGGAGCCATTTGAATACTAGAATGATAGCTATTATTGTATGAAAATTCAATCAAAGGCAAGTGGTCATCCCAACTTCCCTTGAAATCAATTGCACAAGCCCTTAGCATATCTTCAAGAGTCTGAATAGTCTTTTCTGCTTGACCATCTGTCTATGGATTAAAAGTTGTACTGAGATGGACTTGGGTACCAAGACCCTTTTAGAATGCTTTCCAGAAGTAAGAGGTAAACTGCGGGCCTCTATCTGATATGATAGATAATGGAACACTGTGTAATCTGACCAACTCCCTGATATAGAGTTTGGCATAATCACTGACTGAATAAGAGGTACGAACTGGAAGGAAATGAGTTGACTTCGTCATTCTGTCTGTAATGACCTAAACTAAATCATGTTGCTGCCGAGTTAGAGGTAAACTCATCACAAAATCTATATTCACTTCTTCCCACTTCTAAGTAGGAATGACAAACTTTTGCATGGAACCACTAGGTTTCTGATGCACTATCTTAACATGTTGACATGTAGAGAACTTAGCCATAAAATCTACAATATCTCTCATCATCCCACTCCACAAATAGATCTTCCGCAAGTCACGATACATCTTAGTATCCCCTGGAAGGATAGAGTATCGTGCACCATGCGCTTCTACAAAAATTCGTTGCCTCAAGTCATCTACACCTGGAACACACCGAGGACTTCGATAATAAAGAACACCATCTCTCCCTATGGAGAAAACCTTTACTTTTTAATTCTGAACTAACTCTTTTAGCTTAACAAGGCTAGGATCCCTATCTTGTTTTTCTTTTACATTGGAAACTAGAGATGACTTTGAACTACTCTGTACACATAAACAACACGCTAAAGACTCGACTAAGAGAAATCCTAGTTTGGAAAAATGATGGATTTCCTGAGCTATCTTCTTCGTGTTGTCCTCAACGTGAGAAACACTACCCATGAAGAGTCTACTGAGAGCATCGGCAACAATGTTGGCCTTGCCCAAATTGTAAATGACACTCATTTCATAATCTTTCAATATATCTAACCACCTTCTCTGATGAAGATTGATATCTTTCTGAGAAAAGACATATTGGAGACTCTTATGATCTGTGAAGAAATCTACCTGAAATTCATATAGATAATGCCTCCAAATCTTTAAGAAAAATACTACAGCTGCTAACTCAAGATCATGAGTAGGATAATTCTTCTCAAAAGGCTTTAACTATCTAGAGGCGTAAGCTATGATCTTACCATGCTACAGGAGGACACAACCTAAACCCACTCTAGATGTATCACAATATACTATGAACCCATCTGAACTATCTGGAAGAGCTAAAACTGGAGCTAAAGTAAGTCGAGTCTTCAACTCTTGAAAACTTTTCTTGCAAGAATCTGACCACCAAAACATGACCTTCTTCTGAGTAAATCTAGACATAGGAGATGTAATAGAAGAAAATCCCTTGACATACCATCTGTAATAACCAAACAGCCCCAAGAAACTCTTAATATCTGATGGACATACGGGGTGAGGCCAGTTTCTTACCGCTTCGATCTTTTGAGGATCTACTCTAATGCCATCACCGAAAATAATATATCCAAGGAATGCTACTGATCTTATCAAAATTTCCCTCTTACTAAACTTGAAGAATAACTGATAATATTTGAGAGTCTGAAGAACAATTCTGAGATGGTCTGAATGATCACGTTGTGTGTGGAAATAGACCAGAATATTATCTATGAAGACTATTATGAACATGTCCAAGTACTGCTTGAACACCCGGTTCATCAAGTCCATGAAAGCTCCAGGATCATTGGTAAGACCAAAGGACATAACTAGAAACTCGAAGTGACCATACTGAGTATGGAAAGCTATCTTTAGGATGTCACATGCTCTGACTCAAAGTTGATGGTAGCCTGATCTAAGGTCTATCTTGGAAAAATAACTGGCACCCTGAAGTTGGTAAAATAAGTCATCTATTCTAGGAAGTGGATACCTGTTCTTGACTATAACTTTATTGAGCTGATGGTAATCAATACACATCCTGAGAGAACCGTCTTTCTTGCACACGAATAAGACTGGTCCACCATATGGGGATACATTGGGCCTGATAAATCCCTTATCTAAGTGATCCTTCAATTGATCTTTCAGTTTCTTAAGTTCTGCTGGTGCCATTCTATATGGCGAAATAGAAATAGGCTGAGTATTTGGGAGAAGGTCTATGCCAAAGTCTATTTCCTTTTTGGGAGGAATGCTTGGAAGATCTTTGGGAAAGACATTTGAGTATTCATTATCCACTGGGACTAATTCAAAACTAGGAGATTCGGAACTAGAATTTTTAACAAGCACGAGATGATACACACACCTCTTAGAAATCATCTTCCAGAATCTTTAACATGCACTAGATGATACACAGACCCCTTAGAAATTATTTTCCTTGCCTGAAGGTAGGAAACAAGCTGACCTCGGAAAGATGAAGTACTACCCTTTCACTCTAGGATGGGCTCATTCGAGAAATGAAATTGAACTATCCTATTTCTGTAGTCGACTATGGCATAGCATGAATGAAGCCAATCATGTTGAGAATGACATCAAAACCAGTCATCTCTAACTCAAATAAGTCTACTGACATGGCTTTCTAAAAAATCATAACTAGGCAGTTCCTGTATACCCGATGAGCTATGATGGTTTTACCCACTGGGGTAGAGACTGAAAAGGGATCTGCTAGAATTTGGAGGCTGATTTTAAAATCGCTAGCTATGTAAGGAGTAACAAAAGACAAGGATAAAACTGGGTCTAGCAAAGTATAAACATGAATATGGAAAATATATAATGTACCAGTAATGACACCAGGAGAATTTCCCTGATCTTGTCAGGTCTGAAGAGCAAAGAGTCTGTTTAAGCGTTGCCCACTAGTAGCATTGGAAACAACACATTGCTGATTTGGATGATCGGACTGGGCTATGGAACAATTCTACTAACCCCATAGACCTAACTGTGGACACTCTCTAGTCCTGTGGATTGGCTTGCCACAACAAAAACAAACATTACTACCGGATCTGCAAATACCCTTGTGGTTCTTACCGCAGGTCTGACAAAGGGGATTTGTGTGGGCACTACCAACATTGCTGTGAGACTGAGGTCCTAGGACTCTATCCATGAACTTAGGAGTTGGAGCACTGGATGAAGAATGAACTACAGTTGATGACTTACGATGAAACTACGAATGGTTTTCTCTATCTGATTTGGGTTGAGTAAAACTTAAACTTCTTGACCTTGCTTTCCTGTTCTGCCTCTCCCTAGTCCTAACCTTCTTCTTCTCTATTTGCTGAGCATGGGTCATGAGCCTAGCTAAAGTCATATCACTGTTTAGGTTCGTAGACCTACACTCATTTACCACACTATCATTCACCCCTGACAGGAACTTACTCATCTTAGCCTTGTTGTCTGCGACCCCATGAGGGGCATATCTGGCTATCTTAGTAAATCTAATAGAATAGTCCTTAACCTTCATATTTCCTTTCCTGAGGTTGATAAACTCTAGAACTTTTTCCTCCCTCAGATCATAGGGAAAAAATCTGTCTAAGAAAGGCGTGACAAATTCTTCTCACTCTATGGGACCTGCATCGTCTAACCTCTCAGACTTCCACTATTTGTACCAAGTATGAGCAACATCCTGTAACTGGTGTGCGGCTAAATCATCACTCTAAATAGAAATAACTCCCATGACATCTATGACCTTCTGAACAAGGTGAATGAATTCCTGAGGGTCTTCATCAGACTTAGATCTAAAGAAAGATGAAGTGTTCATTCAGGTGAAGTCTCGAATATTAGCTATTGCAGAATTGGCCACATGGTTAGCCAAAATAACTGGTGGCCATTCATTGTGGGCAGCCATAGATTGAGAAAGTATGGTGAATGCAGCTCTAAACTCTGTATAAGAAACATGTTCGCCCAGAGGATATTCGGGATGAGGAGCTGGATGGTTTCTTCTCTTTGGAGGCATATTCTGAAATAAGGGAAGAATGGATTAGACTGAGAGTAAAACTTGAGATTATACTCACTAGCATGATATGAATATTGAAAGAAGGGGAAACTGGTACCCCAATTTTTTAAACTGGAATGCTACATGGTGCTTATGAATCCGAAGGATCATAAGCTAACCCACGACTGATATATGTTTCTATACACTACAATATATGATGCAATAATGCGGAAAACATGAACAATAGTCCATAAGGTTAAACTGAATAAAATATCTGACCAATAATAACATCCATGTGGAGTAACAATTACCCAAAACAACTGAAGTCTGAATCAAATCTGAACTAAATCTGAAAGCCTCTAAGTATTTTCTGAATAAGGGGTTGAAGGAACATGTCAATATCTGAAATAATAAATGAAATAAAATAATATCATCCTCGAATGGATTAGGACTCACTACTACTGTGCGGATGGAATGCTACTGTTGATCTGGAACTTATGTCTTTGAACCTATGGTGTAATATAAAAGAAATCATCGTCGCGCAAATGTGTCAGTACAACTGGGAGTACTGAGTATATGAGTGAGGTAGCCTAAATGCAAAAGGGTTTACATGCATGAACAATTCTAACTAACTGACTGATATGAACGTAAGAGTGCAAACATGCATACATAGTAACTGAGATCGTAATTACATGATTTCTATATCTGTATGCTAATAAATGGTTTACTGATAACTAACATAACTGGTACTATAGTACTGATAACATGGACAACTATGTCTAACAGTCCTGAATTTGATGGAACTATTTGAGTTCTGTACCTTAACTTAATTGACAGTATCTGACAGTCCTGGTATATGAAATCTGAAGAACTATCTGAGTTCTTTTACTGAGACTGAGACAAAAACTGTGGGAGGTGTTTAACTGATATGCCCCAATAATGCATATAGCTAAGAGGGGTGTCAATACCGTGCTACTGCTAAGGACAACTGTGAGTGACCCTTATCTGGCAGGTACTCAAATGAGAATGGTGGGAACCCTAATTAACATTTTAAGCCACCTCATTAACCCTAGTTTTATAGGTTAAGATATCTCAACCTACGTTGGCTACGTAGTTCTGGAACAAAAGGATGACTGCTAAGAATCACACCCTAAACTGGCAGGTGAGTTCCCATCCTTGGGTTCACTCGGGGCTAACTTCTACTCTTATTTGAAATGACTGAACATTATTTAACTGAATATACATAGACTGAGTAAATGACTTCCGTTGAATGACGTAACAGTATTACTATAAGAAAATTAACTGAGATCATGAGATTTCCTGAGTCACGTGGCTGACTGAGTTCTATAGATCATGGCTCGATTGAGATTATTGTGATAACATGACAAGGCTCTAGGAACACAACTATATTTCTTTTGAGTATGAATATCCCCAGGACTCGATGGAAGGGAACTGACACAACATGACTTTCTTCATCTTGAGAATAGAGTTCATAGTTCATAACATTATAAATAGGGGATATTATACCTTATAAAGTTCTCAATATCTTATACATGGTAGAAAGTGCATACATATAATGTATATAATGTATTACTCAATTATCATGAATGCTTCATACCACAACAATAATAAAAAATCAATGGCATGGCATGGAGATCATATTGAATTACATAGTTATCATGGACTTATCATTTAGGTACTATGGAACCATGTAAACATGAATTTCTAACATGCAAAGCATTTTATCAAACACCTTGCATGCAATCTTTAAGGCATAGGTATATTCATAAGCTTCACCATATTAAATTAGTAAGATTCATGGGTTCCAACTAACATGTTCATAATCTCCATTAGAATAAATCAAAATACTACTGTATAACACAATTAACAACCACCAACGTGAGTATGATCTCATCACCGCAAAACAATCATAATTTAATATTTAAAGATTGATTCTTAAACTCCATGGATGAAAGGGATACGTGGATGAACAATACACATACCTGACTCAAGGTTTTTGATGTTTTTGAACTTGAAGGATTTCAAATACTTTGATTTCTTGAAAAAGTTTGGGTCTTGCTCTTGGAGATTAAATTTATAGAGAAACACTAATTTTTATTTGTGAAATAATAATGAGAAAAATGGATGAATTCAGACTTATCTGGGTATTTATATAGGCGAGTGGTAAGTGACCAAAATATCCTGTTAAAATTACCTGGAAAGAAACTAAACGTGGCGTGTGACGGCCCGACTAATGATCCATCAAAAACTTGATGGTCCGTCATACATGGACCAGAAATAGTGTTCACTGGATAAGGGTTGATGGTCTGGATGAATGTCCATCAAAAATATAATGGCCTATGATCTCATCCATCAATTCTTATCCAGAACGTGGCCCTACTGCCTTGGCTGTGATGGTTAAATTGGTGGTCTGTCACTAAATTGGCGGTCCATTAACTTAGCCGTCGTACCTGTGCGTTCGAACAGTTCTGAGTAAAATGTCCATAACTTCCTTGTCTGAGGTCGAATTTGCAAAAAATTGGTATCGTTGGAAAGCTAACCCAGTTTCCCACGTGATAGAAAGTAATAATCCTAAAAATAAAACATGTACAAAAATAGATGTGCATTTCAAAGTAAGTCCTAGCATCCTTGAGATGATTTCTAGCTAGGAAAAAGGCACGGGTATTACAATCACATACCTCTATGATAGCCACCCTCTACTTAGGCTATTTTTCATAAGTCAAAGTGCAATGTCCCAAGAGGACCAGTGCCAAAATTAGGTTCATTGTGATCCAAATGGGAAGGTGATAGGTATAATAAATGTAAAGACCCAAAATTGCCTCCCAAGATTTCACATGGTTCTTAAGGCTACCAGTAGCCCAAGCTAACCTTTTGAGCTTATTTCTACTAATAACACTTATTTCAAGTTGAAATAATTCAAACACTAGCATAGTCATATCATATGAAAGGAAATATAGAGAAAATGCTCGGTCCAAACGACCACAATAATGGAAACCTCAACATAACCACAATGTGATAACTAGTCTAACAAAGCCTCTACTAATCCATAAACTAGAGACTTGTTGGGATAGGTCCCCCACCCGACTCTAAATGAACTGGAAATAACAATATAGTCTCTCAAAATATGGATATGTCTGAATATAGGTTCTCGAACCATGATAACTCACCACTGTTGAAATATAGATAGAGGTACTCGAAAATCAATGATGAGGTTGGTACTGAGCACCTAAACCTACATTATAAGACAATGTAGCATAGAGACGTATATGTGGATCAACACTTGAGAATGTACTGTGTATGTGGGGGTGCATGCATATATCTAAAATAGAATAAATACTTTTTAATCAAATCATGCATGTAATAAGTAATGATTCACATGGCTTGAATAAGTATAAAATTCAAAGATCATGAATCATGTAAAATGGAACATGTAACACAATCTCGTGAGTCATTATACTTTTAGCTTTGAAATTTGTACCATTCGCTTATTCTTATTACTCAAGGCTAAAGGAAACTTTAAGCAATACTTTCAACTCATGCATGTCTCATGGAGAGTAAAACTTCTTCAATGCTCAAGAACTCATAACTCTTTTGAACTCAAATACTTAGAATTTAGAATCATATAACTTTAGAACATACTTGAAGGAATTTCATTCACATTAGGAAAAGATCTCATTTCAATCTTTAGGGAAAAATAATCTTTTCAAGGGAAAGTATTTTAGTTTTGAAGGAAAATATCTTATCTCAAATATTTAGTTTTAAGGGAGATTCTCTTAATCGATATAAACTATGCGAGCTACATAGAGTCCAAAATTTTTTCCTTCCCAGGAAGCGACCCCACGTTGGGGAGGAGTGCCATACTCTTTCCCAGGGAGTATAAACCCAATTCAGAGATCACTTATCTCGGCCTTCGGCATAATATCTTGGCCTTAGGCCCAACAATCATCTCGGATTTAGGCACAACATACAATGGCACGTAGTTCTGGGGTAAGAAACCATGGTAACTTACCCAACTCGGTGCTAAATACTACTTACTTTAGTTTATCTCGCTCATCTCATGAAAATCTACTTTAGAAAAATATCATGGTTCAATAATAACCCAATAATCAAATCTATAATCTCATGTAATAGAGTGGATTTAAAAACTTAATAACCAATAGGTCAAAACATTTCTCAATAATCTCATAATACTCAAATCGTGGGATCTTATAGCACAATGGTTCATAAAATCTCAAGTCTCAAGTAGGGCTTAATAACCCATAATTCAATCTCAAGTTAGAACTCATCAAAAGCATAATAGCTAGCATATAGATTCATAACTCATGTAGAAATATGGAAATTTCAGCAATTTGTCTCAAAATCTCAACATACTCAAATTCTTCAATATCTCAAACATTTCAACTATTAAATTCTCAAGGATTAAAATCATGGGGTATAGAACCAGCTGCAATTTCTCAAGAAAACATGTAAAAAATCATGCCATTAGACTCTCAATTCAAGGGAAACATCAAAAACTTGCAATCAATAAGAATGGGTGAAAAACCCCAATTCAATTTCATGTAAAATCTCACAAAATTGTAGAGAATTGTAGTTTAAATAAGCCTTTGGGCACAAGGGTGAAATGATTACCCTTGTTTAAAACCCACATACTTTGAATTTGAAGCTTTTGATGAACTATCGCTTTTGGAACTCTATTCGGATTCTTGAATGAGGGTTCTTAAAGCCCTTGACTTCAGAACCTTGAATCTTGACATAATTTAGAAAATCTATGGTGTATTGTTGAGATTCTGGGAAAAGGTTTTAGATACTTTGGGTTTTTATTGAGAGAAAACTTGAGAAAAACTTCATATAATGCTTGTAAATGACTTTAATTTGGTGTTTGCACGGTTTAAGAGGCTTGGAAAAAGTCCAAAGTACCCTTTTTAACTTTTGTATGAATCTGAAAAAAATTAAACTGGGAACCCGATTTTATCGGCCACCGCGATGCACCACTATCACGGTGGCTCACTGGAAATTGACGAATGGGAATCTGGGAGTCTCCCCAACGCGGAGCCATTGCATTGTCCCACTGGTTGGGACCTTGAACTTCAGCGCAACGAATCACAATCTCGCTAGGCCACTGGAAATTAACTACTGAGAAATTAGGGTCCTCTGCAATGCGCCACTATCGTGGAGTTCCACTGGTATTTGACAATTGTCAAATAGACCCTCTCCGCGATGCACCAAGAACTAAAATGATGTTGTTTTATGATTAGGACTTAAATTAGCCATAACTTCTTACCCGGGTATCGGACTTGGGCAAATCTTATATCGACCGAAAGCCTATAAAAATTATGGAAATTATATATTGTTAACACGATACTCACTTAGGAAGTCACTTCTCAATATTTTAAGACCAGAATCATACCTCACTTGACACGCCCTAAGTCTCATTCTATGAGAGAATTTTGCGTAGTCTTCCATAAAAAGAATAGTCATTCAGGCTAAAAATTAGGATCAAGGGATATTATTCACACATGGAAGGTCATTTAAGCTAAAAGTGAACTAATATCAACAGCGGACTATGATCCTTTCCTAACCGCTATCCTATAACCAAGTCAAGACCAATCAGGCAAGTTCTGGATTTAACACACAATGGGAACTAGGTCATATCTCATACACACTTGGAACAAAGGTATATCAGAAGCTACTACTCATTTGGTGTATGCAATAGTTTAGCAATAGTTATTATGTCACTAATACTAATTCCATAACAAGATGCATAGTGGTCACATATAAATGCATATCACATAGTTATAAAACAGACCATTGGAGAGCTGTTCAAAAATTAATAAAAACATGTTAACTGCCTAAGGTACTTGTATTTATCCTAGTCAACTACAACATTTTATAACAAATCACAATATGCCTAAATATGTTGGCTCTACTAGGAATAAGACTCCGCAAAAAAGAGACACGGAAACAAAAATCCCAAGAGGACATCAACACCAACAAGTAGCCCCACCCTTAACTTAAAATCATGCAATGTCCCCAATGGGTCAAACCAAAACAAGAGAGTTAGAAACATACCTATGGCACCATGGGTGTGAAGATCTGATGTCAATCACATAATATGAATACAAATAATAAAACACCTTAGGTTGCCTCCCAAGCAGCGCATAGTTTAATGTCATGGCACGACTAGGTTATCTTGACTACTCAGAATTCATCAAGATACCTTGAAAGTGCTTCATCCTTAATCCCTCCACTTAGACGATTTGAATTTCACCCCCAACTTAGAGTCCATATTCTTTACTTGATCATAGGGGGTGGTATAAAAATTAAGAAGTCGAGTAATGGATTAAGCATGATAAACCACTCGAACTTAAAGTTAGGTGTGTTTTTATGTTGCTTGTCTAATGTAAAATCAAGAATATAGGATTCTTGTTCCTCATCTTCACACTCTTCTACTATTTTAAATGATTCCACAGACAAGATATCATCTAAACATAATGTAGAAAAGTACTTTGAATGAGGCCCAATCAATCCTACTTCAAAATTTACACTATCTGCTACACACTCACTTTTATTCACCTTCTCGACATCTTCACTTTGAATTGGACTAGAGTCTTCATTAGAGATTTTCTTTATTTCTTTTTTTACCTCTAGCACCATGTCCTCAATCTTAGCATCATTTCTCATGGTTGGTTTGGTTGGTTGGGAAATCATTGAGGGTATCTCAATATCAAGCTCAACATCAATATAGGATTCTTACTCCCCATCTTCACACTCTTCCATTATTTTAAATGATTCCACAGACAAGATATCATCTAAACATAATATAGAAGAATTCTTTGAATGATTGACTTCTATATCTACCTCCTCAAGAATTATTGGCTCTATGTCTTGACACATATCACATACGATATCATATGTTTCTTTATGGAGATCCAATATGCATTGAAACATAGCTTCAATACCACTCTTTCTGGTGCTTTGTTCTTAATTTTCTTGACCATAAGACCTACCAAACTCATAACAAGAATTAGAATTTTCATTAGCAAAATAGGGGAAGGGGGCATTTTGGCATTCACTCCAATGTTCGCATTTGGGCATTCACTCCAATGTCCTTCTTGACCTCCACATAAAGAACAATCATACTCCTGGTAGGATGGAGATGGTGCACACATCTCTCTCTGGGGGGCATATCTACAATCTTGCCAAAATTGAGGTCCATCACAATATGGACATTGATCATCAAGAAAAGATTCCCAATCACTAAACACATATTCATTCCACGATACCATAGTAATAAGTAAACTAAAATAAAAATCTACCTAACACAATAAAAAGAAAACTAAAAACAAATATTTAAAAGTTTGAATTCAATCAAGTAGGCTAAAATTCTAAACCAACTAAATACACCAAATTGTTCCCCAACAATGGCTCAATTTTAGATAAAGCTCAACTTACACTTTAATTTAGTGCAAGGCTGTCCTCATCAATATATTTACCCAACTTTGGAGTTGGTGTCGAATCCACGAGGAAAAATATGAATGGCAATTAATCTAATATGAAACTATAGCTATAAGTTGAATTCAAACAAATGATATAAAAAGATAAAATAGGGGTTTTTGACGATCAAACAAATGTTAAAGTTGTAACTTGCTTCAAAGCTCAAAACTAAAATTTCAATGGTTCAAATCAATGATAAAGAAAAACTAGGGTTGTGATCACTCTGATTACTAATCCTCATTAAATAATAACTGTAGCATTAGCTTCTCATGACTTGTGGGAAACACCAGATTATCAGTTTCGATAGTCCATCTAAGTATTTATCAACCTACATAGATGTTGCACTCCCTAATTATCACTAACTTAGGGAAACATTCTAATCATACTGATTTATCTCAAGTTGATCAATTTTGTTTCAACATTAATCATTAGATGAGAACTTAACCTTCACAAATCCTTATTGATAATTCACTACCTTTAGTTTATTTTTCAGTTTGAGCAAATCAACATAAAACGGGATATATTGTTTGAAACTAATAGATAACTATCATTACTAAGGAATTATAAAGATGTCCCCACAATCTCTCAAACCCTAACAAACTATTGAATCCATGGAGGAATATCCATAGATGCCACAACTCTAGTTTTTAGATTTAGTTCCACATGATAAAGTAAAAGATAGCAACAATTATAATCATCATTCAAAGTAATTAAACTTACAAAAGATGAAGGTTGAAGTTCATTCTCTTCTACGTTCAAGAGAAAATTTCCATAACCAAATCAAAGAGTTGAAAATTTAATTCTAAGTTTCGAGCCCTAAAGAAAGGTAAACTGGCCTTTGGAATGAGTTCCATCCATTTCAAGATGATTAGAAAACCCTAAAATATGCTTTAAATACTTCAGCCTAATTATGGAAATAAAATCATAGATCATAGTATTTTTTCAGACTGGCGACGATGTGTGTGAAAACTTATCAAGAGTCTAACGACTTATCAAGAATGTCGTCATCCCCTCTTTACTTTTGAAATTCTCTGTCTTAGGTTGAAGATGAGGCGTGATGACTTATCAGACATGTGATGAATTATCAGAAATATTGTCACTTCTTAACTTCAAACTCCATTCCCTGCCTAAGCCTAGCGACGAGCCTGGCGGCTTATCACACTTCTAATGGCCTATCACAGATGTTGACACAAATTCCAGCTGAAACCCATTCTTTGATAGCTTGTCACCAAGATAACAACTTATCAGATAAGTCATCGGCTATACTTCCATCTCTACTTGCTCAAAAATCAATAGTTTTACCTCCATTTATGCTGATTCTCTTGCATCTCGATTTTACTGCAATATCAAAGAGAAAACAATTAAAAACGACAAAAGTTGCTTAAGACTTTGCAATTATTCAAAGTTAAAAGTCTCAAATGTGTTAGTATCTGCTCACACATCAATTAGCACCCTTTCAACTAGGGTCAAAGATTGGACCTCTATCAACTCATATTTAGGGCATGTCGGTTAGATAATTACCTTCCATAGTCTCAGTTTTAGTCTTAGTTTAGATCTCAGTTTAGCTCTACAGAATCAGGATTTTTAGACATAGTCAACTAGTGTCAGTAATTCAGATATTAGTAATGTCAAATATCAGTTGCTCAGTATCAGAACATATGACTTTGCTTTAGACAAGCCCAATCACAGTATTTATTTATATGCACAGTAGTGCATACTCAATATTTATAAAAGTATCAGTTATCTATGTACTCTCATATTCAGTCACTCTATTTATTCAGCCAGTTATTGTTTGTGTATCTGAACCATTACATTCAGCTTTACCTCATCTATCATACCAGCATATTCCATATAATGACAAATCTCCTTCTTTGTACTATTATATCTCATATCATAGGTTCAAATGCTCAGGTTCCCAACTGCGATATACAAATTCAAATTTATCTAGCAATATCAGTGTTAGTAGTGAGTCCTCATCTATCAAGGATATTGTATTATTTCAGTGTTCAATTAGATGCAGTATTTCATTTGATGGAGTTAGTTGGGGGATTGTCCCAACAACTCCACTATTTTGATATTTTAGTTAGACGCTTTCAGACTAGACCAGTTCAGATAGTGTTTAGTTTTCAGATATCTTACAAAATGTTATTATTTATTAGTAGTTTGATTTTGAACCTTATAGAAATTCATCCTAATTCTGCATTTATTTTAGTATTATTATTCAATGCTCATAGGAGATATTAGTTATGGGTTAGCTTGTGGTCTTCATGGTCATAAGCATCGTGTAGCATTTGGGGTACAGACTTAGGCATTAAAAACATGGTATCATAGATTAAGTTTCAATAGAGTCCTTGGGAGTCTGAAAGCTATATGTAGTAGAGTCTAGTGCATGTGTGTGTAACACGCCACACTTATGCATAGGAGGATATGATATATTTTAGGAAAAGTTTCAGTTCTTTTAGTATTCATGTCGTGTGAGTGAGCATGGGATCAAGATAAATTCTCAGCCTAATCCTTTTCTTCCTTATATTTACAGAACATGCCTCCTAAAAAGACTAATGCAAGAAGAACTAGAAATCAGTCAGCACCTCAGCCCGTTCAGGCAGATCCCCTGGATGAGCATGTCTCCCATGCCGAATTCAGTACTGCTTTCACTACCTTAGATTATGCAGTAGTTTCCTAGAACAACCTACAGGTTGTTGTCCCATATAGTCTTAGGGTTCGTACTCAATAGAGAAAGGGGGAGAAGCATAGGCAGAAAGATAGAAAGAATAAAAGAGCCAGAATGGGTAGCTTTAGTTTTCTTTAGACTAGGTCAGAGGGTGGTAACCATTCTCAGTATTCTAAAAATTCTTCAGCCTCAGCTCCATCTTTAGCTAGTGCACCAGTACCAAAGTTCATGAATAACCATCGAGATAGGGCGTTATAGCCATCTGTTTTTGAAAAATATGGTAAACATCACCTAGGTGTGTGTAGAGCCGACAGTGATATGTGTTTTAGATATGGAGTGTCAAGACACATAGTTCTAGAATATCCTAAGGCTTGTTCACAAATTCAGTACAGTCGTCCTTTTGCTCTGTCTATTTGCCTGAATCAACAGGGTGCCACCTCCAGCGTCACCAGTAGGCAATGCCCAAATAGGCTTTCTGCACTTCAGTCCAAACAAGATCAGGAAAGTTCTCCCTATGTGGTCACTGGTATGTTACAGATCTTTTATTTTCATATTCATGCCTTATTAGATCCAGGAGCTTCTCTGTATTTTGTAACTCTATGTATAGCAGTTAACATTAAGTCAGACTAGAAATCTTAAAATAACCTTTCTTAGTACTTACCTCTTTAGGTAATCTATTCCAGCAAGACAACAATACAAAAATTGCTTGGTTACAGTATTTCAGAAAGTCCCTTAAGATATTTCTATAATGGAGTTGTTCTATTTTAGTTTCCTATTGGACCAATCATTGAATAAAGGGATAGTACGCCAATTTTTGTTGATTTAAGTTTGAATATCTATATTGAGCTAGTAGAAAGAGAAGTTGTAAATTCTAGGATAGTCAATATTAAGGTTGGTATATGATGGTTATTGGGGAAATAGAAAGCTAAGAATCATGTATTAGAAGGAAGTACTAGAAGCGGACCTTACATCATAAAGAGTATTCCTTCAGAATGAGTTTAGTGTTTATGAGCATTGTCATATCTTAGACTCTAGAGTAAAGTTGTTTAAGTTCGATTTAGAGTTTATTAAGTGGCTTAAAAACTTAGAATAATAGCTTTAAGCTAAGGTGGAGATGGTAGCACAAGTAACTAAGTCAGACTTATAGATTTTAGTAGTAATGTCAGTATGAGTAGAGAAGCAGTGGAAGAGGTTGATGCCCAACCCATCATTACCTAAGTGAAAAATTTTACACTTCAGCTATCACGATATCTACTTAGGTCTTACGTGTCATCTCTATGATCATAGATTCTATTCGTGCACATTATCAAAATTCTAGTATGCTTACAGTTCCTAGTATAAGGATATGCAGTTCACTTAGTTTTACGAATTATGTTGAATAAATACAAAATCTCCAAACTCAGGTCATGCAGCTCAAGACTCATATACTCATGCTTTATAGTATGCTCACTTCCCATGAATACTAATATAGACCTAATGTTTAGCTAAATTTAGATTTATGTCATGTATATCCTCAGTTTAGATCTCTTAATAAAATCCAGGATGTTGATGTTCTATTCCTCAGGACTCAGTTACGTGTCAAGTTTTGTATAGTGTCTTTTGATGATAGGCGAATTTACGCGCACATATCAATATATTTTTCCCATATTTGTGCCATGTTTTGAGAATAAATTATATATTTCATACACTTTTAGTCCTTTTTCCTATAAGTGAGCTAACGAACATGATTAGCAAAGTTTCAGGTATAAAGGATGCAGAATTCAGCATTTTATGGATTACTTGATGCCAAAGAAAGCGTCACGGAAGGAGAAAAGGAAGCTTGGATGCCTAAGGACCAAAAGTGATGCATGGAAAATCTGTCCCGAGCTAAAACAACATTTCTGAAGACTTTGGGGACTTGCAGTAACTTATTTGGATTAGGATAATGATACATTAACCGAGTAAAACTGGGTTAAGTATTTCATTAGTTTATTTGGATTTGGATAATGATACATTAACCTTGTACAATTGGGTTAAGTATTTCATTAGCTTAGTAGGATTAGGATATGGGTATTATAAATACCCTATCATGCTAGAGATTTTTATTAATTCAGATTCTTACAACCATCTTTCCATCCTTCTATTATACATTCACTACTACTTCTAAACTTTCCATTAATTCTATTTTTCTTCTTCTATTCATCTATTCTTAAATTCCGCAACAAGAGAATCGTTACTTTGCCAAGGAATTCACGCCTAACGCCTACCACTCTTGTTCTACACGAAATTAATCAATATTCTGGTATAATAACAATGTCAATTATGATTTCCTTCGCACTCATGGGTAACTAAACCTCTCTGTTGGGGTTATGGAAGCCGAATGAGATACTCTCTATTACTATGAGTTTGTGAGTTCGTGACACGTATGCTGCTTATATCATTATTCTCTTCATCTTAATCTAAATTCCTTGTGGTTGCAAACACAAGAATACGCCAGTATAACATTTAACTTGTTCGAAAGAAAGGTTATTTGTCTGGAAAAGAGATAGTGTCAAGGTAGTAGGGTCACAGCCTAAATTCCCTACTAAACAGTTAGTGCCGTAACTGGATTAACCTCTTGGAGAATTCGTATCGTTAGACACGCTTTAAGCTCGAAAGAGTTAAAGTGAAATAATCCTCGAATAGTTTGAAAGACACCTGGATTTACCATCGAATACAATTCTCTATAAGCACATGCATGTCAGAATTCAACACACTCATAGCCAATAGAGACGTATAACTCAGAAGGTGGACATAACCCCAACGCTTCAATTATCATTGTTTACAACATACTAAACATTCTTTCTGTTTACTTTGCTATTACACATTACAATCCCCGCCTTCTTACGAGACTTGCACTAAAAGTCTAGTAATCGTTGCCTACTTGTTGACCAAGCTATTCTCTGTGGGATTGATACCCAACCCAGTTGGATTTTATATTTGCTAACGACCGCTTTACACTCCTACGAGAGCTGTAGATTGAGCGTTATCAAAAATTGGCCTCGTTGCCGGGGAATACAAGTGTCAATTAAGTTCGTGATAATTACTAGACCCTTTGGTCAAAGATTCTCGTACTTTTACTTTCAGTTTTTGTTTTTGTTTACTGCAGGTTTTTCTTTAGTGCATGCCCCATACTCGAAGTTCTGGTCAACCGTTATTACCTATCAATCCTGAACCACAACGTATTGGCAGAATGGAAGCACAAGCAGAAATCGAAAGGATGGTTGCTCAACAGGAACAGGCGAGATTAGCTGCTCTTGCCGCCGCCCAAGTATACCAACAAAACATTGATAATCCTGGGCGAGCAGCAAATCCTGACGATGAGTATTTAGGTGATGACGAATTACTAAACCCAAGGCGTGATGCTGAAATCATAACACCTGCCAACAGAAGAGGTCGTCAAGCTCGGTTTAGGTATGATCACCAACCCATGCAACAAACTTTTGACGCCAATGATGATGATCTTGACGGAGCCGGAGCCACTGGAGCCATAATTTCTCCACCATTAGCGCCCGGAGCCAAGTTCAACATCACAAGCACCATGATTCTGTTATTGCAACTCAAGGGATTATTTGGTGGACTAGCAGGCGATGACCCGAATATGCATCTCATCAACTTTATTTCTACATGCAAGTCGTTTGACAATCCTGGTGTTGGTCAGAATGCAATTCGATTACGTATATTTCCATTGTCTCTGTCTGGGGAGGCAACTCTATGGTTGAATAGGCTGACTCCTGATTCTATTACAAATTGGAGGCAATTGAGAGACGCTTTCCTGTAAAGATTCTTTCCGCCATCAAAAAGAGCACAATTGAGAGATGAAATCAGCAACTTCCGTCAGCTTCCCACCGAAGCTCTTCATGAAACATGGGAGAGGTTCAAGACAAAGCTAGCAAGGTGCCCAAACCATCATATGACCAATGTTCACCTAATGGAGATATTATATAGAGCCTTGAACTCAATAACTAAACCAGTGGTGGGTAATGCAGCTGGAGGATCTTTTATGAACCTCACCTTTGGTCAAGCAAGCAATATGCTAGATCGTATGATGAAACAAGGTAGAGCTTGGCATATCAGAGATTCTAAGGTAGCAAGCCCCACTTTATCTATTGGCATGACTGCAGACCAAAGAAAAAGAGAAGAAGAATGTGATCAAGCTATGGCGCATATGAAAACACAAATGGATCTTCTTACAAAGCATTTATTATCAGGGAAGACCGAAAAAGTGAAAGCTATTGCGTCAAAAGGAAGAGACGAAACTGATTCGGAAGAGGAGGCCAACTAATTGAACAATCAGGGGGGTTTCCGTGGGAATACCCAAGGAAACCAAGGTCGGAACTATTATGATAAATCTGGAAACAAGGACCAAGGTAGTTGGAAGAACAAGAATGAAAAGAGTGGTCTGTACGTTCCCCCTGGTAGACGTGACACCACCACATCTAATTCTGGAAGCATGGAAGACATGATGGCTAAATTATTGAAAGGAGTGGAAGCAACGAGCGCGGGAGTAACGGAGGTAATAAATGATTTGTCCTTCATCAAACAATTAGTTGACTCACATTCCACTTCAATCAAGCAAATAGAGCAGCAATTGAGCCAACTTTCAGCAGCACTCAATCAAAGAAAAGCCGACACTCTACCTAGCGATACGGTGCAAAACCCAAGGAATGATGGGTCATGCATGGCCATCACTACCAGAAATGGTAAGGTGATGGAAACTTCAGAAAAAGGCAAGCAAGTGGTTGACGAAGCTGCGAACTTAGATGACAACGCAATAGGAGAGGAGTCCGCGGAAGACGTCAAGGACGTCACACCCAGCGACGTACAACCTAAAAAAGTGGAAAAACGGAAGCAAGAGGAGAAGAAAGCCGTGGAGAGAACAATTCCATACCCACCACCACCTTTTCCTCAAAGATTGAAGAAGGTAGCGGATGATAAAAAGTTCAGCAAATTCATGACTATGTTAAAGCATCTGACCATTAATGTTCCATTGGTGGAGGCACTTGAACAAATGGCTGGGTATGTGAAATTTATGAAGGATATTTTAACAAAGAAGCGGGCAGGAAGTTATGAGTTGAAAGAAGATGTTCATCATTGCAGCGCAATCGCTACCCGAACGATAGTTCAGAAGAAGGCCGACCCCGGAGCTTTCACTATTCCTTGCACCGTTGGAACTTTGAATTTTGCCAAAGCATTATGTGATTTAGGAGCCATCATCAATTTGATGCCATTATCAATCTATAAGAAGTTGGGGTTGGGTGATCCTACTCCAACCAATATGAGGCTTGTCATGGCGGATAGGTCGGTACAATGACCTATTGGTATTCTATGTGATGTATTGGTAAAGGTTTCTTCATTCATCTTTCCGGCAGACTTTGTTATTTTGGATTGTGAGGTAGACTCAGAAGTTCCCATAATCTTGGGATGCCCTTTCCTTGCTGCAGGAAGTGTGCTCATTGATTTGAGAGTTAATGAGCTTTCATTCCGAATAAATGACGAAGTGGTTCACTTTGATGTGTGGAAACCAATGAAGCAACCCAAAGATCTGAGTGTATTTTCGGTGGCTGATGTTTTCTTTGATGATGAGAAAGAATTACTTGAAGAAGAGCAAATTATTGATGACCCTTTAGCGGTTGTGCTCATGAATAGAGAGAAAGAGGATGCTGAAAATTGTGAAGAAGCTATTTGTGCTCTATCAGGATTAGGGACATATCGCTATGCTCCCAAGAAGCTGGACCTTGATCTCGAGAATCGACCCACACCACCAGCTAAGCCATCTATTGAAGAGCCACCCACATTAGAATTGAAGGAGCTTCTAAGTCATCTAAAGTACGCATTCTTAGGAAGCGGAAACATACTTCCAGTCATTGTGGCAGTCGATTTGGGTGAGCAACAAGTTGCAGCTCTCATTGCTATTCTACGGAAGTATATTAGAGCCATTGGATGGACCATTGCGGATATTATTGGTATTCCACCTGGGATTTGTACACACAAGATTCAGGTTGAAGAAAATTGCACACCCACCATTGAGCATCAAAGGCGTCTAAACCCACCTATGCAAGAAGTGGTGAAAAAAGAAATTATCAAGTGGTTAGACGCAGGAGTTGTATATCCAATCTCTGATAGTACATGGGTAAGCCCGGTAGAATGTGTTCCCAAGAAAGGAGGCATGACGGTGGTCGCGAATGTGAAGAATGAGCTTATTCCACTCAGACCCGTCACTGGATGGAGAGTATGCATGGACTACCGAAAGCTGAATTCTTGGACACTCAAAGATCACTTCCCAATGCCATTCATGGACTAAATGCTAGATCGATTAGCGGGGAAAGGATGGTTTTGTTTCTTGGACGGTTATTCAGGTTACAATCAGATTTTTATTGCACCCGAAGACCAAGAGAAGACAACGTTTACATTCTCATATGGTACGTTTGCCTTCAAACGTATGCCATTCGGGCTATGTAACGCACCAGCCACCTTTCAACGTTGTATGATATCTATTTTTTCTGATATGGTTGAAGACACTTTGGAGGTATTTATGGACGATTTTTCAGTTGTTGGTGAATCTTTTGAAGCATGCTTGGCAAACTTAAGCATGGCATTGCAAAGATGTGTAGAATTCAACCTAGTACTGAATTGGGAGAAGTGCCACTTCATGGTAAAAGAAGGTATCATTCTTGGGAACAAGATCTTCAAAATAGGGATTGAGGTTGATAGAGAAAAAATAGAGGTTATTGAGAAGCTACCGCCTCCAATTTCGGTGAAGGGAGTTCATAGTTTTCTCGGCCATACAGGTTTCTATCATCGGTTCATTAAAGATTTCTCCAAAATTGCTAGTCCATTTTGCAAACTCTTGGAGAAAGATCCGAAGTTTGACTTTAATGAAGATTGCTTAAAGGCATTCGAATGCCTCAAAGGAAAACTCATTGAAGCCCCTATCATCGTAGCACCAGATTGGTCTCTCCCGTTCGAAGTCATGTGTGAAGCTAGTGGTGTAGCCGTTGGAGCTGTGCTTGGTCAGAGAAAGGAGAAGCTATTTCATCCTATCTACTATGTGAGTAAGGTCCTAAATGAAGCCCAAAGGAACTACACTGTGACAGAACAAGAGCTCCTAGCAGTTGTGTATGCGTTTGAGAAGTTTTGTGCCTATCTATTGGTTACTAAGGTGATCGTTCATACAGACCATGCAGCTCTTAGGTATCTAATGACAAAGAAGGATGCAAAAGCAAGATTAATTTGATGGGTATTGCTGCTGCAAGAGTTCGATTTCGAGGTCAAAGATAGAAGAGGTTGCGAGAACCAAGTGGCCGACCACCTATCTAGACTCGAGAATGAGCATGTGACGCAACCTAAAATTCAGATTGATGATGCATTCCCTGACGAGGAGATATTAGCGACAACAATGGAAAAATTACCATGGTATGCCGACTTTGCAAATTTCGTGGTGAGTAATGTGATACCTGCCAAATTATCTTACCACCAAAGGAGGAAGTTTATTCATGACGTACAACAATACTATTGGGATGAGCCATATTTGTTTCGATGATGTGCGGATGGTATTATTCGATGATGTATATCCCAAGTAGAGGTGCCTAATATTTTGGAAGCATGCCACACTTCCCAAGTTGGAGGACATCATGCAGGCAATCGGATGGCAAGAAAAGTATTGCAAAGTGGTTACTATTGGTCTTCGATATTTAGAGATGCCTATGACTATGTTAGAAGGTGCGACCAATGTCAGCGTCAAGGTGCTATTTCGAAACACCATGAGATGCCCATGTCCAAAATTCTGGAGGTAGAACTCTTTGATGTATGGGATATCGATTTTATGGGTCCATTCGTGAATTCGTTTGGAATGAAGTACATCTTAGTTGCTGTAGATTATGTCTCAAAATGGGTTGAAGATGTAGCGTTGGCTGACAACGAAGGAAAGCGTGTTGTAGCATTTTTGAAGATGAATATCTTCTCTCGCTTTGGAGTACCACGTACTATCATAAGTGATGGAGGATCTCACTTTTGCAACAAGCTATTCAAATCCGTATTGGCCAAGTATGGTGTCAAGCAACATAAGGTAGCCACACCTTATCACCCACAAACTAGTGGACAAGTAGAGGTTTCCAATCGGGAGATCAAGCAAATCCTTGCGAAGACGGTCAATGCTAATAGGAAGGATTGGTCTCGGAAGCTAGATGATGCACTATGGGCGTATATGACTGCATTCAAAACACCCATCGGCATGTCCCCTTATCAACTAGTTTATGGGAAGGCTTGTCATTTACCCATCGAGCTCGAGCATAAGGCGTTGTGGGCATTGAAGCAATTGAACTTGAATTGGGGTGATGCAATGAATCTGAGGTTGGAGCAGCTGAACGAATTAGATGAGTTCCGTCTCCATGCATATGAAAGATCGGACCTATACAAGGAGCGGATGAAGAAGTATCATGATCAGCGGATTGTTCGACAAAACTTTCAAAAGGATGATATGGTTCTTCTCTTTAACTCTAGATTGCAGCTTTTCCCAGGTAAGTTAAAGTCTAAGTGGTCTGGTCCATACAAAGTTATCCATGTCTACTCGTCTGGAGTAGTTGAATTGGAAGACAATAATGGTGTTGTCTTCAAGGTGAATGGTCAACGTGTTAAACCTTATATCGGTCCTTTTAACTCGATGAATTATCTGGCCATCACTTATCTCGACGAAGTCTAAGTACTCGAGGTAACTATGTCGAGCCACGACAATAAATAAGGCGCTAGATGGGAGGCAACCCATCGTTTATCGTTTTTGTCTTTCTTTCGTTCTAAGTACTTGTTTTGCTCTTGATAAAAGAAAATCCAAAAATAAGAGTCGTGCCACGACCAAAACTAAGGCGCTTGGTGGGAGGCAACCCATCGTACTAATCGTTTTCATTGGTTTTGAGCAAATATAGGTGCAAGAGGTATTCAACGAGGAGATTGGTTTCAAATGATGATTTGGATGTAGTTTATGGTAAAGGTGGTAAGTTTGGAATAAAGATGCATAAGGCCATGGATTGAGCATTGCTCATGACAAAATAGGCATCGAGCAAGGCTAGGCCTAGGAAAAACTAGGCCACGAACAAGGCAATGCCTATACTATAGCCTAAGGCCTCGGATTCTAGTGTGCAAAGGCATAGGCGCCGCCCATGCTCAAGTATGCTATAGCATAGGCGCCACCTATGCAAAAGCATTTGGTCTCGGAATCTTATATGCCATGCACTAGGCACCGCCTATGGTCCCTTTATTCATTACACTAGGCGCCGCCTATGCTAGTTTATGATTTGCATTAGGCGCCGCCTATACCATGCTTAGGCAAAGCTAAATGCGCCGCCTATGGTCCCTTTTTGTCTCCAAAACCGATTTTAAATGGGTCAAAACCCGACCCATTCTTTTCCTATATAAAGGGGACTTAGTCTTGAAACATAAACACATTGAAACTTGACCTAAAGGCGCCGTACATCCACTCCAAATCATCTCAAAATTTTTCTTTTTGCTATTTCAATTCACAAGAACATCTCCAAAGGCTTCGATCACGTAAGTACACTTTTATTCTTCATCTATTTCTCGTAAGTACTACGTTGCTATGTCTATCATGAATTGCTACATCTTGAAGAAATATTGGTGATGTTAAAGTGTTTGAATTGTTGATGCAAAACCATGTGAGTGAACATGTACGTTAGGATAATCTTAACTTGTTTCCGCCTTGAATTTGGTTTTAATTGCATTGTCATACTCTGTGCGGAATTGCTATGGTTATGAACATTGCATAGTCTTTTCACTTGTATACCTACATGTTAGAAGATCCCGCTCATCGGGATAAGACTTATAGTTACCTACCGACATAAGAGGTTGTAATTGTTGATAGAAACTATACCATGATGAAGCCCATATGTAGTAGTCTTGTTTTACCTAACATGAACGTATTGCAAAGGTTGCAAGATGTGATACATCACTGATTTTCTTGTCGGAATATAGCTCCTTAAACGTATGTTGACGAAGTCTAAGTAATCGACCACTTTCACTTCACTGATTTGTATCAACGAACCTAAGTGTGGGGTGGTACCCCGATGGCTTATTTATAGATTGTTTCCATTTAGTTGATGCTAACATGAATATTGTTTAAGTCTCAGGAACAATGGCACCTAAAGCGAGACAAGATAAGGCTACCACCTCCCAAAAGGGCAAGAAGAGAGGTCGCAAGGACCAAGGAGAATCATCCTCAATTCAATTACCCCGCCGAATGTTTGGAATAAAATGGGTTCTTGAGGAGGAAGCCAAAGAATGGTATAGGAACAACAAGGAAAGCAAATATATTCATGTCGACTTGATCAACAAGGACAGCCTAGCGAAGAAGAAACCGCGTATGTTGGCAAAAATCATGGCATTGAATCTGGATTTCATCTTCCGCGACATGGGAGAATGTAATCTTGATTTGACAAGAGAATTTTACGCCAACTGGTCACCGAAAACCACGGGCAGAGAAGTCAAGATTAGGGGCCAAGTTTTACATCTCAACGCGGATTTGATCAACTCCTTTCTTGGCTTACCTTCGGTCGATCCAGCACCATTCAAAGAGCTGTACAGCAGACCTCCTTATAAAGCAATTCGACACACTCTTTGTGGAAGTAGATCCATGGCAAGGTGGAGCAGACACCAAGACACCGGATGACACAACACCTTCCCCTATGCTCCTTTGAATAGGGAAGCAAGAATCTGGTTGTGCATCGTCAACTCATGCCTTATTCCTGGGACTCAATACACCAAAATAACAAGAGATAGAGTGTGTTTGGTCTATGCATTGATGACGAATGTCCCTATCAACATTGGGGCAATCATTCGCTCTACAATGCGGAAGGCCAGACTACATAAGAGGTCCCACTTCACTTTTGGTAATCTGTTGACAGCAATCTTGTGGAAGGAGGATATCGAAGAGGAACCAGCTGATCACAAACTCCCACATAACCCGAAGAAGGTTGACCTCACAAAGGTAAAAGATGCTGAAACAACACATGGTGTCAACCTTACTACTGCGGAGAGACATGCTCGTGATGAGAGTTTCTTCCGTCATCTTTATGGCATGACACGGTTCACAATGATGAGTGGAGGTTGTGTTCCAACTGCTGCAGAGTTCCAAAAGCTGGACCATGACTATCCAATGAATATGCATGCACGGGAGATGTGTGGAGTAGGCACATACTTTGAGGAACCTCTAGACAATGATGTGCCGACCGATGATGATCGACGCTTGCCAGATTCCGACGTAGAGGAGAACTCTGATGATGACTCTTATGATGATTCCGACGAAGGGGGTATGACCCCCGACATTGAGGAAGAGTCCGACTGACCAGGTTCTTCGTATTTATTTTCCACTGAGGGCAGTGTCCCGTTTAAGTGTGGGGTGGCGGTATTGCATGCTATACTTCTCTATTCGCATCTATGTTTTGTTTTATTTCTGTTTTGTTTTTTAGTTTAAGTTAAGTTTTTTTAGTAGTAATTTATACTTAGCTTCGCACAAAATTATTCTAATAGGCAGCATGAGATCATAACAAGAGTAGGTGCTAAACTAATGACTATTGAGACGTTTATGCTCTAATTATGACTCATTATGTGATATTGTGTGGTTCAATTCCTTCACTTGTTGGGTCGAGAGTCTATACTACTTCCAATAAAGTAGACCATGTGCCTTGTGTGTGTGAGATTAATAGTATATTCTATGTTTGTAGCTGATGCTAGAACTTGTCTGGTATGTATGCAAAGCAAAAATAAGGAGTGTAAGTTTAGGAGATGATTTGGGCATTTCTTTGGCAACCTATACATGTTTACCTTCATTTTTACCTACCCATGGACGTTATCCTAGTTAAACCCTTTTGAGCATTTAGCCTACTTCTTTGAAAACCTCATATGTAAGCCTAATCAATTTTTTCAAGACCGTAATTTGATCTAAATTCCTAAGTGCTTTAACGTATAAAGTCATGTGACGAAATAAGAGGAAATTGGGTGAGAATGATGCTTTAAATTGCAGTGGTGCTTGAATGCGTTATGAAAAGAAAGTGCTACCATAAGAGGTATGTTATGAAAAGAAAAAAGGAAAAGAAAGTTGAAAAGTGAGTTATGCTTAAAATTGAAAAACAAAAGAGATAACAAAGAGAGGTAGAGTAAAAGAAAGCAAAGAAGTTGTAGGTTGTTTGTAAGAAAGCATAAATAGCATATTGTGATGTATTAAAGTGCTTAGGAACATAGTTACTATTTCTGGCCAAAATAGTCCTACCCGTCCCTTAGCCTACATTACAACCATCAAAAGACCTACTTGATCCGAAGCTTAGCATTCTTACATTTAGTGGAGCATTACACTAAGGGCAAGCTTATGGTCATCAGTTGATGCATATGAATTCTTTGTGAGAGCGAGAGCAAGGATATTTTGATATCCATGTTTGAAAAAATATGCTATACTTGTGAGTGATTATGGGTAATATATTGTGAGACACACATGGATGATAAGTTTTAGGTAGTTGTGTATGATTCTTTGTGACTTAACCTTTGAATATGAGTTGACCACTATCACGAGTCTACATTAGAGGTTGAATTGTTTCTACTAATGATCGGAAAACTACTCTTTGTTGGTCATTGTTGTGCTTGTCTTGACGAATATTTTATGTTTATACTGTGAAACCCTAAGTTGATGTTTAGACGGACATGATATTTTGTTTGAGGACGAACAAAGCTTCAAGTATGGGGTGTTGATGATAGGCGAATTTACGCGCCTATATCAATATATTTTGCCCATATTTGAGCCATGTTTTGAGAACAAATTATATATTTCATGCACTTTTAGTCCTTTTTCCTATAAGTGAGCTAACGAACATGATTAGCAAAGTTTCAGGTATAAATGATGCAGAATTCAGCATTTTATGGATTACTTGATGCCAAAGAAAGCGTCACGGAAGGAGAAAAGGAAGCTTGGACACCTAAGGACCAAAAGTGATGCATGGAAAATCTGTCCCGGGCTAAAACAACATTTCTGAAGACTTTGCGAACTTGCAGTAACTTATTTGGATTAGGATAATGATACATTAACCTAGTAAAATTGGGTTAAGTATTTCATTAGTTTATTTGGATTTGGATAATGATACATTAACCTAGTACAATTGGGTTAAGTATTTCATTAGCTTAGTAGTATTTGGTTAGATATTTCATTAGCTTAGTAGGATTAGGATATGGGTATTATAAATACCCTATCATGCTAGAGATTTTTATTAATTCAGATTCTTACAACCATCTTTCCATCCTTCTATTATACATTCACTACTACTTCTAAACTTTCCATTAATTCTATTTTTCTTCTTCTATTCATCTATTCTTAAATTCCGCAACAAGAGAATCGTTACTTTGCCAAGGAATTCACGCCTAACGCCTACCACTCTAGTGCTACACGAAATTAATCAATATTATGGTATAATAACAATGTCAATTGTGATTTCCTTCGCACTCATGGGTAACTAAACCTCTCTGTTGGGGTTATGGAAGCCGAATGAGATACTATCTATTACTATGAGTTTGTGAGTTCGTGACGTGTATGCTGCTTATATCATTATTCTCTTCATCTTAATCTAAATTCTTTGTGGTTGCAAACACAAGAATACGCCAGTATAACATTTAACTTGTTCGAAAGAAAGGTTATTTGTCTGGAAAAGAGATAGTGTCAACGTAGTAGGGTCACAGCCTAAATTCCCTACTAAACAGTTAGTGCCGTAACTGGATTCACCTCTTGGAGAATTCGTACCGTTAGACACGCTTTAAGCTCGAAAGAGTTAAAGTGAAATAATCCTCGAATAGGTCGAAAGACGCCTGGATTTACCATCGAATACAATTCTCTATAAGCACATGCATGTCGAAATTCAACACACTCATAGCCAATAGAGACGTATAACTCAGAAGGTGGACATAACCCCAATGCTTCAATTCTCATTGTTTACAACATACTAAACATTCTTTCTGTTTACTTTGCTATTACACATTACAATCCCCCCCTTCTTATGAGACTTGCACTAAAAGTCTAGTAATCGTTGCCTACTTGTTGACCAAGCTATTGTCTATGGGATCGATACCCAACCCAGTTGGGTTCTATATTTGCTAATGACCGCTTTACACTCCTACGAGAGCTGTAGATTGAGCGTTATCATCTTTCATGCTTTCAGTCCTGATGTTTTAACCTTCATAGAACTCTCCTTATTAAATAATGTAGTGATGAGTAGTTTCTTAGAAGGGAGAGAGTGAATATATTAGATTAAGAAGAGATTGTTCCATCTTATTTTTACATGAGGTTGTAGTTATGAAGATAGGCTTGAATGTCATGTTCATGTTTAAGTGGCTAAATATATTTTGCAGATTTGAGTAGGCATGAACATAGTGGGAGAATTCCGTCTGCATCAAACCTCAGTAGGTAGATTTATCAGTGCCCATGTAAATGTTTTCATTATCCCCAAGTGAAATGCGCTGTTGAAGTAGAAATTATAGTTGAAGGAATAGTTGAGAAATATGGCTAGGATGGAAAGTTAGTAGTTTTAGTGCATGAGGCTTAGTAACTTTGTCTTTAATGACATTTCATAGTCCTTGCTCCATATTACAGAATTAGAGCCATGTTGTGATACCAAGATTTCCTTACTCCCAAAAGTTAGTAGAACTTTATATAAAGAGCGCCAGAAATGCTCTAGTTGAGTATAAGTTTTAGTATGTGTTAGTTTGTACAACCAGGAATTCAGTTTAGCAGCCAGCCATACTATTCATAGCTTCGTGAATATGAATGTTCAAATATAGAACATCCTTGTAATTAATAGTTTAGCCTAGTTCATATATCATGCCTCAGTTCTAGATCTCAGATATTCAGTGACAATTTAGTTCGTAGGTGCCCCGTGCATTATCTCAGTTTTTCTCTGAATCCCAGCCAAGTCAGCATTATTCGAGGGACATAATGTCCCAAGGGAGAGATTCACTATAACCCCTAAGATTTCATGTCCTGAACCTTCTAGTTTCTCATCACCTAAAAAAATCAAGTCTGAAGTAACAGGTACTCATAAGTTGACTCTCTCATTCCAAATCTCAATCGTATGACCATTCCTAAGGCATGGCATGTATTCAAGGAATAAATTCAGTTCATGATATTCAATTCAGACTCAGTCACGTTCTCATGTTTAATAAATGATCTCAATTTCATCAATATTCTCAGCTTAAAGTGGTAAACTTCCTTAGATTTAATTAGTTCCATAATTCAGTTATAGTTGTAAACTTGTTATTCATTACCGTTGCATATTCAGTCATACATTCATGAATCAGCTCAGTCACGTACTCATACATCAGATATGCATGTTCAGTATGAAAATTCATCTTATCAGTAGCTTCAGTAAATCATTCGATGCATTACATATGTATGTTCAGTGTGGAAACTCAGTCTATCAGTGTTTCTCAGCTTAATCAGTCTCATTCGAGGATGAATGTTCCCATGGGGAACTTATTGTAATGCCCCGTATTTCCCTAGCTTAAATTAACTCTCAATCCATGAGTTATACTATATAAATTTTTTGAAATGCTAAGTATTTTTCAGCTTAAAACTTACTAATGCATAGGAAATTCAGCCAGCTTGCCAACGATATAATATTCCGCAAAATTTGATTCCCAGGCAAAGATTTAGAGCTATTTTTGTGAAAATAGTGTACCACCTGGTACCTCAGCACTTTGTCGAGGCCTTATAAATGGAAATAGTCATTTTCTAGTGAGCCAATGCAATACCTCTGCGTCATTCCATAAGCACAGTTAACAATTGTCAAAATCTAGTAAGGCAACGTGATCATGGCGCGTCGCGCCAAGGGTGAAATTTGCATTCAATATTTCTCTACGATTCCTCTGCGTTGTGCCACTTGCCACATTCCCAGTTTTCAATTTCTAGTGACACGATGTGATAGCGCTGTGTCGCGCCAAGTGTGAAAATTGGGAAATTTTAGTTAATATCAAGTTTTAAATCCCAAAGACTTTTAGGTCTTTTCCCTTTATTTCAGTCAACCTAGAACACGAAATTGAGCCCGAAAGGAGCACTAATTTCTCATTATTTTAATATTCACTCAAGGATTACAATATTCTCTCTCAAGAGGAAAAAACCATAGCTTCAAAAATCAAGACCAATCCTCAAGAAATCCTTCAAGAACTTCAAGAATCCATAAGATTTAGGTATGTTAGGTGTTCATCTATGGGTCCCTTTCACCCATAGAGTCCAAGAATCTATTTTTAAAACAACAAAATTGTTGATTTATCATTTATATGCTTGTAATTGGATTGTATTCATGTTCATGAAATTAATTGAGTTCCGATCCATAATTAATTGTTGTTTCTATAAAATTGAAATAGTATGTTTATTGATTCATGTAATTTCCCTGTTATAACCCATGACTATGCAAGTTTGGGCATTGTAGGTTCAATGTTTTATGTTATCCATGATAATGTGCATTAATTCGTGCTCCCCAAGTGTTTGATAGAATGTCCACGAGAATTAAATGATCAAATCATGACATGCTAGTATGTATGAAAGCTTATGACATGCAAGTGTTTGATAAAATGCCTCTATGAGCGAATTATGCACAAGTAGATATTGTTACGTCTTTCAAGATCATGATGTGCTTTATTTTTTATGCTATTGAGTCCTAGGGGTATGTAATACCTGAATAATCTAACTTTTTACTTAAAGGCAGTATTAGTTATAGAATAGTATTTGTCATGTCATGATTAGTAGTATTCAGTACATTTGCAGAACTTAGTAGAACTCAGTCAGTTAGAAAACTCAAGAAAACTCATATACTCAGGATTAGTCCAGTCTAGTTAAGTAAACACAGTTCAGTGTCTTTTAGTTGGGAGTAGTATTTAGCATCGAGCGAGTGTAGGGATGATAACTTCCCCGTCAGAGAGGTAGAGTCGTTAGAAGTAATCCCTATACTCCAAAACTACGTAGCCAGTGTAGGATTAGAAGTCACCCATCATGCTAGGCTTGACCACCTCTTAGGGGTCACCATTTTGATTAGGTGCAGCTTTGCCCAGTTGTCACCCGTCAGTTACGCTTGGCATCATCATTTTCCAGTGTTAGTACCCGTGGTGTGGTTTTAGCACCCTTCAAATTGGGTCACAAGTTAGACCCCAATTAGCTCAAATTTGGTGCATGTCAGTTAGAAGATTATCTTCCACAGTCTCATTTTCAATCTTAGTTTAGAACTCAGTTCAGTTCTATAGAATCAAGACTGTCATACATAGTCACTTAGTATCAGTAATTTAGTTATCAGTAACTTCAGATATCAGTTACTCAGTATCAGAACTCAGTATTTAGCTTTAGACAAGCTGACTCTCAGTATTTATTTTTATGCACAGTAGTGCATACTCAGTATTTACAGCAGTATCTGTTATCCATGTACTCTCATGTTTAGTTACTCTATATCATTCAGTCAGTTATTGTTGATGCATATGAACCCTTGAATTTAGCCTTACCTCATCTAGCATACTAGTACATTTTATGTACTAACTCATAATCTTTATTTGCGCTATGATGTCTCATATCATATGTTCGTATGCTCAGGTTCTCAACCGCGCATAGATAGATTTTGATTCAGCTAATAGTGTCAAAGTTAGTATTGAGTCCTCATCTATTAAGGATATTATATTATTTTAGCTTTTTAGTAAAAGCAATATTTCAGTAGATGGAGTTAGTTGGGGGATTGTCCTATCAACTCCACTATTCAGATAGTTCAGTTAAAGCCTTTCAGACTTGACCAGCTCAGATAGTGTTTAGATTTCGGTGTTTTACAAGATGTTATTATTTATCAGTATTTAGATTTTGAACCTTATGGATATTTATCCTAATTCTGTATTTATTTCAGTATTATTATTCAGTGCTCAGAGCAGATTTTAGTCATAGGTTAGCTTATGGTCTTTTGGGGTCGTAAGTACTATGTATCATTTGGGGTACAAACTCGGGGCATTACAGTTGCCTCCCATGAAACACGTTTTTTAATGTCACAACATGATGGGGCTTGGTTGGGTACTCAGATTACCCGCACAAGCTCATGGGTACCTTGATTACTCAAACTTCATCAAGGTAGCCCAAGAGTTGGCTTCTAATTTTCTCTTTCTACTATGAATTTATGAATGTAGCCCCTAATTGATTTTTTGATTGTCCATTATGTTCAAGGGGTGGTGAAATTAAAATAAAAGACCCAAGTAATATATAAGGCATGATACACTTGTTTTACCTTACATGAGAAATGTAATTCTATCTTTCCGACACAATAAATTCAAGAATGTAGACATATGTTTCCTCTTTCTTGCACTCTTCTTTTGGTTTGGATAGCTTGATCAATATTTAACTATCGAAACACAACATGGAAAAATGATTTAAATGAGGTTAAATATGACCAAACTCAAGAATTGTTGTCTTATTTACACCCCACCCAACTCTAATATTATTACCTTAAGAGTGACAATATCCATAATAGTATGAGAAATTTTAGACTCTTCTACTTTTATCTCCTTATATTGGCTTATCAGAAATTTTTAGTTTCACACAACTCATAATGAAGTCGTTGGGTATTTCATGTTACAATTTTTCCTAACTCTACTTATAAGTGGAGAATATCCAAGCCAAATATTTAACCCTTTTGAATAATATTATGATTTTTGTGGACAAGGTGTGTCAACGTTTCCAATAGGATATCCTTGTGTTCACAAACAATATCTGCCACACTCATGCAATAACAAACCATACTAAGAGAATAAGGATCAATAATCAAGAATTCTTCATCACTCCATGCTTTCTATGGACAAGTTTTCATATCAAGAAAAGTATACATGCACTAGTTTATGCCCAAAGAAGAATAGAAAAAAAAGGCGACCACTTCAACAAGTCTAATCAGTCAATCAACAATCGTATTCCATAACAACAGCACCAAAATTTTGTAACACCCAAAAGTAAACTTTCTTATAAGTATAATGTGGTCTCTATAAAAATATAGTAACCCAACTAGGTTGGGGTTAATACCACAAGGAATACGTCAGAAAGCCTTCTCAAACTTATGGAAATCACCAGTTAGTGCAGAAAATTTAAAGGGGGAATTGTAGTAGCTAGCAATTAACAAGAATTGGATATTTTTGATTGTAAACAATTTAAGACGAATACTAGACATTCATTCCCCCCATCTTCTAATATCGTAGACTTATCATGCACTATTGAACTATTCTGATTCCTTGCATGTAAAATTTGATAAGTTATTCACCATCAACTATCTTGTGGACTCATTGACATATTTCACACTTTACCTTTTAAGTATTAGGGTGTCACCTTACTAACCCTTATCCAGGATCCCAACTTAACTTTTACCTTTTGATTCTCAAGTTATTAGATGATAGATAACCATCTTAAAAAGTTGATATTGATTATCCTAGATCTACAATTAATTTTAAAATTACTGTTGTGATTATCTTTTCCTAGTCACTACGCCTCTTTTGAAGTAGTTATTTTTTTGTGGGATTTTACTGTTTGCAACCACCGCGACATCTATTAAACTGAATATAATACAATACATACAAGAGTCTTTATCTAGAATGACTTGAAACTTTATCTACTTCATTAATCCACTAGGGTTCCCAAAACCCTAGCTAAGAGAATTATTTGATCATGTTTATGAGATATTTCATGGAATTCATAGACAAATTCATATAATCAATCTCACAATACTGAAATAAGAAAACCCAAAGTGTCAAATTGAAGAACCAAACCTAAAAAAAACTAAGAACAATAGGATCCCAAGATTAGAAATCAACCGTGGAATCAAAAGTATATGAAAGATGTAAACTTAACCCCAAATAGCCTCTTTAGCACCTATCTACTAAATAATGACTAAAGGTTATTTAAATCTTAAAAAAACCCTACAAATCAAATCATGAATAAAATAGGAAAACTTTACTAAATGTACATAATAATGACTAAAAACTTCATAGGATTATATGTAGGTTACATGGAAACACTAGGAAATAATTCTAAAATGATATGAGAAAATTAAGGTCGGTGACAACTTTTTAAAATCACCTACAAATGATATGTTCTACCTATGAACCATAGATCGTCCTAGGTAAGTGACCAAAGACCCAAAAGTGCTAAAAACATTATAGACTTCATGGTTCCACAATCTACTGTAGCACCAATGGACATTATGTGGCACCTATGTGTCGTAGGTCCACTTAGTAAGTGTCAAGGTCTTCTTTTTCCTACACTTATGTTCTGGACTTCATGTTTTGACACCTAATTAGGCACCAAATTAGGAACCTACTCCTTGTTAGTGCCCAAGTATATGGCCGAAAACTTCAACTTTTCATTTTTTTGGTTAAAACCTAGTTTTTCTTTCAGTTAGTATCCAAAACCTCTGTTTTTTTTAACATCCAAAACCTAGTTTTTCTTCCATTTACCATCCAAAACCTAGTTTCCTACAAAATTAATCAAAAAACACATCAAATCCGACAAAATAGTCATAAGTACATGCATATTTTCCAAGTTTAAGCATCATAAGTGCTATGAATGCATAGCACATCATGAGTATCCTTTTGGATATGGTTAGCTTCACTATCATCCCATCTGCTCTATGTGGGTAGTATTTCAGACTATGAGTGGTTCTCAGATTAGTCATGGTGTTTATAGCAGGCAGAGTTATCATCGAACCTTGCAAAGTTTTATGTATTGGTATTCAGGTCATGGAGGTCATTCTAGATTAGAAAGGGTAATACCTCATTATATTCTAGTAGCATGATGTAGTTGTATAGAGATGGTATATTCATTTAGAGAGTGCTGCAAAGGCAAGTTAGTTGATCAGACAGAGTCAATATATATTCCCCGCCAGCCTAGAGTTCTTGAGGTATGCTTTGAATGCGGAAAGGATGATCATGGTAGTAGAGATTTCTCTCAGCATCAGTTGGCCATCTACTTGGGCTTAATTTATGTTTCTTGGCATATTAGTGATTTAGAAGTTTTCTATAACTGTAGAGAGATTGGTCACTAGTCTAGTCTGTGTCTGTGACATGGGATTGCTAGTCATTCAACTCATATAGATCATGGTTTTTATGATTATAGCATCTTCAATTATAGATAGTAAGCTTGGTGCCTCAATAAATGATTCAGTCGGTCGATCCGAGTGTGGACCTATTTAGATTTGTTCTTCTGTAGATCCATTATGCGTGTGGTTGTGGATTTAAATATTATTGGTGTTCATTTAATTTACCATATTTAAGATGATAGCCTATGGACCTAGGATTGTATTATTTGATCTTTGACCTTGTGTTTTCAGTTTTCATTAGGATTTTATGTTGTTATACTCAATGGAAGTATCATGCTTGAGTTGGATTCTGCTTGGTTTTATTATCAGTTGATGCGATATCCTTTAGTGTATTATTCACTGATGATTAGTTATGCTTTAGACTTATGGATTTTAGTTTTGTTTACTGCTCGGACTAGTTATTGCATTGGTAAAGATTGCATTCCTTGATTATCTCCAGATGTGTGCCCAAATAAAGCCTAATGAGCATATTATCATTTTTTTCATATGGACTTTCAGTAGATCAGGCTCAGTTCTTTGAGTTCATTGTGATAAGATTGTGTGTATAAGACTTTGGTAATCTTACTTCTAGTTGGGAGTGGATTATTAGTGTTGAATGGTAAAAGAAGGTTATAGTTGGAATTAAATTCAATTGTATGAATCATGCCTTGGTTTGATTTTGTATAGGATTAGCCTTTTATAGATATATGTGGGTATAGAGATGGTATCAGTGTGTTGTGGTTTAGATTTATATGACTAAGCCTTATTCAATTCAGTTAGAGTCCAGTCCAGTTGGTTGTTGAGGATGAGTTTTGACTATTTGGAAATAAAGTGAGAGAGTTGGTTGAAAAGTAGATACCTGTGGAAAAATTCTTTAAAAATGTTCTCTCTTTCTCGAGGTTATCTGAGAAGTCATAATTGGAGTATACGGGCTCAGAACCTTATCCTTTGGAGCTTTTGGCTCCGACGGACCTAAAAGAGCTTAAGAAGCAATTGAAAGACCTCTTAGATAAAGGTTTTATTATTCCTAGTGTGTCTTTATGGGGTGATCCTGTATTGTTTATGTGCAAAAAGGATGGCTTCCTACGTATGTGCATTGATTATTGTAAGTTGAACAAAGTAACCTTACAGAATAAATATCCTCTTACTAAGATAGATGATTTTTTTGACGTACTTCTTTAAGATAGATCTTAGATCGAGTTATCATAAGCTAAAGATTAGGGAAGTGGATATCCCTAAGGCTGCTTTTAGAACCTGGTTCAATCAAAATGAGTTTCTAGTTATGTCTTTTGGGTTGACCAATGCCCCGACGACATTCATGGACTTGATGAATAGGAACTTCCATCTGTTCCTGGACATGTTTGTCATTGTCTTCATCACTGACATATTGGTCTATTCTAAGAGTGAGGTGGATCATGTCAATCACCTTTTTGCCTTATTACGAACTTTGAAGGATCATCGTTTGTGTGTTAAGTTCTCCAAGTGTGATTTTTGGTTTAAGGTTTTGACCTTTCTTTGTCATGTTATCTCGAGTGAAGGGATCATAGCATATTCTTATAATGACCCATGACTACCTCTTAGTTGTCACACGGTTCTTAGGAGCATAAGTTATCCCAAGCTAACCCTTGTACTGGAATACTGTTAAGCAATTGATTTAAATTTTTAAATAACTGAGTTTACTATGCAAAAACATGATTATGATGAAATGTGGGGAAAATACAATATTAATAAAATTTAACATTCTGATAAAATTGAAAAGAGGAATTGAAATTACATGAATGACTCTAACCAACATCTATGAAGCCTCTACTATACTGAGTATAGATAGCAGGGACGCGACTTCAACTACTACTAATCAATACATAGTAGTAAGAAAGTAAAGTACATGAATAACATCTAATAGAAGTCCACGAAGTAGGAGAAATCATCACCTATTGGTTGGAATCTACAACTGTAAGAATATGATGTGCATACTACAACTGGTACCTACATTATTATACACTATAGCACATAGACCTATGTGTGAATTAGTACTTTTGGAAAGAGACTCACATTTATCATACTTAAACTGAAAGTTTAAATCTCATAGCTAATATTTGATGTAAAACAATATTTGAATACAATTGTTGTCCTTTACACTTAGTTTCTAATAAATTTTCTATTATTTTTTTCTGGTAGGGAGTTTTTTCTAACCAACATAAACCATGTGAGCTATCATGGATTCCAACTCTCTTACCGATATTGGTAGTGTTGTTCTACCCTTAAGAATAGAACCTAGATAGAGTGATAAATATACACTACAGGTATTAAAACCTATGGTGGCACATAGTTCTGGGGCATGAGACCTTGGAATCATACCCAACTCGGTGATAAATACTATTCCCTTAAATCCGTATGCTCATTCTGTAGGAAATCCACTTTAAAACTAGCATAAGGGGTTGTAATGTAAACTAATTATGCTTCTCTTTCTTTAAATCTCAAACTATATGAATAATGTGTATTCCTTGTCATAGCTTAGGTTCAAAGATCAATTTCTTTCTTAAATCATGGTAAACAACTTATAAAAGAAGATTAAAAATCATAATCTTCTTAAAATATCAACACTTAGACTTAGAGCTTAAACCCCATGCTTTAAACTCATGCAAATTCACAAAAAAATGTCATGCTCAATAAACTTCTTGAAATATTTCAATAGTATCAAGATAATGAAATCAAGAATCACAATATCAAGCTTAAAACTCAATTGGAAAATTTGTAAAATCATATCATACGCATAAAGATGTGAAAATAGACATGCAATTCAACATTTAAATCACTTGTAGCAACATAATCTTCAAATAATGATAATTGTGTATGAACCCTAAATTGAAACTCATGTAAATTTAACATTAAAAACTTGTTATGAGCTCAAGGATGAAAAGAGTATCCTTGTTCATAACCCCACATACCTTATTTGATTAATTGAATGTAAAAGCTTGAACTTTGAATTTCTAATGATGTTTTTGAAGCTTCTTATTAATGTTCTTGAATCGAGAAACTTGAATTCTTGGTTATCTTGAAAAGGGAAAGGTGAAACTTGGGATTTCTTGAAGTTAAATATGAAGATCTAGGGTTTTATTGGAGAGAAATTTGGTGAGGAATGAGTGCAATATGCTTAGAAAAGGGTTAAATCATCTGTTTTTTATGAATTTGGGGCGTTGAGAAAGACAACAAACCCCTAGAAATTAAAATTAATAGCTAGAATCTTCACCATGACGCGGTGACTCCTTCATCACTATACTCACTGCAATGTAGTGTAATCATGATAAGTCTCTGGAAAATGACAATTGTTGTTTTGCACTCCACCACTATGCGCCAAGGGAGCCATTGCTATAGCCACTACGACAAAGTGGAATCATGGTGGGTTTCTATTTTGGGAAATCCAATGGGGTCCAATCCTTGTTTAAAAAATTCAAAACATACTCGAGACATGCTTTTTAAACCTCTGAACATGAATTAACACAAAAACCATCATCTCAGAGCCCGAAAGGTCAACTTAAAACTCCTCTAATAGAGTATTTATCCAACACTCTTCTAAGAATTTCTTATAATATTATGCAGCAAAGATTTTTGGGAATAATCTAAACAAGACATCTGACAAGGAAACTCTACATTGATACAACTCTATATCATAGACCATAAACATATAAATCATAAGCTATGATAGAATTACTAGGCCTTAGGAAATGCAACTTTTTATTTCAAGCTTAAAACCACTTCTCTAATACTCCCTCAACTATACTATTCCCCTTAAATACCATAATTATTTGATTCAACTTAAAATTATCACATGGGCATTTATAAATCCATCTACTAAAGAGTAAACTGAACTAAATTCTCTTACCATGATCAAGACTAACGCGAAACCACAAGATATAGAATGCTACACAATATTACTTATCTAAACTACATGATTCAATCCTCTACGTCTCTTCCAGAGCTCACACCATAAGGATAATATGCCTTACCACTTCAATGACTAACTCTTAACTCTTACTATGGATTCGCTAGTGGATATTGCATTCCTCCACTTACATCCCAACATGACATTTAAGCTTATCATTATAACAACATATGAACTTCTAGTTAAACACCCATAAAGACATACTTCTTATATTCTATAAACCTATATCAACTATAACTTTGTTTCACTATTCTTAAGAATACATATCCAAAATTCTCAACTAGCTAGACATATACCAAAGATTTACCATAGTATTCCTTCATCTTTTAACCTTAGGTCGAAAAGCATAAACAATCTTTCTCAATAAGGGTTATCAACTTTCTCTCATCTAAATCCTTTCTTACCCATTATCATCACTACTACCTTAACATAGGAAGAGGTTACTGAAGGTCTAAGGCATAAGGACCTGAAGCACCAAAAAATACTATACATAACTTTGACACTCAACTGAGCACTGGAGAATAGAATGTCAAATGCATGGAATCATTTAAGAAATCTAAACTAAGGACATAAATGATATAAACTAGATTTCACTGGGATCATGAGTTTCTATGAACTGATCATACTTTGAAACATGAGTTCATACTTATCATAAGCTATTCTACATAAGACTAGAGTTTATAGATTTATGAGGGATAACTCGAATCACAGAGTGAAGTTATTACATAATTATGAGAAATTGAGAATGGACTTAAGCGCACATGAAGTATATAAGCATTGGACTTTGTCATGGATCTATCATACAATACATGAATTTGGTGTGATAAAGACTTAAATCCAATGAATACTCTAAAGTAAGAAAGGAACACTATCTCATCACAAATTTTATTAACATCTATTACAATCTAATTCTTAAAGCTTGAATTTGTTATGCACTCTACCATCTCCCCCTTAGGTCAAAGCTGATATTCTAAGCTTATGGGTCTACTCTATATCCTCGAGACTGAGCAGTAATTTCTTTATTCTAATGTCTATACATATATGCTAAACTCAAAATAAAAAACTATACTTTGAACTTACTGAGTTCTTTCATAAAAAACCATTTCATATACATCCTTAACTTTCTAGCTTCAATAATAATCATCAGAGACTTACACTCTCATTTGCAAACATATCTACCTTACTAAACACATAATCATAGCCTACCAAGATCACACTTCTATACTTATATTTTTCCTAAATCTTATGAATAAAAATCATACTTAAAAGACAACACACTCTATCCAAAACACCTCAACTTAGCTATTAAGAACACCATATACTTCATAAATAGCCTTTTTCCACTTAGAAACTCAAGGGTAGTAGTGAATACACACGACACTTAATAACCTTAGAAAATAATGCAAACCCAGATCACCTTGGGCACACCTCTACATCATTCCTATAACATCATACTTAATCTCAAATCAATAAATTTAAATTCTTGCATTCACTATTTCAAGCCTATTGGTCCACCTCTATATAACTAGCATTACTAACCAAGAAATCATTACATCTACTTTGATGATCATCCACTATTCAATCTTTGTTTCTAGTGCAAGTCATTATTAATAACCCACCCCCACATACTATTCTCACTTGAAATCCATAAAATAAAACACCAAGAAACACTAGCCCACTAGAACCTTATAACAACGATAATCGATCGTAATCATATGGTATATCTTATTAAAAACTTCTGTCACATCCTCCTTCTATACATTATGATCATTTAACCAACTACACACCTAATTACTTCCATAGCTCTATAAGTTTCAACTAAACTCCTTTTGAAATATCTAGGGAAGCCTAAATTACAATATTCAACCACCCAATACTTTTATTAATAATCTGTACTTTCTAACTCAACAACTACCATTAACAACTCCTTTCCTACTTCAAGTAGACAATAATTCACCTTAACTAACAGCTTTTTCTCTACCTTTCACTAAACTAACACATAAGGACATATCACCAAAACGCAAAATCTATAGAATATAAAAGTTTATCTTTATACTTTTTATCAATCATCATTCCCACTTTCTTGTCACTGCACTTCTAAACCCAGACTTTCAACATTAAGAAGGTTCTACTACTTATTAATAATAATAATAAAGTTCATACTATCCCTCGAGTACAAACTCTATTTAACAATCTAGGTTTATACTATCTCATCTCATGAGAACTATCTATATAAAAGGATTAATGAGGAATCTGAATACATATCTTATTTGTCCTCAACTGAACATCTCATTAAAATGAGAAAAAAAATTCAACTTGAGAAAAGTATAACATACTGGTGAGCTCCCTCAAGCTCCATTGTAAGACTTATAAAGTTACTAATAGTAGATCTGAGAGCATTATCTTGGGAGAAATTGGAATCTAGTACTTCAGTTATCTCGGAAGTTTATGGATGAAGAATTATGGACTTACACCCAAAGAAATATATTTTTTTGAAAGAACAACTTTATAGCTCGATCTATAGCATGAAGATGGGAAACATTTCTTAAATGTCTTGGAGCGTCTCAAAGAAAAGTACAAAAGTCTTTGTACCATTCTGCAAAACTCTACTAGATATAGCTTCATACAAACCCTAGGACACTGGAACCTTGTTCTCTAATTCTAAGTTTGTAATGACTCGAGACTACCCTCTAGTTGTCACATGATGCTTAGCTAACCTCTATACTGGCATAAATCATAAGCAATTGAATAAAATATATAAATTTTAACAAATTAAGAAAAAGATTAATATTTTATGAATCTAATCAATGCAAAGCTATATAAAAATGATTACAACTCTGCTTATACCAAATAAAACTAGAATCAAATACATTAGCCTCTACTGACTTTCTCTATCAAATACATTAGCCTCTACTGACTTTCTCTAAAGCCTCTACTATACTAACTATAGGTATCTAAGATACGACTCCAACTACCACTAATTAATACACACGAGTAAGAAAATAAATTACACAAATAACATCTAACTGAATTCCCCAAAGTAGGAGGATTTATCATCTACTAGCTAGAATCTACAACCGTCTGATAATGATATATGGACTACAACTGAACTGGTACATATATTATTAAAAAATGTAGCACATATATGTATATGTGGATCAGTACATTTGGAATGTACCGAGAATATGGGGGTGAATTCATAAGTAAAATAATAATTAAATATTCAAACAAACTTTTCAAAATTGCATGCTAAGTGTAAGTGATTCATCTTTGCTTGAATAATCAAAATCGTTTAATCATAAAACATGAGTAGTAAATCATAAAAGTAATTATTGTGAGCCATCACACTTAGTTCTAAAAGTTGTACTCTTATGCTTTTTCAAATCATGCAGGCTAAGTGAAAAGAGCTCACTTTTATCATCTGAAAACCAAAAGAAGAAATTTTATTAACTGATGTCTTAAGTAGGACAATATCTGAGTAAAGTTGTGAGCCTTTACACTTAGTTTTTAGAAACTGTTTTGTTATTCTTTTCTTTTATAGAGGTACTTCTAGCTGACATAATCCAAGTGACCTACCATGGAGTCCAACGTCTCTTACCGATGTTGGTAGAGTTGTTCTACCCTTGCCATTAGAATAGAACCTAGCTATAGTGATCATATAATAAAATCACTAGGGGTATTAAAACCTATGGTGGTGCATAGTTTTGGGGAATGAGACCTTGGAATCATACCTGACTTGGTGCTAAATGCTACTATCTTTAATTTGTATGCTCATTCTTTAGGAAATCCTTCTTAAAACATGAACAAGAGTTAGTAATGAAAATCAGTTATGTGTCTGTCTATTTTAAATTATAATCAAAACTAACTATGTGGATTCCATATCTTATCTTAGGATCAAAAGATCAAAATCTGAATATAAATTAGTCATATATGCTTAAAAGTATAATCTTCTTTAAATATCAATACTAAAACTTAGGGCGTAAAACCCATGCTTTATACTTATGAAAAATTTATAGAAAAATATCATGCTCAATATAATTCTTAAAATACATCAATAATATCATGCTTAAACTCAATTGGAAATCTATAATCAATGTCACTTATAATACTCAAGGTGTTCAAAACATAAAAGAGAATTCTTTAAATTAAGGCAAATATGGACTTTCATGCTTCAATCACTTTATAAATCAGAAACTCAAAACACGATACTTTGGGTATGAACCCTAATTTTAATTCATGTAAATTCATGTAAATTAATCTTTAAAATCTAGTTTTGGAAACAAGGATAAAAGGAGTATCCTTGTTCACAATATCACATTATTTAATTAATTTCTTGTAGGAGCTTGAACTTTAGATTTCTACAATGTTTTTGAAGCTTCTTCTAGAATTTCTTGAACTCGGAAACTTGAATTCCTTGCTACCATGAAAATGGATGTAGGAAAATATTTGAGTAAATTTGTTATCCTTTACACTTAGTTTTTTATAACTGTTCTATTATTCTTTTCTATTAGGGAGGTTCTTCTAACCAACATAAACAATGTGAGAAATCATGGAGTCTAACATTTCTTACCCATATTGGTAGAGTTGTTCTACCCTTTCCATTGGAATAGAACATATCTAGAGTGATCACTATACTAAACCCACTAGGGGTATTAAAATCAACAATGTCATGTAGTTCTGGGGCATGAGACTTGGAATGATACCCAAATCGGTACTAAATACTACTCTCATTAATCTGTATGTTCATTCTGTAGGAAATTTTTCCTAAAACTAGTATATGGGTTTGTAATTAAAACAAATTATGCTTCTGTCTCTTTAAATCTTAAACTATATGAACAATGTATATTCCTTGTCTTATATTAGGAAAAGATCAATTTCTTTCTTAAATCCTTGTAAATAACTTACAAAAGAGGTTTAAAAATCATAATCTTCTTGAGAAATCAATACATAATCTTAGGACTTAAAACCCATTCTTTAAACTCATGCAAATTCACACAAGAAAATCATGCTCAATATACTTCTTAAAATACTTCAACAATATCAAGATAATGAAATAAATAATCACAATATCATGCTTAAAACTAAATTGGATGATTTATAAAATCATATCATACACATAAAGATGTGAAAATAGACATGCAATTCAACATTTAAATAACTTCAAACATCCTAATTTTCAAATAATGATAATTGGATATGAAGCCAAAATTAAAACTCATGTAACTTTAGCTGTAAAAACTAGTTTTGGCACAAGGATAAAAGAAGTATCCTTGTTCATAAGCCCACATACCTTATTTCATTAATTTAATGTAGAAGCCAAAACTTTGACTTTATAACGATGTTTTTGAAGCTCATTAATGAATTTCTTGAACCCAAAAACTTGAATTATTGGTTATCTTGTAAAAGGAACGGTGAAACTTGGGATTTCTTGAAGTTATAGTTAAAATCTAGGATTTTCTTAGAGAGAAATTTGGTGCGGAATGAGTGTAATATGCTTAGAATAGGGTTAAATCTTTTGTTTTTACAAATTAGGGGCCTGGAGAAATACTAAACTGCCCTTGTATATTATAATTCATAACTAGAACACCGTTTAAGGCTTCACCGTGACATGATGAGTCCATCATCGCAATACCTTCTGTAATGTGGTGCATTCACGGTGAGTCACTAAAAATGATGATTGCTTGTTTACACTCCACCGCGATGCACAGAGGTAGTAATCACTATAGCCACCGTGGCGCAGTTGAATCGTGTTAGGTTACTATTTTAATAAATCCAATGGGGTCCAATCCATGTCTAAAAACTCTGAAACTTACCCGAGAAATGCTTTTACACCCCTAAACATAAATTAACTCAAAAACCATCATTTCAGAGCCCAAAAAGTCCAATTAAAATTCTTCAAAGTTAGAAGGCCTTTAAAATAGCTATGTCCTCAACACTTAGTGAAAAATTTAAGACTTACACCCTTTAAGTATGCAACCAAGAGCCGAACTAACCTAGTATTAGTACGGGGTATTACATCCTCAAAAGGTTGCGGTGGTAAAGAAATGCCCTAGACCTATGACTCTAATTGATATTTGAAGCTTCTTAGGTCTAGCTAGTTACTACAAAAGATTTATTGAGAATTTATCAATGATAGATTCCCAATTGATTAAATTGAACCAGAGAAAGGTCAAGTTATTTTGTTCGCATGCGTGCGAGGGTAGTTTTGAGAAGTTGAAAGATAAATTGACTTTGGCTTTGTTTTTGACCTTACCTAAGGAAAATGATAGTTTTGTGGTATATGGTGATACTTCTTGCACTGGACTTGGTTGTGTGTTAATGAAACATAGTCGTGTGGTGGCCTATTCTTCTAGGAAATCGAAAACTCATGAGAAGAACTACCGTACTCATGACTTAGAATTGCTAGCCATGGTATTTTCCTTAAATATTTGGCGGCACTCTCTATGGTGTTCACATAGACATCCTCACTGATCATAAGAGTCTTCAGTATGTATTTACTCAAAAAAAGTTAAATCTCCAATAAAGGAGGTGCCTTGAGTTATTAAAACAGTATGATATGAGTCATCATTATCAGACAAGTAAAGCTAATGTAGTCGGCAATCCTCTTGGTAGATTTTCCATGGGATGTTTGGCCCATGTAGATGAGGATAAGTGAGAATTGGTAAAGGACATTTGTCATTTGGCTAATCTTGGAGTTCAACTTATGGACACCAAAGATGGTGGTGTATTTGTGCATATGATATCTCAATCATCTTTTGTTGTTGAGATAAAGGAAAAACAAGTGTTCGACTTTTACTTGATGAAGATAAAAGAAAACGTAGGTCAACATAATGTTGTTGACTTTGTGATTGGTTGTGATGGTATCTTGAGGTACTAAGGTAGACTATGTGTTATTGATGTCAATAGGTTGAGGGAAAGGATTATGGTCCAGCCTCCTAAATCTTAGTATGTTATACATCCCTTCCCTATAATGATGTATCATGATCTTAAAGAGTTTTATTTGTTGGGTAATATAAAATGAGATATGGAAAGTTACATGGCCAAGTGTATGGTGTGCCAACAAGTGAAAGTTGAGCATATGAGGCTCGGGGGATTGTATAAAGAGATTCCATTTCTCAAATAGAAGTATTGAGGAAATTAATATGGATTTAATTATTGTTCTTCCGCAGTCTTAGAATCAATATAATTCTATTTGGGTCATCGTTGGTAGAATGACCAAGTCCGCTCACTTCTTGCCTGTGAGAACTAATTACTCGACGGAGGATTATGCTATGTTGTATCTTTCAGATATTGTGAAATTTCATTGTGCTCTAGTTTTTATAATCTCAGATTGTGGTCCTCCATTTTCATCTCACTTTTGGAAGTTATTCCAAAATGATTTGGGGACTAAGGTGTGCCTTAGTACTACTTTCCACTCGTAAACAGATGGAAAAGTAGAAAGGGCCATCCAAACATTATAGGATATGTTGCAGGCTTGTGTAATTTATTATGGTGGTAATTGGTATTACCATTTGACCTTTATTGAAGCTTTCTATAAGAATAGTTACCACTCTATCTTTGGCATGGTAACTTTTGAGGCATCGTATGGTACGAGATGTCGTTATCCTATTAGGTGGTACGAAATTAGAGAGGGTAAGTTGCTTAGCCCCAATTTTGTTCACCAAGCTATTGAAAAGTCCAAACTGATTCATCAATCTCTCAAAGTCGCCAAAAATCCTATGCAAACATAAGACAAAAATATTTAGAGTTTAATGTTGACGATTGGACATTCTTAAAAGTATCTCTTATAACGGGAGTGATGAGTTTTGGTAAGAAAGGAATTCTTAGTATCCATTATTTCGGTCCCTATTTGATTGTTAAAAGGGTTGGCAAGATTGCCTATGAGTTAGAGTTTCCTCCTAGTTTAAACTGCACTGACCCAGTTTTTTACATCTCTATATTGATAAAATGTGTGGGTTATCCTTCATTGGAGGTTACCTTAGAGGATGTTGGTATTTTAGACTCTTTGTCCTATGAGGATTTACCAGTGAGGATCATGGATAAGCAAGTTCATCGGTTGCAAATTAAAGAGGTGTCTTTGGTGAAGGTTCTATGGAAGAACCAAAAGTCTCAGGAATCTACAAGGGAGGTGGAAGAGGACATAAAGTCCAAGTATCCGAATTTATTTCCTATTCCAGAAAGATGTGATTGAGGTATGTATTAATCTTCTTACCTTGTGTTATGTCTTTATAAACAATGGTGTAAAGTCCCCACAACTTTAATTGATTCATGTCTTATTAGACCAACGATTTAAGTTCGTAATACTTTGAGTTGATTCATTTCTTTTGAAGATGACTGGTTTGAGTCCCTAGTCCTTGAATTGACAAAGTATCTTTGTTAAGTCAATGGGTTAAAGTGCCTAAGTTGTGAAATGAGTAAGTGTTTAGATAAGTAGTGGGTTTGAGACCCAAAGTCAATGAAATAAATCGTCGATTGATAATAAGCATGATATGTGTTGTATCCTTGTTGTGTGTTTGTTTCTAACTTGCTTAAGAAGTTGGTTTGATATTTAATAAATGTGTTAACCTGTATTTATGATTTCCTAACCTTTCATTCGAGGATGAATGATCCAGGTGGGGGAAAATTGAAAACCTAGACTTTGAACCACTGAAACACTTCTCTCAGTTGATGTCTCTGGACTTGGTAGAACTAAGGGTACCACTCGTACCCTTTGAATATGAGTAGGTGACCCCCTATAATACCCTAGGCAGTGTGGTGAGGGTTACTCACTATCATAGGCACAATTTAACCTCCACCTAAATGTACCTTAAGGTGCGAGCTGTACAAAAACCAATCATATAGAGTGTTATCTTGAACTTGAGTGGACTATTTTTGGTATGGTTGGTGTGTACAGTATAGGGAATTATTCATACCCATTGTATATAATTTAATAGTGTGTAATCCTACCCAAAATAATATAGATGACCTAGGAGAAGCCTATTGTATGAGTTAGGGTACCACTCGTACCCTAGGGTGTGGTTGACTCAAGTGAGTCGTACCCAACATCGTGGCCATTTTCCAACTTTTAGATGAGGACCTTATCGTCATTTCCTAACCTACAAATCCTAAGTCCCCTCACTATATAAGTGTATATGGCCTCCTAAAACACATTTTAAGTGGATCAAACATCCTAAAATCTCTCTCAAACATATTTGTGAAGAATTAGAGGGTAGCATTCAAGGGTGACCTTATAGGAGCAAGGTAAAGTCAAGTTTCTTGGTGAATAAAATTGTATAAGGCATGTAACTCTATCCCTTTTTAAATAAACATAGAAACTATGTACTTTACACTTGGATTACTAAGTTTACATAGTGATTTTGAAATCAAAACTAAAGGGTTTCGTTGTCAAATGATGAGTAATATTTGCTCTTGCTTAGACTTGTGTTTATACATCATAATAGTGGTGATTTTAACATGTGGGTTCTTGTTATATATTGTTTAACATGTGGGTATTGATTAATCCTAATCTTGATTATTTCTACCATGCATTAGCCTTGGTAAAGGCATGCAAACAACATGTTTGTGAAAATGTCTAAGTGAATTGTCTAACCACATGTTGGTGATGTTTTGAGCTAGAGAAATGGACCAATAAGTATGAATGGTTGATAAATGATATTGTAAATATATTTTGAGCCATTTATTATTAATTGATGATCTTGTTTGGTTAATGGATAACAAGGGGTTAAAGTGTCTACACATGAAAATGAACTTGAACTGTGTGTTGAGCTTAAGTGTGGAGAGAATGTGGTATAAGATTGCTAATAAAAAGTGAATAGTTTGTGAAGGTCTTGATGACCATATATTGAATTATATGATGCACTGAATTGAGGCATCGACCTATTGAAATGGTTGAGAAACAAGGGCTCCTATTAAGACCATATGGTTATACATTGTTTAAATTAGCTAAATGGGTTAAATTCCTTAAGTGTGAATTGAATAGATGATGATATATAGACAAAGGTTTAGAGTCCCAATATTGGAAAATAATGTTCTTAATGGTTTGAGGTTAAATTCCCTTGACAAATGAGATGGCTTGAGGTTAAGTTGCCTTACCTAATGAAAACGCTTGTGGTTACTATGACTTTCTCAAAGAGATCTCATGAAGTTAAAGTCCCTCACCGAATAAAATTGCATGTGGTTAGATTCCCTCATCTAATATGGCATAAGGTTAGAGTCCCTTGCCGAATGAATGTGTATGAGGTAAGCGTCCCTTGCCAAAATGAATTAGTGTATATGGTTAGATTCCCTTGTCTAAGGAAAAGTAAGCGTGATTAAAGTTCTTGGGCTAGTGAATAGTGTTCAAATCAATAAGTGTGGAAGGTCAGAGTCCTCCACTTTATGTCTAATGATTGAGTTCTTACAGAGTATCGATAAGACTTGTTCCCTTGTTTGGCATATTGTAAGAAACACAAAATCCTAAGCTTGATGCAGTACTGTAAAAGATATTAAGGGGTCCCAGACTTAAAAAAATTTAGCTAAGCATTCATACTTAGAGCTATTTTAGCCTTCATAAGTTGGTGATCCTCTGTCATCACTCTCATGACCTTAAAGTAATGTTTTTAGGTTGAATCATGATCAGGAATATTAGTAGGTGTTCTTGGACAAGTTTCAAACTTTTTGGACTTCGTTTGAACATATTTGAAATCTCAAACCAGTGAATCAATGTGATCTCAATATGCTGCATTTCCCACCACGTCGATGAGTATTTTTCCCCATCTCTTAATGCAAATTCTTATGAACAGACATGGACTCGATGTGGCATGTTGCTCTGTGCATCACTAGTCTAGTTTTCAATAGTCAAAAACCTGTATCCAAAGGGGTAAATAGGTCTTTTCTCATTTTATATCAGTTGCCAAAACATGTAACTAAGTCGTCCAAAAGAAAAAATTTACTTATTCTCTATAGAATATTTCAAGAACAAACCCTAGTTCATCACATTCAAGAATCCAAGTACCAAGGAAATCCATCTATCTTTCAGAATTCAAAGTTTAAGGTATGTCAAGTGCTCATCCATGGATCCTTTCCACCATTGGAGTTCAAGAAACTACTTTTAAAACTTCAAGTGTATTGATTTCATGAATTTCATGTTGGGTTTGATTATATTCATGATGAAAATGATTAATTGGGCATCTAATACATGTTTTGTTACAAGTTTTATGTGAAGTTATTTGATATTTGTATAGAATCATGTGAATCCATGCTAAACCCTCGAAATTATGAATGGGGATTTGAATTATAATGTCTATATGTTGTTAAGTGTCATGTGCATAGATTATGTTCTCCAAGTGTTCGAAAAATTTCTCATGAGAATAAAGAAAAAGGGAAAACAGTCATGTCATGTTAGGTTATGTGCAAGTTATATCATGCAAATGTTTGATGGAATGTCTTTATGAATGAGTTATGATCAGGTGCATATGGTTATTCCTTTCAAGTTTATGCTATGATTTATTTTTAATGCTATCGAGTCCTGGAGGTATTTAATACCCAACAATTTATCTGTTTACATAGAGATAGTGTCTGTTACAAAATAATCTTAGTCATATCATGATCAGTAGTACTCTTAGTAAGTTACAGAACTCAAAAAAAACTCAGTAGACTCAGTATCAATCCAATCCAATATAGTATTCAGTTCAGACCTCAGTAAATTCAGTCAGTTAATAATATTTTGTTGTATTCCATCAGTCAATGAAACTCAGTGAACTCAGTTCATTTTAGTTAGACAGTATAATTAGTTACAATTCTATCAAATCTAGTATGAACTTGGAATTAGTTCAATGTCTATTCTATTGGGAGTAGGATTCAGAACCTAGCAAACCTAGGGATGGGGGCATTCCTACCAGTAGAGGGTTTGACCCTTGTAGCAATCCCTATATTACCGAACTATGTAGCTTGTGTAGGTTGAGATACATTTGTGCTAGACTAGAGTTGATACATATAATATGAGTTTTCCTACTAGTGAGGGTTGATGAAAGAGCTTCCTGCCAAAGAGGGTTAACTTACAGTTGTCTTTACCCATGGCACGGTACTGATACCCCTCCAACTGGAGTTATAGGTTAGACCCCCATCTATTTAGAAAGAGGAATGTTGGTTAGATGATTACCTCTCATAGTTTTAGTTTCAATCTTCAGAATAGAACTCAGTTTAGTTTTATTGAAATCAGGACTGTCAGACACAGTTACTCAATTAAGTATGGAACTCAGAATAGTTCTATAGAATCAAGAATTTCAAATGCGGTCACCCAGTTAACAATAATACAGTATCAATAAACTCAGATATCAGTAAATTAGAAATTCAAAACTCAGTATCAAGTGTTATCACGACTTCAGTTATAGCTTACGTATTCATGCATGTACTTTTATTCAGTTATACTCATGTTATTTAGTCAGTATTGTTCATGCATATTAACGCATTCATCTCAGCCTACCTCACTTAGCATACAAGTACATTCAAGGTACTAACGCATACCTTTATTTTATGCTATGATGTCTTATATCATAGGTTTAGATGCACAGGCTCTCGATCATACTTAGCATCCGGATCTATCAGCAGCCGACTAGTGGTGAGTCCACGTAGTTTGAGGACATGATTATTACTTCAGTATCTCAGTTTGTCAGTGTTTTGTAGTCGGGGTTAGTTAGGGGTTTGTCCCATCAATCTCTTATTCAGACAGTAGAGGCTTATCATACTAGAGTATTTTAGAAAAATATATCAATATTTAATTTTCAGTTCTCGGTATTTATTTTGTGTTTTGAACCTTATGGAAAGTTTCTTCATAATTTCCGCATAATATAGTATTATTACTCAATTATTACAGTTTGTACCAATCATGGGTTAGGTTTTGGTCCCTTGATATTATGAGCACCGTGTACATCTGGGGTACAAACTTGAGGTGTTACATACTTGATATCAGCGCCAGGTTCAAGAGAGTCCTAGAAAGTCTGAAAGCAGCGTCTAGTAGAGTCTTGTGCATAGGTGTGTAGTGCATCACACTTATAGATATGAAGCTATTAGATGCTTAGGAAAAGTTTCCCTTCTTTCAATATTCATGTCGTGCGAGTAAGCAAGAAATTAAGTTAATCTATCAGTCTAATCCATTATTTTATTTTCATTTATAGAACATGCCTCCCAAAAATACTAAGGAAAGGAGAATCAAAATATAGTCAGCACCTTAGCCTATCCATCCAGATCCCGTAGATGAACATGTCTCTCTCTCTGAATGTAGAGCATCTTTCACCACCCTAGATCATTCTGTGGTAGCCTAGAATGAACTCTCAGTTGCCATTCTTTCTAAACTAGTGGACAATACTTCTGCATCTAGGATTTAGGACTTTACCCAAATGAACCCTCAATCTTTTACTAGTTCAATGTCAGATAAGGACCCATAGAAATTTCTTGATAAGGTGCAGAAGGTTACAAATATTATGTGGGTGAAAGCTAGTGAGAGTATCAAATTAGCTGCATATCAGTTGTAGGATGTGGCTCACTCATTATTCAAATAGTGGAAAGCTGAGAGGGCCCCAGATGAAGGGCCCATTGAATGGGAGGAGTTCGCTATTACTTTTCTAAATAGGTTCTTCCCACTAGAGTTGAGGGTAGCGAAGGTTTAGGATTTTATTAATTTCAAGCATGGAAACATGATATTATAAGAGTATTCTCTTAAGTTTACTCAATCAGCCAGATATGCTCCTCATGTGGTAGCAGATAGTTGATCTATGATGAGCAAGTTTATGTTTAGCGCGTCAGATAGTGTGGTCAAGGAGTGTAGGACTAGAATATTGATTAAGGAGATTGACATATATAGGCTTATGGTCCATGCTCAGCAGATAGAGGAGGCTAAGAATAAAAAGAAGGAGAGAGAGAACAAGAGAGCGAGAACAGGTAGTTTTAACTTTACTCAGCCTAAGTCAGAGGGTGGGAATCATTCTCAGTTCTGCTTAATATCCCCAGTTCCATTTCCATCCTTAGATAGTGCTCCTATTTTTAAATTTAGAGATGGCAATAGAGATAGGGCGTCAGGCTCTAAACCTAAGAGTAGTATTAGTACTTCCGAAAAAAATCCTCTCTACCAGAAGTATGGCAGAAACCATCAAGGTTTCTGTAGAGCTGGCAGTGACATATGTTTCAGATGTAGCAAACTAGGCTACAGAGTCAGACAGTGTCCTCAAGCTGGTTTGCAAAGTCAGTATAACTGTTCCTCAGCTCAATCCTATCGCCAAAATTAGTAGGGTGTTGCTTCCAGTGCCACTAGTGGGAAACTCCCAAAGAGACTCTATGAACTTTAGTATAGACAGGATCAGGAAAGTTCTCCTGATGTGGTCACTGGTATGTTACAAGTTTATCATTTGCATATTTATGCTATGCTAGATCCAGGAGCTTCTATGTCTTTTGTAACTCCCTATATTGCTGTTGACTTCGGAGTCAGTCCTAAAATTCTAGCTTAGCCTTATCAATCTCTACCCCAATGGGTAAAGCTATCATAGATCGACGGGTATACAGGAACTATCCGGTTATGATAACTCTGAAAGTCACTTCAGCAGACTTAGTAGAATTAGAGACGACTGATTTTAATGTCATTCTTAGAAAAGATGAGCTTCATTTCGAATATGCCTCAGTCGACTATAGAAATAGAATTGTCCAGTTTTAGTTTCTAAATGAGCCCATCCTAGAGTAAAGAGGTAGTACTTTAGCACTTGGGGGTCAACTTTTTTTCTACCTCAGGGCAAATAAAATGATATCTAAGAGATGTGTCTACCATCTCATTCGAGTCCAATACTATAGTTCAGAAACCCCTACTCTTGAGTCAGTATCAGTAGCATGTGAATTCTCAAACGTGCTCCCTGAGGATTTTCGCAGAGTTCCTCTCGAAAGGGAAATCGACTTCAGAATAGACCTTCTTCCAGATACTTAGCCTATATCTATTCTTCCATATAGAATGGCTCCAATAAAACTCAAAGAATTGAAAGATATCCTAGATAAGGGATTAATCAGACCTAGTGTCTCCCCGTGGGGTGCACTAATTCTATTCATGTGTACAAAAGACGGTTCCCTCAGAATGTGCATTGACTACCACCAGTTAAATAAAGTCTCAGTCAAGAAAAAGTATCCACTTCCCAGAATTGATGACTTGTTTGACCAACTTCAGGGTGCCAGTTACTTCTCTAAGATAGACCTCAGATTAGGCTATCATCACCTCAGAGTCAGAGAATGCGACATTTTGAAAATAGCTTTTAGAACTCGGTATGGTCACTTTGAATTCATAGTCATGTCCCTTGGTCTTACCAATGCTCGAAAAAAATTCATGGACTTTATGAACCGTTTGTTCAAGCAATACTTGGAAATATTCATTATAGTATTCATAGATGACATCCTTGTCTACTCCCGTAGAGAATATGATCTTGCAGACCATCTCAGAATAGTATTACAAACTCAGAAACCATCAGCTATTCACCAAATTTAGTATGTACAAATTTTGTCTAAGGTTAGTATCTTTCCTTAGCCATATCATTTTCAATGATGGCATTAGAGTTAATCCCCAAAAGACCAAAGTAGTGAGAAACTGGCCCAGACCTATCTCCCCATGAGATATCAGGAGTTTCTTGGGCTTGGATGGCTACTACCGACGTTTTGTTGAGGCATTTTCCTCTATTGCATCCCTCATTTCCAGATTGACTTAGAAGAAAGTTAAGTCTTAGTGGTCAGATTCTTATGAGAAGTGTTTTTAGGAGTTAAATACTCAACTCAGTACAACCCCAGTTTTGACTCTATGGGATGGTTTAGATATATTTGTTGTGTATTATGATACAACCAGAGAAGGTTTGGATTATGTCCTTATGTAGAGAGGGAAGGTGATAACCTATGCATCTAGACATCTCAAACCCCATGAAAAGAACTATCCAACTCATGCTCCTAAGTTAGAAACAATAGTTTTTGCCTTAAAGATTTGGAAGCACTATATGTATGGAATGCACGTTGATTTGTTCACTGACCATAAAAGCCTACAGTATGTGTTCTGTCAAAAAGACCTAAACTTCTATCAGAGAAAGTGGTTGGAGTTACTGAAAGACTATGACATGAGCATCCTATATCATCTGGGTAAAGCTAATGTAGTGGCTGCTGCTCTAAGTAGGATGTCTATAGGTAGTGTTTCTCAAGTTGATTATTGTAAGAAGAAGTTATCTCAAGAAGTTCATCAGCTTCCTTGACAAGGTGTCTGCTTAGTTAAATCAGCAGAAGGTAATGTATGGGTGCAGAGTAGTTCAGAATAACCCCTGGTTTCTGAAGTGAAGGAAAAGAAGGATAGGGATCCCAGCACAATTAAATTGAAGGAATCAATCAGAGATCAAAGGATAGAGGTTTTCTCCTAAGTGGGAGATGGTGTACTACATTATCAGGGTCGGCTATGTGTGCCAGATGTAGATAACCTGAGACAGTGGATTCTTGTAGATGCACATGGTAGGCATTACTCTATTTATCTAGGGGATGCTAACATGTACCGTGATTTACAGGAGATTTATTGGTCTAGTAGGATAAAAAGAGACATTGTAGAGTTTGTAGCTAAATGCTCAACATATCTGCAATTTAAGATTGAGCACCAAAAATATCGTGGGTCTATGTAGGAGTTTAGTATTCCCACTTGGAAGTGTGAATAGGTGAAAATGGACTTTGTGACAGGTTTTCCTCATACTCGTCATTAGCACAATTCCATTTGGGTAATTGTAGATAGGATGGCCAAATCAGCTTATTTCCTACCTGTTAATACCTCTTATTCAGTCAAGGACTATGCCAAACACCGCTTCATAGAGTTGATCAGATTGGACGGAGTTCCATTATTTATAATCTCATAAGAGGTATGCAGTTTACCTCTTATTCTTTGAAGGCGTTCTAAAAGGGTCTTGGTACTCAAGTCCACCTTAGTGCATCTTTTCACCATCAGATAGATGGTTAAGCAGAAAGGACCCTTAGTGCATCTTTTCACTCTCCAATGGTATTAGTTGTTAGATCAAGTCAAAATATATGAATAAACTCTATCAAAATAAGCTTTTGTAGTTGACAAATATTTTTTGTAAAGAAAATGAGAATGATTCTTTCTTTTTTATAAATTATAGTTTACAAGAGTATTAGTTGAAAATTGTTTTTCAAGGATTTTCCTATGTCTATGTCAATCGGAATGGATAAAGTAGTCATGAGATTAAAAATTAGGCAACCGAGCTCTTGTGATACTATTTCACTCATTGCTTCATCCAGTCCTTCAAAATTTTAATGCAACCCCTTCAAGTGATGATTTTGAATATTTAAAAGAAGACCCAATAGAATAAAGGACTATAGTAGAATATGATCCCTATATACATGATGAATTTCGAATATATTATATTTAAAAGGACCTTGATAACCTATAAAACATATCTCCAAAAGCTTAGCGTGAGATGAAGAAATACCAATGTCTAAATTTCATCATAGTAGGTTCAAGCATCAATATATCAAGTGGTTAGAGTATAATGTATCAACAAATATTGATTATGTTTTATGAATCTATTTAATTTGAAAAGAGAGTGAATTTTGTTAAAAGAAAATAAGAGATGTTGTTTTTATGAGAAAAGATGTTAAGAATTAGAATGAGGCTAAGGATAGATTCGAATCTCATATTGGCATGGTAAATATCTTTCATAACAATTTTTTAATCATGATGATTGATTTTATGAATCAATCATAATCAATTTACACATTTTTGACAACTATTTGAGAAAAAAAATTCAGTGTCATTTATTGGATGTTTCAATAGATGTGGAAATATTACTCCTAAGATTATGATTTGTTTGTAATATTTATGATGAAATTATACCATCTATGAGTAGAGGTTTATATCTTGAATTTTTACAATGGTATGGAGTCATGAATTAGGATGTTAGGAGCATTATATTGAAAAATGTCCCAAAAATAAACTGATGTGATGTCCAAAAGCATAAAAATATATTGTTGATGCTAGTCCAAAATAAAAAATCAAAGCTATCATGAATGACTTAGATGGTCATTATTTTGAAATACTAGATGATGATTCAAAAGATATATCACATAAGGGGAAAATAAAATGGGTTTATGATATTTTAATAAACAGGTGTAGTAATAGATCAATTTATTGGTGTTGCCCATATTAATAATACATTTGCACAGGCATTAAAGGAGATAATATATTTCTTTAGTTTGGATTACTCCTTAGTTCCATCTTAAATACATGGAAAAGGTTATGATAATTTTAATAACTTGCAAGAAAACCTAAATGGTCTTAAAAATTTATTTTCTATGATACTCCAACTGCATATTTCACTTATTTTTTTGCTTAACAATTAGCACTGACATATGTGATCCAGTTGAAGAATAATTCAGATATGGGTAATTTGTTTGTTTCTATTAATAATATGTTGATGTAAAACCCTATACTGATCTCAAGGGTCACCCATTAGTTAGGACTAACTCCACAATTTTTGTCTTTACCTGTGGCACTGTACTGACACCTTTCCATTTGGGTTTATAGATTGGACCCCAGCTTAGTTATCTTTTCTTATTTAGGGCATGTTGCTTAGCTGATTACCTCCAACAATTTCAGTTTCAATCTTCAGTTTAGAACTTAGCTCAGTTTTACAGAATTGGGACTGTCAGACACAGTCAATCAATATAAGTAATTCAGTTATCACTAATTTCAAATATCAGTTATACAGTTATCAAAACTCAGTACATAGCTTCAGAAAAGCTCAGTTATAGTATACACGTACTCTTATATTCAGTTACTCAATATCATTTAGTCAGTTATTGTTTATGCATATGAACCCTTGCATTCAACCTTACATTATCTATCATACCAATACATTCCCACGTTCTGACGCATACTTTCCTATGCTTTGATGTTTCATATCATAAGTTCGAACGCTCAGGTTCCCAACCACACATAGTAGATTCAAACTCAGCTAACATCATGTTGAGCAATGAGTCCTCCTAATTCGAGGACAGTGTTTTATTTCATTATCTCAATAGACTCAGTATTTTAGTAGATGGAGTTAGTTGGGGGATTGTCCCATCAACTCCACTTTCAGACAGTTTCAGGTAGAGGCTTTTTGGACTAGTTTCAGTTAGTATTCTGTTTTACAGATACTATCACATATGTTATATTTTATCAGTATTTTAGATGTTTTTAACCTTATAGAATTTTAGCCTATTATTTCTCATTTATATCAGTACTATTGTTTAGTGCTCACAACAGATATCATTCATGGGTTAGCTTGTGGTCCTTCGGGGTCGTAAGCACCATGGACGACTAGGAGGTACTCCATGATTGGTACAGTTGAATATTGTTGCAGCATCTTTTGAAAATTGTTAGATCATATTGTAAGTGTGGGAATTTTCTCAAACAACATCGATCTACAAAGTTAGAAAAGTTACTCCTTTTTGGTGAAGTACATATACAACAGGGATTCAATTATGGATCTGAACTTTGACTTCCATGTGACACTTGCTGAGGTTCACCTAATAAGACATCAAAGAAATTTAGTGATATTTTTGAGTGAATTCTTTATTTACTTTAATTTACTTTATGTGACTATCCAAATTATATTGATAGACTTAGAACTGAAACTCTTATGAATATGTTAAGGAGTCTAATTTTGCGTTTATGTTGCTCTTGATGTCTCACGACCTTACAAACCAGGCTTTGTGGGAACTTACTCTAATCCACCAATATAGGAGAACCCTTACGACCCATTCAAAAAACATGAAAAAGTTATAAAAGTTTTAATAAAAATTTAAAATCTGATAAATATTACAACATTTTTCAAGGATACAATAAATGAAAACACATTTTTTAGCACCTAGCCTAGATATGTACAAGATATTCTAAAATAGAGTAAAGAATAACACAGAATCAACTTCCACCATAAAAAAAAGAAGACAGAAGTGGTTGGAGGTCTCTAACCGCATCATATAAGAAACATCATGTCACAACCCAAATGATCATTATTGGCACCCACCCTAACATAATGGTGGAGAACCATCTACCCCAACCCATACAAAGTCAGCCAAACACTTCATAATTTTATTTTCATCAAATTTTGATTTCAAAGTTAATAAACATAATAATAATTAATCAAAAAGAAAGTCCAACTACATCTATATCATAACTAAAAAATAATGTGTGGAAGCTCTATCATAACACAACACCATCATTAGTGGTACCCATACTGCTCACACAATCGGAGAACCATGTTCAGTTAAACACCATTTGAAAATCAAGATTTAAAGAGATAAAAAACTAATCCGTTCATTCAGATATCCAATACCTGATCAAAATATAATTACAACCAAAATACAAAACATTATACTTAGAAAAACCATCCCTACATTCCAAAAGATATCTCTACCAAAACATCTGAAGATTTTCAAAAAAAGGGGTGCAACCCCAAAAACTAAAATGAAAAACATAAAATAAAATGAAGACTTTGTCATACAAGAAGGACTCATAGTACTATAAAACATATTTCTCACCCTTGAAAACAAAGTCAATCACTGTAGTCAAAAGTAATGTTTCGTAGGAGCCACTGGAATCTATGTTGCACTCACAAAAGTAAGAGAATGTGTAATTTCAACATTTAAGAAAACAATGGTGTACTATTAGGGTCATTTGTCCAATTCAATATGAGAACATAAACACATAACCAAGTTATAGTACAACAAGTTAATCCATGCTCAGCCATCACATACTTTGCAATACAACTATTACATAAGTGACTTAAGATTTCAATAAACATGTCAACATATTTTCACCAAGTTATGTTCAGCAAAGCCAAGTAAAAATAAGACAAGAGGTTAAACAATTATCAATCGTATAAACATATTCCCTGGTTCACTCATGGAACTATGAAACTCACCTATCCCCTATACAGACACATGTTAGGTTAAACATCAACTCTGTAGTCATAACCTGTAGGGTAAAAGTTCTATCTATGTACTAAAATTCAAGACACAAGTGTCTGCCTAGTTTGTTTCTCCAATAACCTGTGAGAACTTTCAAATACTAAACGTTTCATATTTTGTAGTAAGGTAGGTCAAATCACACAACAATATAAAGTCATTTAAATTTTCCACACCACACAACCTACACTCACAACCTACACTATAAAGTAATTAATATGCACATATATCATAAATTGGTTTAAATAATAATAACATCACCCACCTCAAACAAAACATTCACAACTCCTCTAATCCATAGTTTTCCCCTTCTATGCAATTAATGCTTGCTCTTGGTATATAACATGTATATAAAAACATAAGTTAGTAAAATCGCCTGCTATGCTGAGATTATAACTCACTCCCAACCCCTAAGGCCATGTTCATGATCACTCCTTTCTCATTTTAGGTCTTTTCTATTGTAATTTACTTAAAACTACCAATTCCATAGATTAATTAGTTATTAGTGAAATGCAAGGGTGCGTTAACCATTAAAATCAAAACTCATTAAATTATTACATTATTTCCTCTGTTCCACCAAAACTAACAAAAATAAGTCCTAATCTCCCCCCTGTTGAACTCCATATATTAGCATTTCTATGGCTTAATTACCAATTATGAGTTAACAGAGATGAATTCCATACCTTAGTAATGCCAATAATTAAAATCCAATGAAAATTGCCCAAGCTCACCGTTTTTTAACCCAAAATGAGTTTTTTGAAAAAAGAATTATTTAGGTATATAATCTATTAAATCTATAACTTTTGCTGCTATAGCAGGTGCTGATTAGGTCTAACCATCACCATTGCAAGTATTTCTCTGTTGTAGTAAGACTCCGCTATAGAGGCGTCCATTCCACTCTAGAGGCACCGATGGTATTTAATGTATAATTTTGCCTGAAAATTCCAATTTTTGAACCACACCTTAAATCTGTGATATTACTAATAATGTCCTTTAAGCTATGGTAAATTCCAAGAGTTCTAATTACCCAAATTCAATTAAGTAAATTTGTATGAGTTCCTTATTTTCTTAACTAACTAAAAATCAAATCTACCACAACTAAATTCTCTTAAATTAGTCCCAGATTTCCCTTTATCATACCTCACTTTGATTTTGCGTAAAACTAGCATAGCCAAGAATTTGTTACTTTAAAATTGGAATGAATTTTAACATGAGATTTTAAAAGAGAGATTCATACATAATTACTATGGTCATTACATCTAATACCAATTACCCATCATTCATCCCAAATTGTCAAACATGAAAAATAAGCTAAAAAGAAGAGAGAAGAGAGTACATGTATTCTCAAGTAATTAAGGGTACTTGTCCTACATGTCCTTATCAGTTTCCTTAAATGGCTTCTTTAATTGGTTGATGCTTCTTTTAAACCTTAATTGAATGACTTTCCTTTGTCTTTAATTTTCAAATATCTCAATTCACAAGCACTACTGATTCATTCTCATAAGCCAAGTCATTATCTAGAGGAATTGAGTCCTACTTAATAATTTATTCCCCATCCCCATGGTACCTTTTCAGCATAGAGATATGAAATATCGGATGGACCCTAATTCATCTAGATGGTAGAGATTACTTGTACATAAAGAGACCTATCTTTTCAATAACATCAAAAGGACCACTATACCAATTTTTGAGCTTATTCCTATTGCCAAAACTTATGACTTCTTTAATGGGAGACACCTTCAGAAAATACTTGCTGTCCAAACTTGGAGCTTATATCTCTTACTTATGGTTTGCATACTCTATCTTCCTACTTTGACCAACCGAGAATTTGGTTTGAATGAAACCTACTTTCTCTTAATCCTCTTTTACCAAATTAGTTACCAAAGGTCTTACATCGCCAGTCTCAAATAACTCAAAAGGTGGCCTACATTGCTTTCAAAAAATAGCTTTAAATAGTGCCATATAAATATAGGAGTGATAGATTTTGTTGTATTAAAACTTACTCAATGAAAAACAATGGTCCCAATTACCACCAAAATCAATCACTTAAGACATAAACATGTCCTATAGCACCATAATCACCCTCTCTGAGTCCCCATCAGTTTGAAGATAATAAGCCATGTAAGCTTGGTATTCATCTTCTTATACAACCTATCCCAAAAATTAGAAGTGTACTTTTTTCATGACCTTATTTTGAAGTTCATGAGATGTGCCATGGTTTTATGGCACTTTTGATCTTTATAAATAAAAATTATGCCGGTACTTAGGTCCTTTTTGGTAGATGTGATGTGTTTTTGTATTTGATTTACAATAAAATATAGTTTGGAGAAAAACAAATAAGAAAAGAATTGAAGTGTAGTAGAGGACCCACTACTGTCTGTAAGTGTGACATACGTCCACCATAAGTCCATTCGTAAGTAGCATAAGAAAAATTCCTGATAGTTAAAAAGATTTCAAGTTTTTCTGAGACCTATGAAGGCCTACTTATGGTGTGTAAGCGAGACTTACGCTCCTCGTAAGTTCTCTTATAAGTGGGTAATCTGAAGTTGACGATTTTCTTGGATACTTAAAACCCAACTAAGGTTTGTAAGTAGTACCTATGGCTCATACGTAGGTCCGTAGGTAGGTGTTGAGTCTATTTTTCTCTTTTATTTTAGTTAGAATTTTTAGGTTTCTGATATATCCTATAACTACCCTATAGATATTTTTTATTAGTTTATGCACTCTTTATACTTACAACAGTATATTGATATAGAGATACACTTTTGATCTTGGAATCCTTGTTTATGACTTTTACTATTTGACATTCTTTTTTTCATTTTTAATTTATTATAAGATTATTCATATGCATTCTGTCATGAATTCTAAGGTTGTTCTTACAAACATGAGCAGCTAAACATCTTAATTGGGGTTGTAGCAACCCTAATGAAGTAACCAAGTCAAGGAAGTGAAAAGTTTTTCTTAATTGATGTTCTTGCATGTATTGTGATTTTTTTTATTTGATGACTGTAGATGTTAAGAACCTACCCGTATTTGATACTAATTCGAGAAAGAGGTTGATATTAGGAAAAGAAGATCACAAGAGTAATTTAAAGCTATCAAACTTTATCTAATTAACTTAAGACCCAAAAGGATATAACTAATCAAAGATCTAGGCTAAGGGTTAGTAAAACAACACTCTGATGCCCAAAATGAGATAAGTGAAATTCTCCAAAGGGTGTCAATTGACATATTTAACTTGTTAGATTATTTATGCAAGGCATTAAGATATCTTAAAAAATTATGATAATTCTACAGAGTTAGAAACTTAGAAAAAAACAGTCCTAGTATTTATTTCATATTGATTTTGACCTAAAATGATCAAGATTTGTTACAGCTGCTAATGTTTTCAGAACCCCAATTTACTTTTTTCACTTTTGACTACTTCAACAAGAACTAATAGACATTTGGTATACTCTCTATTAGTTTCATCCCAACAGTTATTGGGTTCTTTATTTGATAGCTACAATGTTATACTTTCTTGGAGGTTTAATTTCAGGTAACATTGAATTTTGATGTTTTCCTAAGGAATATGGTTATGGATTGATTGATTGAAGTTGTTGGTTATCATTACTTTATTATTCTTGGGGTGTACATCAGTGTATGCCCAGTACTCGGAGTCAAGAAAATCCCTTGATACCACTTGATATTGAGTTGTAGTGGACCTTATGAAAGAATCATAAGATAAAAGAACATGAACATGGGGTTAAAGATGACCCTGATGTGATTTTTCCACCTCTATTTGATGTATAAAAAATAGTCACACAAACTATCACATGGTTACTAGATAAAGTGAAACTGACGAAGGAAGCTTTTTTTCCATACAACTCAAGAGAAGAAAGCAAGACAAGAAGAAGAGCATCGACCAACACTCGACAAAGATAGAGTTAAATCCCTCACTTTTTACTACTTACCAATGTCTGATGATCTGATGGAAGATTTAGGGTATGTTCAGCCTATTATCATTCCTTCTAAGTTGTCCCAGGGAATTAGTTTGGAATTATAAGTGTTATGATGTAGCTACTTTATTTGAAGTATGTGTTTGCCAGTTTACCAACTTAATATGCGACCATGCACATCAGGAATTTCATTGGGATTTGCACTTCATATAATTTACCTATGGTAAGTCAGGAAGCTTTGAGACTCAGGTGGTTCCATTATATAGACTATCTCACAGGTCCATCAACAATTGGAATTAGTTGAAAAAATACTTTTTCAATTGATTTTTTCCACCTTTTAGAAAGTTGTAATTTAAACATGAGATTTATAATATTACGCAATTTTATTCAAAAGGATTGTACGAGACATGGTTGTGGTTTAAGAAGAAGTTGATGATTATGTCCTATCATAGAATTTTAGACAAAACCTTGCTTAAGATATTCTATAGAGCATTAAATTTAAAAAACAAACATACAACTGATTTTATTACTAATAGGTTCTCACAAGCCTTCATTGGAAATTACTTGAGAAAATCTTAGATCAGGTTTCTAATACTAATTGAGGATGGCATACTTGCGAGGAAAGAAAAGAGTCAGTACTTATGCTATTGGTGCTTACAGTAAGTAGGGAGACCTAGATGATACTATCGATCAATAGGTAACACAACTGAGGATGGAGATTGGGTTACTTACAAAATAGTTTGTAAGTATGAATGTTGAAAAGGTGAATGCAGTGGTCATGCAATGTTAGTCTATTAGATATGATAAGTCTGACTTAGAGTAGGAGGCTAAGTATTTATAAAGAGAGATGACGATTTTTCAAGCTAAGGTCTAAGGGTCCAATTAGGACTTTTGGAACTCAAGGCAAACGAATCAAAGTTGGAAAAATTATGGTGACACGTATAGGGATCAAAGCTGATAGAGATGATGACTGGAGGCAAATAGATAATTATAAGGATAATAGGGGTGTGTATGTTCAACTGGGGAACCAATATACTAATTTGAGTATGGAAGAATTACTTGCAAAGTAATTTAAGGGTTTCCTTAAGGAGATTAAAGCTAATATTTTAGGAATAAGACAGAATGTAGAATCACTTATTACTATGATGAAGTAGCAAGAGAACCAATTTGGTCAGATGTCGAAAACTCCAAATCAACATTTATTAGGCACTCTTCTGAGCAACACTATTCAAAATCTAAAAAATAATTATTGCAGCCTAGCCATCACCACTTAGAGTGGTACGGCTACTATTGATAATCATATCCCAGTAGTTGATGAGTTGGGAAATGTTACCATTGATTTGGATGATGCACCCAAACATAAAACTAAAAAGTTATTAACTGATGATGAGACATCACAGAAATTAATGGGGGTTAAAAAATAAGTGTATACTAATAAAGGAAAGGGTAAGGAGTTCAAACCAGTGTTAAAGACCATTACACAACCTCCCATTTCTTATCTTTAAAGGTTTAAGAAAATGAAGGAATAAGGGAAATATCAAAAGTTCATTTCAATGTTGAAAGAATTATTTGTGAATATCCCTCTCATAGAAACATTGGAGCAGATGCTCGGCTCTCCCAAGTTTATGGAACATTTAGTAATTAAGAAGCAAATGGTAAGTTTTGAGCCTGCAGATAATATGCACCATTGTAGTTCTATTTCTTTCCAATCATTGGTTGAGAAGGAAGAGGATCCTCAAGATTTTACTATTCCTTACACTATTGGGTCCCTAAATTCACTTGAGCATTGTGTGACTTGAGGACTAGCATTAATCTGATGCTACTATTTGTGTACAAGTAGTTGGGGTTATGGTCACCTAAGCCAATGGATGATATTGTTGATATCTGATCAAAATGTGAAAAAACCAATTGGTATTTTGTCTGATGTTTTGGTGGAGGTATCTTTCTTTATATTCCTAGCTTATTTTATGATTCTCAACTATGAGGTAAATTTTTATGTCCCCATTATTTTAAAAAGACTTTTTTCTAACCTATGGGAGGGTTTGGTTGATATGGAGATGAGACATATTAAATGCAGGCTAGATTATGAATAAGTTGCTTTTATTGTTGGGAAGTTGATGAGATAGTCAAAAGACTTATGTATGGAATTTATGATGGATATTATTGAGGATAATGTAGTGAGTATACCTATTGAGGAAAGACTAAGTGTAGAGGCATTACCTGTGGTTACCATGAACTTCAGTTGTAACAGTATTGATGAGTAAGATCAGATGGTGAACACTCTTATTGGTAGAGTTTTTACACTTATTCTCCATGAAGTTGGATTTGGACTTAAAGATTATAGAGACTCCACCAGCTCAACCATTAATTAAGGATCCACCATTCTTAGAATCGAAGGACCTCTCTTCTCACTTACGTTATGCATTTTTTGGTGGAAAACAGTACCCTATCAATTATTATTACTGCAAATATCTTAGATACGTAAGTTGAGGCCTTACTTTCAACTTTGTAAAGTTATAAATAGGCCATTGGTTGGTCGCTATTGAATATTGTCAAGATTCCACCAGGAATTTGTACTCATAGCTTGAACTAGAATGTGTGCCTAGCATTAATCATCAATATCATCTAAATTTTTCAATGCAAAATGTTATGTAGAAGGATATCATCAAGCGGTTAGATGTAGGTGTGGTTTACCCAATTGCTGATAATAAATAGTTTAGCCTGATTTAGTGTGTTCCTAAGAAGGATGGGATCATTATTGTTCCTAATTATAAGAATGAGTTTTGTTCCCATGAGACTATTTACAAGATGTAGATTTTGTATTGATTATTAGAAACTCAACACTTAGACATAAAAGAATTAGTTTCCCATGTCGTTCATGGAACAAATATTAGACCGTCTTGTAGTTAAGGATGGTATTGTTTTCGTAATCTCTATTCAAGGTATGATATGATTTCTTTTTCCTCCAAAGACAAAGAGAAGACCACTTTCACTTTTTTATATGGTACGTTCGCATTCTAGAGGATGCCTTTTGGACTTTATAATGCTCCCACTACCTTTCAACATTGTATGCTGTCCATCTTTTCTGATATAGAAGAGGATACTATAAGGGTCCTTATGGATGATTTTTTAAATTGTGGGAGCCTCTTTTAATGACTGTTTTTCCCATTTAGCTAACACACTTAAGAGATATAAGGAGTGCAACTTTGTGTCCATTTGGAAGAAGTGTTACTTCATGGAGAGAAGGGGGGATAATTTTGGGACACAAGCTTTCAAAGAAGGATAGAGAGGTTGACAGAGCTAAAATTGAGGTGATTGAAACATTATTGCAACCTATTTTTGTCAATAGTATTCAGAGCTTCTATAGTCACACAGGGTTCTATAAGTGTTTCATCAAGGACTTCTCCAAAATTGTAAATCCTTTGTGCAAGTCATTTTAGAAGTAGTTGAAGTTTGTGTTTTATGATTCTTGTATCAAGGCTAGTGAGTGCCTAAAAGAGAGGTTGATTTTTGCTCCAATCATTATGCCTCTAGATTGGTCTCTTCCATTTTAGGTAATGGTCAAGCAAGATTCTATAGGTTGTTTATCAAGGACTTCTCTAAAATTATAAATCCTTTGTTGAATTTATTGTAAAAGTAGTATAAATTTGTGTTTTATGATGCTTGTATCAAGGCCATTGAGTGCCTAAAAGAGAGGTTGATTTCTACTTCGATCATTGTGTATTCTAATTAGTCTTTTCTATTTGAGGTGATGTGTGATGCTAGTGATGTTGTACTAGGAGTTTTCTAGGACAAAGGCATGATAAAATACTTCATCCCATCACTTTTGCTCGCAAAGCAGCTAACCCTATACAGAATAATTATACAGTGATTAAGATGGTTTTGCTTATTACTACTTTTGAATTTTTTTTATCCTTTTTGATTGAGACCAAATTCATTTTGCAGACTGGTCATGTAGGCTTTAGGTACCTTATGGAAAATAAAGATAGAAAGCCTAGTTTTATTCTACTAGTAAATTACTACAAGAGTTTTCTTTTGAGGTCAAGGATCAGAAGTGTATTAAAAATTAGGTTGCAGACTATCTATCCTACCTAGAAGGGAAGGAGATGCTCAAATTGGGGTATGAGGTTCAGATCAATGATACTTTTTTTGCATGAGCGGGTCTTGGTAGCATCATAAGATTTAATCTCCTAGTTTGCTAATTTTGTTAATTATTTGGCATAAAGTTATGCATAAAGTACGAAAGTATTTTTGGGATGAGCCTTTCTTATTTGGGGTGTGTGTGTATAATGTGATTTTGAAGTGTATTCCTAAAGTAGATAGGATGCACATTCTTGAGGCCAGTTACTCATCTGCAGTTAGAAGCCACCTTAGTGGTACACTCACAGACCATAATATGATGAACTATGGTTACTGTTGGCCGACTATTTATATAGATGCACCTGACTTTGCTTAGGCTTGTGACCAATTCCAATACCAAGGAAATATCTCACGGAAGTATGAGCTCCTCATAACACCTATTCTTAAGCTTGAGTTGTTTGATATATGGGGAATTAATTTCATCTGTTTGTTTGTGATTTCTTATGGTATGATGTATATATTGGTGGAAGTAAGAGCCTTTTGTATGTGTTTACTCAGAATGTGTTAAACCTTAAGCAATGGATATGTATTGAGCTTATAAATCATTATTACATGAGTCTTAACAACCATCCAGGTAAATCTAATATGGTTCCTGATGCTCATAGAAGGTTATCCATGGAAATTCTAGATCATGTGGTTGAGGAAAGCAGGAATTGGTTAAAGATATTAAACGTTTGGCTAACCTTTGTGTTCGTCTCCTAGACCTTAATGATTATGGCATATTTGTGCAGAAGGTGGTGCAGTCATCTCTTGGTATTGAATAAAGGAGAAGAAAGTGTTAGATCATGTCTTAATATTAATCAAGGGTGATGTAGTTAGGCAAAAGGTGATAGACTTCAAGATTAGTGGTGATGGTACCTTGCGGTACAAAGGAAGGTTATGTGTTCCCGACGTAGATAGATTATGTAGGAGGGTCTTGGATGAGGCACATGAGTCGTTCTATGCAATTCATTTAGGTTTTATTAAAATCCATCAAGACCTTAATGAAATGTAGTGGTGGAACACTATAAAGAGAGATGTGGCTAGTTTTGTGGCTAAGTTCATGGTTTGACAATAACTAAAAGTTGAGCACATGAGGCCTGGAGGATTGCTGACTATTGCTTGTTCAAACAATTTTCTTGATAGAGTGTCATAAAAGGTTGTACCTCCAAGATATTGTGAAGTCTCTTAGGGTGCCTATTTCTATAATGTTGGATTATGGCATATCATTTTCATTTCATTTGTGGCGGTCATTACATACAGATTTGGGGACTAAGGTGAGTCTTAGTACTGCTTTCCATCCGCAGTCAAATGAGCAAGGGGAAAGGACTATTCATACATTAGAATATATTCTCTATGTTTGCATGATTGACTATGGTGGTTGTTGGGTCGAGCATTATTCTCTTATAGAGTTTGCAAGTAATAATAGTAGTAACTCTAGCATTGGGATAGCTTCGTTTGAGGCCTTGTATGGTAGGAAGTATAGATCTCCTATTGAGTGGTTTGAGGTTAGTGAGGCATAGATGTTTGGCCCGAATTTTGTTCACCAAGCTATGAAGAAGTTGAATATGATTTGGAATAGTCTTAAAGCCTCCCAAAGTTGCCAATAGTCCAATGCGGATGTGAGATGTAGAAATTTAGAGTTTTAGTTTGACGATACGATGTTCTTGAAGGTTTCACCCATGAAGGGAGTGATGTAATTTAGGAAGAAGGGGAAGCTCAGTCCCCGATATGTTGGTGTGTAATTGGTTTTTTAAAGGGTTGGCAATGTTGTGCATGATTTGGAGTTTCCCTCTAGTTTGAGATCTATTTACCCGGTGTTCTATGTCTCTATGTTGAGGAAGTGTCTAGGTGATTCTTTATAGATTGTGCCTACCTAGGATATTGGTATTTTAGATTTTCTATCTTATGAGAAGGTCCAATTTGAAATCTTGGATCAACAGGTTTGTCAGTTGTGGACCAAGGATGTAGCTTTGGTGAAGGTTCTATGGAGGAACCATAAGATAAAAGAGACTACATGGGAAACAGAAGAGGACTTGAAGTCCAAGTCTAATTTCCTATTCTGGAAAGTCATGCTTAAGGTATGTGTTGCTCTTAGCAACTTTGTTTTTTGTCTTTGTTAATGGTAAGAGTGGATTGTGAATTTCTTTGTAATCTAATTTCTATCGTAAAGAAGCGTATAGATGTTTGGGGTTTTAATCATGCTAATAAATGCCTTATTCCGCCATTCAGAGATTAATGATCCATGTAGGGGAGAATTAAAATACCCTGGGTTTTATCCCTTGAAAATTTCCTGAGTTTTGAACTCACTATCCTAGTAATGACTCACCATATAATTCTTATGGTTTGGGTACGGGTTGGGAGATCCTAGTCATTAGAAGTCCAGTCGATGGTGCTTAGTATTCTACTATGGTTACGATTAGGGTAGTATGAGTCAAAAGGGTTGGGGATTGTTCGTTGGGTCATTTTCTTAATCAAATCAGTAACTTAGTGACTTGAATTGGATTTGAGTATGAGTGGCTCAGTAAGATCCCTGAGGATAGGTTATGGATGGTAAGGTTGTGTCATTTATTTTACAGTTTCAATCCTATTAGATTTTGTCTTGGGTACGACTGGACTATACAAGTCGTATGGTCTGTTCATAAGTAGGGGTCAGGATATCTTATGGTGTATAGTGAATGGGTGTCCAACTCAGTGTCTTGGTGACGAATCAATGGTACGAGTCGTATGTTGTGGTCATGAGTTACGAGGTCAACTCATACCCACCTGAGATATTTTTATAGCTTTAAGTTGGGGGCATTCTGTATATTTTCCCTTTTTAACTCCCTTTGACACCATGACATAAAACACTTTTTGGGACTTTATTAAAATATTATTCCTAATAAAACTCTCTAAAATTCTCTTTTAAACTCTTTATTTAAGAAAAAGCTAGGGTTTATTCAAAAGAATCAACTAAGGCTTTCGAGGGTGGTTTTTTTTTTAATCAATTTCCTTATTGTGTAAGGCATGTTACTTCTCCCTCAATGTTATGTCACAAAAAGCATGTGTTTTATCATCCTCTACTTATTGCATATACACAATCAATATATAGATATCCATGTTCTTAATCAATAAAGATGCATTGCTCCATAGAACTCACACATGGTACAATCCTAAGACAAACTTTTGCATCGTAGCCCTTATGCTAGAAAACATATCAAGAGCATACCTTGACAACTGATAGAATTTCAAGGTATTGATAACGCTCAAACTGCAGCTCTCGTAAGAGTGTAAGCGGTCGTTGTCAAATATAGAACCCAACTGGGTTGGGTGTCGAATCCCACAGGGAATACTCGGTCACTAAGTATTGCAACTATTATTAGACTGTTGGTCGAAAATTCTACGTAAAAGGGGGGATTTTATGCATGAAGTAAAAGTATCAAAATAGCAAAGTAAAAACGGAATATTTGGTAGGTTTTAATCAATAAGAATTGTAAGTTCGGGTTATGTCCACCTTATGAGTTCTACGTATCTATTGGCTATGAGTTATGCGGAATTCAGACATGCATGCACTTATAGAGTTTCGTATTCTATGGTAAATCCTAGTGTCTTTCGACCATCAAGGATTATCTCACTTTAACTCTTTCGAGCTTAAAACGTATACTACTAGTATGAATTCTCCAAGAGGTTCATCTAGTTACAGCACTAACTATTAAATAGGGGTTGGTATCCCTATTTCCTTGTCACTCTCTCTTTTCCAGACATGTAACTTTTCTTTCGAACAATTTAATGCTATAATGGCTTATTCTATACGTTTGCAACCACAAGAATTCAATTAAGATGAAGATAGTAATGATATAAACAACATACGTATCAAGAATTCACAAACTCATAGCAATAGATAGTATCTCATAAGGCTTCTATAAACCTAACAGAGAAATTTAGCTACTCATGAGTGCAACGGAGATCACAATAAGCATCATCATCATAGTAAAACTAGAATGATCTCACGTTGGAGAGGAGTGTGGCGTCACAACAAGGTTGACATTTTTCCTCTAGGTGTTTCCCACGAGTTAGCGTCTTTCTCTGTTAAAAATTGTAACGTGAATTAGGAGCGGAAGTTGAATGAAAAATACTTGAATTAATGAATGAGTGAATGCTGAAAAATTCAGCAAAATAGGGTTTTTATAACATCCTTGACCTAGTCCTACTGAAATAGGGTTTTTATCCTTGTCCTAGTCCTACTGGGTTACTGTATCCTTGTCCTAATCCTACTAAGTTACTGCTGATCCCCCAAGTCTTTAGAAATACTGTTTTTGCCCGGGACAAGTTCTCCATGCATCACTTTTAGTCCATAGGCTTCGAAAAGCTGCCTTCCTTCTTATGTGAAGTTTCCTTTGGCGTCCAACAGTCCATAAAATGCTGAAATCTTAATCATTTATACCTGAAAACATTCTAATCACGTTGGTTAGCTCACTTATAGGAAAAAGGACTAAAAGTTCAGGAATTATATATTTTGTCTTCAAAACTTAGCTAAAATATGGGTAAATTACATTGCTTTAGGCGTGTAAATACGCCCAACATCAACACCCCACACTTAAAGCTTTGTTCGTCCTCGAACAAAATATCATGTCCATATAAACATCTACTTAGGGTTTCACATTAACAGCACAAAATATTCATCAAGACAGGCACGACAATTATTAACAAAGAGTAGTTTTCTGATCACTACTAGAAACTATTCAACCTCCAACCTAGACTCGTGATGATGGTTAATTCGTATCCAAAAGTTAAGGCACAAAGAATCATACACAACTACCCAAAACTCATCAACCATGTGTGTCTCACAATATATCACCCATAATCACTCACAAGTATTTCATTTTTTGAAACACGGGTATAAGATTTTCCTTGCTCTCACTCTCACAAAGAATTCATATGTTGCAACTGATGACCATGGGCTTGCCCTTAGTGTAATTCTCCACTAATATCAGAATGCTAAGATTAGGATCAAATAGGTCTTTTACAGGTTGTAATGTAGGCTAAGGGACGGGTAGGACTATTTTGGCTAGAAATAGTGACTAAGTTCCCTAAGTGCTTTAATACATCACATTATGCCATTAATATGTTCCAACAATATGTTCAGCAAAGTCATACTTTCATGTCATCTTACTATCCTTTCCAACTCTATTTCATGTAATCTTGACTATACTTTCATGTTTGGATTGATGCACTTTTTGAACAATACTACATAGAGATCGAATAAAGTTATGGCATAGAAATAATCACAACATCTCATGCTTGTATTCAATCATGATCTTTATCTTGATGAACGAGTCATTTAAACATTCAAGCATTCAATTTTGAAGTTTATGCAATTAACTTCACCACGTCGATTCCACAAAAGTATGACAGTGTATCAAAATCAAATACAAGTTGGAACCAAGTCAAGAACACCCATACGTACTCTTTCACTCAACTAGATGTATCATAAAAAACAACCACATTCAAATCACCAACACCAATTCAAGATCTAGCAAATCATTATAAGCATAGTATTGTAACCCTTACAGAATATAAAAGAAGAACTTACTTGGTGATGGATTCGGAATATGATCTTGCACGGTTAAATGAGCAAAAAGAAAAGTTTTGAGAGATTTGGAAAGTAAAGGCGGCACCTAATACTTTGCCTAGTTGAGCATAGGCGGCGCCTATGCTATGGCATTGTCGATTCAGAGAGCAAAGGCATTGGCATAGGCGCCGCCTAATGCTTTGCCTAGTTGAGCATAGGCGGCGCCTATGCTATGGCATTGTTAGGCATAGGCGGCGCCTATGCTATGGCATTCTAGATTCAGAGACCAAAGTCTTTGGCATAGACGGAGCCTATGCTATGGCATTGTTGGGCATAGGCGGCGCCTATGCTATGGCATTGTAGAGTCCGAGAGCTTAGGCCATAGCATAGGCCTTGCCTTGTTTGTTGCCTAGATTTATATAGGCCTTGCCTTGTTCGTTGCCTAGATTTTCATAGGCAATGCCTAACCCACAGCCTTTACTTCTTCATTCCTAACTTACCACCTTCAACATGAACCACTTCCAAATCAAAATTTGGGACCAATCTCCTCTTTTATACGTCTTGCACCTACACTTACTCAAAAATAACAAAAACGATTAGAACGATGGGTTGCCTCCCACCAAGAGCCTTAATTTTGGTCATGGCTCGACTACAAAAACAAACTCCTAGTAAAACAAAATGATTAAAAATGATGGGTTGCCTCCCACCAAGTGCTTGATTTATTATCGCGGCACGACATGGCTATCTCGATTACTTTGACTTCGTCGAGATAGATGGTGCATCGTTTTCTGAATGGATTCAGACGACGCTGATGCTTACTTGTGGGCATGAAATCTTCTTCGAGATGACTCTTGTGCATACATATCCCAGGTGGGATATCAATTATATCATCAATAGACCAACCAATGTCTCTCTTGTACCTCTTTAGAGCAGAGATGAGAGCCTCTACGTGCTGTTCACCTAAATCAGCCGCAACACTCACCAGAGGTGTATTTCTGTTTCCCAAGAATGCATACTTTAGGTGACTGGGGAGCTCTTCTGATTCTAGCACTGGTGGCTCTTCAACGGGCGTCTTAGCTATTGGTGAAGATTGATTCTTTAGATTAAGGTCCATCTTCTTAGGGGCATGAGAATAGGACCTTATTCCTGTTAGAGAACAGGTGGTTTCTTCATGTTCTTCAGCCTCCTCACGCTCAAAATTCAACAGCCATCAGATAGTGACTCAACAGTAAGCTGCTTCTCTACAAATAATTCTTTCTCATCCTCATAATACGCATCATCTACAGAGAACACATTCATATCGCTGGGATGCTTCATTGCTTTGCATACATCAAAATGGATCACTTCGTCATTCAACCAAAATAAAAGCTCATTAGCTCTTAAGTCAATAAGCACACTTCCAGTTGCGAGGAAAGGGCGTCCCAAGATTATGGGAACTTCAGAATCCACCTTGCAATCCAAAATAACAAAGTCTGCAGGAAAAATGAAGGAAGAAACCTTCACCAATACATCGTATAAGATACCAACAGGTCATTTTACCAACCTATCTACCATCACAAGCCGCATATTGGTTGGTGTAGGGTCGCCCAACCCCAACTTTCTGTAAATGGATAGCGGCATCAAATTGACTCTAGCTCCCAAATCGCACAATGCCTTAGAAAAATCCAATGATCCAATCGTGCAAGGAATAGTGAAAGCACCAGGATCTGCCTTTTTCTGAACTAGTGATCTTGTAGCAATTGCACAGCAATAATGGACATTATCTGCCAGCTCATAGCTTACTGCCCGCTTCTTTGTCAAAAGGTCCTTTATGAATTTAGCATACCCAGTTATCTGTTCCAGCGCCTCCACCAAAGGAACATTAATAGTCATCTGCTTCAACATAGTCATGAATTTACTAAACCTGGTGTCATCAGCCTTCTTCTTCAGTCTCTGCAGAAAAGGTGGTGGTGGAAGGGGAATCATTTTCTCCACCACTTTGTTTTTATCTTGCTTCCAATTATCAACCTTTTTAGGAGTGTCATCAGCCTTCTTCTTCAGTCTCTGAGGAAAAGGTGGTGGTGGAAGAGGAATCGTTTTCTCCACCACTTCCTTTTTATCTTGCTTCCAACTATCACTCTTTTCAGGCTGGTCACGTCTAGGTGTAACATCATGAGCACTCACTTCAGCTTCTATGGCATCTTCAAACTCTGCTTCATCAATAACATTCTCCTCTGTATTATCGACTACCTGCTTGCCTTTGTACGGATTTTCCAACACCTTACCACTCTGGGTAGTAATATCCATACATGATCCATCATTCCTTGGATTTTGCACGGTGTTGCTGGGTAGCGTTCCAGCCTTTCTTTGGTTGAATGCTGTAGCTAATTGACTCAATTGTTACTCCAACTGTTTTATTGAAGTGGAATGCGAGTCAACCAATTGCTTTATTGAGGACAAATCATTTATTACCTCAGTTACTCCCGTGCTGGTTGCCTCTACTCCTTTCAACAGCTTAGCCATCATATCATCCATGGACATATTTCCAGAACCAGATGCAGCGGTGTCACGTCTTCTAGGAGGAACATACAAACCACTCCTGTCAGTCTTATCCTTCCAACTACCTTGATCACGGTCAGTGTTTCTAGATCTATCATAATAGTTCCGACCTTGGTTTCCTTGGGCATTGCCTCGGAAACCCGCCTGATCATTCAAGTAGTTAGCTTCTTCCTCAGAATCAGATTCATTTCTTGCCTGTGACACAACAACTTTGACTTTTTTGGTCTTCCCTGATAATAAATGCTTGGTAATAAGATCCATCTGCATTTTCATGTGCGCCATATCTTGATCACGTTCTTCCTCTCTTCGCCTTTGTTCTACAGTCATGCCAATAGATATAGTAGAGCTTGCTACCTCAGAATACCTGGTATGCCAAGCTCTACTCTGCTTTGTCATCCGATCTAGCATACCACTTGCCTCAATAAAAGTAAGGTCCATGAATGAACCACCCACAACATTATCAACCACTAGCTTAGTCACCGGATTCAAAGCCTTGTATAATATTTCCATTAAGTGGACATTGGTCATATGATGATTTGGGCACCTCATAAGCTTCTTCTTGAACCTCTCCCATGTTTAGTGGAGAGCTTCAGTTGGAAGTTGTCAAAAATTGCTGATCTCATCTCTCAATTGTGCTATCTTGGATGGCGGATAAAATCTTTCTAGGAAAGCGTCTTTTAGTTTCCTCCAATTAGTGATAGAGTCAGGAGTTAGCCCATTCAACCATAGAGTTGCCTCTCCAGATAGAGACAATGGAAATAAGCATAACCAGATCGCATTCTGTCCAACCCCTGGATTGTCAAAAGCCTTGCATGTTGAGATAAAATTAATCAGATGCATATTCGGATCATCTTCTGCAAGTCCACCAAACAAGCCTTTGAGTTGCAATAGCTGAATCATGGTGCTAGTGATATTGAACTTGGCTCCAGGAGCCAAAGGCGGATGAATAATATCCCCTGTGGGACCAGCTCCATCAAGATCGTCATCATCATCATCAAAAGGAATCTGACAGCTCGGTGTTTAGGCCTAAATCTAGCTTGACGATCTCTCCTATGCATAGGTGCCGCCACCTCATCAGTACGCCTAGGATTCAGTAACTCATCATCACCCAGGTCCTCATCATCAGGATTTGTTGCTCACCCTGGGTTATCAATATTCTGTTGATGCAGTTGAGCAGCTGCCAATGCAGCTAATCTAGCCTGCTCCTGTTGAGTAGCACTTCTTTCGATTTCTCATTGTGCATCCATTCTGCCAATAAGTTGCAGTTCAGGGTTTATGGGTAATAATGGCTAACCCAAACTTAGAGTATTTGGCATGCACTGAACAAAACCTGAATAAAACAAAAACAACAACTAAAAGTAAAATCTGAGAATTTTTTACCAAAGGGTCTATTAACTATCAGAAACTTAGTAGACAACCGTACTCCCCGGCAACGGCACCAAAATTTGATATCACTCAAACTACAGCTCTCATAAGAGTGTGAGCGGTCGTCATCAAATATAGAACCCAACTGGGTTGGGTGTCGAATCCCACAGGGAATACTCGGTCACTAAGTATTGCAACTATTATTAGACTGTTGGTCGAAAATTCTACGGAAAAGCGGGGATTTTATGCATGAAGTAAAAGTATCAAAATAGCAAAGTAAAAACGGAATGTTTGGTAGGTTTTAATTAATGAGAATTCTAAGTTAGGGTTATGTCCACCATATGAGTTCTACGTATCTATTGTCTATGAGTTATGCGGAATTCAGACATGCATGCACTTATAGAGTTTCGTATTCTATGGTAAATCCTAGTGTCTTTCGACCATCAAGGATTATCTCACTTTAACTTTTTCGAGCTTAAAGCGTATCTAAAGGTACGAATTCTCCAAGAGGTTAATCTAATTACGGCACTAACTTTCAAATAGGGGTTGGTAGCTCTATTTCCTTGTCACTCTCTCTTTTCCAGACATGTAACTTTTCTTTCGGACAAGTTAATGCTATACTAGCTTATTCTATATGTTTGCAACCACAAGAATTCAATTAAGATGAAGAGAGTAATGATATAAGCAGCATACATATCAAGAATTCACAAACTCATAGCAATATATAGTATCTCATAAGGCTTCCATAACCCTAACAGAGAAGTTTAGCTACTCATGAGTGCAACGGAGATCACAATAAGCATCATCATCATAGCAAAACTAGAATGATCTCACGTTGGAGAGGAGTATGGCATCACAACAAGGTTGATGTTTTTCCTCTAGGTTTTTCCCATGAGTTAGCGTCTTTCTCTGTTAAAAATTGTGACGTGAATTAGGAGAGGAAGTTGAATGAAAAAGACTTGAATTAATGAATGAGTGAATGCTGAAAAATTCAGCAAAATAGGGTTTTTATAACATCCTTGCCCTAGTCCTACTGAAATAGGGTTTTTATCCTTGTCCTAGTCCTACTGGGTTACTGTATCCTTGTTCTAATCCTACTAAGTTACTGCTGATCCCCCAAGTCTTTAGAAATACTGTTTTTGCCCGGGACAAGTTCTCCATTCATCACTTTTAGTCCATAGGCTTCCAAAAGCTACCTTCTTTCTTACGTGAAGTTTCCTTTGGCGTCCAACAGTCCATAAAATGCTGAAATCTTCATCATTTATACCTGAAAACTTGCTATTCACTTGGTTAGCTCACTTACAGGAAAAAGGACTAAAAGTGCAGGAATTATATATTTTGTCCTCAAAACTTAGCTAAAATATGGGTAAATTACATTGGTTTAGGCGTGTAAATACGCCCAACATCAGGTATACTCTTGAATAGACATCGTCCCTTACTTTAAGTTCACAAAATCTTTTGCCTTTTTTTCCTTAACTATAGAGGAAAAAAGCAATCTAATAAATACTCAAAGAAATCCACCCATGAAGATAAAGTAGCATCAACGCCTCTAGAAAACTCCCACCTTTTGTACCATTGGAGCGATACATCTTTAAACTATTAGGAAGAAAGTTCAACATCCTCAATTTCTTAAGCATGCATGATTCAAAAAAATTTCTCAATTTCATCGATGATACCTTGAGGAAATTCCTCAATCTTTATACCCATGAACATAGGAGGGCTCAACGTCATAAATTGGCCAATTTTATGGCCACATAATAAATGATAGCCGAAGCACCATGCTCTAATTAAAAGACTACCAATTGAGTAATAAGGTTGATGGAATGATGGAACTCCGCATTAGTAGCATTCCCTTAAGGGGGCTGAGGAGGAGAGTCACTCTCATAAGCAAGTTTAGGGATGGAATCCCACAATAATGGCCTAATAACGCAACTGTAGCCTTTTTTTGTACTCCAGAATTTGGATGAGCTTCATCGATAGGACCCTCAGTCAGACCAAAACTATTTGCCTGAGTCTCAAATCTCCTTGGAGGCATTATCTGAAAGATAGCAAATGGAATTTGACTTTGTAGATTTATATTTAAACCTTAGACTTTATATCTTGAGATTTAAACACAAGAAAGAAAAACATTCCTAAGATGTCTCATAGAACCTTTTTTATAAGTGTGGCCTGCTCTATAACCATAAAAGAGACTTTACTTGACAAGGCATTATGAATACATAAATGACCATGTACCTAGGCTTTGATACCAATTAGACATTTCTAGAAACCCAGGACATGTCATATGGGCACCCTAAGATCACACGAACCGAAAGTCTCCCCAATAACCCAACCCAAACATATTATTCTACCATCAGAGTCAAGGGGACTCCAACAGATAAGTTAAGATTTTGGAAATAATACCATAAGTCAACATTAGATTCATAATATCTAACTCATGCCCAAGTTCACAGTTGTTCACAATACCTCTATACCAAATGAAGTCAATAAATGTATATGTCGAGAAAAGCCCCCGAAATAGCAAAACCAAGTGTTAATGAGACTGAGTCAAAAGATAAGAGACTAAGAAAAGAAGATCTTCCAGAGTAAGGAAGATCACTACTTTAAGTTAATACATGAACTATTTTGATCTATTCATCACTATGCATGAAGATAAGTAGATGCTCCGTCCCCTATGTCATGTTGGGACATAGAGTCCAAAGATGGTTAGTGGTTTGAATTCAAGCATGTAACTAAAGAATAAATGATAAAACATTATCATCAATCAAAATCAAGTCAATATATCACATTTTATCACATTAAAAAACTTATACATACATATATATATATATATCACATGTTAATTAAGATATCAAGGCTCATCATCATTCTCAAGCATTCATTTATTAGACATGGAGTGGGGGACTCCAACCCTCCACATTATAGGTTCAATAATTAATATAATGCATAAGACTTTAGCGACATTCATATGCACTTAGATAATGAATTACAACCGTGATTACTCATTCATTCGCAAGGGACTTTAACTGCATACGTAATCATTCAAATAAGGGTCTCTAGCAATACACACATCCAATTGGACATAGGACTTCGACCAAATATCTAAAAAATTAATTGAGAATGGGACTTTGATTTATGCTCACATATTAGTCATGGGACTCTAATCTCATGCTACACTTGAACTCTAACCATAAGTTATTCCATTCGGCAAAGTTCTCTAACCTCAAGAGATCTCTTTAACTAGGAGTCCTTAACCTTGATAAATATCATTAGTAAAGGGACATCAATCTCAAGGCATTCATAAGTTTAGGGACTTCAACCTCAAGCCACCACATAAGGCAAGGGACTTTGACCTCAAGCCATCACAGTATCATTAGTTGGCATTTGGGACTTTAAATTTGTGCCCCTGAATCAACATAAATTTTATACAACATTTAAGGATTTTAACCATTTTAGAAAATTCAACACTATACAAGACCACATGGACCTTTTGGGTGCCTTCGTTGCTCAGCCATTTCAATAGGCCAGTGCCTTAACTTAATTCAATATACAACTCAAATTACGGTAATTAATACCCTCACAAAAAATAATATTTCAATAACAATCTTTGATAATGGTCAACTCACTCCCATGTTTGAGGGTTGAGGCAGTCGTTGATAATAACCCAACTAGAGTTGGGGTCGATTCCACAAGGAGCAAATTATAAATTTCAAGTCCTATGTTTGCTCTAATTAATAAAAGGACCCAGAATGATAATAAACACGACATTTAAAATAAAATGAGGGAATTTAATTTGGGATTGGTTTGTAACAATTTTCGACTAACAATGCATGAATGTAATACTTTTGATTTAAAATCAAGATTTGAGGAGATCTTGGGATTATGTCTACTTAAAGGTAAAGCATATGGGTTGATGATAGTTTAGCAGGAAGTTTGGATGTTAACTCATTGTGGTTAATATTTTAATAAAACCAAAACAATTTCACCCATTGGCTTTTTCGAGCACGTAACAAGTGTGTAATTCTTAATCACCCAAAACCTCAATCAAGCATCCTTATTTCTTGGATGATGCTCTTGACATAATTTACACTCCAAATAAAATTACTTCTAAGATTGCTAAAGGTAGTAAACTATAGGCTCAATTGTCCACATTTTCATGTCCCCCTTATAACCCTCTTTCAATGATGTTATAGGTTACCTCAAGTTCACCTTTATCTCTCTTTCAAGGATGATGAATGGTTTTTAGAGTTTGAGTTTTTCACCTATCAAACCCATTTAGAGATTGGGGGTTTTAACCAATAAATTCCAAATAATAAATTCAAACAATGGTGGAATACATACACAACAACAAAGAATGATACAAACACAACTATACCCACAAACAATTACACTTTAGCTCAACATAATCCCAAAACTAAATTACTTTGCTACTCATGAAGAAAGTAAGGTGAAATATACCATAATGATTATCCAAGGCATTCATTTTTCACAAAATTACTATAAAATCAAGCATCCAAAATTAGGTACAAACTTTGCCAATTAGGGTTTCTTATTTTCAATTTAAAAACATCTATGAGGTAAGTAATAACCCAAGAAGAATGGTTTTTTTCCAATATATAGTTTGGGATTCGCCTATGTAATTTTGTAAAATTACCCTGGGTTATATTCCCTTTGAACTGAAATAGCATAAGTATTATTGCGAGCTCAGCTACAGTAGTATGGTTGTGATCTGCGATTGCATTATACTAACCATCTTGACTAACTGTGATCACGGCCTAAGGACTGCGGTTGCAGTAACTGAGGCTGAAGTACTTCAGGTCTCCAATTGCACTCCATTTCCTCTCATTTGATCCCTTTTTGAGTTTTAATCCACATTATTTCACCTTCTTATCTAGATACCTGCAAAATATGGATATTAGTGCATTTAAATTATATTGATGTCTCATTTTCTAATACTAACATGGTAGTATACATAAATGTTTGGTGCAAATGGGTGGTAAAATAACCACTCATCAACACCCCCAACTTAAATTTTTTACCGTCCTCAAGGTACACCACCCTTTTCTATGAGATAATTTCACATATATACCCTTATTCTATCACCCAATGATCATGAGGACTTAAACTTGATTGCTATCACAAAAAGCTCTTTGCATATGGGAAAATGGTTTCAACTATGCCCCTCAATAAAATGGAATATTTGAAATATGCATTAGACATTAGGGAGTAACCATGTAACAATTCGTGAAACTCTAGAAATGACCTACTTGTTGAATGGACCCATGTTATACTTCTTTTTTATCTCATTGTGTGGAAGACGACAAAATTATCCAACTCAACTTGTTCACATATCTCCTCACAAGAAAGACTATTTCACACACATAGTTACCAATAATGCAACAAGGAATTTTAAGTGCAAACACTCTCTCTCTCAAGAAATTCTCCATGTTAACATGTACTATGCCATATGCTTTCCCCTATTTTCAATCGCCACTATAATGACCACACTTGGTTGGGAATCATAAATAAGTTTTTGATCTTGTAATGTAGGGTTAAGGATGGGTAGGATATTGACATAGGACAATAGGGCTAAACCCTCCTTGAACTTCTACATCATACTCTATTCACTTTTTTCTATTGGGACACTTCTTTTTCTTTTACTATTTTTCCTATTCTTGGTTTTCTGACTTTCCTCTTTTTCTCTCTTTCTTTTTTTGTGCATAAATAATGCCTTTCTTTCATTTGTGGGATATCTTCTTTGTTCAAATTAAAATGTTTTATTAGATTTAAGCTCATCGGCACCTCCTTAAGAATTAGTGGACCAACTACATCTCTTGTAATTTCCACCACCCCCAATTTAAGCTTTTCGTCTCAACTTATATTCTTAAGTTCAAGGAGGGTAGGGTTAAAATAAGGACAAATAGAAGGGTCACAACTTCTAATGTATTTTCCAAAGAAAAGTCCAAATGCGCAAAGAGGGTGACTAGCGGTAACTCCTATGTATTGTTAAACTTTTTAGGCTAAAGTGGACTTCCAATGTCACAAGATGGCCTATGATCATTTTACCTACAAAGCATACTCAAAATTTAGATTCGAAAGAGTAAAAGGGCAATTTCTAGATAGTACAAGCACACATGATATGTATATAATTATAATCATAAACATGTCATTCAAATCTCGTCAAAGGGGTTAAATTGTTCCTCCCGCTTAAGACAAAGATGGAATATTCATTATTCTTCTAAAGTTAATTTTTGGAGTCATGGAAAGAGAAAAAATTATATCACAAGGATGCTCAGGTCTATGCCCTGGAATTTCACAATATTTTTGGGTGGGTGGGGGGGTTGTTTGTTTTGCATCCGCACCAGCATAGTTTGTTAATCATGGGAACAACCCAAGTTAAGGTCTCACATTATGGCTCTAATATGGGTGAACCACCCGCATAGCTACTCAAACGTCACTAATAGTTATGAATGTGATCCCAATTAATCAATTCCATAGGTACTCATACTTTTATTGAATTTATGACCCTAATGCTATGGGTATTCATACTTTCCCTGCATCCATGTCTAAAAACCAGCCATGACACTTTTGCTTTAAGAATGTCGTCACGCAAGCTATCATAAAGAGAAACTAATTGATTAAAACTAAAATAAAGTAACAAACCAAGAACAACGTAACTAATCCATGCAAATATGGTCACCATGAGAGTGCTCGAATATTACAACCTAAATAAAAATAAGAATTATCAAAAAGAGCAAAAAAGTATGCAGAAATATCCATAATTCAGGCCCAAATCAACAGAATAATGAGACACCCCAACTAAAAATGTAGTAGTCCCAACTGTATATATAATCAAGGATAAAAGAGATATGGGTTCTCCTTGAAAATGACTCAAGGGCTACTTTTACCCTCAGATTCTGCATCGTCACTATTCTTCTCAAGATCAGTTTACTCGCTGGGGCATCTTTATCACTCTCCACTCAATAGGAAAGAAGTCTATCTCAGGGTCTTAGTATCTTCACCCATTCCATAAATTTATAAAGAACTCATCCATCTTCTTAATCTTGTAACTATTTTTTTCATGTGCAATCCTAAGGTCTCAGTGTGACTCTACCAAAGAGAAGTAGGTTTTCTCAATCTTATCTATGGTAACTTCTTGCTTCTTTTGGTCCTTCTATACTTCTCATATTTGGCACGTGACACATATGAATGATGGGTGGGGGAAGAGTCTCCCAGTCCTTGGGGCAACCTAAACACAAGCTCCCCGAAGGCCAGAATATCACCTCTAATCTCTTTAATAGGTTAGGTAGTGGTTGGCCGATGACACTCTAACTCAATACATGCCTAATATTCTAAGTTGATCTTTTGCTTCTTTTATTTGCAAGGTGTACCCTCTCCTTGAATCCTCAAGGGGTAGATAAGAGCATAAGGATGCACCCCTATATCATAAGCATACTCTTCAATACCCACTCTCCATCAAAGCTCAATTATCAAATAGGGGAAGAAGCAATATGTACCACCTTGGTTCTTTAAGTTATCTATTTCAATTACCACTAACTGACCAATATACAAAGGGATGCCATCTAGAAACCAAGAAACCATTCAGGCATGCAGATCTGGGACTGTTGTCATGAGTGTGCAAATATGGACTCGGCTACAAATAATGTGCAACCATATCCAATCATCAGAAGTGAATTCATTCATGGAGATATTTCTTTTAGTCTTTGCCTAAGATACTTCCTTTCTAGGGCATAACCTTTGTGCCAACCAACACCCTGGTTTACTACTCTTTTTTTGGAATTCACCTATGTCTGTATGTTTGATCCCATAAACATCATTCATTTGATTAATTATAACACTCAAACTACAGCTCTCGTAAGAGTGTAAGCGGTCATCGTAAAATATAGAACCTAACTGGGTTAGGTGTCGAATCCCACAGGGAATACTTGGTCACTAAGTAAGCAACTATTTGTACGCTTTTGGTCGAAAATTCTACAAAAAAATGGGGATTTAATTGTAGCGGGAATTAAGAGTATCAAAGTAACAAAGTAAAAACGAAATGTTTGGTAGGTTTTAATCAATGAGAATTGTAAGTTAGGGTTATGTCCACCTTATGAGTTTTACGTATCTATTAACTATGAGCTATGCGGAATTTAGACATGCATGTGCTTATAGAGATTAGTATTCTATGGTAAATCCTAGCGCCTTTCGACCATCACAGATTATTTCACTTTAACTCTTTCGAGCTTAAAGCGTATCTAAAGGTACGAATTCTCCAAGAGGTTAATCCAGTTACGGCACTAACTTTTAAATAGGGGTTGGTAGCCCTATTTCCTTGTCATTCTCTCTTTTCCAGACATGTAACTTTTCTTTCGAACAAGTTAATGCTATACTGGCGTATTCTATATGTTTGCAACCACAAGAATTCAATTAAGATGAAGAGAGTAATGATATAAGGGGCATACGTATCAAGAATTCACAAACTCATAGCAATAGATAGTATCTCATAAGGCTTCCATAACCCTAACAGAGAAGTTTAGATACTCATGAGTGCAATGGAAAACACAATAGCAATTATCATCATACCAAAATAATAATAATCTCACATGAAGTATGTTTTGGTAGCACTTGTGGTGTGAATTCCTTGCAAATAGAGTTTCTCTTGTCGTAAAAATTAAAAGTCGAATAGATGAAAAATAATGTCAACAACGAATTAATGAAGGAAAGGGGAAAGGATCGAATAAGGAGGAATAAGGAAGAGGGTGGCGGAAATTCGTCCTCTGAAAATAGGATTTTTATAACACCCATATCCTATTCCTACTAAGCTACTGCGTACTTATCCTAATCCTACTAGGTTACTGCATCCTTATCCTAATTCTACTAAGTTACTGCTGATCCCCAAGTCTTTGGAAATGCTGTTTTTGCCCGGGACAAGTTTTCCATGCATCACTTTTAGTCCATAAACTTCCAAAAGCTGCCATCCTTCTTTCGTGAAGCTTCCTATGGATGCCACCAGTCCATAACATGCTGAGATCTTCATCATTTATACCAGAAAACTTGCTAATCACGTTGGTTAGCTCACTTATAGGAAAAAGGACTAAAAGTGTAGGAATTATATATTTTGTCTTCAAAACTTAGCTAAAATATGGGTAAATTACATTGCTTTAGGCGTGTAAATACGCCCAACATCAACACCCCACACTTTTTGTTCGTCCTCGAAAAAAATATCATGTCCATATAAACATCTACTTAGGGTTTCACAGTAACAACTCAAAATATTGATCAAGACAGGCACGACAATTATTAACAAAGAGTAGTTTTCTGATCACTACTAGAAACAATTCAACCTCCAACCTAGACTCGTGATGATGGTTAATTAGTATCCAAAAGTTAAGGAACAAAGAATCATACACAACTACCCAAAACTCATCAACCATGTGTGTCTCACAATATATCACCCATAATCACTCACAAGTATTTCATTTTTTGAAACATGGGTATAAGATTATCCTTGCTCTCACTCTCACAAAGAATTCATATGTTGCAGCTGATGACCATAGGCATGCCCTTAGTGTAATGCTCCACTAATATCAGATGCTAAGTTTAGGATCAAATAGGTCTTTTTACAGGTTGTAATGTAGGCTAAGGAACAGGTAGGACTATTTTGGCCAGAAATAGTGACTATGTTCCTAAGCGCTTTAATACATCACATTATGCCATTAACACTCTCTTTTAATCAACCCTTCTACCTTTATTTCATCTATCATCCCTTTTCACCTACTTTGCCATTCAAACATAACTATCTTTTTATTTAATCATAAACTTTGTGTTTTTCTATTTCTTTTTCTTTTCTTCTCTTTTTTTTTTATAAAACACCTCTATGATAGCCACTCTTTTTGTCACATGACTTTACAATTTAAAGCACTTAGGAATTTGGATCAAAGTATGGTCTTGAAAAAAATGGATTAGGCTTACATATGAGGCTGTCAAAGAAAATGGGCTAAAGGCTCAAAGGAGGTTAACTAAGATAATGTTCACGGGTAGGTAAAAAGAAGGTAAAAAAGTATAGGTTGCCAAAGAAATGCCTAAATAATCTCCTAAACTCACACTCTTTATTTTGCTTCACACACATACCAGGCAAGTTCTAGCATCAGCCACAAACACAAAATATACTATCACCTCACACACACAAGGCACATGGTCGACTTTATTGGGAGTAGTATAGACTCTTGACCCAATAGATGAATGAATTAAATCACACAAATATCACACCGTGAGTCACATTTAGAGCCTAAATGTCTTAATAGTAATGATTATATTGTAGACTCTTGTCACAATGCCATGCTGCCTATCAGAACAGTTTTATGCAAAGTTTTTAACAAAACAAAAAAAAAATTTAAAAAAAATTGAATACTAACAAAAAAAATAAAACAAACAAACATAAATAAGAAATGCAGATAAGGAAGTATAGCATACAAATACCAGCACCCCACACTTAGACGGGACACATTGTCCTCGGTGTAAAATAAATAAGAAGAACCTGTATTAGTCAGACTCCTCCTCTATGTCTGGGTCATACCCCCTGCATCAGAATCATCATCAAAGTCGTCGTCATCCAAATTCTCCTCCACGTCGGAGTCTGGCATTCGACTATCATTATCGGTTGGCACATCGTCATCGAGAGGTTCCTCAAAGTACACACCTACTCCACACATAGCCCTTGCATGCTCATTCATTGGGTAGTCATAATCCAACTGTTGGATCTCTGCAGTAGTTGGAACACGACCTCCTCTCATCATGGTATACCGAGTCATGCCATAAAGATGGCGAAAGAAACTTTTATCCCGAGCATGTCGTTCTGCAGTGGTAAGGTTAACGCCGTGCATGGTTTCAGCATCTTTAACCTTTGTGAGGTCAACCTTCTTCGAGTTGTGTGGAAGCTTATGATCAGCCGGCTCCTCTTTGATGTCCTCCTTCCTCAATATTACAGTCAACAGATTGCCAAAGCTGAAGTGGGACCTCTTGTGTAGCCTGGCCTTACGCATTGAAGATCGAATGATCGCCCCAATGTTGATGGGGACGTTCGTCATCAATGTATAGACCAAAGACACTCTGTATCGTGTAATCTTCGTGTACTGTGTCCCTGGAATCAGGCAAGAGTTTACTATTCGCAACTATATTTGCGCTTCCCTGTTCAATGAAGCGTACGGGAAGGTGTTGTGCCGACCGGTGTCCTTGTGTCTGCTCCATCGTGCCATTGATCTTGTTCCGCACAGTGTGTGTCTGATCGCCCTGTACGGAGGTTTGTTATACAGCTCTTTGAGTGGTGATGGATCAACAGATGGCAAACCCAGAAAAGAGTTGAAAAACTCCACATTTAGTTGTAGGACTTGGCCCCAAATCTTTACTTCACTCCCTGTAGTTTTTGGTGACTAGTTGACATAGAATTCTCGTGTTAGATAGAGATTGCATTCTCCCATATCTCAGAAGATGAAATCAAGATGTAACGCCATTATCTTGGCCAACATGCGAGGTTCTTTCTTTGCTAGGCTTTCCTTGTGTATCAACTCCACATGAACATATTTTTTCTCTTTATTGTTCCTATACCACTCCTTTACTTCCTCCTCTAGGACCCATTTGATTTCGAATATGCGACGAGGTATTTGCAGCGAGGAGGATTCACCTTGCTCTTTTCCTCCCCTTTTCTGGCCTTTTTGTGAGGTAGTCGCTTTATCCTTTCCTTGTCGTGCTTTTTGTGCTATTGTACCTGAGATTAAAATGATAGTCATGTTAGCTTCATCTCGGTTGATATAATCGACAAACAAACAGTAGTGGCACCACCCCACACTTAATTTGTTGGTACAAACTAGTTAAGTGAACGTTATCGCTTACTCAGACTTCATCGATATACGTTTAGGCGTTATGTTCCAGCAATATAATCAGTGCAGTCATACTTTTCTTGTCACCTTAACTATCCTTTTTCGATTCTATTTCATGTAATCTTGACAATGCTTTCATGTTCGGATTAATGCTCTTCTTGGAAAAAGACAACTACATAGAGGTTAAATCAAGTTTATGGCATAGGAATAATCACAATATCGCATGTTTGTAGTCAATCATGATTTTCATTTCGATGAACAAATCATTCCAACATGTAAGTTTTTTAGTTACAAGATTATGCATTTTTCTGAACCAACGATCAATTCCGCAAAAGTATGATAGTGTATCAAAATCAAATACAAGTTAGAAACAAGTCACGAACACCCTCACGTATTCTTTTACTCAACTATATGTATCAACAAATCAACCATATTCAAATCATCAATCACTACTTCAAGATTTAACAACTTATTATAGGCGTAGTATTGTAATACTTACGAAATATAAGAGAAGAGAGAAGAAGTACTTACTTGGTTGATGGCCTCGGAAGATGTTCTTGCAGAGTAAAAGAGCAAAAGGAAAATTTTTGAGAGAATTTGGAGAGGTAGGCGGCGCTTAGGTATGGTTTGCAATGCATTTTTGTTCAAAGATTAAGTTTCTATTTATAGTAAAAGCTTGGGTCGGGTTTTGACCCATTTGGAATCGGGTTAGGAGACCAAAAAGTGAGCATAGGCGGCGCCTAATGCTTTGCCTATGCTTGGCATAGCGGCGCCTTTTACAAAGCCTTGTTGAGCATAGGCGGCGCCTATGCTATTGCATTGTTGGGCATAGGCGGCGCCTATGCCATGGCATTCTAGATTCAGAGACAAAAGGCTTTCGCATAGGTGGAGCCTATGCTATGGCATTGTTAGGCATAGGCGGCACCTATGCCATAGCATTGTAGAATCCGAGAGCTTAGGCCATAGAATAGGTCTTGCCTTGTTCATCGCCTAGATTTACATAGGCTTAGCCTTGTTCGTTGCCTATATTTTCATAGGCAATGCCTAACCCATAGCCTTTTATTCTCCATTCCTAACTTATCACCTTCAACATGAACCGCTTCCAAATCAAAATTTGAAACCAATCTCCTTCTTTACACCTCTTGTACCTACACTTACTCCCAAACAACAAAAACGATTACAACGATGGGTTGCCTCCCATCAAGCGCCTTAGTTTTGGTCGTGTCTCGACAAAATCCTAGGAAAACAAAAACAACAAAAACAATTAAAAACGATGGGTTGCCTCCCATCAAGCGCTTGATTTATTGTCGCGGCATGACATAGCTATCTCGATTACTTAGACTTCAACGAGATAGATGGTGGCTATACATTTTATCGAGTCAAGAGGACCGATGTATGGTTTCACTCGTTGGCCATTCACCTTAAAGACAACACTATTATTGTCTTCTAACTCAACTACTCCCGACGGGTAGACTTGGCTAATTTTGTAAGGGCCAGACCATTTGGACCTTAACTTACCTGGGAATAGCTTTAGTCTGGAATTAAAAAGAAGTACCATATCACCCTTTCAAAAGTTTCGTTGAATAATCCGCTGATCATGATAATTTTTCATCCGTTCCTTGTAGAGGTCTGATCTTTCATACGCATGTAGATAGAATTCATCCATCTCGTTCAGCTGCTCCAATCTCAGACTCATAGCATCATCCCACTTCAAATTCAGTTGCTTCAATGCCTACAATGCTTTATGCTCGAGCTCGATGGGCAAGTGACAGGCCTTCCCATAAACTAGTTGGTACGGGGACATGCCAATTGGCATTTTGAATTTAGTCCTATAAGCCCATAGTGCATCGTCCAGCTTCCGAGACCAATCTTTCCTATTAGAATTTACAGTCTTAGCAAGGATTTGCTTGATCTCTCGATTGGAAACCTCTACCTATCCACTAGTTTGAGGGTGATAAGGCGTGGCTACCTTATGTTGCTTGACCCCATATTTCACCAACACGAATTTGAACAGCATGTTGCAAAAGTGTAATCCTCCATCGCTTATGATGATATGTGGTACCCCAAAACGAGAGAAGATATTTCTCTTTAAGAATGCTACAACACGTTTTCCTTCATTATCGGCCAGCACTACTGCTTCAACCTATTTGGATACATAGTCGACAACAACTAAGATGTATTTCATTCCAAACGAATTTACTAATGGGCCCATGAAATCAATACCCCACGCATCGAACAACTCTACTTCAAGAATTTTTGACATGGGCATCTCATGGTGCTTCGAAATCGTGCCTTGTCTCTGACATTGGTCACATCTCCTCACAAATTCATAGGCATCTCTAAATATTGAAGGCCAATAATAGCCGCTTTGCAGTACCTTCCTTGTTGTCCGACCACCTGCATGGTGTCCCCCAACTTGGGAAGCATGAATTGCTTCCAAGATACATGGCACCTCCACATGAGATATGCATGATCTGATCACACCATCTGCGCATCGTCTAAACAAATAGGGCTCATCCCAGTAGTAGTGTCTCACATCATGCATGAACTTCCTCTTTTGATGAAAAGATAGATTCGCAGGCATCACATTACTTACCACGAAGTTCGCAAAGTCTGTGTACCATGGTAACTCTTCCATCATCGTGGCTAAGATATCTTCATCAGGGAATGCATCATCAATCTCAAGATCAGGCTGCGCTATATGCTCGTTCTCGAGTCTAGATAGATGATCAGCCACTTAGTTTTCGCAACCTCTTCTATCTGTTACGTCAAAATCAAATTCTTACAGCAACAATACCCATCGAATTAGCCTTGGTTTCGCATCTTTCTTTGCCATCAAATATCTCAGAGCTGCATGGTCTGTATGAACTACCACTTTGGTTCCCAACAAATAAGCACGGAACTTTTCAAAAGCATACACAACAGCTAGAAGCTCTTGTTCCGTGACAGTATAGTTCTTCTGGGCTCCGTTCAAAACCTTGCTCGCATAGTAGATTGGATGGAATAACTTTTCTCTTCTCTGGCCAAGTACAGCACCCAAAGCTACCCCGCTAGCATCACACATGACATCAAACGGTAGAGACCAATAAGGCGCTATAATGATAGGAGCTTCAATTAGCTTCCCTTTGAGGCATTCAAATGCCTTCACGCAATCTTCATCGAAGTCGAACTTTGAATCCTTCTCCAAAAGCTTGCATAAAGGACTAGCAATCTTGGAAAAGTCTTTAATGAACCTTCGATAAAAACCTGTATGCCCGAGGAAACTACGATCTCCTTTGACCGAAATTGGGGGTGGTAGTTTCTCGATGACTTCGATTTTAGCTCGATCCACCTCAATTCCTCTTTCGGAGATTTTATGCCCAAGAACAATACCTTCTTTCACCATGAAGTGGCACTTCTCTCAGTTTAGCACCAGGTTGAATTCAACACATCTCTACAACGCCATACTTAGATTTGCCAAGCACGATTCAAACGACTAACCCACAACTGAAAATCCTCCATGAACACCTCCAAAGTGTCTTCCACCATATCAGAAAAAATGGACATCATACAATGCTGAAAAGTGGCGGGTGCGTTACATAGCCCAAATGGCATACGTTTGAAGGAAAACATACTATATGGGCATGTGAACGTTGTCTTCTCTTGATCTTCGGGAGCAATACAAATCTGATTATAGCCGGAATACCCATCTAGGAAACAAAACCATCCTTTCCCTGCTAATTAATCGAGTATTTGGTCTATAAATGGCATTGGAAAGGGATCTTTAAGTGTCCACGAATTCAGCTTTCGGTAGTCCATGCATATTCTCCACCCTGTGACAGGTCTGAGTAGAATTAACTCATTCTTTTCATTCGCAACTACCGTCATGCCTCTTTTCTTAGGTACACATTGTACTGGGCTTACCCATTTACTGTCGGAGATTAGATACACAACCCCTGCATCTAATCACTTAATAATTTCTTTCTTCACCACCTCTTGCATATGTAGATTTAGACGACTTTGATGTTCAATAGTGGGTATGCAATTTTCTTCAAGCTGAATCTTGTGTGTACAAATCCCAGGCAGAATACCAATAATATCAGCGATGGTCCAATCGATGGCTCTCATGTACTTCCGTAGAATCGCGATGAGAGCTGCAACTTGCTGCTCACCAAAATCTGCTACCACAATAACCGAGAGTGTGTTTCCGCTTCCCAAGAATGCATACTTTAAATGACTAGGCAACTCCTTCAATTCTAACGTGGGTGGCACTTCAATAGATGGTTTAGCTGGTGGTGTAGGTCGGTTTTTGAGATCAAGGTCCAGCTTCTTGGGAGCATGAGGATATGACCCTAATCCTGTTAGAGCACAAATAGTTTCTTCATAATTTTCAGCATTCTTACGCTTAACATTCATAAGCACAACCGCCAATGGGTCATCAATAAGCTGCTCCTCTACAGGTAATTCTTTCTCATCATCAAAATAAACATCTGCTACCGAGAACACGTTCAGATCTTTGGGTTGCTTCATTTATGTACACACATCAAAGTGGACTACTTTGTCATTCATCCGAAATAGAAGCTCATTAGCTCTTAAATCAATAAGCGCACTTCCTTTTGCAAGGAAAGGGCGCCCCAAGATTATAGGAACTTCTGAGTCTACCTTATAATCCAAGATAACAAAGTCTGCCGAAAAGATGAATGAGGAAACCTTCACCAATACATCACATAAAATACCAACCGGTCGTTTTACTGACCTATCTGCCATTACAAACCTCATATTGGTTGGAGTAGGATCCCCCAATCCCAAATTTTTGTAAATAGATAGTGGCATTAATTTGATGCTGGCTCCCAAATCGCATAATGCCTTGGCAAAATTCAAAGATCCGACAGTGCAAGGAATAGTGAAGGCACCGGGATCGGCCTTCTTCTGAACTAGTGTTCTGGTAGCGATTGCACTGCAGTGATGAACAGTATTTGTCAACTCACCACTTGCTGCCCGCTTATTTGTTAAAAGATCCTTCATAAATTTCGCGTACCCAGGCATTTGTTCTAGCGCCTCTACCAACGGAACATTAACGGTCAGCTATTTTAACATTGACATGAATTTATTGAACTTGGTATCATCATCTCTCTTCTTTAATCTTTGAGGAAAAGGTGGTGGTGGAAGAGGGATAGTTTTCTCTATGACTTTATTTTCCTCTTGCTTTGGACTGGCACTCTTTTCAAGCTGTGGACGTTGAGGGGTGACGTCATTGACGCCTTCTTCAGCTTCTTCGGTTTCCTATGGTTCGGCATTATCCAATACATCATCGGCTACTTGCATACCTTTGGCTGGATTTTCCAACACCTTACCACTCCTGGTAGTAATAGCCATGCATATTCCATCGTTCCGTGGGTTTTGCACTGTGTCGCTAGGTAAGGTACCAGCTTTTCTTTGATTTAATGTAGCTGAAATTTGACTCAGTTGTTGCTCCAGCTATTTTATTGAAGTGGAATACGAGTGAACCAATTGCTTCATTGAGGACAAATCATTTATTACCTCAGTTACTCCTGTGCTGGTTGCCTCCACTACTTTCAACAGCTTAGCCATCATATCTTCCATGGATATATTTCCAGAACCAGATGCAGTGGCATCATGTCTTCCAGGGGGAATATACACGCCACTCCTGTCAGTCTTGTTCTTCCAACTACCTTGATCACGGTCCTTGTTTCCAGAATTATCATAATCGTTCCGACCTTGGTTTCCTTGGGCATTGCCTCGGAAACCCCCCTGATTGTTCACGTAGTTGGCTTCTTCCGCAGAATTGGATTCCTCTCTTCCTTTTGACGCAACCGCTTTGACTTTTTCGGTTATCCCTGATAATAGATGCTTTGTAAGAAGATCCATCTGTGTTTTCATGTGCGCCTTATCTTAATCGCATTCCTCCTCTCTTCGCCTTTGTTCTGCAGTCATGCCAATAGATATAGTGGGGCTTGTTACCTCAGAATCCCTGGTATGCCAAGCTCTACTTTACTTTGTCATTCGGTCTAGCATATCGCTTGCCTGAACAAAGGTGAGGTCCATAAATGATCCTCCAGCCGCATTATCCACCACTAGTTTAGTTACTGAATTCAAGGATCTGTATAGTATCTCCATCAAGTAGACATTGGTCATGTGATGGTTTGGGCACCTCATAAGCTTCTTCTTGAATCTCTCCCATATTTCGTGGAGGGCTTCAGTTGGAAGCTGACGAAAGTTGCTAATTTTATCTTTCAATTGTGCTCTTTTGGATGGCAGAAAGAATCTTTCTACGAAAGTGTCTTTCAATAGCCTCTAATTTGTAATAGAATCAGGAGTCAGCATGTTCAACCATAGAGTTGCCTCCACAGATAGAGACAATGGAAATAAACGCAGCCGAATTGCATTCTGTCCAACGCCTGGATTGTCGAATGACTTGCATGTAGAGATAAAGTTGACCAGATGCATATTCGGATCATCACCTGCAAGTCCATCGAATAATCCCTTCAGTTGCAATAACTGAATCATGGTGCTAGTGATGTTGAACTTGGCTCCGAGTGCCAATGGCGGAGGAATAATAGCTCCTGTGGCACCAGCTCCATCCAGATCATCATCATCATCATCAAAGGGAATTTGCATAACTCGGTGTTCAGGCTGAAATCTTACTTGACGATCTCTTCTATTTGTCGGTGTCGCCACCTCAACATCATGCGTAGGGTTTAGTAACTCATCATCACCCAAGTCCTCATCATCAGGATCTGCTGCTCGCCCAGGGTTATCGATATTCTGTTGATGCACTTGAGCAGCGGCCAACGCAGCTAATCTAGCCTGCTCCTATTGAGCAGCCCTTCTCTCCATGTCACGTTGCGCCTCCATCCTGCCAATAAGTTATGGTTCAGGATTTATGGGTAATAATGGTTGACCAGAACTTTGAGTATTGGGCATGCACTGAACAAAACCTGAATAAAACAAAAACAACAACTAAAATTAAAGTACAAGAATCTTTGACCAAAGGGTCTAGTAACTATCACAAACTTACTAGACAACCGTATTCCCCGGCAACGACGCCAAAATTTGATAATGCTCAAACTACAGCTCTCGTAAAAGTGTAAGCGGTTGTCGTCACATATAGAACCCAACTGGGTTGATGTCGAATCCCACAGGGAATACTTGGTCACTAAGTAAGCAACTATTAGTACACTTTTGGTTGAAAATTCTACAAAAAAGGGGGGATTTAATTGTAGCGTGAATTAAGAGTATCAAAGTAACAAAGTAAAAACAGAATGTTTGGTAGGTTTTAATCAATGAGAATTGTAAGTTAGTGTTATGTCCACCTTATGAGTTTTACGTATCTATTAACTATGAGTTATGCGGAATTCAGACATGCATGTGCTTATAGAGATTCATATTCTATGGTAAACCTAGCGTCTTTCGACCATCACAGATTATTTCACTTTAACTCTTTCGAGCTTAAAGCGTATCTAATGGTACAAATTCTCCAAGAGGTTAATCTAGTTACGGCACTAACTTTTAAATAGGGGTTGGTAGCCCTATTTCCTTGTCATTCTGTCTTTTCCAGACATGTAACTTTTCTTTTGAACAAGTTAATGCTATACTGGCATATTCTATATGTTTGCAACCACAAGAATTCAATTAAGATGAAGAGTGTAATGATATAAGCAGCATACGTATCAAGAATTCACAAACTCATAGCAATAGATAGTATCTCATAAGGCTTCCATAACCCTAGCAAAGAAGTTTAGCTACTCATGAGTGCAACGGAAAACACAATAGCAATTATCATCATACCAAAATAATAATAATGTCACGTGAAGTATGTTTTGGTAGAACTTGTGGCGTGAATTCCTTGCAAATAGCATTTATCTTATCATAAAAATTAAAAGTCAAATAGATGAAAAATAATGTCAACAACGAATTAATGAAGGAAATGGGAAAGGACCGAATAGGGAGGAATAAGGAAGAGGGTAGCGAAAATTCGTCTACTGAAAAGTTCAGCAAAATAGGGTTTTTATAACACCCATATCCTATTCCTACTAAGCTACTGCGTACTTATCATAAGCCTACTAAGTTACTGCATCCTAATCCTAATCCTACTAAGTTGTTGCTGATCCCCAAGTCTTTGGAAATGTTGTTTTTGCCCTGGACAACTTTTCCATGTGTCACTTTTAGTCCATAAACTTCCGAAAGCTGCCTTCCTTCTTTCGTGAAGCTTCCTTTGCTGCAACTAGTCCATAACATGCTGAGATCTTCATCCTTTGTACCTGAAAACTTGCTAATCATGTTGGTTCGCTCACTTACAGGAAAAAGGACTAAAAGTGCAAGAATTATATATTTTGTCCTTAAAACTTAGCTAAAATATGGGTAAATTATAGTACTTTAGGCGTGTAAATACGTCTATCATCAATTAACCCTATCTTACACTGGTTTTCCCCAAATATTAATATTCACATTGAATGGGTCTGAGAAGTACACTTCACTGATGTTGGCATAGAATTCATGGACCCATTATTCAGTTTCAATATAGGGATTTAGGGCAAAGCACTTGCCACCCTATAGATTCAAGTGTTCCATGAAATGATCATAGTTTCTCTGACATATTCTCTAAGAAAATACCTCTTTTTAGGAGCAGATTTATCCTTGGAAGATCACTGTAGTAATGAGTGTGGCACTCGGTTGACATTAATCGGATGTGATCATACTTGCCCATGAGGATGTCCTTAAAATACTAGGTATACTTTATAACAAGCCATGACATTTTATCATGAAAACTGTACCTTACTTTTCTCTAAAGCTCATTGGAAAAGGTATTTGATGGAGCTAGGCTAGAAATTTGGGAATGCAGGATTTTTTGCATGGCAGGAAACTGGCGCAGGTTACAGCAATCGCGGGCCATGACCGTGATTGCTTGGCCACTATCACGGACCATGACCACAGTTGCAATACTTGAGGCTGGTCTACAATAACATTTTTGTTAGTACTGATTTCTTCTATTATAAATGTAAAATTTAATATGTTTAAAACTAGTCTCCGAATCTCTTTTGTTGTAATTGAATTTTGTATTTTCTTTGTTAGCCACCAGCGTACCTGTGTATTATCTGCTCGTACAATAAATTTGTTATATACAATATATGGCTGCCAACTCCCTGTGTTCAAATCTTTTCTATGTTTTTAGGCTACTAGCATGCTATACAACATGGATTCACATGAAAACCAATTGAACAATGCAAATAAGTGTTTGAATGTGCCCTTTCGAATACAAATATCACTATTTAAAGTTCATTTCAATAACATGTCAAACACTTGGTGTTCACATCTTATTTATCTAAATCTTTTGCACATTATTGGGTACTCAAGATTTCCCTACTCATGTACACACCGTATTCAAGCAATCAGCACCAAACCAACACCAAGTATGAAAACATGGAAATCATAACAATCAAAACTTTTGGACCTCACTTAATCATGCATTCTAGGGCCTATTTTCAAAAATAAAAAACATTGATTCATGATACCTACTAGATTTGTGATGTAAGAGGGACGCAAGGATGCCATTGGAGAGCTCACAAACTTGGCTAGAATCTAGCCAAAATTATAGAGTACAATCATGAAAGGTAGTGTGAGAGAAATTAGGGATTAAGAGGCTGAAATTAACGCAACCGTGGTCAGTTTGCTGCAATCGCACACCCATGGGTTGATGTGATCATGCTTGGGGACCGCAATCACAGTAACTGAGAGCACTTATACCCTTTTATTTTCCCCTGTTCAACTCTTTGCTAAATTTTTACCAATTTTTCCCCTTTTCAATTTTCAATGCAAAGTTGCACAATTACCTCTTTCTTCATCCAATGTACTCCATAGTTCCAAAAATACATGAGTTATTAATAAGCAAAAGCTAACATCTATACTACAAAAACATGAAAAAAAGGTACAAGCCACTTTCATGGTATTTGTGGGTTGCCTCCCACATAGCACCTTAGTTAATATTGTGGCATAATGTCTTTCTTCCCCAACGCTCAAGATGGGTTGTAAATCCCCTCCTTGTTTACCTTCTCACTTTCAACACCCACCACGGATACCACTTGAAGCTCTATTATTTGCTTCTTTGTCATGCAAATTTTAAAAGACACCTCAACACTAGCAATCTAAACTTTATTTCCCCCATCTTTAAATTAACAATGTCCCTTGTAGTGACTAAGAAAAATGATCAAGGTTGATAGGTACCTTTTGGTTCATTTCATAATCCAATACCACGAATTTCGCCAGAAGTATAAACTTATCCAATTTAACAAGGACATTAAACAAAATTCCTACTGGCATTTTTATGGATCGATCTGCCATTAAAAGTATCATAAAGGTCGGGGTAGGGGCATCCAATCTGAGCTTCTTGTAGATAATAAAAGGCTTTAAGTTGAGGCTCGCACCAAGGTCACATAGAGCTTTTGCAAAGTCATGCATCCCAATTGTACAAGGAATGGTAAATGCTCCGAGATCATCTTTCTTATCCACAACCTTACTATACATGATAGCACTACACCCATGAGTGATCTCATTGGTGCCACCTTCATCAAGGTTATTTTTGGAAGTCAACTTTTTTGTTAACTTAGCATATCCGCGGATCTCTTGGAATTCCTCGAGCAATGGGAAATTGTAGATAAATTGCTAAGTTTTTCCATGAATTTCTTCAATTTGTCACCCTCAAATTTTTTATGAAAACTCTGGGGCAATGGGAGGGGGATGTGTATTATTGACCTTTCTTCACCTTGTGGGTTTTTAACTTCATCCACTTCTTCATCACTTTCCTCGAACTCTTTCTCATCATTTGCTTTCTACTTTGAGGTATCACCTTATTTTGTTTAGACTTTGGCATATTCTTACTCAACTCTCCTTAAAGGGATCATCAATTGCCTTTCCACTCCTTGTGATAATTTCTAGGACTTCCATATCATTCTTTGGGTTAGTAATCATGTAACTCAGAAGTCCATCTCTAGGCCAAGCATTTAATTACATGGAGAATTTCCTAACTAGGGTATCCAATTACTTGATAGAGGTGGAGTGAGACACTACTATTTGGGGAAGTTGGGATAAATCATCCTTCAACTCATGAACCATTTTGTCCGTACCTTCCACTTTATTCAAGATCTTTTTTAAACTTTTTGGGATCACTGGTGCTGAATTCCTTGGCCTTATATCATTCATGCAGGGGTATATAAAGGTCATAATCACGCTCACGATCTCTCTAATATCTATTCGATCGTGGTTCATCTATCCTTGATTCCCACCTTGCCTTTGATAGAAAGGGTGGGAACCCTCGAGTAGTTATCCAAATACTGAGTTTCCTTATCCAACTTCCTTGCTTCTTCATCATCTTCATAAGATTTTGATGCTATGGTATTTACCTCTTTCGCGGGTGCACCTATAACATGTTTTGTCAAGAGTTCATGTTGGGTCATTATTTTTTCCATGGTTTCGTCCTTCTGTTTATTCCGCTTTCTTTGTTCATTTTCTACCATTAAAGGAGTGGAGGGGATCTTGGGAGCTTTAGTATCCCGAGTATGCCAACATCAGTTTTTCTTTGAAAATTCTCCTATCAATAGAAAGGCCACAAGGTGGTGCATCTTCACTATGTAGCCACCCACCGAAATATCCACCACAATTTTATTTAATAGATCAAGAGCACGATAAAGATCTGAAAAGAATCCTCTAGGACTTTATGATTTGGGAATTGAGCCAATTTTCCATTAAATCATTCCAAAACTTTAAACAATGGTTCTATATTTATTTGCCAAAAATTCACAATCTCGTCCCACTTTTGAAGTATTTTAGATGGTGGCAAGTATCTACCAAGAAAGACCATAGTAAGCTCATCCCAATATGTAAATTGAGCTGGGTGGATGTGAGTGGAGCCATAAAACTCCTTGGACATTATTAAGAATGGGAAGAGGCGAAGATTAATGGATTCTTGAGTAATGTGTGCAATATTGAATGGCACATACACTTCCACAAAAAATTTAAAATAGACATTTAGGTCCTCAAAGGCTTGATCCCCGTACAATCCTTTCATTTTCAATATCTGAAGCATGACACTAGTCACATGGAAGACTCTATTCCCGTTAGTTGGAGGGATAAAGATTGCAATTGTTTCTCCCATTTCATTTACTTGGCCCTCATCATCTAGGGGACTATCAACGGGGCCCATGTTTATTGCGTTACCACTCATTGTACCGTTAAAACTTTGATCACCTAAAAAAATTAAAAATAACAAATAAAGTAATTTATACTACCCCGGTGATTACCAAGTAAGAATCACACCACACAAGAAAAATTTATATTTCACTCCCCAATAATGTTGCCATTTTGATAAAGCTCGACTCACTCCCATGTTTGAGGGGTGAAGCAATCGTTGTCATTAACCCAGCTAGAGTTGGGGTCGTATCCACTAAGAGAAAATTATAAATGTCAAGTCCTATAGGTGGTTTACTTAATAAAAAGTTACCTTGAATAATGATAAACACGACATGTTAAATAAAATGGGGTGATTAAATTTGGGATGGGTTTGTAACAATTTTCGGCAAACAATGCACCAATGTAATACTTTTGATTTAGACTCAAGATTTGAGAAGATCTTGGGATTATGTCTACCTAAAGGTAAAGCATTTTGGTTGATGATGGTTTATCTTAAAGTTGGGTTGTTGACTAAAGGCTAGGATAGGACGAACGGCATTGTGGTTAACCAATCAATAAAACTACAACAATTTCATCCATTGTCTCTTTCGAGCACCTAACAAGTGTGTAATTCGTAATCACCCAAAACCTTAATCAATAATGCCTATTTCTAGGATGATTCTCTTGACAAGGAGATATTTCAGGAGAAGATGAGCCCCACAGTCGCTGATGATGATTCTAAAGACAATGCAGAGAAAAAGGTCAAGGAAAAAATGGAAAGTGATATAATTCATATTGAGAAGAAGATTCTCCCGTTACCCTTTCCTCAAAGGGCAAGGAAGAATCAAGAGGAGGCGAGTTACAAGAAGTTCTTAGATCTTTTCATTCAAGTTCATGTAAATTTGCCTCTTGTTGACATTATGCAGAGTGTGCCAAAATATGCAAAATACTTGAAGGATATAGTTGCAAATAAGAACCAGTTGACTGAATATGCTACAGTTGCACTTACTGAAGAATGCACATCTAAGATTCAAAACAAATTGCCCATGAAGGTGAAAGATCCAGGTAGTTTCACTTTGCATATTACCATTGGACAGACCATTAGTGCACGTGGATTGTGTGATTTAGGGGCTAGCATTAATTTTATACCCACATCTTTGTACCGGAAGATGGGTCTTATTGTATTGTAGTTGGTAGATAGGTCCCGTGCTAAGATAGATAATATTATCGAAGATGTCTTGCTGCAAGTGGGATCCTTAGTATTTCTGGTGGATTTTGTAATTCTTGACTTTAAAGATGATCTTGATGTTCTATTTATTTTTGGATGGACTTTCTTAGCAACAAGACAATCATTAATTGTAGTGGAAGGAAAAATAACAATGAGAGCTCATGATAAAGTTGAGGTTTTTGATGTATATAAAGTGCTAACATTTCCAGCTATTTATGAGGAGCTGTTGGCTATATTTGTTATTGATCTTGAGTCTGATCAGAGGCTGTTATTGTCAGATGATCCCTTAGAGAGAGCTTTGGTAGATCGTGATGTGTATGGATATGTGGAAGTATTAGCATTAGTCTAAGTCATGAATTCGACCCTCATTAAAAGAAGAAAATTACCTTTTAAGCCATTGAATAGGCCAATTGGTCCATCACCCAAAGCTTTAATTGATGAAGCTTAAAAATTGGAGCTTAAGGTTCTTTCTCCCCTCTTGAAATATGTTTACCTTGGTGATAATAATACCTTTCCTATTATTTTATCAGCAAGATTATCTAATATACCGGTACAAAAAGCAATGACAGTGTTGAAATGGAGGAAGAAGGCAATCAACTGGCAAATTTCTGACATTACAAGAACAAATCCAACTTTTTACATGCACAAAATTCACATGGAGGAAGGTTTCCAGCCTAGAGTGCAGCAACAACGCAGGTTGTATCTAGTGATGAAAGATATGGTGCAAAAAGAGGTTATTAAGTGGCTCGATAATGGGATTGTTTATCCAATTTGAGACAGCAAGTGGATTATCCCAATAAATTATGTCCTAAAAAAGGCAGGATGTCTATGGTTACTAGTGAAGCAAATGAGCTAATCCCTACATGTATGGTGAATGGATTAAGAATTTATATTGACTACCGAATGCTAAATGAAGCTACAAGAAAGGATCAACATCCTATTCCTTTCATTGATCAGGTGTTTGATAGGTTGGAAGGGAAGGAGTATTATTATTTTCTTGATGGTTACTCGAGCTATAATCAAATCACCAATACTCCCGAGGATCAAATGAAGACAACTTTTACTTGCACATATGGTACCTATGCCTTCAGAGGTATGCCCCTTGGCCTCTGCAATGCACCTGCGATATTTTAGAGATGTATGATGGCAATATTCTATGACATGGTGGAAGAATTTGTCGAGGTATTCATGGATGATTTCTCTATTTATGGTGATTCTTTTAATAAATGCTTGCAGAATTTAGATCGAATCCTAGATTGGTGATGTTGGGCGTATTTACACGCCTAAACACCATAATTTGCCCATATTTTAGGCTAAGTTTTAAGGACAAAATATATAATTCCTGCACTTTTAGTCCATTTTCCTGTAAGTGAGCTAACCAACGTGATTAGCATGTTTTCAGGTATTTATGATAAAGATTTCAGAACTTTGTGGACCTTTCGGTGGCAAAGGGAAACTTCGCATAAGGTGGAGAATTTGTCAAGGGCAAAAATAGTATTTTTACATACTTAAGGGTGTAGCAGTAACCTAGTAGGAATATGAAAAGGATATTATAAAAACCATATTTGCTGAATTTTTCAGCAAGCATTATCATACTTTCGATTTTACTTTTCATTAGACACTTTAGTATTATTCAGTTTATAGATTCTGTAAGGTACCAATAGAGAAAACACGCTACAAAAACGGAAAGAGAGGAAATCACGTCAATCTCATATTGACGCAAATCCATCTTCATCGTGACATTTCTATAATCTTGGTATGATGATGATGTCTTTGTGGATTCCTGTTGTGATCATGAGTAGCTAAACTTCTCTGTTAGGGTTATGGAAGCCTTGTGATATACTATCTAGTACTATGAATTTGTGAATTCTTGATACGTATTCTACTTATATCATTACTCTCTTCATCTCAATTGAATTCTTGTGGTTGCAAACATATAGAATACACCAGTATAGCATTAACTTGTTTGAGAGAAAAGTTACATGTTTGGAAAAGAGAGTGTGACAAGTAAATAGGGCTACAAACCCCTGTTTACACGTTAATGCCTTAACCGGATTAACCTCTTGGAGAGTTTGTACCGTTAGTATACACTTTAAGCTCGAGAGAGTTAAAGTGAAATAATCCTGGATGGTCGAGATACACTAGGATTTACCATTAGAATACGAATCTCTATAAGTGCATGCATGTCTGAATTCCGCTTAACTCATAGTTAATAGATACGTACAACTCATAAGGTGGACATAACCCTAACTTATAATTCTCATTGATTAAATCTTACTAAACAAAGCATTCCATTTTTATTTTGTTAAGATTATTTCACGCCTAAAACCAATCCCCCCTTTTTTGTAGAATTTTCAACCAAAAGTGTACTAATAGTTGCTTACTTAGTGACCAAGTATTCCTTGTGAGATTCGACACCCAACCCAGTTGGGTTCTATATTTTACAACGACCTCTTACACTCTTACGCGAGCTGTAGTTTGAGCGTTATCAAATTTTGGCGTCGTTGCCGGGGAATACAGTTGTCAACTAAGTTTGTGATAGTTATTAGACCCTTTGGTAAAAAATTCTCGTATTTTACTTTTAGTTGTTGTTTTTGTTTTATTCAGGTTCTTACAGTGCATGCCAAATACTTGAAGTTCTGGTCAGCCATTGTTACCTATAAACCCTGAACCACAACTTATTGGCAGAATGGATGCGCAAGAGACATTGAAAGAATGGCTGCTCAATAGGAACAGGCCAGATTAGCTGCACTGGCTACTGCTCAAGTGCATCAACAGAATATTGAGAACCCAGGGCGAGCAACAAATCCTGATGATGAGGACCTAGGTGATGATGAGTTAATGAATCCTAGGCATGCTGCGGAGGTGGCGGCACCTATGCATAGGAGAGATCATCAAGCCAGATTGAGGCCTGAACGCCGAGCTGTACATATTCCTTTTGATGACGATGATGATAATTTGGATGAAGCCGGTGCCACAGGGGCTATTATTCCTCCACCCTTGGCACCTGGAGCCAAATTCAATATTATGACCACCATGATTCAATTATTGCAGATCAAGGGGTTATTTGGTGGACTTGCAGGTGATGATCCAAATATGTATCTGATCAATTTCATCTCTACATGCAAGTCATTCGATAATCTAAGTGTTGGACAGAATGCTATTCGGCTGTGCTTATTTACATTGTCTCTGTCTGGGGAGGCAACTCTATGGTTGAATGGGCTAACTCCTAATTCTATCACTAATTGGAGGCAATTGAAAGATGCCTTCCTAGAAAGGTTCTTTACGCCATCCAAGAGGGCACAGTTGAGAGATGAGATCAACAATTTTCGACATCTTCCAACTGAAGCTCTACACGAAACATGAGAGAGGTTCAAGAAGAAGCTTATGCGGTGCCCAAATCATCATATGACCAATGTCCACATGATGGAGATATTATATAGGTCTTTGAATTCGGTGACTAAGCCAGTGGTTGAAAATGCTGCAGGAGGGTCATTCATGGACCTTACTTTTGTTCAGGAAAGTGATATGCTAGATCGTATGATGAAACAGAGTAGGTCTTGGCATACCAGGGATTTTGAGGTAGCAAGCTCTACTATATCTATTGGCATGACTGCAGAACAAAGGCAAAGGGAGGAGGAACGTGATCAAGACATAGCGCACATGAAAATGCAGATGGATCTTCTTACCAAGCATTTATTATCAGGGAAGACCGAAAAAGTCAAAGCGGTTGTGTCAAAAGGAAGAGATGAATCCGATTCTAAGGAAGAAGCTAACTACTTGAATAATCAGGGGGGTTTCCGAGGCAATGCCCAAAGAAACCAAGGTCGGAACTATTATGATAAATCTGGAAACAAGGACCGTGATCAAGGTAGTTGGAAGAATAAAACTAACAGGAGTGGTTTGTATATTCCTCCTGGAAATCGTGAGGCCACAGTATCTGGTTCGGGGAAGATGTCAATGGAAGATATGATCGCTAAGCTATTGAAAGGAGTAGAGGCAACTAATATGGGAGTGAATGAGGTAAATAATTATTTTTCATCAATAAATCAGTTGGTTGACTCGCATTCCACTGCAATAAAACAGCTGGAACAACAACTGAGTCAACTTTCAGCAGCATTAAATCAAAGAAAGGCTAGCGCTTTACCTAGTGACACTGTGCAAAATCAAAGGAACAACGGATCATGTATGGCTATTACTACCAGGAGTGGTAAGATATTGGAAAACCTGTCCAAAGACAAGCAAGTGGTTGATGATATTATAGATAATTTCATTGATACAGAGGGTGAAGAGGTCGAGGAAGCTGATGAGTGTGTACATGATGTCACTCGTGGACGTCTACAGCTTGAAAAGGTTGATAATCGGAAGCAAGATAAAAAGGAAGTGGTGGAGAAAACTATTCCTCTTCCACCACCACCTTTTCCTCAGAGATTGAAGAAGAAAGCTGACGATACCAGGTTCAATAAATTCACGACTATGTTGAAGCAGCTGACTATTAATGTTCCTTTGGTGGAGGCGCTGGAACAGATGCCTGGGTACGCGAAATTTATGAAGGATCTTTTAACAAAGAAGCGGGCAGCAAGTTATGAGTTGACAGATAATAATCATTATTGCAGTGCAATCGCTACCAGATCACTAGTTCAGAAAAAAGCCCACCCTGGTGCTTTCACTATTCCTTGCATGGTTGGATCTTTGGATTTTGCTAAGGCATTGTGCGATTTGGTATCTAGCATCAATTTGATGCCACGTTCTATTTATAGAAAGTTGGGGTTGGGCGATCCTACACCAACCAATATGCAGCTCGTGATGGCAGTCAGGTCGGTAAAACGACCTGTTGGTATCTTATATGATGTATTGGTGAAGGTTTCTTCCTTTATTTTTCCTGCAGACTTTGTTATTTTGGATTATGAGGTGGACTCGAAAGTTCCCATAATCTTGGGGCGCCCTTTACTTGCAACAGGAAGTGTGCTTATTGATTTAAGAGCTAATGAGCTGGTATTCCGGATGAATGACGAAGTGGTCTGCTTTGATGTATGCAAATCAATGAAGCAGCCCAAAGAGATGAATGTGTTCTCTATAGCTGATGTTTATTTTGATGATGAGAAAGAATTATCTATAGAGAACTAGCTTATTGTTGACCCATTGGCGGCTGTGCTTATGAATATTGAGCGCGAGGGTGTTGAAGATTATGAAGAAACTATTTGTGCTCTCATAGGAATCGGTTCGTATCCTCATGCTCCCAAGAAGTTGGACCTTGATCTCAAAAATTGAACTACACCACCAGCTAAACCATCCATTGAAGAGCCACCAATGTTAGAATAGAAGGAGCTGCCCAGTCATCTAAAGTATACATTCTTGGGAAGCGGAAACACACTTCCAGTTATTGTGGTGGCTGATCTAGGTGATCAGCAAGTTGCAGCTCTCATATCTGTTCTGAGGAGATACAAGACAGCCATCGGTTGGAATATCGCTGATATTATTGGTATCCCTCCTGGGATATGTATGCACAAGATTCAGCTTGAAGAAAATTGCATACCCACTATTGAGCATCAAAGGCGTCTAAATCCACCTATGCAAGAAGTGGTGAAGAAAGAAATTATTAAGTGGTTAGATGCAGGGGTAGTGTATCCAATCTCCGACAATAAATGGGTGAGTCCAGTACAGTGTGTGCCCAAGAAAGGGGGCATGATGGTAGTTGTGAACAAAAGGAATGAGCTAATCCCACTCAGACCTGTCACAGGGTGGAGAGTATGCATGGACTACCGAAAGCTGAATTCGTGGACACTTAAGGATCACTTCCCAATGCCATTCATGGACCAAGTGCTTGATCGATTGGCAGGGAAAGGATGGTTTTGTTTCTTAGATGGGTATTCCGGCTATAATCAGATTTGTATTGCTCTCTAAGATCAAGAGAAGACAATATTTACATGCCCATATGGTACGTTTTCCTTCAAACGTATGCCATTTGGGCTATGTAATGCAGCTGCCACTTTTCAGCGTTGTATGATGTCCATGTTTTCTGATATGGTTGAAGACACCTTAGAGGTGTTCATGGACAATTTTTCAGTCGTGGGTGAGTCGTTTGAATCGTGCTTGGCGAATCTAAGCATGGTGTTGCAAAGATGTATTGAATTCAACTTGGTACTAATCTGGGAGAAGTGTCACTTTATGGTTAAGGAAGGTATTGTTCTTGGGCACAAATTTTTGGAAAAAGGAATTGAGGTCGATCGAGCTAATATTGAAGTTATCGAGAAGCTACCACCTCCAATTTCTATAAAGGGAGTTCGTAGTTTTCTTGGTCATGCAGGTTTTTATTGAACGTTTATTAAAGATTTCCCCAAGATTGCTAGTCCATTATGCAAAATTTTGGAAAAAGATGCAAAGTTCAACTTCAGTGAAGATTGCTTGAAGGCATTCGAATGCCTCAAAGGGAAGCTAGTTGAAGCCCCTATCGTTGTAGCACCTGATTGGTGTCTACCGTTTGAGGTTATGTGTGATGCAAGCGGGGTAGCTTTGGGTGTTGTACTTGGTCAGAGAAGAGAAAAGTTATTTCATCCAATATATTATTCAAGTAAGGCCTTGAACGGAGCCCAGAAGAACTATACTGTCACGGAACAAGAGCTTCTAGCAGTTGTTTATGCTTTTGAAAAGTTTTGTGCTTACTTGTTGGGAACCAAAGTGGTGGTTCATACAGACCATACAGCTCTGAGATATTTAATGGAAAATAAAGATGTGAAGCCAAGGCTAATTCGATGGGTGTTATTGCTGCAAGAATTTGATTTCGAAGTAAAAGATAGAAAAGGTTGCGAAAATCAAGGAGCTGATCATCTATCTAGACTTGAGAATGAGCACATAGCGCAGCCCGATCTTGAGATTAATGATGCATTTCCTAACGAAGAGATCCTAGCCACAATGGTGGAAGAGTTACCGTGGTACGCTGACTTTGCAAACTAGGTGGTAAGTAATGTGATGCCTGAAAATCTCTCTTTTCATCAAAAGAAGAAGTTCATGCATGATGTGAAACACTACTTCTGGGATGAACCATATTTGTTTCGACGATGTACGGATAGTATTATTAGGAGATGCATATCTCATGTGGACGTGCCTAGCATATTGGAAGCAAGCCATACTTCCGAAGTTGGGGGTCATCACGCAGGTGAGCGAACAGCCAGGAAGGTTTTGCAAAGCGGCTATTATTGGCCGTCGTTATTCAAAGACGCTTATGATTTTGTGAGGAGATGTGACCAGCGTCAGAGGCAAGGTACGATTTCGAAACACCATGAGATGCCCATGTCTAAAATTCTTGAAGTAGAACTATTTGATGTATGGGATATTGATTTTATGGGCCCATTTGTGAGTTCGTTTGGGATGAAATATATCCTAGTTGTTGTGGATTATGTATCCAAATGGGTCAAAGTTGTAGCACTGGCTGATAATGAAATTAAGCGTGTTGTAGCATTCTTAAAGAGAAATATCTTCTCTCGTTTTGGGGTACCACGTACCATCATAAGCGATGGGGGATTACACTTTTGCAACAAGCTGTTCAGAACCGTTTTGGTGAAATATGGGGTCAGGCAGCAAAAGGTAGCCACACCTTACCACCAACAAACTAGTGGGCAGGTAGAGGTTTCTAATCAAGAGGTCAAGCTAATCCTTGCTAAGACTGTCAATGCTAATAGGAAAGATTGGTCTCAAAAGCTGGACGATGCCTTATGGGCTTATAGGACCGCATTCAAGACACCAATTGGCATGTCCCCGTACCAACTAGTTTATGGGAAGTCATGTAACTTGCCCATTGAGCTCGAGCATAAAGCATTATGGGCATTGAAGCGGCTTAATTTGAAGTGGGATGATGCTAGTAATATGAGATTAAACCAGCTGAATGAGATGGATGAATTCCATCTACATGCGTATGAAAGATCAAACCTCTACAAGGAACGGATGAAAAAGTATCATGATCGGTGGATTATCCAACGAAACTTTCAAAAGGGTGATATGGTACTTTTTTTCAACTCCAGACTGAAGCTATTTCCAGGTAAGTTGAAGTCTAAATGGTCTGGCCCGTTCAAAATTAGCCAAGTCTACTCTTCTGGAGTAGTAGAGTTAGAAGACAGTAATGGTGGTGTCTTTAAGGTAAATGGACAACGAATGAAGCCATATATCGGTTCTCTTGACTCAATCAAATGCATGGCCACCATCTATCTCGATGAAGTGTAAGTAATAGAGGTAACTATGTCGTGCCATGACAATAAATCAAGAGCTAGATGGGAGGCAACCCATCGTCTTTAATTGTTTTGTTTCACTAGAAGCTTGTTTTTGAGCCACTATGAAAACTAAGGCGCTTGGTGGGAGGCAACCCATCGTTCTAATCGTTTTTGTTGTTTTTGAGTAAGTGTAGGTGCAAGATGTCTAAAGGAGGAGATTGGTCTTAAATTTTGATTTGGAAGTGGTTCATGTTGAAGGTGGTAAGTTAGGAATGAAGAAGCAAAGGCTATGGGTTAGGCATTGCCTATGAAAATCTAGGCAATGAACAAGGCAAGGCCTATGTAAATCTAGGCAACGAATAAGGCAAGGCCTATGCTATGGCCTAAGCTCTCTGAATCTACAATGCTATAGCATAGGCGCCGCCTATGCCCAACAATGCCATAGCATAGGCGCCGCCTATGCCAAAAACTTTGGTCTCTGAATCTAGAATGCCATAGCATTGGCGTCGCCTATGCCCAACAATGCCATAGCATAGGCGCCGCCTATGCCCAACTAGGCTTTGCAAAAGGCGCCACCTATACCAAGCATAGGTAAAGCATTAGGCGCCGCCTATGCTTACTTTTTGGTCTCCTAACCCGATTTTAAATGGGTCAAACCCGACCCAAGACTTGTCCTATAAATAAAACTACAACCTTAAGACAAAATCACATTGTTTGCTAGACCTAGGCGCTGCCTTTACTGTCCAAATCATTCAAAATTTTTCCTTTTGCTCATTCAACCTTGCAAGATCATCTTCCAAGTACATCACCAAGTAAGTTCTTCTTTAATATTTCGTAAGTGTTACGATACTACGCTTATAATGGTATTTTAGATCTTAAAGTGATGTTGGTGATTTGAATATGGTTGATTTGTGTTGCTACATCTAGTTGAGTGAAAGAATATGTCTGGGTGTTCTTGACTTGTTTACAACTTGTATTTGATTTTGATACACTGTCATACTTTTGCGGAATCGACATGGTCAAGTTACTTGCATAACCTTGTAAATCAAAAGCTTGAATGTTGAATGCCTTGTTCATCGAGATGAAAATCATGGTTGACTACAAACATGAGATGTTGTGATTATTTCTATGCCATAACTTGATACGATATCCATGTAGTAGTTTTGTTCAAAAGATGCATTAAGCCAAACATGAAAGCATAGTCAAGATTACACGAAATAGAGTTGAAAAGGATAGTTAAAGACAACATGAAAGTATGACTGTGCTAAAACGTATTGTTGGAACATATCACCTATATGTATGTCGATGAAGTCTGAGTAATCGATAGCGTTGACTTAATTAGTTTGTACCAACAAATTAAGTGTGGGGTGGTTCCACTATTGTTGTGTGTCGATCAAATCTTCCGAGATAAGCTAACATGATATTGTTTTAATCTCAGGTACAATGGCACCAAAAAGTCGACCAGGAAAAGAAAAAGCATCCACCTCACAGAAAGGACAGAAAAGGGGAAGAAAAGAGCAAGGTGAATTCTCCTCGCTGCAAATACCTCGCCGCATGTTTGGGATAAAATGGGTCCTAGAGGAGAAAGGAAATCAGTGGTACAGGAACAACAAAGTGAAAAAGTATGTTCATGTGGAGCTGATACAAAGGAAAGCATAGCGAAGAAAGAACCTCGTATTTTGGCAAAAATAATGGCGTTACATCTTGATTTCATTTTTCGGGATATGGGAGAATGCAATCTTGATCAAACGCGAGAATTCTATGCAAATTGGTCCCCAAAGACTACCGGAAGTGCGGTGAAGATTAGGGGCAAAGTCTTGCAACTAAATGCGGAGTTTTTCAACACTTTTTTGGGTCTTCCATCTGTCGATCCATCACCGCTCAAGGAGCCTCAACAAAGACCTCCGTACAGGGAAATTAGACACACACTATGTGGAACAAGATCAATGGAATGTTGGAGTCGACACAAGGACACCGGTTGGCACAATACCTTCCCGTATGCTTCCTTGAACAGAGAAGCACGGATATGGTTGTGGATAGTCAACTCTTGCCTGATTTCAGGGATGCAGTACACAAAGATCACACGTGATAGAGTATGCTTGGTGTACGCATTGATGACGAACATCCCCATCAATATTGGGGCGATTATTCAATCTTCAATGCGTAAGGCTAGGCTGCACAAGAGGTCCCACTTCAGCTTTGGCAATCTGTTGACTGTGATATTGAGGAAGGAGGACATCAAAGAGGAACCTGCAGATCATAAGCTTCCACACAACCCGAAGAAGGTTGATCTGACAAAAGTTAAAGATGCTGAATCTATGCATGGCGTCAACCTGACCACTGCAGAAAGACATGCTCGCAAAGAAAGCTTCTTCCGCTATTTATATGGCATGAGGAGGTTCACCATGATGAGCGGGGGTCGTGTTCCAACTGCTGCAGAGCTCCAACAGTTGGATTATGAGTACCCGATGAATGAGCATGCGAGGGCTATATGTGGAGTATGTGTATATTTTGAGGAACCTCTTGATGATGACGTGCCAACTGATGATGATCGTCGCATACCACACTCAAACATGGAGGAGAACTCTGATGATGACGAATCCGATGATGATTCTGATGCAGGGGGTATGACCCCAGACATAGAGGAGGAGTCCAACTGATCCAGGTTTTCCTTATTTATTTTTCACTGAGGGCAGTGTGTCCCATCTAAGTGTGGGGTGCTGGTATTTGTATGCTGTACTTCTTTGCCTATATTTATTTATGTTTGTCATAGTTAGTAGATAAGTAGTTAAATTTTCAAAAAAAAATTAGATTTTTCATGAAGTGCATAAAATTGTTCTGATAGGCGACATGGTATTATGACAAGAGTTTGTGCTAAAATCATTACTATCGAGACGTTTAGGCTCTAATTGTGACTCACTGTGTGATAATTGTGTGGTTTAATTCATTTATCTATTGGGTCAAGAGTCTATACTACTCCCAATAAAGTCGACCATGTGCCTTGTGTGTGTGAAATTATAGTATATTCTGTGTTATGGCTGATGCTAGAACTTGCCTGGAGTGTGTGTAAAGCAAAATAAAGAGTGCAAGTTTAGGAGATGATTTAGGCATTTCTTTGGTAGCTTGTGATTGTTTACCTTCTTTTTACCTACCTGTGTACTTTTATCCTAGTTAAACCCCTTTGAGCCTTTAAGCCAACTTCTTTGATAGCCTCATATGTAGCCTGATCCATTTTTTTTTCAAGACCATAATTTGATCCAAATTCCTAAGCTCTTTAAATTGTAAAGTCATGTGACAAAATAAGAGGAAATTGGGTGAGAGTGATACATCAGACTGTATTGATACTTGAAATAGTTGTGAAAAAGAATGGCTATCATAGTGGTGTGTTATAAAAAAAAAAAAATCAAAAAAAAATAGAGAAAATATAGTTGTGCTTATAATTGAATAACAAAATAGGTGAAAAGGGGTGGTAGATGAAAGAAAGGTAGCAGGATTATTTAAAAGAGAGCGTCAATGACATAATGTAGTGGATTAAAGCACTTAGGGAACATAGTCACTATTTCTGGCCAAAATAGACCTACCTGTCCCTTAGCCTACATTACAACCTGTAAAAGACCTATTTGATCATAAGCTTTGCATTCTGATATTAGTAGAGCATTACACTAAGGGCAAGCCTATGGTCATCAGTTGTAACATATGAATTCTTTGTGAGAGTGAGAGCAAGGACAATCTTGTACCCATTTTTTAGAAAAATACAATACTTGTGAGTGATTATGGGTGATATCTTCTGTGAGACACACATGGTTGATGAGTTTTGGGTAGTCTTGTATGATTCTTTGTACCTTAATTTATGGATACGAATTGACCATCATCACGAGTCTATATTGGATGTTAAATTGTTTCTAGTAGCAATCAAGGAACCTACTCTTTGTTAATGATTCCCGTGCCTGTCTTGATAAATATTTTGTGCCGTTACTGAGAAATCCTAAGTAGATGTTTTCATGGACGTGATATTTTGTTCGAGGACGAACAAAGCTTTAAGTGTGGGGTGTTGATGTTGAGCGTATTTACACGCCTAAACACCATAATTCGCCCATATTTTAGGCTAAGTTTTAAGGACAAAATATATAATTCCTACACTTTTAGTCCATTTTCCTGTAAGTAAGCTAACCAACGTGATTAGCATGTTTTCAGGTATTTATGATGAAGATTTCAGCACTTTGTGGACCTTTCGGTAGCAAGGGGAAACTTCTCATAAGATGGAAGACAGCTTTTGGAAGCTTGAGGAGTAAATATGATGCATGGAGAATCTGTCTAGGGCAAAAATAGTATTTTTACATACTTAAGGGTGTAGCAGTAACCTAGTAGGAATATGACAAGGATATTATAAAAACCCTATTTGCTAAATTTTTCAGCAAGCATTATCATACTTTCGATTTTACTTTTCTTTAGACACTTTAGTATTATTCAGTTTACAGATTCTGTAAGGTACCAACAGAGAAAACACGCTACAAAAACGGCAAGAGAGGAAATCACGTCAATCTCATATAGACGCAAATCCATCTTCATCGTGACATTGCTATAATCTTGGTATGATGATGATGTCTTTGTGGATTCCTGTTGTGATCATGAGTAGCTAAACTTCTCTATAAGGGTTATGGAAGCCGTGTGATATACTATCTATTACTATGAGTTTGTGAATTCTTGATATGTATGCTACTTATATCATTACTCTCTTCATCTTAATAGAATTCTTATGGTTGCAAACATATAGAATACGCCAGTATAGCATTAACTTGTTTGAGAGAAAAGTTACATGTTTGGAAAAGAGAGTGTGACAAGGAAATATGGCTACCAACCCCTGTTTACACGTTAATGCCTTAACCGGATTAACCTCTTGGAGAGTTTTTACCGTTAGTATACACTTTAAGCTCGAGAGAGTTCAAGTGAAAGAATCCTGGATGGTCGAGAGACACTAGGATTTACCATTAGAATACGAATCTCTATAAGTGCATGCATGTCTGAATTCTGCATAACTCATAGTTAATAGATACGTACTACTCATAAGGTGGACATAACCCTAACTTATAATTCTCATAGATTAAATCTTACTAAACAAAGCATTCCATTTTTATTTTGTTAACATTATTTCACGCCTAAAACTAATCCCCCATTTTTCATAGAATTTTCGACCAACTGTCTACTAATAGTGGCATACTTAGTGACCAAGTATTCCCTATGGGATTCGACACCCAAACCAGTTGGGTTCTATATTTGACAACGACCGCTTACACTCTTACGAGAGCTGTAGTTTGAGAGCTATCAATTGGTGTGAAGAGATAAATTTGGTACTGAATTAGGAGAAGTTCCACTTTTTGGTAAAGGAATGAATTTTCCTTGGCCACAAAGTGTTATGCAAAGGACTTAAACTTGATCAGGCCAAAATTAAAGTTATTGAAAAGTTGCCACATCTAGTCACAGTGAAAGGAGCATGAAGCTTCTTAGAGTGTACAGGTTTCTACAGGTGTTTTATTTAGGATTTCTTAAAGATTGCAAGCCCGATGTGCAAACTATTAGAAAAATAGGCCAAGTTTGATTTTGGGTAAGATTGTAAAGGGGCATTTGAGAAGCTAAAAAAGAAGCTAATCGAAACACCTATTTTGATTTCTCTATATTGGGAGCTGCAATTCAAATTAATGTGTGATGTTAGTGAAGTGGCTATAGGAGCTGTTTTAGGTCAAATAAATTACAAGGTATTTCGCTCTATTTACTATGCTAGTAAAGTGTTGAATGATGGCCAAATAAATTATAGAGTCACTGAAAAGGAGATGTTAGCGGTGGTTTATGCATTTGATAAATTTAGAGCATATTTGGTAGGTACAAAAGTTATTGTTCATACTAACCATGCAACCATCAATTATCTCTTCAATAAAAAGAATGTGAATCATCGATTGATTTACTGAATTCTGTTACTTTAAGAATTTGACTTAGAGGTTCATGAAAGTAAAGGAGGCAAAAATCAAGTCGCAGATTATTTTTTAAGGTTAGAAACTCATGATCATGTTGTTGATGACTCTCTCTGCATTCAGGAAGATTTTTTGAATTAAAAATTATTGCCTATAAAGGAGTGTAAAGTTCCTTGGTATACGTACTTTGTGAATTTGCTTGCAAGTAGATTTTACCCTCCTGAATGTACAACACAATAGAGAAAGAAATTTCCTCATGATTCTTGTGCTTATGTATGGGACGAGCCATATATTTTCAAGCAGGGTCCAGATAGAATTATACACAGATGTATTCTAGAGGCTGAATTCTCACAAGTTCTACAAGAATGCCATTTATCTCTTTATGGTGGACATAATAGTGGTGGGAGAACTTCATGAAAAATATTGTATTTTAGGTTTTTTCGTCCTACGTTATTTAGGGATGCAATTACTTTCGTGAAGAATTGTGATCAATGTTAAAGTTTGGGAACTATATCTAGGCTACAATATTCTTAAAGTTAAAGTCTTTGATGTGGGATCGATTTCATGGGTCTATTTCGAACTTCAAATGGTAATCTGTATATTCTTATGGCCTTTTATTACATCTCCAAATGTGTGGAAGTTGCAGCTTGTCCGACTAATGATCCTATAGTAGTGCTAAAGTTTGTGAAAAAAAAAATATTTTCCTGATTTGGTACACCAAGAGCGATAATCAGTGAGGTACGCCCTTTATAAACACTTGGTTTAAGAATCTTCTTGCTAAAGATGGTGTTAGGCACAAAGTGGCCACTGCATACCATCCTGAAACGTGGACAAGTTAAGGTGTCAAATCGGGAGATTAAGCAGATACTATAGAAGGCTGTGAATGGGCTGTGAGAAGATTTGGCTGAGAAGTTGGATGATTCACTTTGGTATTATAGAGTATCTTACAAGACACCCATTGGGACAACTCCATATCGCTTGGTTTATGGTAAATCATACCATCTACCTGTGGAGTTAAAACATCAAGCATATTAGGCCGTGAAAAAGTTAAATCTTAAGATAAAAGCCAAGGGGGAGAAATAATTATTGTAGCTAAATGAGCTTGATGAGTTTAGGCTTCATGCCTATGAAAATGCCAAGCTATATAAGGAGAAGACAAAAAGGTTGCATGATAAACAAATTGAAGAGAGAGTGTTTGAACCCGGATAACTTGTTTTGTTGTTCAATACCTGGCTTAAGTTGTTTCTGGGTAAATTTCATTGTAAATGGTCTGGACCTTTTGAGGTGGTGCGAATGACAACTCATTGTGTTTGGAATTGTGGAACAAAGAGAAGACGGAGAAGTTTCTAGTGAATGGACAACGTGTAAAGCGTTATTAGCTAATCATCTAAATAAGCACAATGTGTCCATCACCTTTGAGGATAAGTTGAACTAAGCTGAGCAGTACCACGACATAAAATAAGGCACTATGTGGTAGGTAACCCACAAATGTAATTTAATAGGTATTTTAATTTTTAGTCGTTGGGGACAAAAAAAACACAAAAAAATAAGTCATGCCACAACCGAAAATAAGGTGCTTGGTGGGAGGTAACACACTTTTTCTTATGTTTGTTTGTTGTTTTTAGTTCATATGCAAGAATGAGAAACATGGAAGCATGGAGGCAAGAAATAGGTAGGTGGAATAATGTCAGGGAAGCAGGTAAGTAAATCTTCACTCTAGAAAGAATTCAGGGTGAAAAAGAGTGTATGAAATATTCCCCCAAGATGCAATGATTTAGTAAGAAAAATCCCTTAGCCAATTTTTATGATGCAAATTCCAGTAGCCTCTTGTAATATATTCACGTTGCGAGGCCCACAAATGGAAATTATTCTTGTGTCGCGAGTCCCATAAACTAGACTAAATCTCGCATCGCGAGGTATAAAATGCAACCCATTCATGCATCGCAAGGTACAACTTCATCATATTCCCTATAAATGCTCACTTGTAGCCATTTTTCCTTCCCCTCAATACCTTAATAGCGCCACCCTAAAATTCACCCTCATAAAATTCTTCGAATTAAGGGTGTTCTTAAAAAAAAAAAAGCACTACCACTTTATATTCTTCATCATTTAAAAGGTAAGTTCTTATTTTTTCTTTATTTTAATTGATATAGTGCATGAAATGAGTTTCTTAGTTCTTTGATTATAAATCAAGTAAATTTTTTTCTGTGGGAGTATGATGTTGAACATTTTGAACTATTTTGATCGTTAGTTTATGCTAAATCCTTTGTTATTAGTGCCCTCTTATTCTTGAATTTTCGTGGATAAATCATTGTGGTTGGAGTAATTTCACCTTTCCTAGTTCATGAAGTTGTGTTATGTGAAATAATTCTTGTCCTATGCACCTGTATTGTGGAACAAAGTTTGTGGGTCAATGAGTTGATGTACTTTTGCATTATATGGTATAGACTGTTTACTGTGATTTGGGTAAAGTGAAAAATTGAATGCTTTATTGATTGAGAGAAAGCTTTTGTGAATTTGTTGTTATGAGGTGTTCTAATATCCTTAATTCTTGGATGGATTGTTCTACTGTATGCTTTGCGTACCATTTATATGCTTAGATGAGAAGTAATGCACCCATGCTTCAATATTGAGTTTGTTCATCTACAGTTATGTTTGATGATGTGAGAATGTATTATCGTGTAATAAATGAATTAAAAGAAAGATGAATTATTTTTTTTTGAAAATATATAAAATCATACTTGTGTTCTACGGATCAATAATATAGGGGAAGATGGAGTACCCGAGTTTTTTCTATCAAAACATTTGTGCTAGAAACCAAGTGTAGGATGTTTCAACACCAACACACTTAGTGGGTGCTAGTTAAAAATTTTCCATATGCTGAACATGGTTGCTGCATGTTCTGCTTTAACAGGTACAATGTGTAGTCGACAGGAAAAAGGTAAGACCCCAGCAGGATCTTCTGAGCTGGCACATAAGCGAAGTAGATAATCTGGTCAAATACTATGACCTCCAGTTATTCTACAAAGAGAACATAGGAAATATGGCACTAGATGGGTCTTAGAGGATGTAAAAAATGGTATGCAATGTATGATGAGTCCAAATATTGTGAAGACCAATACATTAGTCGAGTCAGCTTGTTGACCAGCCCACCGACTATAACTTGATCCTTGTAAGAGAGTTTTATGAAAATTGGGATCCGCAAGAAAAGGACTTAGAAGTAAACATAAGGAGCAAAGTGCTGAGACTTTTTAGTTGCTGAATATTGAACCACCTTATGTAGATATCCACCATCTACTGTGTGGAAACAACTCTACAGAAAGGTAGAAATGTAAGATAGGCAGTCGCATTCACCTTGGTCTCCTTTTCAGTCAGATAAACAAGGAAGTCCGCATATGGGCCAAGATAATCTATACTTGTCTCATTCATGGGACACATATGACCGAGGTTTCACGTGATAGTGTGTGTATAATTTAGGCCTTAATATATGAAGATATTGATATGAATATAGGGGCGGTAATATTTTGATCTATGAAGAAGGCAAGGAATCATGCATTATGCAGGTATAGTTTTGCGGGGTTGCTGACACAATTTCTTAAGGGAGAGGGTGTAGATGAAGTGGGCTTAGATTATAGGCCACCGGTGGTCATGCAACTAGTAGATATATCCTATACTAAGGGGATTGATGGTTCTCAGGGCCCGATATTTACTATGCTTGAGTGTCAGGCTTAGACTGATGAGATCATAACACGTATGTATGGGCTATAGCTACTATAGTTAAGTATTGGTGGTCGCCCAACTACCGAATATGAGATTTGAGCTGTGGAGATTTACTATCCTCTTGGTTCATATGCAAAATTACTATTGTAGATTGGTCAGATATTTTAGATCTGTTTGATCATGATGTGCCTACCGATGAGGAGCATCGGATGTCGGATTCAGAAATAGAGTCAGATGAGGATGAGGATGTTGCTATTGATCCAAGCTTGGGAGCCGTGGCCTATGGCCCAGAATCTAATTTTAACATATGAACAGGGAGTCCCTCCCTACCTCATACTATTTTTATTTTTGCTAGCACTGAGACAGTGCTTCATTTTTGGTGTGGGGTTGAGGAGTGAAAATTCTTATTTCATTTTCTTTCTTATGTTTTATGTGGTAGTTGAACAATTTCTATCTCTTTTATGTTTTTTTTTGTTGGATTGTAAGTTGACAAGTTTGAATTGTTTCCCTCTTTGGAAAATTCAGTTTATCTTTTTTTTTTATTTAGTTTTGACTATTGTGGTAACTTTCAGTTTACTGTAATTAATTGTCCCCTTTTTGGCAATTAGCATCGTCATAGTTAGTTGCCTTCCTCTATGATATATGGATGGCGACCGTCTTAAAGGGAGGGCTTCTTTAGAAGATGAGAAAGAGATAAGATCCCAATTTCAACCTTTGAGAAATGCTTCGTGTTGGGAAAGATTTTTTTATTTTGTGACTGTAAATGCAATTGTTTTGAAACAAAAAAAGGAGATATTTTTAGATATTAAACCCGACAAGTGTAGTTCAATTTGATTGTCTTGATATTGTATGTAATAAAGAATAATATTGAAAATCATAAAGATCCGACTTGATTCTAAGAATGCACATAGTGAGTGAGTATTTGTTTCTATTCTACATTTATAGGAATGATTAGAACTTGCCCAATGTGTTTACAAAGCGAAATAAAACGTGTTGGTATAGGAAGTAATTTAGGCGTTTCTTTGTTAACCGAGTTGTAAAGACTTTATTTACCTATCCTTATGCATGCCCTTAGTTAGCCCTGTTGATCCTATAGATTGATTTCTTTGATAGCCTCATCCATAGCCGAATCATTTCTTTGTTAGACATTAACTCGATCCATAGCTCCTATGTGCTTTAATACAGATAATGGAATAAAAGGGGAATGGTAAAATTAAGAAAAAAGTGATAGGGAAGCTCTAAAGAAGTGTTCATTGTGTGTTTAATTGTGATGGTTAGGTGTTCAACAAAAAGTGATAGAAGTTTTAGTTATTGTTGGCCGATTTTGATTACAATGCACCTGTTTTGGCACTGGTCCATTTAGGACAATTTGCACCTCAACCAAGGCAAATTGCTTAGGTTGGGGGTGGATATTATAGGGGTGCGTAAAAAGAATTGGGGTGTGAAAAAAAAACTAAGAATTAAATTATGACGTAAAGAGAAAAATACTCATACCCTAGTGTTGGTAATGTGCTTAAAAAAATAGGGGTGAAACACTGGATTTGTAAAGATAATGAATTGAAAAGTTGCGTTGATAAAATACAATTTTGAATATGATTATAATTGAAGATGGTTATGTATTAAAGTTCTTAGGCAGATTAGTCACTATTTCCCAAATAGATCCTACCCATCCCTTAGCCTGTATTACAATCATGAAAGACCTAGTTGATCCTACATTTCAACATCTGACTATTAGTGGAGTATTTGCACTAATGGCAAGCTTATAGTTCATTACCTATTATGTATGAATTCTTTTTTGAGAGTGAGTGATTGAATTTTGATATCCCCCTCAAGATAAAGATTGAAAAATTATGAGTGATATGGGGAAAACTTTCTTGTTGTGAGGGTGCATGCGGATGAAAGTCCGGATTACTTATTGCATTTTTTAATTGAGTGCATTGATTAATTTTGCCAATTAATTGAATGTCACTGCTGGGATAATGAAGGATGAAATAAAGTGTTTATATTCCCAATGCTAGCATGACTCTTGGGTTGTTATTAGAAAGTTTGGTGATTGTGTTTCTTGAAGTTGTTTGAGGACAAACAAGGTTTTATGTGGGGTGGTGATCTTAGGCATATTTATATGTCCAAACACCGCTATTCACCCATATTTGGACTTGTTTAAAGAATAAAAATTATGTTATTTATATTGAATTCCGTCCTAATGTTGTTTTGTATCTAACCAACGTGATTAGTGATGCAGGGTGAATTTCTAACGGAAATTGAACAAAGGTGGAATGAAAGATATGGAGCAAGTATGGATTGATGCCCGAAATTAATTTTAAGGATTCGAGAAAACACTTTCACTGGATGTATAGAGAATTCATGGATAACTGAAGTGAATACAGGGAGCAACTAGTGAGTGAAGATTTTCCTTTATCTAAATTTGTGATCACACTATTAGTGGCATCTCACGAAATGCTAGCGTCGCGAGGCCCACAAATGCAAATAATTCTTGCGTCATGAGGACCAGTAAGGAGTAAGACTTAGTAAAAATTATTGATGACAGTTCTAGAGGCCTCGCACAAATATCTCACATCGCGACCTACAGAAATGGGTATAAATCTCGCATCGGATGGCCTTTTAGGGAGAAGGACTTACCCATAACATTTGAAGGCAATTCCAGTGTGCTCTCACGAATTGCTCACGTCACGAGCCTCAAAAACTAGTATTACATCTTGCATTACAGGATTCAGAAATAAGGAATATACCTCACGGTGCGACACTCTAACCTACGTTGGAAAAATCTTCCCACCTATCTAAGGAACACTTCAGCACACCTGTAAACACTTTTTGGAAAAGAATAGTAGCGGCGGAAAAGCATAGAATTCTTTCTTTTAGGGTTCTTATTATCTCTTTTGAACTTCTTTAGTTCAAGATTACTTTTGGGTAAGGTTAATTACTTGTTTTTATGTTTAATTCAAACATAAATGGCTAAATACCCTTGTTTTGGGGTTGAATCCAAGAACATGATTGCTCTTTGATATTCTTTATAGTAGTTTCTTTTTGTATTATCCTCTAGGTTGTTCTTAATTTCTTGAGCTTACTATTTTAATGAGTGTCCACCATTAGAATAAATCTATATTTCTATGTGAATCCAGGAGGAGAATTGAGGGGTAGAATGAAGAAATTAAGGAGCAAGATTCTTACCCGTTTGTTAAATAAGAGGTGTAGATTAGCATCTAGGATAGGGATATACCTAGAAACCTTGTTTGGTTCAGTTGAGAGAAGATTACTTTATAAATATAGAAGAATTGTTGTATCTCTGCGGGAGTTGTAGCTGTAATATTCAATAGATAGAAGATCTGAGGTCAGGAGACCAAAATCGTAGCTTAAACCTTGCGAACAAACAACCTGATAACCAATTAGACTACTATAAGAATAGTGATTTGTATGATTGTTCGAAAAGACTTAACCCTGGAATTCTTATCATTATTGTTTACAACCGTTGCTTGTTTAGCTCTAGTCATCAACTTTTATTTCTTAATTACCAATTTACAATTTTATTCTCAATTTCAAAATCATCTTGATATTCTACAACACTAAATACTCATTGTCTAAAATTAAAAGTTGGTTAAATTTCTAGTTGCTTAGTCCTCGTGGAAACGATATCTGATTTTCTCAATCACTATATTACTTGTACAATCATGTGCACTTGCGTGTGCATCTGATTCGCAACAGCAACCCATATAAAATCCAACAACCAACACCCATACCAGTACCAACTCAATATCCACAACTCTTCTCTGAAATATGTTGTTTGATAGTGGGCTTTTAAAGATGTTACATTTTTTTATCAGAAAAACCAATATTTCAGTGGATAGTGCCTCTGTCTCATAAATGTGTATGATACGAGGATGTATTGCTCAAAACCAACCAAAATGATAATTTCCAAATCCAGCCAATATACCTAGAAAGTGAGTCAAAAGTCCACTCAATAAGCCAACAATCCATGATCCAATATATTTCATATACTAGTTAACTAGGATACAAAATAATATGCCACTGATACAACATAAATTCTGACCTAAACAATTTCCTCCAAGAGAAAATAATGAAATATATAAATACCAGGACAATAACATAACGTAAGACCCAACATGATCACACATATAATATATTCTCTAAAAACCATAAACTAACCATATATAGGCCCCACATGGGCACAAAATAGTAATAAAATATTTTTTATGATTAGTACCCGTGCCCATAACATACTTTTATATTAGTGATAACTACCTAACCCAGTTTAAAGAAAGTTAAGCCATAAACTACTTCAAATGAAGAAAACCCAGTCCAAAATCCTTCAACATAGATCCCCCCTAGAACGGATTTGAAATCAACTACAAACATACCATATAGACTCTACACATCAAAAGTAGGCCAACGATATCTATATTGCCCATTTCCAAATCGAGGCCAAAGTGGACCCTCGAAATAGGTTTGCAAAAAAGATAGGTAAAATTAAATTTTAGTTCATAAATGTATTACTCATGATTAAAGGAACCCATAGATGAAAAACAAAGTAAAAAGGGGTTGCAATTAGCGATTAAATCAAAGAATTACTAATTTAGGCCTTTCGAGCCAAAAAACCTAAAATTCAACTTTTGAAATTGTTATTTAATGAGCTTTAGATGTCAATAATTGAAGAAAATAATTGAAATAAGGATCTAGACCTTACCCAAGCTTGAAAATGCAAGGAATAACCTAAGTACTCTAAAACTCAAAGCTCCAAGAATCAAAAATGGTTGAAAAATCAAGAAAATGCATTTTTCATATGTTGTAGCAATTGTGCCCGCCTTAGCGACTAAATGGTCTTTTAAGAGATCATCCATTAAGCGACAAGATAGTCGCTTAAGTGGAAATAGGGTTGCATAAGCGACCATTGCTTAAGAAACCATAGGGTCACTTAAGCGGTTGGACACTTTATCTTAAGTGGTCCTTTAGTTGCTTGAGAGGCCTTAAGCAACCATAAGGTCTCTTAATCGACTACCTCGGTTAGTGATGCACTAAATTTTATGCTCTGGACTCAATGGAAATATTAGCTTTTCAAGAAAATCATCATTTTCACAAATTGACCCCCAATACCTAATTGCACAACTTACTAAACCGAGGGTCAAAAGGAGATACCAAAGCTGTAATACCACACCAAACAAGTTACAATCCAAAAATCGATGTTCTATATCTACTGGAGTAGTTGGTTTTACTATTCGATGCACAAAATAATAAATGTTGACCGACATCAACTATAAAGCCTTTTTAATCTCCAAAAACCACAAACTCGCACAAAATACACCGATATGCAATGGGAATCATACCAATCACTCCACACCGCAAAATACCACAAACCAACCATGGGGAGGGGTAAAATGGTAAAATTACATAGAAATGAATAATTCAAAAAAATCAAGTTATTAAATTATCATCCACCACTAAAATCCAGTTTGTCCTCGAACTATAGGTAAGGGTAATACCTGAATTAAAAAGAAGATAGGGATAACTACCACGCATATAGGACTCGGCCTATAAAGTAGACTCATATGTAGGTTAATGCCTCCACTGGACTTAATCATTGAAATATCTGTGGAATAAAACCTCCTAACATTCATGACAAAAATAAAGCTGGATTCCTTAACAAAAGAAAAACTATCATCTAACTGAACTGAATACCAATGAATGACATGAGACACATCCAAAATATAGCATTGTACCATGGAAACATGAAAAACTAGATGAAAATGGATAAATATAGAGGCAATGCTAACTCATAAGTCACATCCCCAGTTGACCGAAGATATCAAATGGTCCAATATACTTGCGGCTAAGCTTTACTCTCTTCCCAAACATCATTGCGTCTTTCATGGATGACACTCTAAGAAAGACGTAACCACCAACATTAAATCTTAAAGCACAAAGTATACAATCTGCATAACACTTTTGTGTACTCTGAGTTGCTCGAAGTGTATCCTGAATGACATGAACTTTATCCAAAGACTCATGAAGAAGGTCCATACCTCAAAGTCTAACATCAAAAACCTCAAACGAACCAACCAGAGAGCCATAATGGCTACCATACAAGGCCTTGAAGGGGGCCATCTTAATACTGGAATGGCAGCTACTATTATGTCCAAACTCTGCCAAAGCTAGTTATTGCTCCCACTGACCTCTAAAGTCCATCACACAAGTACGAAGCATAGCCTCTAAGACCCAAATAGTCCACTCCAACTGATCATTGATCTAGGGTGAAAAGTTGTGCTAAGAATAACCCAAGTACCCAACTCTTTCTAAAAAAGCCTTCCATAAGTGAGATATGAACACTAAACCTCTATCTGAGATGATAGACATTGGTACACCATAATGATGAGCTATTTTATGAGTATAGATACGAGCCAACCTCTCAACACCGAAAGAAAACTAAAAAGGAATGAAATATGTAGATTTTATCAATCCATCCATGATGACCTACAAATATCAAAATAATGAGAAGTATAAGGCAACCCAGTCACAAAGTACATAGTGATTTATTCCTATTTCTACTCGAGAATTAGTAGCCTCTGAAGCAAACTACTAGACCTCAAATGCTTAGACTTCACCTGCTTGAAATATAAACAACGAGATATAATGTTTTCTACATCCTTTCTCAACCACCGCACCAGCAGTGTTGCCTAATATAATGATACATCTTACTCACTCCCGAATAGATGAAATACCTGGAACAATGAGCCTCCTCCAATATCAATCATACCCAATCACCTACTCTTGGCACATAGACTTGGACTCTATTTCTCATAACACCATCTTAATCAAGTGAGGCTTCCTTAGCCTCAATAATTAACACCTTATCCTAAATCACTCTCAACCCAACATCATCAAATTAATGAGCCTATATATGCTCCATCAAAGAAGATCTAGATTTTGTGAATGCCAAACCATACCATGGTGTCAAAATATTAAGCCTGACTATTTTGTTAGCCAGAGACTCAACCTCTAAGCCCAAGAGACTCTCTAAAGTCAAGATACAGGCCAAGCTACCCAGGCTAGTTGTCTTCTGGATAAAGGCATCTATAACCACATTAGCCTTGCCCAAATGATAGAGAATAGTAAGGTCATAATCCTTACGAAACTTAATCCTATGATGTTTCCTCATATTAAGATCTCGTTGGGTGAAGAAATATTGAGGCAATGATGATCTAAGAAAATCTCACAACGGACACCATACAAGTAGTGCCTCTATAACTTCAAGGAAAAAACAACTGCGTACAACTCCAAAACATGGGCAAGGTAATTTTTCTCATAGGGATTAAACTAATGAGAAGCATATGAAATCACCTTACCTTCCTACATTAGCACAACACCTAATGCATCACATAAAGCATCATCGGATATGGTAAAACACAAATCATCTTCTAGAAAAGTCAATATAAGAGCTGAGGTCATTAAATACTTAAGATTTTAGTAGCTCACCTTACAAGAATTGGAAAACTAAAAGGAAATTTATTTTGAGTCAAATTGGTCAAAGGAGTAGTAATAAATGAAAAATCTTCAACAAAGCAACAATAGTAACTTGTCAAACCAAAAAAACTCTTAATCTCTATAGTAGAAGCAAGCATAGCCCAATCACAAACCACTGTAATCTTTGTCAGATCACCCATAATACTATCCTTGGTAACCAGATGACCCAAGAAAGAAACAACCTCTAACAAAAATTCACACTTGGAGAACATGGCATACAACTTCTAATCTCTTTATCTTGAAAATAAAATCCATAAATGCTCCTCATGATCACCCTCACTCTTGGAATAAACCAAGATATTATCTATAAATACAATAACAAAAGAGTTAAGATAAGGTAAAAATACCTAATTAATCAACACCGTGAATGCGACTTGGGAATTGGTCAACCCAAAGGACATGATTGTGAAATCATAATAACCATACAAAGTTTAAAAAGTTGTCTTCAAAATATCCAAAGCTCTAATCCTCAACTGATGATATCAAAACCTCAAATCAATCTATGAAAACACCGAAGCACCCTAAAACTGATCAAATAAATCATCAATATGAGAAGACGATACTTATTCTTATCTATCACCTAAGACAACTACCAATAATCAATACTCATATAGATAGACGCATCCCTTTGTCTAGTAAACAAGATAGGCATACCCCAAGGTGATATACTAGGTCAGATAAATCCCTTATCTAACAACTCATTGAACTGATCATTCAATTCCTTCAACTCTGCTAGGGCCATCCTATTAGGAGAAATAGAAATGAGCTTGGTACCCAGCTTAACTTTAATGTCAAAGAAAATATCATGATCCCATGTCATACTAAGAAAGTATGTACAGAAAAAATCTATGAACTAATGGACAATATGAATAAAGTCCAAAGAGGGTAAGGAATCAATACAAGTATCACGAATATTGACCAGATATGACATGTATCCCTCTTTAACCAAGAGATGAGCCAGAATGAAAGATATAACTCTATTGGCACCAAACTAAAGTGCACCCTTTAAAGTTATCCTTTCCACACCCAGTAAAGCTAAATTCATGGTCTTAGAATAAAAATATAGGATAGCATGATAGGGAACTAAAAAATCCATACAATAGATGACGTCAAATCTACCATGTCTAGGATAATATGATCTACCAAAGTTTCATAGCCAGTGAAAGTTACAACACAAGATTAGTGCTCTAAATCCACAACTAAAGAATGTTCTATAGGGATAGAGACACAGCTAGTCATGGCAAGTAGCTCACTAGTAGAATCAAAACCCAAAGCAAAATATGTATACACATAGGAAAAAGTTGACCTCAAATCAAATAAGATGTTTACGAATCTAAAATATGTCATGACCCGACCCGAGGCCCTAGCCGCAATGGGCATCCCGAACCACACAGGCCTGAGATACCCCTAAACTCCTCCACCTACTAGTGATATTGTTCGCTCTAGGCCCAGGCCCGCACGGCTTTAAAATGCATAACTAGGGAGTAAGTCTTTCTCACTTATATACCCAGCATCTCTCCTGTGTTTTACTGATGTGGGACTCCTTCCTAAGTTAGGGTGTCTCATACACCCCCTTATGGACTCAGCGTCCTCACTAAGGTTTTCCCCACCAAGTAGCATTGCCTATACTCAGGACTAAGGTTTGCCTTGCCTTTATCGGGATTCGCCAACACTCAATTTGAACTCTGGCCTATATCAACAAGGATGACAAAAGAGCGGCTTTGATACCATTCTGTCACGACCCGACCCGAGGCCCTGGCTGCGACGGGCATCCCAAACCACATAGGCCTGAGATACCCCTGAACTCCACCACCCACTAATGATATTATCCACTCTGGGCCCAGGCCCGCACGACTTTAAAATGCGTCACTAGGGAGTAAGGCTTTCTCACTTATATACCTAGCATCTCTCCTATGTTTTGCTGATATGGGACTCTTTCCAAAGTTGGGGTGTCACAAAATAAATAAAGATGATGCATCTGATAACAATATTAGATGCCTCAAAATCTGGTCTTTTGGATATAACATAGCATTATCCACGTCCACCACCTAACTAGGTAGCCCTACGACCACCATCATGATCACCACTACCTCTGTCTCGCACACCTCTAATAGAACCTCTACCCCTCATTATCGATATATAAGTAGGCCTAAAAACATAGAAATAATAGTTCTTAGCCAATTGGCTAGCCTCGTCACACACGAATAAAACCCTATGACCTGAATCAATAGAGGGTATGTTAAACCTAGAATGACCACCCCAAGATGCAGAACCAGAAAACCCACTACCTAAATTCTGTAATGTTGCTTGCACGAGTGTGCCATAGTACCCATGGGATACTCTAAAATATCTTCCTAAAGAAGAGTAACTACAGAATAAACCTTAACGATGCACCCTTTTGATGCCTCCCTAAGATATTTAAAGAATTGGCTTAGTAATCTTTCCATTATCTATAATACTCTTAAATGATGCCCCTAACACTGCCATCTGAGTAGTAGCTAGCCGAAGTGAAACCTCCAACCCCTACATTAATTTCTTAATCTTGTCAGACTCATTGGCAATACTGGAATAAGAAAATATATAAAGGGAATTAAAATATGACTTATACTTCACAAAAATTATAGATCCCTAATCCAGGTGATCAAACTCATCACTTATCTGATCCCTCTGACTAAAAGGCATAAAAGTATCAAAAAAGTTCTTAACAATCTATCACAATTCATCTATATCAAACTAAGAGGTCTGAAACTAAGAAGTGACCTCCAAAAATCCTTTGTTGTAGCTATCAACTAGTTAGGAGTGTAAGCAACCCCATGCTACTCAAGGATCCAAGATTATGCAACTTGTCATGATAATTGATAAGGAACTCAAAGGCATCCTTTCTCACAACACCATTGAACCTGGGAGAACCCAAGTGAGTGGACCATTCAAACCCCTTTTGACCCTCAAAAGACATAATTATACTCATAATAAAAGGTCACAGGGTGAATCTGGCTGGCTGACATCCTACCTGAAGGGTAACATAGATGAAGGCTAAACCCTTAATCTCCATATACCATACATGACTATCGTCACAGAAGAAGGGACAATACTAAAAGTTTGTGGAGTACCATAACTTGATGTTGTTACCACTGAAGGATCTACACTCAAACTCAAAGGAACATCATAGGAAGGATCTAGAAAAGATGAAGGTACAATACTTGGAGATAGAGGAACACCAGGTACACTCAAAGGAACACTCTCCAAATGAGTCAATAAGCGAATTAATAACCTCTCTAAAATCAGGGTAGAAGATCTCAATGGAACCTGATTAGGCCTTATATCTCTAGTATACTCAAACTGAGGCCCAAGTTAGAATCTTCTAGTACTACCTCTAGATAGGGAAGATACTCTTGGCCGTCTTCTACCTCAGGCCCATCTATGAACCACAACTCACCCAAAAGACTAGGCTCTCTCCTAAAATGATAGCTCTGTATCTCTAGCCTCATATAATTTAGTTCTTTCTATTTACATAGAAAAAAATAAATTATGATTTAGAATACAAGTTTTGAGAGATCCATATGATAAATAACAAAATAAGGGAAGTTGCCTAAAGATATCTCATAGCCTATAATGCCTTAAAAATGGGTCCCGAGATATCACATGGTTCTTAAGACTTAGAGTAGCCTTAAGATAACCCTATAATACTTCTAATAAATGTGAAACTCACAATAGAGAAATATAAGCATATAATAAAAGCTAAAATAAAGAAATATGTATGAGCTAGGATGAAACCGTGTGAATATAATATCTGAAAATACTAAACCCAAGAGTCTGATCAATAAATACTAGAAATCTGAATCATATCTAGCAGTATGACAGGGCTCTACTACTAATGACTAGAGAGCTACTAGGAAAAGTCCCCCGCTAACTCAAACTGATTGAAAAATACTAAATCAACTACTATAATAAACTAGAAAATCTAAATGACTGGGTCCTGAACTATGATGACTCACTAACTATCGAGAAATAGATGGAGATGCTTGAACTCACTCAAGCTGCTGAAAATGAGCCCCTAAACCTACATTAAGAGATAATGTATCATATAGATGTATATGTGGATCAGTACTTTGGAATTATACTCAGTATATGGGGGTGATTGTATACGTAAAATATCATATCAACATCATCATAATTTGTAACATAATGTATGCAAAATGTAGACGACTCTCATAAGCTTGAATAACTAAAAACTGAGAATCATGATAATGAGTAGAAAAACATACTATATAAATCTAGTGAGGCATAGCATTTAGTTTCTAAGAGTTGTACTAGTGTTCTGTATGAAAAATAGGTTGTCTAAGTATAGAAAGAACTCACTTTTATATCTGAAACCTGAAAACTAAAAGAGCTAATGTTTTTTAAAAAGCAACATCTAATTAAAGATTTGAGACTTTAAACTTTTTTCTAAAACATTTTCTATTATTCTTTTTTATAGGTTGTAGGGAGGTTATTCTAAACGGCATATACTATGTGAGCTATCATAGTGTCCAACGTCTAGTTCCCATATGAAAAAACCTCACATTGGAGAGAGATGTCACACTCTTGCCAATGAGTATAACCTAATCTAAGTGATCACATTTGCATCTGTCATCCATATAGAAATAGGAATAATCTGATAATGTAAAACTACGTTGGCTCATATTTCTGGGGTATGTGAACATACCCAACTTGCTGCTAAATACTACTCTCTTAAATATATGTGCTCATTCTGTGGGAAATCCAGTTTAAAACTAGTATAAAGGTTTATAATGAAAATTAATTGTGTATCTATCAATCTATTTTGTAACTGAAATTATAAAATGGATTCCATATCAAAGCTAAGATCAAAAGATTAAATCCTTATCAAAATTTGAAAATATCTAATCATGGGATACTTAAAGCATAGTTATTCTTAAAATATCATCATACAAACTAGGGCTTAATGATCCATGCTTCAAATTCATGTCAAAACATCAAAATGTTCGTGCTTCATAATGTAAATATTGGTAATTCAACTCAAAATCTAGAAATTTTTACAATACGCACAATTAATGAAATTTATGAAGAAACTTGAACTTGAATTCCTCTTTGTGATCTTAAAGATTGATTCTTGAAGTTCTTGAATTGGAAATCCTTAATTTTGAGTTATCTTGGAAAAAGAATGGTGGAATTTGGATTTCTTGGAGGTTAAGATTTAATGTTTTAGGGTTTCTTGGAGAGGAATTATGTGAAAAGAATGCATAATCTGCTTAGAATAGGCTAGATTCTGTGTTTTACATGATTTGGGACTTAGGGAATTGACTAGATTTCCCTTTGTAAAATTTAACTCCAAACTGAAAAATCTCAATTTTAGGCTATACCACGATGCGGTACAATCGTCGTGGCTCACTTGAAAAAGGATGAGCGCCATTTTGGCCTCTGGCGCGATGCGGTGTATGTCCAATTGAGAATTTTGACGCGATATAGGCAAATCACATTGAGCTACTCTAAAGGGATGAATAGGATTAGGGACGTCTACATGACGTGGGCTAATTACGGTGCTCAACTGGAAATCAGACAATTGCAAATTTGTCCTTCTCTGTGATGCGATGCTTATCGCGATGCCGTACTATTTTAACTAAAATTCCCATATCTTCTCAATCGAGCATTGAATTAAGGCAAAATTCATATCGTTGGAAATCTGATTTAATTATCTACACATTGATGTGTCTAGAGTTGGAGAATTCTATATGTATCAAGAGTTATAAACTTTTAAAGTTAAACCATTACACACTACAAGCTACACAAAGCTAAGAAAAGTATGGGGTATTACAATATCTCCCCCTTGGGTACATTCGTGTTCGAATGATACAAATTAAACTGAAGATACTGAGGAACTGAGGCTATATGCTGGCATGCACAACTGAAACAAACTGCATTACTGAATCTAAAATATATTGAGTGACTGAAATAATCTGTGAGTGCATAAATATACATGAAGATAACTATATAGGTGAATCTGAGAATGGAAACGAACTGAATTAAGGAGAACTATTACCTTTGGCTGAATCTGAGTTCGTGGAGAAAAGGTAAGGATACTTAGTACGCATGTCTTCTTCTGCTTCCCAAGTAGCACCCTCAACAGACTGATTTTGCCATAGAACTTTGATGAAGGGAACTTCTTTGTTCCATAGTCTACGGATCTGATGATCAAGAATCTCTACTGGAACTTCTTAGTATGAAAGTCTATTCTTGATATTTATGCTTTGTATAGGGATTACAATAGCTGAATCATCCATGTACTTCTCAAATAAAGACACATGGAACACTGGGTGAACTGATGACAAGTCTGCAAGTAGCTCAAGCTCATACACTACCTTCCCCACATGACTCAAAATACTGTAGTGGCCTACAAACCGGGGATTAAGTTTTCACTTTTTGCCAAACCTCTTCACCCCCTTCATGGGTTACACTTTTAAATACAGAAAATCATTTAATTCAAACTAAAGATCTCTCCTTTTTACATCTGTATAACATTTTTGATGACTCTGAGCTACTTTTAATCTCTCTCGAATCAACTGAACTTTCTCCATGGCTTCAAACACCATATTTGGCCCCATCATAGCGAACAAACCTGTCATAAACCGAGCCAGGGCCCTAGCTGCAAAGAGCATCCCTAACCATGAAGGACTTAGCACCCCTTTCTATCTGGCAATCATGAACACCATTCATATACAATAAAGGAAAATGCGGAACATATTACAAACGGAATCATGGTCACTTTAATATCTCAACTGAGTAATATGAAATGCGGTTCATAACATTCAAAGTAATGAATCTGGTCTGCGAAATCTCTACCAACTGAAAATATCATCTTCTTGAACTCTAGGACAAAGTCCCTCAGGTGGACTATGAATCAATCAAACTAACAATGTTCTAGAACAGGCCTTCCGGAATAAGGTAGGCTCACTAATCTTCAATCTCTGACAGAATTCAACCTACTGCTTAGCAGGACCCTGGGGCTGTGCCTCAGATCTTGAAATATAGGGTGTCAATACAGATGTATTGGTACGTAAAACAATCCAAAATAATATGCTTACATATATATAACATACATAAGAGAAAGTATGAAACATCACGCATTAAATAGTTAAAAGCACATGGGCAATTTCAATGATCTTGAACTGATTTTGATAATTCAGTTCTAATCTTTGTATTACTTCTGAGTTAGGTGGTACGCCCTCAAATTCTACGGCCCCACGAGCTATATGGAGTCTTCCCTTAAGTCTGCAGCCAAGCTCCCAACCCAATTTTGCCACAAGATTTGGAGTTTTTTATTTTGATTCTGATACGCCAAATGGCACCAGGATAGCGTATAATCCCTCTTTGGGATACAATAACCCACAGCGGCCAAACACGAGTTTGGGTAATGAGTTTTATAAATTCATGCCTTCTTCGGGTAACCACCTAACATCTCTTAAGCCTATTTTTAACCTTTTCTGCACAATCAACACTCAAAACTAAATTCTGAAAAAATTTAAGTGAAATCTGAATTCTATTATGGTCTGAATCTATTATGGCATTAACTGGGTTGGTGTCGTCACACCAAGACTTCCAAGTCATATTTCTGAGCAATAAATAACATAGTAAAGTGTCTTCTTTGAAGCATAATGTTTGTACCACCATACTTCCAATAATGTATGAAAATTCATACTTCAAAACATTTATCAAATATGCAAAGGTCACTCTTTTCAATATTTCAATAAAACATGTGGTGGTCATGAAGTTTGTGACAAAATATGCAACTCTTTCGCGATATATCTTCAACATTTATCAACATGTAAAAGCACCCTCTCTTCAATTCAAAGCTATAATCAAGTCATAAACAATAATCAAGACATTTGTATGCAATTTAAATGGCTCATAACGTATGAAAACCAAAGGCTTAGTAACAAGAGAGGGGTTATAGTTGTTCATACTCTCAATTAAACATTAAAACTTAATTTAATACATACATATATACGAGTACAAATCAATTTAGGGGAAAGGCCTTAGGACCAAAACAATAATATCATTTAAAGAGTTCATAATGCATAATTGCAAATGCAAATTCCAAAAACCCTTTATAAATTCATGATATTTATATCTTTAAACCTTATTCAATGCTTTTTCAACAAGCCCATGTAGTTTAGGAAAACCCCACGTACCCTAGTTGCGACAAAATCACAAAGAAACTTCAAAAAGATTGGACCTTTAAGCTTGATTTCCCTAACCCTAATTATTTTCTCCTCTTGTGTTTTGGAAGATGATGTAGAGATTGTTAAGGAGTTAAAACATTACTAATGATCTTAATTTTATTAAAGGATTATCAGGGATGGTTTTGGAGTGTAAAAACACTTGGTTACCCTTGGAATACGTTAAAAATAAAATATCCAGGTTGTTGTGCCATGGGGTTTGGGTTGCACAAGATTTGCCAAACTTTATGGTTTGCGTCGCACTCCCTATGGAAAACTTTATGGTTTGCATCACACTGCCTAGGGAAAACTCTTTCCATTGAACGTTTGTCATTGTTAGGCAACGCACACCCTTTTGCAAAGTCATAAGTTTTTGTTTTTGTGTCAGATTAAGGAAAAATTGGTATCAGTGGAAAGCTACTTTGAAAACCCTTCATTTGATATATAGTAAGCCCTATAATTAGTTAAATACAAGAAGTTATGCTCGATAGAACTTGACCCAAGTTGAAACGTCCACTAAAACTTAATCGATAGAAATGTTTTCAACTCGTCTTAGAGTTAGGGGATATTTGAGACCTCAATTAATATTCAAATGTATTCCCACACTATAGGATTTATTACCACATATATATTAACATGAAATCATTTAGTTTGGGTCTATACGCGCAGGAATAAAGGTCTTAATTCTAGACCGAATGTACGGGGTGTTACATTATTTCCCCCTTAGGATCATTCATCCCTAAATGATAGGTAGGGACTTGATGAAGCTCTAAAGGTATGGAATAAGGAACGTCAACTCGCACAAATATTTTTCCATAACAAAGTATGTAATGGTTCAAAAGAACTTTATGACAACCCCTAGTGAAATCCTTATGCACGAAACATTGTAAGACATGAATTCTTCCTAGGAGTCCTCAACCTAATTAAGATTTGTACAAGACATGAGATAAATTTCTTGCGGGACTTAAGAATATTATCATTCTCAATCTTTCAAGATACAATGAAAAGACTTAAACTTAGAGATACTACTCAGCTATACCTCAACAATAATCAACATACTTCATCATTTCCTACTTACAATTTACTAGTAACACATCTAACCACAAGAATTTATGTCCCGCCATATAATACTTCTATGTTCAAGACTAACTTGGAGGAGAGAGATGCTAATTAAAATATGGGACCCTGCACTCTACATGACATTAAGAAATCACCTCACCTCATCACTATAGCCCAACAACCTCAAGCCTTAATTCAAAGAATACTAACCACATGGGACATAGGTTTGTGCTTTCATCAATCAGAACATTCAAGCCTAATCATTACTACACCGACCACATGGATCTCCCCACAAAGACCAGCAATTTCAATCACTCTCAAAAATATTTTTACCACATTTCTTCTTCTTAGCCACTTCATACAATAAAAGTTCATCTCCTTCTTTCCCTTTTCACCTATAACCTTACCTCCAGAATCACATAAAAAATTTTCACCTTCAAGAACATCTACTCCCCTACCTAACACACTACTACACTTCCACAACCACCATTACACTAACATATAGAGGGTCATTGAGTGACCCAAGCATAAATATCATGAATGGAAGTAACACTATTAGACCATAACTTATACTTATTGTACTACTAAAGGAGAGACATGAAATAAAGATACAATAGAATTGACACAAAGTGCTTCATATATCAAGTGTCTAGATCATAAGTAAAGAGTCGTTCAGCATAAACATGACGCAATATGATTTCTTAGGATAGACTATAGTGAGAAACATCGGTGCTTACATCATGAGTCGTATAATATAAGTTTGGAATTCATGAAGTCAATCATTGAGATGAGGACTCCTACTCAAATCTCTCACTTTTTGTTTTTAGGGCTAAAACAGTAATGAGTTCACACAACCTTATCATTTTTTTGATAAATCCTGACATAAAATGAATCTTGTAACATATAGAATCATAGTTTCTTAGAACCAAGCACAATTTGGGATACAGATTTATATTTCATGAGCAACATAACATAGATCTTGGATACTTGGAATATTGGATCACTGCGGGAAATTATTACTTCTGGCTTGTAAATCGGGACATGACATGAGTTACATGGAGAGCTTAAACCTTCGACATAGGTCGGGTTAAGTACATAACACATGGGTAGAATAAACTTTAAACTGAAATAGGAGGGACATGCTTGAATAGGAATAGGTTTATCATGACTCTTCACTAACTTGTCACAATGAGAAAATTTGGAAACTACCTTAACTCACCATCTCCCTCTTAGATCAAAGTCACAATCCTATACTTAAGAACATAAAATCTCATCAATCTATAACCACAATTCTCAATACAATAAAAGGGGTATCTATATACATATGAACAAAAACTTCCCTCAATAATTTAACATAAAGATACTAAATTCTTTCTAGTACTTCCCCCTCCCCCCTAAGGGATACTAATCATAATTTCCTCTAACCCCAAAGTCATTAACACATGACTAACATTATTATAGGCATGGACATCCATGCTTCTAAACACTCAACACTCCATCTTCAACTCCTTAGAATACTAGTATTACACCTCTAATCACCTAACTTACAACTTAACAAAAATTTTAAAAACTTACCCAAGGCTCATATTGCCTAAAAATATTTTCTCAATTCAACTCTAATGAACACTGTACAACAACTCACCAAACTTCTCTATACTATAATTTCAAGAAGACAAACTAGATACACAAAACACTTATACACATAAAAGCTAAACTTTCCCTTTTTAAGCATACTCTCAAGGCATTGCTTTCACAGAGTGCTACTCTTAATTTTTTTTTTTTGCTATCCTTTATCGTCATCAACCTACAACTTGTACTCTCATAAGAGTACATATCCCTACTCCTTATGATATAAAAATAAACTCTTCAGTACTTAACCTTCTCACATTAGACTATTAATCACATAACTTATAGCATAAAATCTTACCTAACGCCATACTATCGGGGGGTGCAACTTATTCTTATATACTTACACCCTTATCTAGTTAATGACTTACCCACAATTCATCATTTTAACACAAGTCATCAAATACACATATACCTCATAATTACCACTTAAAATTTTTATAAATTATCAACCTATGCTCTTTCATAATTCAGATCAAGCCTACTAATTCACTCCCATAAAAGATATATCATAATCTTAAGCTACTAATCTTACCACCACATTCTATATCAAAAATTCAAGCCAATAGTATAGCATTAATCATCTACCACCAATGAAGCATGCAACATCATATACTAGTCCATCAAATTAGGAAACTCAACCCAAATACCTCATTTCACCTAGATACTACCTACAACCAAATCACCTTAATGACATTACTACTCCTCCTTAAAATTTACTACGTTCCTTTACACAAGATATACTAGTGTACATACACTAAAGTAAAGAAGTTTAAGAGAGGTAAAGTCAAATAATTAGACATGGTTAACCTTAATCTTATATTATAACCCAATACGATCTTATCTACATATTCTAGTTTTTCATATCATACTTACTTACCTACCCAATCAAATATTTAGACTACCTTCAAATTCCATAAACAACCATGAGTCTATAATTATAACTTATTGGCTAATTTAACAGTTTCCATTCACAACCTATACGGGATTTCTACAACCACCATAACTATCTACTCTAGGCTCCTTCCATATTTTTAATAGATAATAATCAGAGTCAAACACTTCCTTCACAATTACCTTACAATCTACAAGTATTGCTACCACACTAGTTTATCACCATAAAATAACTAATTATCCTTTATACAATGTTTATACCACACACAAAAAAAATTATTTACACAAAAGTCCCCCTCATTATGACTTCTAACCTCATGACTTCATATCACTAACTTCTTGGCCCAATCTCACTACCAATAGGTCATGGCACTTTAAAATACACTACTACTTAGATTAAGAAAAGAGTTGGGATAACTTAATTTTTGTATGGACGACACCATATCACAAACTAGAGTATGAAAAAGGAACATTCTGACTCCTTAGCATGAACAAAAACATGAAGAAAGAGAAAAATTCCTAAACACTTTGTAGCCTTCTACTTATAAGTGTGGCACACTGCACACCCATAAATAGGACTTTAACTAACAAAATTTTGCAGACACCCTGGGACTATGAACCGTTCTCTGATACAAAATTTGTCATGACTTGAGCCAGGGCCCTCCACGATGAGCATCCCAAACTATTAAGGCTCGAGTGCACCTTTCTATCTGGCAATCATGAACACCATTTATATATAATAAGGAAAAATATAGAGCATAATACAGAAAAAATCATGGCCACTTTAATATCTCAACTGAGTAATATGAAATGAGGTTCATCAAATTCAAAGTACATAACTCTGGTCTGTGAAATCTCTACCAACTAAAAATATCATCTACTTGAATTCTGGGACAAAGCCCCCAGGTGGACTATGAATCAGTTAAATGAAAAATGTTCTAGAACAGGCATTTTGGAATAAGGTAGGCTTACCAATCTGTCATCACTGACAAAATTCAACCTACTGCTTAGTGAGACCCTAGGGCTATGCCTCAGATCCTGAACTATAGGTGGTTAAAACAGATGTACTAGTACGCGGAGCAATCTAAAATAGTATGTTTACAAATAGTTAACATAGATGAGAGAAAGTTTGAAATATTATGCATGAAATAGTTAAAAGGAAATGGGCAATTTCAATTATCTTAAAATGATTTTGACAATACAGTTGCAATATTTTTATAAATTTATATTTAGGTCGTATGCCTTATAATTTTACAACCACAAGAGCTATATAGAGTCCTTCCTTGACTCGGCGGCCAAGCCCCAACCCATGTTTTCTGTAAGAGTTGGATTCTAATTCTGATTCTCATATGCCACAAGGCACTAGGCCAGTGTATAATCCCTCTTGGGGATACAATAAGCTGCATTAGCAAAACAGAATTTTGGGAAATGAGTTTTTTGATCTCGTGCCTTCTTAGGGTAACCACCTAATATCACTTGAGCTTATCTTTAACCTTTTCTGAACAATCATCATTCAAAACTCACATTCTAAAAATAAAAGTGAAATCTGACTTCTGTTATGGTCTGAATCTATCATGGCATTAACTATGTTGGTGTCGTCATACCAAGACTTCCAAGTTATATTTCTGAGCCATAAAATATCATAGTATAGTATCTTCTTTCAAGCATAAGGTTTGGACCACAATACTTCCAAAAATTTACAAAAATTTGTACTTTAAAACATTTATCAAACTGCACAAAGGTCAGTCTTTTAAACATTTCAACAAAACATGTGGTGGTCATGAAGTTTGTGACAAAATATGAAACTCTTTTGCTATATATCTTTAATATTTATAAACATGTAAAAGCACCCTCTCCTCAATTAAAAACTATAATCAAGTCATAAATAATAACCAAGACACTTGTATCTAGCTTCACTAAATGCAATTTAAAAGAGTCATAACATTCGAAAACAAAAGGCTTAGTAACAATAGAGGAATTATAATTGTTCATGCTCTCAATTAAACATTCAAATTCAATTTAATACATACATATATATGAGAACAAATCAATTTACGAGAAAGTCCTCATTACCAAAACAATAATATCATTTAAAGAGTTCATAATGCATAATTGCAAATGCAAATTCCAAAACTATGTTATAAATTCATGATCTTTATAACTTTAAACATTATTTAATGTTTTCTCAACAAGCCCATGTAGTTTAGGAAAACCCCACATACCTTAATTGTGAAGAAATCTCGAAGAAATTTTGAAAAGATTGGACCTTTAAGCTTGATTGCCCAAACCCTTGTTATTTTCTCCACTTGTGTTTTGGAAGATGATTTAGGGTTTTTTGAGGAGTTAAAACATTAACAATGACCTTAATTTCGTTAAAGGATGATTAGGGATGGTTTTGGAGTGTAAAAAGACTTGGTTGCCCTCGAAAAACCTCAAAAACAAAATGTCCAGGTCACTATACCATGGGGTTTGCGTCGCATAAGCTATGGGAAAATTTATGGTTTGCGTCACACTCACTATGTTAAACTTTATGGTTTGTGTTACATTGCCTATGGAAAACGCTTTCTAGAGAACATTCATAATTGTTAGGCGACGCACACCCCTTAGCAAAGTCATAACTTTTTGCTTGGGTGTCAGATTAAGGCAAAATTAGTATCGTTGGAAAGGTACTTCAAAGACCTTTCATTTGATATATAGTAGGCCCTCTAATTTTTTATATACAAGAATTAATTGTCGATGGAACTTGACCTAAGTTGAAACATCCACTAAACTTAATCGATAGTGCCTCAAGATTTTTAATGCAAACATAATAACAGCTAACTCAAAGTCATTGGTAGGGTTGTTCTTTTCATAAGGATTAAGAATTCTAGAGACTAGACTAACATTACCTATCTACATCAAAAAAAACCATACCAATTCTAGAGGCATCACAATATATAAATAACCCATTTGTACCATCAGGTAGCGCTAAAACTAGGGCTAAGGTAAGTCGAGTCTTCAACTCCTGAAAACTCTTTTCACAAGAATCTGACCACTGAAATGTAATCTTCTTCTGAGTTAATCTAGGTATTAAGGATGTAATAGAAGAACAACCCTCAACAAAGCATCTATAATAGCCAGCTAAAATCAAGAAACTTCATATATCTGATGGAGAGATAGGTCTAGGCCAGTTTCTTACAGCTTCTATCTTTTGGGGATCAACACTAATGACATCACTGGAAATAACATGATCGAGGGAAGCTACTGATCAAAGTCAAAATTCATATTTGCTGAATTTGGGGAACAACTGGTATCCGTAAGAGTTTGCAACACATTTCTAAGGTGGTCTGCATTATCATTCTCACTACAAGAATAAACAATAATATCATCGATAAAGACTATGACAAACCTTTCCAAATATTGTTTGAACACTCTATTGATCAAGTCCATGAAGTTTGTTGGGGCACTGGTATGTCAAAATGACATGACTAGAAACTCAAAATCACTGTAACGGATTCTGAAAGTTGTCTTTGGAATATCACATTCCCTTACTCTAAGGTAATGATAGTTGGATCTAAGGTCTATCTTGGAGAAGTACTTTGAACCTTGGAGATGGTCTAATAAGTCATCAATCCTAGGAAGAGAATATTTGTTCTATAACTTTATTAAGCTGATGATAATCAATGCACATTCGCAAAGAACCATCTTTCTTTTACAGAATTAGGATGGGAGCACCTCAAGAAGAGATATTGGGCCTTATGAAACCTTTATCTAAGAGGTATTTAAGATTCTTTTTTAAATTTTTAAGCTTGGCTATATCCATATGATATAGAGGAATAGTGATGGGATGATTATCTAGAAGAAGGTCTATACCGAATTCTATTTCCCTATCCGGAGGTACCCTTGGAAAATCTTTAGGAAAAATATTAGGAAATTCATTGACTACACGAACTGGTTGAACTGTTGGAGTCTCAGACTTAGTATCTATGACTCAAACTAGATGATAAATACCCCTCTTTGAGATCAACTTTCTGTCTTTAATATAGGATATGAAATGACTCTTGGGAGACACTGAATTACCTTCCCACTCAAAGACTGGCTCATCTGGAAACTGAAACTTCACCACTCTCATAGGATAATCTATGGATTCATAATGGGAATGGATCCAATCCATTCCAAGAATAAGCTCAAAGTCAACCATATATAACTCTATTAAGACTGCTAACATGATCTTATGAAGGACAGTGATAGGAAACTTTTTATAGATCTGTTTGGTAATAACTGACTAATCCACTAGGGGTAGAAACCAATAAGGGCTAATAAAGCTTTTCAAGACCTATTTAAAAATTTACTACATCTAATGGGGTCACATAAGAGAAATTTAACCTAGATTCTAACAACACATAAACATCAAGATGAAAGACACAAAACATACCAGTAACAACATTTGGTGAACCCTTCTGCTCTTGATGGGATGGTAAATAATAAAACTGATTCTACCGTTTACCACCACCAGTACTGGATGATGCGCTCTAAGGAGGGACTAGGTGACCAAGAGGAGCTGGTGTGCTAGTATCTTGAGTTAGGGGACGAATATCTCTGTTTCACTGCCTAGTATATGGACAATTTTTGATTCCGTGACCCAACTTATAATAATCATAACAACCTTTCTGTCCCAACAAACACTCACCAAGATGATTTTTACTACACTTAGCACATGAAAGATAACTGGGCTTTCTACTCATACTATTTGGAGGTCTGGACAAAGAAGTTTTACCCCACTGCTCTTGTCTAGATCTGGGAGAGGGAGCGCTAGATGAAGATGGCACTAGCATAGATGAATAATTCTGAAATTGCAAATGATTTCCCCCTCAAAACTTTTTCTGCCATACTCAAACTACCTAGTTTTAGCATTTTTATTTCCCCTCTCTTTTCCCTTCAACTTTTTCTCCTTAATTTGCTGGGCATGAATTATTAACCTAGAAAGATCCATGTCCCTAATAAGCATGGAAGTCCTACACTCCTTGACTACAAAACCATATACTCTACAAATAAACTTACTCATACTCTCTCTAGGGTCAGCCATCATATCAGGAGTAGACTTAGACAACTAGTTGAACTTAAAGTAGTATTATTTCGTAGTCATCGATCCTTGTTCACAAACTTCTCTACCTTATATTCTCTCATTTTACGCGGAAAGAGCCTATCTAGAAACTCAACTTAAAACACCTGCCAACATATAGGATCTGTATTTTCACCTCTACTATTCTTTCACATAATAACCCAATCATACACTACATCCTTCAGCCTATAGGATGCAAACTCTACACTCTCTTCCTCAGTAACATACATAATCTGGGTGATCTTTCTTATCTTCTCTAAGTAAAGTTATGGGTCCTCACCTAATTTTGACCCAAAGAACTTAGGTACATTCATTTTCATAAAGTCTTGAATTCTAGTTGCTACTAAATCCCTATTCTGCTAAAGTGGGATTGCCTACTTTTGGTTGCCCTAAACATTAGCAGTCACAGCTTTGGCTAACACGTAAAAGGAAACCTAAAATTAAGCGTAGGATACATTCTCATTCAGATTATCAGTAGGCTGGGGTGACTAGTTACCATTTTTGTAGGTGTTAGCTCAACAAGGAGGCATATTCAACTGTCATGTAAGAGCATGAGTTAAAGAAGATAGAGTTACTATAATAATAATAGATCATGAATGACAGAAATGATTTCCTAAAAATGTCCCGTATCCTCTTCCTCATAAATATACCACGTTTTACATCAGTGATCAAGACTCTACGTAACGTGGCTTATCTAACTCTCTAGGACTGTTATAACCTTAGGCTCTGATACCAAAGTTTCTAACACCCCAAAAATGGGTCGCGAGATGTCACATAGTTCTCAAGACTACGAGTAGGCTCAAGCAAACCCTATAAGACTTCTATGAAATTTAAAGCTTATAATAAATAAATATAGGCATATAATCAAAGCTAAAATGCAGAATTTTGTATGAGCTAAGCTAAAATTGTCTGAATTTAATATCTAAAAATACTAGACTCAAGTGTCTGATCAATCAATATTAGAAATCTAAATCATATCTAGCAGTCTGACAAGCCTCTACTACTAATAACTAGAGAGCCACTGAGACAAGTCCCTAACTGACTCAAGCTGACTAAAAAATACTAAATCAACTACTGTAACAAACTAGAGAATCTGAATGACTGGGTCCCCGAACTATGATGACTCATCAACTGTCGGGATATAGATGGAGATGCTAGAACTCATTCAAGATGCTAAAACTGAGCACCATAACCTACATTATGAAACAATGTAGCACATATACGTATATATGGATCAGTACTTCTGGATTATACTGAGTATATGGGGGTGAATACATAAGTAAAATAGTGTCACAACATCATCATAATTTTTAACATAGTGCATGCTAAATATAGATGACTCACATAAATTTGAATAACTAAAAACTGAGAATCATGATAATAAGTAGACAAACATACAGTACAAATCTAATGAGTCATAGCATTTAGTTTCTAAAAGATGTACTAGTGTTCTATCTAAAAATCAGGTTGTCTAAGTATAGAAAGGACTCACTCTTATTTTTGAAATCTGAAAACTGAAATTTGTGACTAATATCTTTTATAAAGAAACATCTGATTAAATTTGTGAGCCTTTACACTTAGTTCTAAAACCTTTGCTTTTATTCTTTTCTGTAGGATATTGGGAGGTTCTTCTGACTAGCATACACTATGTGAGAAATTATAGTGTCCAATGTCTAGTTCCCTAATGGGAAAACCTCACGTTAGGAAGTGGTGGCATACTCTTTCCAAGGAGTATAATCTAATCTAAGTGATCACATCTATATTTTTCATCTATATAGAAATGGGAATAATCTGATAATCTAAATCAATGTTGGCTTGTAGTTCTGGGGCATGTGAACATACCTAACTCAATGATAAATACTACTACCTTTAATTTGTATGCTCAGTTTGTTGGAAATCCACTTTAAAACTAGTATAAGGGTTTATAATGAAATCCAATTGTGTATCTATTAATCAATTCTGTAACTAAAACTGTAAAGTGAATTCCATATCCAAGCTAAGATCAAATCTTTATCAAAATCTTAAAATAACTAATTGTGGGATGCTTAAAACATAGTCATTCTGGAAGTATCAACATACAAACTAGGGCTTAATAACTCATGCTTCAAATTCATGTCAAAAAATCATATTGTTCATACTTTATAATGTAAATATTGGAAATTCAATTCAAAAACTGGAAATTTCTACAATATGCATAAAAATACAAAAGAAGGCATGAAATTCAATATCTACATTACTTGAAATCTCATAATCTTCAATTAGTGATAAGTGGGTATAAACCCCAAACTGAAATTCATGTAATTTCATATAAAAATCAACTTTAAAACTAGTTTTTGGCACAAAGATGAAAGGATTATCCTTTTTGAAAAACCCGATATACCTTGGTTGATAAAATTTATGATGAAACTTGAACTTGAATTCCTATTTGTTCTCTTGAAGATTGATTCTTAAAGTTCTTGAATTGGGAATCCTTAATTTTGAGTTATCTTGGAAAAAGAATGGTGGAATTTGAATTTCTTGGGGATTAAGATTTAATATTCTAGGGTTTCTTGGAGAGAAATTATGTGAAAAAAATACATAATATCCTTAGAATAGGCTAGATTCTATGTTTTACATGATCTGGGGCTGAGGGAATCGACTAGATTTCCCTTTGTAAAATTTTACTTTAAATTGGAAAATCCCAATTTTGGGCCCCACCAGATGCGGTACAATCGTTATGGCTCACTTGAAAATGGACGAGTGCCATTTTGGCCTCTGGCGTGATGCTATGAAATCATATTACATTACTGGAATAGGACAAGTGTCATTTTATACTCCACAGTGATACAGTGTCTGTCTAATTAGGAATTTTGACGCGATATAGGAAAATTGTGTTGAGCTACTGGAAAGGGACGAACAGTTACTGGAACTTTTCCATGATGTAGGATAATTGTGGTGCTCCACTGGAAATTGGACAATTGTGAATTTTTCCTTCTCTGTGATGCGATGCTTATCGCGATGCCCTAATGTTTTCACTAAAATCACCATAACTTCTCACATAAGTGGCAATGGGCCAACTCAGTAGGTTCTCTTATGCGACCCCTTGGTCGCTGATTTGCCATGGTTTTAGGGAACATTCAATGTTTCAAACCAAGAAATATGGAAGTACTATAGCCTATTTTGGGAGATATAATGTGTTTTTTATTTTATTTTTATATAGAACAAGTTTTTTGGTTCTAAACAAAAGAAACAAAGTTGAAATTTACATTTTAGGTCTTCCTAAGTTGGCACCTACGGGGCATAGGTGTCAAAAGACAACGTCCAAAGAATCTAAAGATTCAAAATTTGTCTTCTACCTATAGAGACAGCCAACTACAAGGCGCAGGTTCCATCTATGGCCTATAACTAGCACCGTGGGTGGACACCGACTCAAATTAGATGAATAATTATGGTTTTCATTTTTAGGGTTTCCATGTAATCTATAGACATTTTTTGATTCCAAGATTGACTTTTGGTCTAGGAATTCTCTATGTGATTGACCCCAACCATGTTGGGTTACTATAATTTGACAGTGACTACATTGTATCTTCTTAGAGGGTATAGTTTGGGCAACATAAAATTTTGGCATCATTGCTGGGAAATGCAATTGCAGAGTTATTGATTGGAGTTATTGAATTTCTTAGGTTTTATTTGCTAATATTTTCCTATTCATCTTGATATGTCATCTTTACAAGAGAAAGTATGGAGTAATGAGGACTCTCTTTTTATTGATCCTTTTTCTTTTAATATAGTACATTAATGCAGGAGTATGACAGATATACTATGGGTGTGTATTGAGAGAAGAATAGAAATGTTGACACTCCTTACAATATAAAAACATGACTTCAGTCGATAGATTTATAGGTTTTGATTGGATATTCACAACTTGAAAGGAGATTTGAATGCAAAGGGTAATGTGTGTAACATCCAATAATTTAGTTATAAATTGTGTGAGACTAAAAAAATTCATATAAGCAAAATTGAGGAACTAAAATTGGAGGAATTCAACACTTGATCACATTTTTATGGATGTTATCACTATTGAGAGAAGTACACGAGAGTTATGTGAGGATGTAACTAATAATTCAATTCATGAGTTGAGACATATTGGACCTTATTCTAAGTAATTTTCCATATTATTTATGGATAGTAAGATATTAATCTAGCCATATGAGCTTATGGAAGAGTGTAAAAGGGAGAAAAAATATGTTTATATTCTTGAATTGGTTGTGCAAAAATTAAGAAATTAAACTCCTCACTTAAGGGCCAAAAATTGCAACATGCCACACCTATTGGTCAGTTCCTTTATTTTTATACCACCATCCCTAAGCATAGTAGAGAATTTGAAAAACAATTAGGGGTTCAATTCATAATTTCAAAGTGGAAATAAAAATTAGTGAAAAAACCTTTGGCTACCTTGATGAAGTTTGACTAATCAAGGTACCTACGTCATGCCATGATGTTAAATTAGGCGCTGCTTGGGTGGAAACCCAAGGTATGTTGTTATTTTTGTATTCGTGTTACTTCATGTAATGTGATAAACGTTAGATATGTGCAAATAAGGTACCATAGATGTGTTCCTAACTCTCTTGCTTTGTAGCTTCCTGATGCATCAAGTACAATGCATGTTTATTTGATAGGGATGGGGCTACTTGTGGGTCCAGATGTCCTCTTGGGGGTTTTGTTGTCGTGACTCTTTTCCCTAGTGTTTTGTTCTTAGTAGAGCTGACATATTTATGATGTATTGTGTTTTCTTTTGTGATGTTTCGTGTTTTGTTTAACTAGGAAGAAAAGAAATACCAATGGGCAGTTAATGCAATTTATTGTGTTTTTGATTAAATGTGTTAGAAAAATGATACTATGTCCCTCCAAAAAAATTGTTTTTGAACTGTGAAATGGGTATATATGCCATTGTGAATATCATTTTGGTATTCGGATTAGGGATATAATAATCCTAGCTAACACTTGCATGGACCGGATTGGTGGTAGTTTGTGATACAACCCTATGCTATGTGTGTGTGAGATTCTTACTTAGTTCCCATTGTGTGTTGAATACAGAACTTACCCAATTATTCTTGCCTAAGTTGTAGGATATTCAATTAGGAAAGGATAATAGGTCATTTTGGAAATTAGTCAACTTGTAGCCTATATGTTCTTAAAAAAGTGAATAAGTATTCCTTTATCTCGATTTTGAGCCTGATAGAATATTTTTCTTTTTTGGGACCTTTGACCTTCCCATTTTAGTTACAATGAACCTATTTTTTCTCTGGTCATCCTTGGACATTATGCACCTCAACTCTTGCAAATTTCCTAAGTTGAGGGTCACTATTTTAGGGGTGCGTAATTAGAAGTTGGTTTGAAAAAGGATGTAAATGAGAGAAAATGAAATTAGGGTTGGGTGTAAAAAAAATGAAAATCAAAATGAATAAATAAAGAAAGTAGGATTATAAGAAACTGCACCTAACCTGAATAAGCAATAAATGAATAAAAAGGGAGAAATAAGGGTGAAATAAAAGAAAATTGGTTGATAAGGGGAACCCTTGCGTAATTGTAGAGATAAGGAGGCGTAGTCACTAAATTCCCATGTCTACCATACTATCCCCCAAGCCTATGTTATAAGCCAATTTATGTCCTGTAGTGATCCTAGACCGACCTTCTAAAAATTAAGATAAAGAAAATAAGGGCAAGCCTAAGGTATTATGTGCATATTGTTGGAACTTCCTTGTGAGTGTGAGTGTCTCGTGATCATCCTTGCATTAATATGCACTATTATAGTGAGTGAGTGGGACTTTTTTGCTGATGGTTCATTGGTTGTGTTGCTAGCTACTTATCTGTTTTCGTAGTGTAAGTTGTACATATGCGTGATTATTTATTACTAATGTAATTCCATATCTTGATTCCCTTGCGTCACATTATTGGGTTAGATTGATTTATACAGTTGGTTTTGAAGTGTTAAAACTTAAGAGGGTAATGTTCTTTAGCTTAAACTAAAATTGACTACCGTAGGTGTCTTAGGTTTCTCTTTGCTAAGCATCATTGTGTTCTTTTTTTTTATGTTTTATTACTCGTGTACATGCTAATGTCTAAGTTGAGGGTGTTTATGTGCCATAGTTTCATGGAACTTTCAATACTTAAAACTGAGAAATATGCATGTACTTAGGCTTATATTGGGAGATATGATGTGTTTTGTGTCTTATTTAAATAGAAAATTAGGTTTTGGGAGCCAAATAGAAGAAACAAGGTTGAAAGATGCGTTTTGGGTTACCTACATTGGCACCTACTTTGTGTAGGTGACAGGGCATAGGTCTCATAAGCCAAAGTCCAGAGAATCTGAAGTTGCAAAATTGGTCTGCTACCTACGGCCAAACTCCTACTTGCAATAGGCGCCACCTATGGCCCATAAGTGGCACCGTAGGTGGACATTGACTCAAATTTCCCATATTATTTTGGTTTTGATTTTCAGGGTTTCCGTGTAATCTATAAATACTCATTTGATGGTTTTTAGTTAGCTTACGCAATTCATACTCTTACAAACATATTTTTATTCAAAGATTGTCTTATGATCTTGGTTTTTGTCGATTAAGTAATTCGAGACTTTGGGTTTTATTCTTCATTATTGTGAGATTAGTTCGATACTTTCATTATTGAACTCCATGGATTGTTTTGGAAATATGAGCGGCTAATTCCCTTAGATATGATTAAGGGAAACATGGTAGAATAATGAAGTAGGGGAAGCGTGAGGTTCTGCTAGATCTTTGTTTACACACATATTGGAATCTTCTAAAGTATAATTCCTTTCTTAGTGGTGGCCAACTCTAAGAACTAGCCCGTATTTAAGATCGTCTTCAGAAGAGAGATTGATATTGAGAAAAGGGAATTATAACAATCATTTGAGGCTATCAACTGTTGTCTAATAACTTTAAACCCATAAGGTGATAGATAAACTGTGAGCAAAGGAAAAGGTTAGAAAGTTCTTAGAAATGACCGACTTAATTCATTGATCGACTATAACCCTTATTGAATCGCATATCCTCATGGTCTAAGAAAGACCCATAACAAGTCCATGGTTATCCTCTCCTACTTCCATTCTAGAATGGGCATTCTCTATAAGGTGACACCAGGTTTCTAATAATCATACTTGACATGTTGAGAATTCTGATACTTGGTCACAAAATCCACAATATTACACTTCATTCTTTTGCACCAATACTAATTCCTCAAGTCTCTATTAATTTTAGTTTCACTCAGGGTATAGAGTACATTGAATTCTTAGCCTCAACAATAATAGTAGGGGTTAAGTTTCTCATAAGAGGCACATACATATGCCCTCAAATTATCAGTACTCTTTCTTCATCAAGAAGAGCCTTTTTAGCTACAGTTTGCACACTTTTTATCTAAGATTACTTAGTTTTTTGTCTACAACCTATCTTGTCAAAAAGTGGAGTTATCCTTCATATAATCTAACACTCTTTCCTTGATAGTCACATCTAATCTCATGAAAGTATTAGCCAAAGATTGTACCTATCTTGCCAATGGGCATCTCAACACCTCTAACCATGCCAAGCTTCTCTTGCTTACCGTTTTCCATCTTAATATGTCAGCCCTAACATTGGTATTTCCTGGATAATATATGATTAAGATGCCATAATCATTGATCAATTCCATCCATTTTCTCTATATCAGGTTAGGTTTGTTTGGGTGAACACATGTTCCAATCTATGGTGGTTTGTGAACACCTCACCCTTATCTGCATAGCGGTACTTTCTTCATATTCTCATACCAAAGACCACATCCTCCAACTCAATGTCATGTATGGGATAATTCTTGACATGTGGATTTAGTTGTCTCAAAGAATAATCATTCACATTTTGACCCTATATCAAAATATAACCTAGACCCAACATAAAGCTTTACCAAACACAATAAAGTCCTTACCATATACAGGAAAAGTGGGAATCAAGGCTGAAGTTAAAAGTGTTTTTAGTGTTTAGAATATCTATTTACACTTGTAATCCCACATAAATAGAATTTCTTTTAAAGTTAGGTGAGTCATATAAGACATAATAGTAGTAAAATGCCTTACAAACCAATGATAGTAACTTGCCAACCCCAGAAAACGATGAATATCAGTGACATTTGTTACTCTAGAATTCTTAATAGCTTTAACTTCTGTGGATCCACCATAATACCATCCTTAGATACCATGTGTCCGAATAAGGACACTAAAGACAACGAGAATTTGCAGTTCAAGCATTTAACATATAGTTACTTCTCCTTAAGCTAACCCAATACTATACATAAGTGAGTTTATATTCCTCTTCACTCTTGGAGTAAACCAGAATATCATCAATGAAATGAAAATAAATAAATCTATAAACGACTTGAAAACCCCATTAATTGGACTCATAAAAACAGCTGGGGCATTAGTTAAACAAAAGACATGACCAAAAACCCACAGTGTCCAAACGAATTTTGAAAGTAGCCTTTGAGATTTCCTCCTCTCTAATCTTGAGTGATGGTAATCTGACCTAAACTTAATCTCGTAGGACACTGATGCTCCCTAAAACTCATTGAATAGGTCTTCTATCCTAGAAAAAGAAAATCTATTTTAAAATGTCACGTTGTTCAACTAAATATAGTCTATGCACATCTGTATAGTAACATACTTTATTTCACAAACAAAGTTGGAGCACACTATGGTGAAAAACTTAAATGAATAAATCCCCTTCTAACAATTCTTACAGCTGGGACTTTCACTACCTCAACTCTTCTAGTGCCATATGATTATAAAGATAGAGATGGGATAGGTTCTTGGCTCTAAAAATATACAAAAGTCAATCTCATGGTCGAGACATACCTAGAAGGGTATCAAGAAACCCTTCAAAGAATTCACACACAACAGGAACCAAAATTATGGGAAGAATTACTAAACTTTCTTCCCAAAGATGAGCTATAAATGCCTTACACCCCTACTTAATTAACTTTAGACCATAAATAGCTAATATAATTCTCATGTGATTAAGATTAAAAGTACCTTCCTACTGTAAATTTTCCATCTTATACACAGTAGCAGTCTTAGTATAACAATCAAGAATAGTATGATAAGGAGAAAACCAACTCATTCCCAAGATCATATCAAATTCTCCCGTATCTAAAATTACTAAGCCTACTAAGGTTTTAAACCCTATAAACATTATAGGACACATATGATATACTTAATAAAAACATAAAAAACCCCAATGGGTATGGACATATACCTTGGAATAATAAGATATTTACAGTCTCTATTCAAACTAAAGCGAATTTCATCAACGCATAAGAGAAAGTGGACCTAGGATCAAACAATATAAAAATAATACAATCAGACACAAATATAGTACCTATGATCAAAACCTAAGAATCCTCCCCTTTGGGATAGGCTGGAATATCATAAATATAAGCATTATCTCTACCCTGACAATCACCTCTACTAGTATGAGCACTATCTCTACCAACTTGTCCTCTATCTTAATAAGCTTGGTAACCACCCCTTCCTACTATCTTTCCACTATTCCCACTCTATGGATGACCGCTACTATTTTCCTCACACCCATGATCTACTGGAACTAGCACACTAGAAGATAGTTTACAAGTCAACTAACTTAAAGATAAGAAATTAGGACAAAAACTCCTTATGGGGCCCAAACCCCCACACTCATGGAATCTGATGCCTAAAGTATGCCTTTGAAATGAAGATGATGAAGGAGTATAAATGTCTGTCTGGGAAGGCTAACAACTGACTCTAGACAGGAACCCTACATACATACTGATGGCTTAATGATACAGCTAAATATAAAGACCTTGAGAATTGTGACCACTCAATTGAGCCACTAAACTATTCTGATATATGGGCCTTCTTCTCTTCCATATTCACCTTCTTATGCAACCCAATAACTTAATCATTATTCACAAACTCAACCATATCCTACAAAGACATACATGAAGCCTCCATTGAAACCATTTGAATCCCTAAATTTAAACCTTTTACAAAGTAACTGATCTGCTCCTCCTTTATAGTAATCAATTGTAAGGTATAATGGTGTAAGGTATGAAACTTGTCTCATAGGCTTCTACATTTATATCACCCTACTCTAATGTCAAAATCTAACCATTTTATGATCATAATAAGTGTAGGGAACATATTTTTTAAGAAACACATTCTAGAACATAAATCAAAGTGAGTACATTTACGGCAACCCTACACTCAACAAAGGACCTCCATCATTTCTTAGCCTCATCCTATAACTTAAAAACCACAAATTCCACACTATAACTCTCTTTGAGACCTATCTTGTTTAGAATTTCATAAGAACTCTTAGCCTCGGTACTGATAGAATACTGGAGGTTTCATTTTCATGAACTTATAGAATAGTCCATGCTCATTATCAACCATCATCGGTCCCAGTATTTGTTAGGAAAACACTTTGACATTAAATCTCTCATCCAACCTAGGTGGAATAATAACTGCAACTATAATTCTTGGAATGGAAATGCCAAAACAATTGTAGTAATATCGGTGCCAGCCTAACTACTAAAACATACCAACACCTGTTGAATCAATTTAGTAGGCATAGGTACCTGGGTTACTCTATTCTACATAGGCACCTCATTATCTAGAACCAGTACTTCTTCCTCTTTTTAATTACTACATTCTCATTATGAACTACATAAGAGCATCCTATTAGGGAGAAGGGGATGGGATTCCCTTTCTCGATAGTCCTCTAGTTTCCAAAGATTCAACCCTAGAAGGTGTTGCTCTTCTTCTTCTTTCCTTGATCTACTTCTTACTAAAGGTCTAACTAAAACTACACCTTCGGAAGCTTGAACAGGTGTTATTGTATGTGCGGTTGCTACTACTCTAACAAAACTAGTATTCACTATTTGCAAAAAAGAGTGAATAAGTTAGATGCTTGTATGGATCACCATATACCAATTGGAATCAAGTAGTATCAGAAAAATAAGACAGAAAGGGATTATATTTCCTGAAGTCTTGTAGCCTCTCAAAAAAAGTATAGACGTCTTTGCATTGTTCAATAAGACTCTACCAGACTTGTTCTAGTACAAACATCATAGAACGCAGTGCTCTGGTACCATTTTTTTTCACGGTCTAAATTATCAAGATTGGCACCCAACATTACATTATGGAGGGATAACCATCTAACTCAACCCATACTAAGTAAATCTTACACTTGTTTTTCTCACCAAATTATTATTTGAAAGTTACTAAACACAATAATAATGAACCAAAAAAACACAACTAAATCAATATCATAACTAAGGAATATAATGTAGAATCTCTATATTTATTAAAACATTAAGACCAAAAGTCACCATACAAGAACAACTACAAATATACAAAAAGTATAGATGAAAAATTATCCAAAAATACTAAAGAAATATGACAATGTCTTAGTCTCAAAACAAGGTATGTAAGAAAAAGTAAGATAATTCAATAGCCATCGAATCATGGTGCTGACCCTTGAATCAAATTTTAAAATTGTTGGCTAGAGTCAAGGCCTTGTCTTAAACACTGGAACTTGATCTGCACTCAACCAAAAAAAGAGCACAAATAGCACAAGTACATCAACAAGTACTGGTAGGCACCGATGGTCGACTCACCAAGCACCACACAAATAAGTAAATCAAATATAACCAACCATGATCACAACAGAGCTTATAATAAAGAACAACCAAGCACAACTTATGACACTTTACTTCAGATGGAATATAAGCTCATATTTACACCTTTTACACTTACTGAAATTCATCAACAAGTTGCATCATGACATATTAGTATAAACGTACATTCAAATGCATATGATGAATATATGTATGCAGGATGTATATATCATCAATTATTCTTCTAAATAGAAAAAAAATCTATCAACTCATAATAATCTCATTATCATCAATATCATCATCATTAATATCATTACTAATACCATCAACGCATATTCACAACAAGACCACTAATCATCACCTCCATATATGAATATACAAATGCAGTCAATAATTACTAGCACCTAAAATAACTATAAATATTCAATTATATATAAGCACAAAGTCAGGCAAGGCTAGTTTCTACAAATAAACCATTACCTACCTTAATGCCTACATGAATCACATCAATCCATAAATTTGCCTTTCATTTATCTTTTGTCCCTTTGTTAATCTATAAAAACAAATTTAAAAAACAATTTAAATCACTTCATACATTCTAACCATTAGATATCATTAACTGTTAATTTCAACCATAAATTTGCCTTGCTAAATACCTTAGATTTTTTCTATCCTTAACCCCTATGAATTCAACTTTATTTATCATGATTAACCATAAGTATACTCCAAATAGTGTTTTTTAATATTTTAAGATCTTTAACAACTAATTTTACATGCATTCTAATTAATTTATATTTAGGTAATAAGGTAGGGTTAAACCCTAATTTCTACCATGAATATAATTCTAATAATTTCTAATAACTTGTCACTTTCCAAAAGTTAAGGTCAAGATGTCACCTACCTCGACCCAACCTTGGTCGGTAAGCTAAAAATTCCAAAACACAAGAAAATACCAATATTCAAAATTTAAATGGTAAAAGCATGAGACTACTAAATAAAAGTTAGGCCATACCACATATATAAAAGAAGACAACAACGAATAAGGTATTTAGCAATAAAAGTATGAGACTACTAAATAAAAGTTAGGCCATACCAATGGGGTCTTAGGAGGGTAAAGTGTATGCAATCCATACCACTACCTCGTATCAAGTACAGTAGAGAGGTTATTTTTGATAGACCCATAAAGTAGGACATATAATATTATAACAAAAAAATGCAAAAGCACACAACAATATGAGATAACACACAACTACATACTAAAGGAAATAATACATCCTTAAGATACTACTATAAACTATCTATCCAGAATCATAGAAATGACCAAAACACCATCAACATAAAAATCCAGGAACAGATTCAAGAAAAATACTCTTCTAGGCTACAATAGATGAACTCCCATCCACTAACCCTCTACCCTTATTCAAGTTCTTTACACCTTCCTATCAAGGGTCATATCCTTCGTAAGATATGCCCAAACCATCACAACCTCACTCTCGTATCTTATTCTCCATCAAATACAATCCTAATTTATCCTAAATAATCTCATTTATAATCCTATATTTCCAGATAAGTCCAGACATCTATCGTAATATCCTTATCTCTACCATCTTTAGCTTTTGGATATGGGAGTTCATAACTGGATAACTCTCATCTCCATACAATATAGCCATTCGGACTGCCATTCTATAGAATTTAACATTAAGTTTAGGAGTAACCTTCTTATCACACAACACCCCTAAAGTGAGACTTTACTTCAACCACCCTGCATCAATATGGTGTGTGATATCCTCGTTAATCTCCCTTTTCCCCTTAATTAAAGACCTAAGATACTTGGAACTTTTTCTATTCTAAATAACCTGAGAATCAAACTTAACTACTATGTCAGCCTCATGCAACAAATCACTAAACTTATATTCCTAGTATCGCATCTTAGTCCTGCTCATCCTAAATTCTTTAGAATCGAGGTTCTGTCTCCAAACCTGTAACTTATCATTAAATCCTCCCCTAGTCTCATCAATCAGAACAATATCATCAGCAAATAACATATAGAAAGGCACCTCTCCTTTAATATGCCCCATCAAAACATCCATCACCAAGGCCAATAAAATTAAGATTAGAGTCGATCCAAAGTGCAACCCTTCAAAAATACGAAAGGGCTATGAATCCCTTTCTACCATCCTTACATGAGTCATTGCTCTATCATATATGTCATAAATCAACCTAGTGTATACCACACTCCTCCAACCTCCAATTACCTTTGTAGAATCACCTTGAGGACTTTGTCATATGACTTCTCAAGATCAATAAAAACCATATGCATGTATATCTTCTCTCCTTAAATTGATCTTCTAATCTTCTCACAAGGTAAATAAACTAAGTAGTTAAATAACCTAGTATGAAACCAAACTGATTCTCTAAAATAATCATGATCCTTCTTAACCTAAAATCTACTACTAAAAACCCCATGTCTTGTACCATTTCAAAATTTCCTTAGGTTTGGACTTACTAGTCTTGGTATGACTCAATGGTACCAATTATACCCTTAGATATGAGTTAAGAGGAGGCTAGGTGGTCCACTCGTACACTAGGTAGTGTGTTTGGTGTAGCTACCACTCAAGATACTACTTATCTTGGTACGAGTCATATAGGAATATACAATTTGTATGGTTCTTGTTTAAAATATCTTGTGGAATCTGCCCAAGGTATAGTTGGGTGGTATGATTTGGTATACCACCTGTACCCTTAAGTATAAGTTAGGGATAGGTAATTCATATAGAAACCAGTTTGTCTGGTCTTGGAATGGTCTTGGGTATGACTTGAGGTACCACTCATACAATAGGATATGGATGGTAAGGGTGAGTCGTACCCTTGATCATGGCTTGTTTTAATTTTAAGTCGAGGGTAACCCAGACATTTCCTACCTTAAAGGCATTATATTCTCACATTATATAACCATTGGTTGCCTCTCATGATACTTATTAAAGAATGGAAACACTCTATATACTCTCTCAAACATACACTTGAATATTAGAGGCTACAGTTTCTTTATGTGTTCTTGAACGGGATCAAGAGGCATGTTTATCTTTTGAAACTTCTTGTATAAGGAATATATTCCTTCCATCATTGTTAGTTCCAACTAAATACATGTGTCTTATGTTTTAAACAATGATTTATGAATCATAAAGGGTGGTTTTTAAAATATATGTTGAGGGTCTTGATGCATATGGTTTGATATTGGTTTAAACTATGTTTTTATATGTTTTTTGTAATGGTTTTCATATGTTGGTACTTGTTGGTTAAGGTTTAACCAATAGGTGTTGAGTAACCCTAGTTATGATGGTTTATGAATTGGTTTTGGTTTTGCTAAAGGTAAGCCCTCAACATGTTTGATAAAATACCTAAAAGAATGTTTTCATTTTATTTTTGAACTTTCATTGGAAATATTGCATGATTTGGTTTGGTAATGGAACCCTAAATAGATTTAGATGTTTTTCATCATTTAAATAGTTTAAATTATATATAGGCTTTAAATTTTCAGCATAGTCATAAATGGTTTTAAATGGTATAAATGATGTACATAGTTTGGAAGGATTAAATGGTAAAACCCTTCTCACTATGAAATTGGTTATCCTTGTGGGATACATTGGAATCCTATAAGTGGTTTAATAAGGTTAATGGAAAGTTACATGGAATCTCTTAAATCTATACATGGTTGGCTATGGATGGTACTTACAAGTATAATCAATATGACAATACCATTACTTATGACCTTGGTTAATAAATGGTTAATAGATTGCTTAGTTGCTTAGTAATGATTTTAATTGGGAAATAATGATAGGGTGTGTATTAAAGTCGTAGAAGGTGGAGGTCCAAAGAGGACCAACATTGGAAACTAATACTTGCTGATATGACATTTGGTCTTGGTGATCATATGCATAATGTCACACTTTATATTTAAGGATATACTAGTCTACCTAGGATTTCATCCCTAGTTATGCGGTTACATGCACTGGGGCCTTTTAGTAGGGGGAGTTGAACCAATATAGCTCATGGTTGGCTTAGGGTGGAAAATCTACATAGCCCAGGTAATGGTTTTAAAGACATGCTAAACTGAGTTACATTTTCTAGCATTATTATATATATATGGTTGTATACATTATGGATAGTTTTACTTGACTTTGTAAATGCCATTATTTTCTCCTTATCCTGAATGTATGCTAGTGTTCACCCACAGACCCATCTTTGATTGGCTGTATAACCACACTATGCAAGGATCAACCATTCTACTTCTCCTTCTTAGTAATTGAATTTGGGGATAGTCAAAGTTCGATTGATGTGGTGAGCTTCCATAGTTTGGAAGGCATTTATTTCATGTCATGGGTTACTTTACATATTCTTGTCTTTCATAGACTTTTATTTTTGGCTTTGGTTGTAGGTATACTCGACTAAGTACTCTTTGGTTAGTCTAGAGACTTTGTATGGAAAATTGTGCACATGGGTATGGTATGAATTTGTTAAGTTTCATATATATATATATGAATCAAATTATTATAATTAGTTTTGGTTTATGGGTTTTGGCTTTGGTTTGGTTGGTTATTGGTTGGTTGGACTTGGTTGTGCTGGTCTCAGATATAGACTTATCCTAGAGTAACCACATCGTTGGATACACTATCTATTTATATGTTCGGACTTAAGCTGACTCAAGGCATGTGTTTGGTGGTTTGATTAGGTAACGAAGGTCGTTCCCAATCCTAGTTAGGATTGGAATTGCCCATTACGACAAGGCCCTAGTTTGGGTCATGTCAAGTTAGTATCAGAGCTTTATATTTTGGTGTGATAGGGTTTTAACAAATTCATGTTGAGTAGAGTATTGCTTATGGGTGTGTCGTGCATCACACTCATAATTAGGAGGCTACAAGGCATTTAGGAATGTTTCACTTTTTTGGTTATTCTTCTTTTGAGCTATGAAGTCTAAGGTCCTGAAATCTTCTCTAAATTTCCCTTGGTTCACTCTTCGAATCATGTCTTCTCAAGGATCTAAAGTTTGTCAAAACTCTCCTGTCCCACTAGAGGAAAACATGGATGGATCTAGTCTAACTCATGGGGCATAGACCCAACCAAGGGTCACAGCTTTTAGTTTTATCCGTGGAGTCCCACTGGTCTCCACTAACCCTATCTCAAAAGTTGATACTCATACTCGGTTACCTTAAGAAGAGGTTACCAATATTGAGTTTTGTAATCTTAGTAATATATTAAACTAAATAGTAATAACTCTATCACACTAATCCTATCTTATTGGTATAGGAAGGAATGAGGTAAGGTTGGTAAATAGGCAAGGTAAGGGGGTCTCAGTATTCTGAACAAAAGTGAAGGCTAATGGAATGGCTGTAAATGGTCCATATTGAAAGAGTTACGTGAGTCCTTGCTCTTATTATATGTCTTTTGTTCCCTACCCAGATAAAATTAGGACGCAGGTATTTTTCAGACTGATAAATTTTCCAAGGAAAAATGGTGCCCAGTCTTGGGCCAATGGGGCCCATTCTATATCATCCTCATTTCTTTATAGATTTTATGGTCATTCGCACCATGGGTGTTATAAGGAAGGAAGGAATTGGTGTTTTGGTTATAGTTAAGGGGGTCATATACATTCAGAGTATGTCAATAAGGGTTGTTACTTGGGCAAATAGAGTATTGGCTACTACCTTTGGCTCCGATAATGGTCAAGATCATCTCAATGTTTACTATCCCTCAATAATCCAAGGCATATTATGATACAGACACTAGGATATTGAAAACTCTTTTCATGGTGGTATGTATGATTTACTTAGTTCAGGGTTGTCTCTTTTTCGGCCCTATTTGTGGTTGTGTATTTTGGTTTTGGTCCCACGATTATTTTAGACTTTTTTATTCTTTTATTTCTACCTCGGTAGATGACTCAGCAATTGCCAAAAGAGTTTATAAGGGGGGCATGGTATCTGCGATTGCCAAAAGTGTCTATAAGGGGTTTGACTCAATATGGTGAATTTTGATGTCATTTAGGACTTAATTGGTTGCACTCATGCTATGCCTTACTAGGTTTTAGGATTCGTAAAGATTGTGTTTAGGCTCCCTGGTAAGTCAGTTATGAAATGGAAGAATGGTTTCATTCGGTTCCCTAGTTTTTAAGAAAAAGGTTATATCTTGGAACATAGAGATTTGTCTCCCAAGGAATGTCCTTATTATTCCGATCCAAGTTCAAGATACTAAATCAGAAGTTACTTCTTTGGTTTGGTTTTAGTGGTAGATAAATTTCCTGAGGTCTTCATGATGACCCTCATCCTGTATTTCTAATTGGGAAGTTGGTTTGGGATTAGTCTTGTTTTGGACAGTTGTCCAATTTCTATTCTTTCTTTATAAAATGGTTTCGGTCATGTTAAAGTAGCTTAAAGGAGCAATTTAGGGATCTCTTAGGTAATGGTTCTCTTTGTCTTAGTGTTTCTCTATGGGGTGTTTTGTTCTTGGAAGCATAAGGGGAATGGTTTCCTTAGAAGTAGATAAGTTGTTGGTTTGTGGATAAAGCATTTGGAGTGTCCTTCTTGTTGGGAGGATTGTATATGTATATTCCATTCTATATGCGGTATTTTGATGTTATTGGATGGTGGTTAGTTTAGTAGATCCTAGGCTTGAACCTAGTGAGTATGTTAGCTCGGGAATAGCCATGTAGGAATTGTGGGGGGTAATTTGGTAGGTCTAGGTTCTAATTATTAGATAGGTTAGATCATGGAGCTTGCACATATCTTTGTCCCTATAGTTACATTTTATTGTTTGCATGAAATTGATTAGTAAATTCATTATTTTGAATTTAGGTTTTGGCACAATTGAGGTATTTGACATAATTACCCATTTAATTGATTTTCCATGGATTATGATACATTATTCATGCTTATCTATGCTTATGAACATTATGGGATACATGGGATTGTTAAATGGATTTTGGGCTACTATGGATACCTTAATTACTTGATTTTGGTCTTGAAAATTAAATGACCTCAAAACTGTTTGTGAAATTTCCATTGAGTATAATATATCATATGGTTTGACTATTCTAAAATACTTGCGTTATGCACATGGTTAAAGGAACAAGAATTGGTTTTGGTTGGCTTCAAATGATTTTAAAAGGCCTTGGTGGCCATAGATCGATTTTAAATAGTTTTAGTTGAATTGGAAACCTTGGAGTTAATTTAGTCTCATGATTTTTGCATGTCTATGCTAGGATTTAGGTAGCATTTAGTTGAATGAGGTTTTGGGTATAGAGAACCCAACGTCCATGGTGTACTTCTTCAGTGATTTGTGTTTGTAGATATGATGGGATGAAGGTTGGTGGTTAATCTAGAATTCTCTTTTAGTGATGGACTTCAAGGAAAGGTCGGGTTGCATATTAATACTATTCTCTCTAGGTTAAAAGATTACTCTACTAATGTTGCATACATTCTTATAGAACTTAGGACCAAGTTTTATATTTTGCATTCGCCTTGTTCCCTTAATATGAGCCTTGACCTTGTGTTAAGTTACTCATGGTATGTGTGGTTGTGTTTCGTTTGGTGTCCAGTTTTAAGGACTCCACTTATGATAGGGTTTTGTCGGGATGTTTTTTATTATTATTGTCTAGGTGGTTGTTGTGAAGTACTTCGTGCCTATAGCGTCGTGTCTTGTCTCTAGGATCTTGCCTTTGGAGGCATCGATAATTCTTGTAATTCGATTTATTAAATAACTCTTCTTCTTGTTCTAGGGTAGTAGTGGCTTAGAGAGCATGGTGATGTTTCAAATCAATAAGTGTACGAGCCCTTAAGTGGGGGAGAGTGTATGGTGACTACCAGAGTTAAGGTTTTGGATGGTAAGGTAAGGTTGTTGTCATAGGAAATGGTTAGGAAAGTAAGAAGTGGTGAAAATCCTTATGGAAATGATAAAGGTTGCTAGATCATTTTATGGATAGATTATACCGTAGGTATATAAGTCGTAGACTTCAATATTGTGATTGGTAGATATACCAATAGTTGTCTAGGGTACTCGAGATATGTTATCAGGCATAGTTTTATGAATTTTTTTCATGTAATAGTAGTGTATGGTTTTAGATGTTAAATTATAGGTTGGGGGTTTTAGTTATAGTGGTTGGATATGGTTTGTCCATATCCTTTACTCATGGTTTCCATATTATAATGGTGATGGAAGCAAAGTAGTGTTTTGGGATAGATGTAAGGATAAGGTATGTGCTCTTCAACACGATTTTTTGTTTTCCTACTCGTTTGAATGTGAGTATTGTTTCCTCTTGCATCTTTGTTTTCTAACTTAGTTCGAGGTCAGAATGAAATTGTTGGGGGTTTAAATAATATTTGGGCAATGTGATGGTCTTCTCACCTTAGTTTATGTCCTTTTCTTCTATTTTTTGTTGAGGGAAAATTTGATGGATGTTAATGTGATATCTTGTTCTTGTTCTTACTCTTACTCATCATTCGAGGACGAATAATCCTAACCGGGGAGACAGAAACACCCTAAGTCTAGGACCCTTGCAAAATTTCCTTGGTTTTGTAATTACTAGGCTTGGTATGACCCAAAGGTACCAATCATACCTTTGGATACGAGTTAGGGGGAGGCTTGGTGGATTACTTCTACACTAGGCAGTGTGTTTGGTATAGCTATAGCCCATGATACGACTTATCTTGGTACGAGTCATATAGGAACATACGAGTGGTGCAAGGAAAGTTGTATGGTTCTTGTTTGAGCTTTCTTCTGTAATATTCCCAAGGTACGGTTTGTGGGTATGATTTTTCATACCACTCGTACACTTAGGTATGAGTAAGGGAGGTGTGAGTTGTATAGAAACCAGTGTGTAGGGTCTTCACATGGTCTTAGGTATGAGTTGGGGTACCACTTCATGTGATCTTCAAAGAGAGAAAGCGTCATGTTTCTCTTTGGAATCTTCTTTTATAAGGTGTATATTCCTTACCTAATTGTTAGTTCTAACTAAAGGCATGTGTATTGTATTTTAAACATTGATTTATGAATAATGAATTGTGGTTTTCGAAATATATGTTTAGAGTCTTGATGCATATGGTTTGGTATTGGTTTAAAGTATGTTTTTATATGTTTCTGGTAATGGTTTGCATATGTTGGTACTTGTTGGTTATGGTTTAACAAATGGGTCTTGAATAACCCTAATTATTGTGGTTTATGCATTGGTTTTGGTCTTCATAAAGGCACACCCTCAACATGTTTAACAAAATGCTTAAAAGAATATGTTTACTCAATTGTTGAACTTTCATTGGAACTTTTGCATGGTTTCGTTTGATAATGGAACCCTAAATGTATTTGAATGGTTTTGCATGGTTTAAATGGTTCAAATCATATAAATTCCTTCAATGTTTCGCATAGTCATAAATGGTATAAATAGTGTACATGGTTTTGAAGGATTACATGGTAAAGCCTTGGTAGTTATTAAATTGGTTATTCTTGTGGAGTACATGGGAGTCCCCTAAGTGGTTTAATTTGGTTAATGGAAGGGTATATAGAATTCCTTAAACCTATATATGGTTGGCTATGGATAGTACTTGCAAGTATAGTCAGTAAGATGATACCACTACTAATGACATTGGTTAATAGATGGTTAATTGATTAGTTAGTTGCTTCATAATGGTTTTAATTGGGTAATAATGGCGGGGTATGTAGCAAATCCGTGGAAGGTGGAGGCCCTGTAGGGGATCCAAACTGGAAACTCATATTTGCCAATGAGAGGTTTAGTCTTAGTGACCGTGTGCAAGATGTCACACTTTATATTTGGAGGATGTACTAGCCATCCCAGGTTTTATTCTCTAGTCTTGTGGCTATATGTACTAGGGTTCTTTCAGCAGGAGAGTTGAACCCATATAACCCTTGGGTGGTTTAGGATGGAAAAGCTACATCACCTAGGTAAAAGTTTTCAAGGCATGCTAAACCCGATTACTTTTTTTGGCATGGTTATATATATATATATATGTAAGGTTGTATACATTATGGATGGTTTTACTTGGCTTTATAAATGGCATTATTTTATCCTTATCTTGAGTGCATTCTAGTGTTCACCCACTAACCCATCATCGAGCAGCTGTATACCCACGCTATGCAGGGACCGTCCATTCTATTTCTCCCGCTTAGTGATCGGATTTGGGGACAGTCAATATTCGATTGTTGTGGTGAGATTCCATAGTTCGAAAGGCATTTATTTCATGTCATAGGTTAATTTACATATTTCTTGTCTTTCATAGACTTTGGTTTTTGGCTATGGTCGGGGGCATGTCCCGACTAGGTACTTTTTTGTTGGTCTTGAGTCTTTTTATGGACAACTGTGGTATATATATTTATATATATATATATATATATAATACATACATGCATCGGATTATTATAATTGGTTTCGGTTTATGAGTTTTTGCATTGGTTTGGCTTGTCATTGGGTGGTTGGACTTGGTTCGGTTAGTCTCGGATACAAACTTATCCAAGAATCACCACATGGGTGGATACGCTATCTTCTAAAATGTTCGGTTTTCAGCCGACTCAAGGTATGTGTTTGGTGGTTGGGTTAGGTAATGGGGGCGGTTCCCGGTCCTGGTTGGGCTTGGGATTGCCCATTACAACAAGCCCCTAGTTTGAGTCGTGTCAACTACCCTTTCCAAAACCTTTATAGTATGACTCAACACCTTGATACCTCTATAGTTGTTGCAACTCTAAATTTTCTATTTCGTATATAATGGAATCTTTGTAATCCATCTTCAAGATACATGCATCTTTGCTACCCTAAAATGATGTTAAATAACCTCGTCAGGGACTCCAAACTTGCCCCGCCAATGCTCTTCCAAAAATCCACTAGAATCTTATTTGGCCCAGTCACCCTATCCCTATGTGTCCTACGAATATCCCTCTTGACCTCCTCAACCTTGATATTCCTACAATAACCATAATCGTGATACCTCTTTGAGTTCTCTAAGTCCCGTGGGACAAAACCTCTATCCCCTTCATCGTTCAAAAGTTTGTGGAAATTGGATTGCCACTGCTTGGTCAAGATCATGCGCCCTCTGCTCTCTGGCCTCGGCAAGCCTATATAACCTCTTATCCCCATAATTCTCCTCTAAAGCTACATATAAGCTCTTGAAAACTGCCATCTTAGTCATCATAACTGCTAACTTAGCCTCTATCCTAGCTAACTAACACTCTTTCTTATTCGTCTACTTCTCCTCATTATACTTTCTAGCAACAAAATTAGCATAGGCCACCTTCTTAGTCTCCACTATCTTTTTACTTTCTTCATTCCACCACCAAAACCTCTGATGCTTGCCAGATCAGCCTCTCAGTACACCCAACACCTCTTTAGTTGCCTCCCTAATACACTGGCCGTCGTCTCCCATAATCTATCCATATCACCTCTACTCTCCAAGGCCCCCATAGTAGTTATCTTATCCCTTATTTCCAAAGAACTGTCCAAAGTCAAGCTACCACTCAATCCTGGGTTGATCCTCCATACCTCTCTTCTTCCTGCCCATTTGTAGTACCGAGTCCATCAACAATAACTGAAGATGGGTCAAAAGATTCTCGTTATTTATGACCTTATAGTCTTTAAAAAGCACTCTATCACCCTCCTAAGGAGCAAAATGTCTATTTGGACCTTGGTCATCGAACTAGAAAAGGTAATAACGTGCTCCTGCTTCTTTAGGAAGCTTGTATTTACTACCCATAACCCAAAATACCTAGGAAAATCCAAAAGTGAAGCTCCTCCTTCATTACATTCCCCAATTCCAAAACCACAGAGCATATGATCATAACCTATCAAAATAGACCCAATATGCCCATTAAAACCCCCCACCCCACCCCACCCCACCCCCACAAAAAGCATCTCAGTGGACAGTTTTCACCGCCTCATCCAAAACCACACCAAAGATCTTCTTCTTCTCCTCGTCCAATTCTTCGTGCAGATCATAGGCACTAATAACATTTAATTTAAACCCTCCAATGAACAACTTAATCAACATAAACCTATCATAAACCTATTTAGCCTCCACCACCAACCCCCAAGCTCTTCTTCAACCAATATACCTTCCCCATTCCTATGACTCACACTACCCGAGTACCACAGCTTATACCTATCCACATCCCTCATGTTAGAGCCTACTTATTTGGTTACCTTGACACAAGCTATACTAATTCTCTTCTTCCGAAGAACCTTCAAGATCTCTATAGAATTACCTTGAATATTCCCTATGATCCAAGACCCATATCTCAACATGAAAGTTGTCTTATCCCACCAAACCCTACTACATCTCTCCCCCAACCCCAAACTCAAATCTTGACTCAACCGTAACCCACTATCTGACCAAGAGCCTATCCTCAACCTCAACCCTAGTCTAGACCCAAATTTCGACTATGACCTATGACATGACCCTAGTCTACCAACGACCACCATAGCTACAAATTACTAAGAGAAGAGAAGAGAAAGGTGAGCAAATATGTAAGGCTAAAAAATAGATAAGGCTAAATCGACAGAATGTTAAAAAAAAAAAGAGATATCTGCAAAGAGAAATCAAGAATATACCATGTATACAAAAATCCATAAAATCAATATAATATAATGCAAGTTTCGATAAACAACAATCAATAATACAAACTACTACCCACACGTAAAGAAAAAGTAACACCCCACTGTAAATGGATATGCTAGTTTAAACTAACGCTTATTAAGTAAACCTAAAAATAAGAACCATTAATGCCATAAGAATAGTCAAGATAATAAAACAAAAAAACATAAGAGAAAGGACTAAAGTAATCAGTCCATCTAGACCAGATAAACTAGAGGAGATAAAATGAGTGCAACTAAATCAGGGAGAAGATGAAGTAAGGGTGTTTTCTTAGTCTATTCATCAGGTCCCAAGAAGTTGGCAATGAAATTGGTTGCTAGAATTTTTATGTTGTCGCCTTTACCTACCGCTGATACAGTGACTGAACTAGATCACCAAAAAATATACTAGTCACCAAAAAATATACTCACCAAAATCTTGATGTTGTAGCCTAAGAAGAACTGTCAGATCTGGACTTGTAGTACCTAGAAAGGGTTGAAAAAAAAATAAAAGAGAGACAGCCATAGATGGGTTGGCACATTGATTAGTCACTAGAGAATTTTCTTTCTTTAAAGCACTAGTAAATGGGTCACTAGAAAATAGTAGTGTCGGAGGTGGTGAGAGATGAAGTCGCCAGAAATCCAACTATCCTATTCACAAAAGAACCATTTCAAAGAGATCGATTTAGAGTTAAACAACTCCAATTAAGTAAATTAGATCCAGATCAGTGGTGTTTTCTGGCTACGTCAGTGAATCAGATATATGGTTTCGATGGCAGAAGAGAGAGAAAGAGAAAGATATAGTTAAGTCGCCAAAAAATGAGTCTCTAGAAAATGGCAGTGTTGGTAGTGGTAAGAGATGAAGTTTCCTATGGTGAGAGATGAAGTTACCGATGAATTACAATACAAAAAAAAGTTGCATTAAATTTTAAAAGCAAAGTGTGCTTATTAAGAGACACATATTATAGAGTCTCACATTGGATCCGGTTTATATCAAATCAGGTAAGAAATTTGAATTTCTTGATATTAGGGTGCCAATGAAGCTCTCAGAAGTTATGAAAGGGAAACTGGAGCTAAAATGTGGAGAATTTTCTGCAACCATACATTATCCAAAGAAAATACATCAAATCCTAAAATCAATTTTCATAAGTGAGAAGAGAATTTAAATACAAATCAAAACATCTAAAAATACTACATAAGTTTTTATCTGATTGTAAGTAAGGACATAAAGTAGAATAAGAGAAGGTTCAAAATCATCCCCGAACACTTGAGTGTACACCTTAAATGTTCGGTATCACAGTAAGAATCATCCACCACTGGTCACACTCGATCTAGGATCTGGATCAAAAGGGTAAAGAAGTAGTAGTGAGTATGGTCCACTTATATTCAGTAGGTATCGAAGGCAAGTAAAAGTCATATAAGCAAGTCACTTGCAAACAAAAAATTCCCAAATGGTAGTTCACACCATCTCCAATGACAGTCTTATAAAATAATATAAAAAGAAATTACTACACATGCAATTTATAAGTAACCTAAAACACATCAAGGTACTAAAAATGAAACACTTAGATGCAAATGTAATGCAATGCAATGACGTAATTGTAGTGGAACTTATGTATACATATTCCAAGACTTAGGGTTTAAGGACAGGACCCATGTGAGGTTTAAAAACCATATACTTTCATCTCGAAAAATCTTTATTGGAAAATGACCTCGACCTAGGTTTTCCAATTTAACACAATAAACCTTGTTGGTAATGACCTTGGGCAAGGGTCTTATAAAGAATTTCTATTTTCTTTCAATATCAATATTACCCAATGGATTAATGCCTCATGAATGTGTATGTAAGAAATGAAGAAGTAATGCTAACAACAAATCAGTATGAAAATAATGATCAGTTCAATTCATGTATGAGTGAGCTCAGAATCAACTCAATATGCCAATAATTCATGAGTTTTTCCCTAGCTCGACACCACTTAAATGAATAGTCATGTAAGACATCAATTAACATTATTTCAAACCCTTCATTTGAGTATATTAATCATGATAATGTAAAATAATGATCTCAAAAGTCCAATAATGTCTATTTAAGCCCATGCACAAGCATCACAATAATAATTATGGCATTTATTGCACATATAAGGCATATAATGTCAAATAAAGCCCCTACACAGCAACATTCAATATATGATTTCTCAAGGTAACAACAATATGAAAAGAACCCCCACATGGGTAGATAATAATAATAATCGTGTTGAAATATAACTCCTGATGGCCAATATTACAACCTATAGCTCGCTTTACTAGTACGTTAACTATTCAGTCCAGTTTTAAAAAGTTAAAGCCATAACCTACCTCAAAAAATTGAAAACCAAGACTAGACCCTTAAATGCGAGATTTTCCTATTTGAATGGTCTAAAATGAGCTAAAACTATCAAATACATAATCTAGGTGTTAAAAAGGCTATATATAACCATTTTGATCATATTTAAGATAGATGCAAAATGAGTTTGAAAAATGAATTCAAAAACAAAAGACGTAAAATTGACATTTCATTTTTAAAACATGTTCTCCATAATAATAGGAATATATAAGCAAAAATCCACATAATAATAAGTTAAAATAGAGGCTCAAAATAATTAAAAAACATATTTTATAGTTTACTGAGAAATATTCCGACATTCAACTTTTAAAACAAGATTAAAAGGTATTTTTGATAATATAATCACTGGGAAATAATGAGAATTGGAATTTAGTGCTCACCCAATTATTAATTATGGAGGAACCCTTAATAATTGATCTTTCCCAAAAATCCCGGTCCAAAATGGAGGAAAATCATGAAAATGTGTTATTTATACTATTCTGTGAACAATACATAGCGATCGCAACTCAAGCCACACGATTCCGAAGGTTAACATTGACTAGACAATAATTATCCTTCACATTTGTGGCCACATATTGCATTCACAAAATCTAGTAACTCGGACCCATTGGTTTCGCGATGGTCTGCTAGCATTAGCGATAAGGAAGAAAAACCAACCGATCCCGAAATGCCTTCATGATTTAGGTGCCCATATCAAGATCTTGGTGGAGGATTATTTATATCCATGCATTTGCATCTAGAGGCCCATGTTTGAATAGAAGGAACACACCTGTCCCAGATATCAACAAAACGTTGAGTTCTTAAAAGTTTCTAAACCTCCAAATGGTATCTCAAGACTCGTTTGGGATACCACAGAATTAAACCATATATACTGCTAGGATATTTTCAATATTCTAGACTTAATTGAAATATCAAATCCTTTAAAAGAGATCGTTTAAAACAAATTATCCCCTAAGACTCCATTTATGCATTTTTCACTAGTTTCTAAATGGCGGGTCAAAAAGCAAAATAAAGGTTCCAAACTTGAACCAATCCCACTACTAACCGAAAATCAACATTCAAGTATAATTTAACAATTCAAATTGTCATCCGACGCTCAAAACATAAAATATTCACTGAAGTCAAACTCATGGATTCTAAAGCCTCTAAGAGTTTCAAAGTGTTTCAAATCTCTCCCGAATACATCAAGGATCATGTCAATCATCCCCATATCTTATAAATCGCAATAACAACTATGGAGAAAGTCAAAATTTTAACATAAAAAGGAAAATTTTAAACTTTAGATTGTTACACAATTTCAAGAATTAATTCAAGTTTTGAGTGTTAAGAAATCCTACCTCTAAATATGAAGACCCTTAATATTTGTAGAAAATATCCTTCCCTAGAGTTTTTTTATTTTAAGAAAATAGGAATGAAAATGTATTTCTAGTTTTAAAAAATAAAAATAGCATTTTTACAATTGCAACAGTACATTACCACTAAAGTAACTCATAGAGTAATTGTGGCTACAACTGTGGGGATACGTTTACCACTTTAGTGACTCCTTAATCATTGCATTAGTACCAAGATAAAATATCAAGACATCTTTTCAAATTAATTTATTTTATTACACACCCCTTGAAATATGATATCACAAACCAAACCTGTTGAGGTAAACTGTATAAAAAAAGTTCTATTGATCCGTTTTATGAATTAGAAGTTGTTCTAGCTTTTTATAATCGTATTCTATCAAAAGATAAATCATATAACCCCACAAAGACTTAAATTACTACCAGGTTTTCTTAGACAATCACACCATGAAAAAGCACTAAAGACTAGGCAACCCCAAATTTTCAAAAAATTGTCTATAGGAAAAACATACAAGACCCCACACAGTCACACGTAGCAAATAATGTCTCAAAACCACAAAAAAATATCCACATGGGCCCTCACACGGGAACATAAATCATATAACACGTTTTCCATGATACAACCCCTTACTCATAACATGCTATTACATTATTATTAACTACTCAACTCAGTATAAAGAAAGTTAAGCCATAACCTACCTTGAATGCTGAAACAAAAATGATTAAGTCCTTAACACTGAGCTATCAAACAATGCACGGACCTCAAATCATCTAAAACATAAAAATATAGGATCTACGCCTCAAAAGAAACCCAATGATACCCTTATTGTCCACTTCTGAATTAGGGTCATAATAGACCCTCGAAATGGGTTATAGAAAAAAAGAGATAAAACCACAATTTTAGTCCAAAAAAATACTTCCAAAGATAAAAGGGACTCATAGGAGAAGAACCAAGTAAAAATGGGCTAAAATTGTGGTTTGAATCATTGAAATGCTAATTTGAGCCTTCCACACCAAAATCCCCAAATTTCACCTTTCATTCTAAGGTTAAACAAGAATTAACTGATAAAAATTAAAAGAAAATATTTAAAATAGAGATTTGGAGCTAACCCACGCTTAAAAGTGGAAGAAAATTATTAAAAACTCAAACCCTGAGCTTCATGTCACGAAAATGGTGAATGAATCTTGAAAAAGGGAATAAATCGCACCAGGGCATTGATGTGCTATGGTTTCATTAACCTTTTGATCCTTAAAACGATGAAAATATAATTTTCTTAGGTCTTTGTATTAGATATGATGTGTTTTGTGTTATGTTTCGTAGGAAAAAATGTTCTAGAACTATTCTAGAGAAAAAAAGTGAAAGTTGAAGTCTTGGACCACTAAGTGGGCACCTACAGGTAGTTTATACTACCTACAGGGCGTAGGTTTCAGAATTTGTGTCGAAAATTAAAGTCCAGAGGCTAAGAAGTTAAGAAAAGAAGACCCTGCTACTTATGGAGGGAACCTATGGCCCATAGGTGCCACCTACGGTCTTTAGGTTCCAGATTAGGTGTCAGAGGAGAAAATTATATAGAGTTTATAGGATCTTTTAGAGGTGGGGCACCAACATGGGACCACCTATTGTCCGTAGGTACCATCTACGGCCTACAGGTGGCCCAGTAACTGGCCACCGACCTTTATTTTCCTTATTTGTTAGGGAATGATTTCCTAGGGTTTCCTTGTACTCTATATATACTCTTTTGATTATTTTAGTTAGTTTTCACACTTTTGATACTTACAAACCTATAGTTGATTTGGAGATTTGATTTTAATCTTTGGTTACTTTGTTCTTGATCTTGGTTGATAATTTAGTTGAAAAGTTTGGTTTATTTTTACCCTTGTAATATTTTTTAATGCTTTCAATTATGAATTTTGTTAATCATTTCACAACAATAAGAGGCTATAGCCCTTAGCTAGGGTTGTGGGAACCCTAGTGGATTGATGGAGTAGGGGAAGTACTATGTTGCTCTGAACTGATATCCTTACATGTATTGTGGTTATCTTAAATTTAATAGCTCTCTTAGCGGTTGCAAATATTAAGATCCCACCTAGTATATCACTTACTTACTTCACAAGAGGAGTAGGGATTAGGAAAAGATAATCACAAAAGTAATTTGAAGATTAATTATTGATATAGGTTAATCTGTGTCATCTACTTAAGACGATTATCTTTCATCTAATAACTTAAGGCTCAAAAGGTAATAGTTAATTATGATCTAGAATAAGAGTTAGTAGGCGACATCCTGAGACTCAAAAGGTAAAAGGTTAATATATCAATGAGTCCACAAGTCAGTTGATGGTACAAAACTTATCAACTTATGCAAGCAAGATATTGGGTTAGATAAACACAGCCCAATAAACCTACTAAGTTGAGAAGACAGGGGGAACATATTCCTAATGTTCGTCTCCGATTAATTAGAACTCAAGTTGAGTTCTATAGTTGTTGAATGTTTATTACTAAACCCCCCCTCCCCATTTACTTTTTGCATTGTTGACTTCAACAAACTAGAGATATAATTCCATATATTCCCTTAGGATTTGACCCCCAACCTTGTTGGGAAGAAAATATCGGGTCACTTAGGCGGCTATCGTTTAAGCGACCAGGCGCCACTTAAGTAAAGCCTGCCTATCATTTAAGCGACTACGCGTCGCTTAAACAAACCCTGCCTCACTGCGTAAGTGACATCTATAACTTAAGAGAAAGCCATATGGCATGTGAATATCGCGTAAACGACTAGGACATTACTTAAGTGGTCCTGATATCTCTGATGAGACATTTTGGCCATCAAGCCAAGTCACTTGAGCAACCAAATCTGAGCTTGGGTGTGTACCAGCTAATTAGTGTTCCAAGTGTCAGCGGACCCCTCGAGATTCGTCAAAAATCCTTAGTACACAAATGAACTATTCTATCCCACTAAATTTGATGCTCTAAGCTCAATAGCAATATCAAATTTATGAAAAGACATTGTTTTCATAGGATTGACCCCTAAGACTAATTTCATAACTTTCCTAACTGAGGGACAAAATGAGCTAAAAAATTGTAAAACCACAACAACTAGGTTACGAGCCTAAAATCAACGTTTCAGATCTACTGGGGCAGTTTGTTTTACCATCTGATACACACATCAAAATATGTCGATTAAAGTCAACTAATAAGCCTTTAAGACCATTAAAAACCATAAACCACACTAAAATGCATAAGGAACCATGTTATTTATCCCTACTCCTCTGAATTAGCACAATGCAACCACGGAGGGGACTAAAATGATCAAATCACACAAAATCACATACTTCACACAAATCACAAAAATTAGGTATTACATCTTCCACCACTAAGAATCTTGTTGTTTTTTCCCGAACATAGGGAAATAGAAATTCCTAAATCAGCAAAATGTTGGGAACAACTACTACGCATATCAGACACGACCCCAAGTTGACTTACCTGCAAATTTCTGCATCCACTAGATCTTAACCATAGGAATAACTTTAGAATGACATCGTCTAATATCCCTAGCTAGAATGGAGACAGACTTTTCAATAAAATACAACCGCTCATCTAACTATACTGAATCCCAAGAAATGATATGTGACTCATCTAGAATATATTGTCGAAGCATAGAGACATGAAAAATTAGTTGAACAGCTGACTAATCTAGGGGAAATGCTAACTCAGAAGCCATATCCCCAACAATCTTAAGGATCACAAAAGGTCCAATATTCCAGGGGCAAAGCTTGCTCCTCTTTCTAAATCTCATCACACCATTCATGAGACACATGAAGAAAGACACGACCACCAACACTAAACCTTCCTACAATAAGAAAGGCACTTCTGCCTACTTTGAGCCACTCAAAGTCTATCTTTAATGACCCTAACTCTATCCAAAGACTCATAAAGTAAGTCCATACCTCGAGGTCTAATCTTTGAAACATCAAACCAACAATTAGAGAGAGACAACTCCTACCTTAAAAAGCCATGAAAGGAGACATCTCAATACTGGAATGGTAACTATTATTATATACAAACTCTACCAAAGATTAGTTTTGCTCCCACTGACCAAAAAAGTCCATCACACAAATTTGGATGATATCATCTAAAATTTTAATACTCTGCTCCAACTGATATTGGTCTAGTGGTGAAATGTAGTGCTAAGATCAACCTGAGTATCCAAATCCTCATGTAAAGTCTTTCAAAATTGAGATGTGAATATTGATTCTCGATCTGAGATGATAGATACTGGGACACCCTAAAGAGAACTATCCTACGAACATAGATGAATATCAACCTCTGGTCACAGAAATAAACCTAAATAAGAATGAAATAAGTAGATTCGGTCAATCAATCCACAATGACCTAAACACAATCAAAAACACAAGAAGTACAAGGCAACCTAGTCATAAAATTGATAGTAATCTATTCCCATTTCCACCAGGGAATGGGTAATCTATGTAGCAGACAACCAGGTCATAAATGGTCTACCTTCACTTGCTAGCAACATAGATAATGAGCTACAAATTTTCTACTTTCTTCCTTATACCACCCCACCAGTAATGCTGCCTTAAATCATCATACATCTTACTCACTCTCGAATGGACGAAATATCTAGAACAATAAGCCTTCTCCAAAATTGATCTAATCCAATCACCCACACTTAGCATAGAAACTTGACCACTAATATCCAAAAATCATCTAAATCAAGTGAGGCATTCATAGTCTCACCACTGAACAACTTAACCCAAATCACTCTCAGCATAATATTATTAAATTGCTGAGCCAAAATTTTCTCCATTAAGGAAGACCTATTACTCGGGTATCGAAACATCAAGCCTAACCATCTGATTATCTAAACACGGAACCTCTAAGGCCAAAGGTCTCTCCTGAGTTTAAATATATACCAAGCTAACCATGTTATTTGATTTCTAGATTAAAACATCTGTAACCATATTAGCCTTGCCCATATGATACAGAATAGTCATGTCATGATCTTTAAAAAAACTCATGACAATGGAGGTGCCTCATATTAAGATTGCATTTGGTGAAGAACTAGTGAAAGCTATGATGATTCAAGATGATCTCCTAACGTATTCCATACAAGTGGTGCCTCTAAAATTTTAAAGCAAAAACAACTACACATAACTCTAAATCATGGGTAAGGTAATTGCTCTCATGGGGATTAAACTAACAATAAGCATATGCAATTACTTACCCTCCTACATCAACATAACACCTAACCCAGCACCATAAGTATTATAGAAAAAGGTAATACCCACGCCCTTCTTGGGCAAAGTAAAGATAGTAGTCGAAGTCAACAAACCCTTGAACTTTTGAAAGCCCGCCTCACAAGTGTTAGACCACTAAAAAGAAATCTTTTTGTAAGTCAACTTAGTCAACTGAAATGTAGTAGATAAAAAACCCTTAATAAAAATCGATAGTATCTTTCTAAACCCAAAATAATTTGAATCTTGGAAGGAGAAGTAGTCCTAGGCCAACCATGAACTATTGTAATCTTGTCCGAATAGACCATAATACTATCCTTGGTCACCACATGACCCAATAAAGATACAAACTTTAACTAAAACTCACACTAAGAAAACTTAGCATACAACTTCTTATCTATCAATCATTCAAGCACAATCCATAAATGTTCCTCATGATTGGCCTAAATAATTTAATAAACAAAGATATCATTAACAAATAAAATAACAAAAGAGTTAAGATAAGTTCAAAATACCCAATTCATCAACTCCATGAATACGGCTAGGGCATAGGTCAACCTAAAGGACATGACCAAGAACTCATAATGGTTATACTAAGTCTAAAAATTTATCTTCAAAATATCTGAATCTCTAATATTCAACTAGTGACACCTAGACCTCAAATCAATCATCAAAAACTCCAAAGCACCCTAAAGTTGATTGAATAAATTAGTAATACAAGGAAGAGGATATTTATTCTTAATTGTCACTTTGTTAAACTGACGCTAATCATTACACATACACATCAACCCATCTTTTTCATCACATAAAGGATAATTTCACTAAAGGTGATACACTAGGTCAGATAAATCCCTTATCAAACAACTCCTATAACTAATCCTTTAATTTTTTTTACTCTGTTAGGGACATCCTATAAAGAGGAATAGAAATGGGATTGGTTCATAGATCAATATCAATAGCAAAGTAAATACCATGATTCGGAGACACACTAGGCAAATTCATGAGAAAAAATCCATGAACTCACGGACAACATTAACAGAATTCAAAAAAGAAGGCAAAGTAATATTAGTATCACGAATATGAGCCAAATAAACATTCCTTCTTAACCAAACGATATGATGAAAGGAATGATATAACTCTCTTAGGACACAAATAAACAACATCCTTCAAAGCTACTGATCTAAGGTGATTTTATACACTTCGGGGTCATTATTATAGCTTATTTTACCTTATTTTGAGGGAAATTTGTGTTCTTAATATGTTCATATTGATATAAATAACCATTTAAGTGTCGAAGTATGTGATTACATTGTTCAAAGTATTTTTCAAACAAGTTTGTGCTAAATTGAGTCATTTGGAGTTCAACTCGAAAAATTAGTTTTACTAGCTTCAGCTAGGTATGTGTCTAGTCAGCTTCGTTGGATTCTAATGTGTTTAATTTATTCCAAATATTTTAATGGTGTAATTAGGAGTGGAATAACTTGTTTGTAATGTTCAAACTTTATTTATATTAAGTTAAGAGTCGTAATAATTAATGGAAGATCATTGAGAATTTGTCTCATCTTAGCTCTTGTTTTGATTTATTGTTGAGAATTTTGTGTTGTTTTGATCTTTAAGATGTGGTGTATTATAATTTAGGAGGATTTGTGAATTAAATACGGTTATATGTTGATGATTTAAAGGCCAAAAATTTATTGGAAATACACTAGAAAGGAATGGGCAAAGGATAGGACGTTCAACACTTAATCAAAATTTTGGAAGCAAATTCCAGTGAGACGATGAGAAGTCGACGCGTTGTGTCGATGATTACACACTTTGTTCTTAGAATATTTTTTAATGCTAATTCCAATACACTAACGCATACTCGACGCATTACGTTGATGCAAGATAAAATGAAAAGCTGACCAACACGGACAAGGCAGTGTCCTATTTGAATTCTAATTCAATAGCACTCAATTCAAGGATTAGGAGGGAATCTTTTACATTTCTTCCAAATACAATTGTAATTGGAATACACTACTCCCTCCATTTCATAATAAATGAATTATTGGACTTTGGCACACAAATTAAGAAAAATAATCAATGACATAAATTTAACATAGATTTTCTTTTTTACCCTTGTTCAAAGTACAGAATCATATTTATTTTATTCATTTTCGGTTGATGGGCCCCTTGGTTGTCAAATCCTCAAGGGTAAATTTGAAAAAAAAATCAATAATTCACTTATTTTGAAATACCAAAAATACTCCACCAATTCATTTATTATGAAACGGAGGGAGTATTATATATAGTGCACGATAGTTGGTCCACTTTGATCCTTGGTCAACATTGGACAATTACCTGGATATGAAGAACGATTTGAAGAAAAAGTGGAGGCGGCTACACAGTTTATTAGATTTTGATTATCTTATTTAGTATTTAATTTTTCATATCATGTATTCAATTATTTAGATCGTGGTTATGAATATTAGCAGCTAAAACCTGCCTCTCCGGGGTAAAAGCCAAGAACATGAGTACTATTGTTTAGAATTAATTTTGTAAATTTTACTTATCATATTAGGTTGTTTGTTTATTCTTTTTTTAATTATTTTATGGATTTATCACCCATAAAATACATATATTATAGAAATTTTGATCTCGAGGGAGGGAATGGGGAGATAGAACATGGGAATAAACAAAGTTTGAATTTTTATTTTTTTATAAAATAAAGAATTAAACTTAGCTTCTAGGACAGGGATGTACTTAGATGCCTTACTTGATTCGAAAATAGGATGATAGCTTTAATTAACTTAATTGGATTATTATGTCCCCGCTCAACAAAATAGTTGTAATGTCCAAATTAGGTAAACGATTATAGGTTAGGAAACCATGATTATGCAATTAACCCTATGAATCAACAACCACGATAAGTGAATTAACGGATTAATTTCAATAACATAGTATGATTGTTTGAAGTTCTTTAACCCTGGGATTTTCTCCATTGCTTTTTCTAAGAATTTAATTTTTGCACTATTTATTTTATTATTTAATTTACAAAAATTACAAACTCTCTTTTTGGTTACTGTTGCACTAAATTAATCTAAATTGTGAACAAAATTTAAATCACTGTTAAATCAAGTCTCCATGGGATCGATATTCGGCTTTATTGAAGGCCACTATATTACTTGGTAGACCACGTACACTTGCATGTGCTCTTGGGCACAATCATGTTTTTGGCGCTGTTGTCGGGGACTTGTATTTTGGCAATTGTTTATTTTAGTTTTACTCTTAGATTTATTTGGTATTTTTTATGCTTGTTCTTGGTTTTTGTTTTTGAAGAAAACGGATTTTCAAAGTAGAAAGTTGGCAAGGGATCACGACTTGGTTGAACCAAGCTCCGAACCTGAGTAACTTTACCATTAATGTAGGAGAAAAGTAATCTTTCTCTCCAGAATTCTGCAATTCAAAGAATACCAAGTGCATATTGTTCCTATGGCCGAACAACAAGCATCTAGTAGGAAAGTTAGGGAAGTGGTAGTCCCACTTCCAACGAACTTGACTTCCCTAATTCAAAGACCGGCAGCTGGGGGAATTTCGAGTTGAAACATAATATGGTGTAACTTCTTATTAGCAATGGACAATTTGCAAGGCTTTCATACGAGGATCCATAAGTCCACTTGTATAATTTAATTGATCTTACTGACACATTCACTCCGACTAGGGTGAGTACAGATTATGTGAGGCTAACACTATTTCCCTATTCTCTGTTGGGGGAAGCAAAAAGATGGTTGAATGTAGAGCAAGCCAATTCAATCACTTTATGGGATGGCTTCGCAAAAAATTTCCTCATCAGATTCTTTCCTTTTGGAAAGACTGGGAGGATTCGTAATGAGATAGTGAGCTTCAAACAGAATCTTGATAAGAACCTCAATCATTCTTCGAAACACTTCAAGACTCTTCTTCGGAAGTGTCCACACCACCAATAGTCTAATGAGGTACTTTCTCATACTTTTATTGAAGCTCTTGATCACAATACAAAGATTTTGATATATTAAGCCACAGGTAGTCAAGCACTGGAGTTGACTTATGATGAGCTATACACACTGCTGAACTGCATAGTACAAGGAAATCCAGAGTGGCATTCAGATTCTAGAAGTGCCACAAAAAGAATTATGGGTATGTTGGAGGTGGGACACAACTTGTAGCCACTTTTAATGTTATCCAACAAACTATAGGTTGGAATGAAGTATGCAAAAATAGTAGTCAAGCGGCTACCATGTGTGCTTTAAATCTAGAATCTATGATATATATAGGTAATGCTCAAAGGCCAAATTATGGTAATGACTATGACATGAAGTGGCAGACTCAGCCTTTGAAAGCACAAAAACACCAAATCTCATAGCCATAAGCCCAATTGAGTCAATCAACTAGCAACATGAAAGAGGTGTTCAAGTAACTCATAGTTGGTCAAACATAATTAATTACAGATCTGAATGGTCAAAGGGTATAATTGCAGAATCAGAATGTGGCCTAGAGAAATTTAGAGTTGCAGGTTAGGAAAATACAACAAGCATTAAATACAAGACCACAACATTGTTTGCCTGCTGATATAGGAAATCAAAAATAATTCATGGAAATCACCTTGAGGAGTGGTAAAGAGCTTCATGAAGAACCTCCTAAGGCAACAAAGGAGGTAGATGCTAAGGTGGTGACCCACCTTTTTTCTGACAGAGTTGCTGAAAATTCAAGAAATTCTGAGTACTTAATGTAAAAAATTGTTGAACCAGAGAAGAAGAAGATGCTACCACTACCTTTCCCTCAAAAGTGCATAAAAGCGAAGGAGGAAGCCTTATTCAAAAAGATCATTGACACATTCAAAGAAATTTATATTAACTTACCTTTGCTAGATGTTTTGCAGAGTATGCCAAAGTATACAAAGTACTTAAGGAATGTAGTGACTAAAAAGGTTAAATTGCAAGAGGTAGGAGATATAACACTCACTTAAGAGTGTAGCATGGTGATGTCATAGAAAATCCCCAAGAAATCAAAACATAAGGGGAAGTTTGCTATTCCTATACAAATTAAGGGAAATGAAGTCCATGCATTGAGTGACTTAGGGGAAAGCATAAATGTGATGCCTATATCATTGTTTAGAAATTGGGCTTGGGAGATCCTAAAGCAACATAAGTGGTTGTTTAGCTCACAGACGGATCCATAGTATATCTGAATGGAATCATTGAGGATTTCTTCACAAAGGTTGGTAAATTTTTTATTCCTACTAATTTTTTTGTTCTTAATTTTATTACAAACGAACAGGTACCAATTATCTTGGGGTGCCCATTCTTAGTGACTGGAGGGGCTTTGAATGATGTTAGATAAGGAACACTCAACATGAGGGTAGATAATGAAGAGGTAGTATTCGATGTTTGGAAGGCCCCCATTAAAAATCCCTTATATAAAGATTTATACATGATCTATATGTTGGAAAGGGATGATTGTTGGGTACCAAAACCATTAAAGACCTATTCTGACTACCTGATTGAGCGGTCTAAGATGAAATCACTAAATCCAAACATGTTAAAAGGAGTTATGACCAATGAAAAAATATCTCCCAAAAGGGGGTAAAAGGGTGAAGGAATATGGTTGAGTTGAGTTGGGTCGTGCCGCGACACTAAATTAGGCACTTCATGGGAGGCAACCCAAGTTAATTAGGTATGTTTTCTTTTCATTTTTTTATTTTTTATTTCAAGTAGTTTTTGTTTTTGGTTAAGTCACGGGTTGATGGGAAGTCTAAGTACCATAAAATTGAGAAAAGAATCATGGAAAAATATGAGTGTGGGGTTCCCATGGATCTCCTTTATGTGAAAAAAATACTACTAGCTAGGCCTAGAGGCCTTAGGAAGTATTTCTATCCTTACTTTTAAATTCACCTTGGGGACAAAGTAGAATTTTAAGTATGGGTTGGGGAAATTTCAAAATTTTGACTTAACTTAAAAAATTTTAGGATAGGAATAAGTGTGGTATTCTTGATTGGTGCTAATTTTTATTGCATGATGCAAGTGGATTTATTTTAAAAGCATGTTGATTATGTGAATTACTATTTTTTAGACTCTTAGGCTCAAGTTTGTGACTCTAGTTTTGTTGGCTTTATTTGAATTTATGCTATTGTTTGGTTGAGATCCTATAATGATCCTATTAAGTTGAGCATGTGCGATATGTGTGTGAGATTTTTGTATATTCCATGTTGCATGTGATGTCTAGAACTTGCCCGGTGTGTGTGTGAACTGAAATAAAGAATGTGGATTTAGGAGATGATTTAGGTGTTTCTTTGATAGTGTAATGCCCCACATTTCAGGCTACAATATAGACCATGATTTCGATGCGTTGATAATCCTGAATCCATAAATCCTATGCCAATATGGCATATTAATTATTTGCATAGTATGTGAATCCATTCAAGCTTGAATTTAGACCATAGAGGTCCTTCAACTCAAGGACGAGTTGAAACTATTTCGATTGATTAAGTTTCAGTAGATATTGTAATTTGTGTCAACTTCCATCAACCATAACTCTCTGCAAATATTGAATTAGAGAGCCTACTATGTGTCAAATGATAAGTCTTCAAGTTACCTTTCTAATGATACTAATTTTGCTAAAATTTGGCACTCGAGCAAGAAGTTATGGCATTTTAAAGTAGTTTGCATCGCCTAACTGATAACGCTCAAACTACAGCTCTCGTAAGAGTGTAAGCGATCGTTGTCAAATAAAGAACCCAACTGGGTTGGGTGTCGAATCCCACAGGGAATACTTAGTCACTAAGTAAGCAACGATTATTAGACTTTTGATGAAAGTTCTGCAAATAAAGGGGGGATTTTGTGCGTGCAAATGATGTAGACAAAATAGTAGAGTAAAAATGGAAAATAGAAGAATAAAATGGAGTACTCGGTAGGTTTTAATCAATGAGAATTGAGAGTTAGGGTTATGTTCACCTTATGAGTTGTACGTATCTATTGACTATGAGTTATGCGGAATTCAGACATACATGCGCTTATAGAGAATCGTATTCTATGGTAAATCTAGGCGTCTTTCGACCATCAAGGACTATTTCACTTTAACTCTTTTGAGCTTAAAGCGTATCTAATGGTACAAATTCTCTAAGAGGTTAATCCAGTTACGACACTAACTTTTTAACAGGGGTTGGTGCCCTATTACCTTGACATTATCTCTTTTCCAAACATGTAACCTTTCTTTCGAACAAGTTAATTCTATACTGGCATATTCTATATGGTTGCAACCACAAGAATTTAAATTAAGATGAAGAGAGTAATGATATAAGCAGCATACGTGTCAAGAATTCACAAACTCATAGCAATAGATAGTATCTCATAAGGCTTCCATAACCCTAACAGAGAAGTTTAGCTACTCATGATTGCAACAGAGATCACATTAAACATCATCATGATCTCACGTTGGTCACAAGGGCCGTGTTTTCTCTGTCAAAAAGTGTAACGTGAATTAGGATCAAACGTTGAATGAAAAAGACTTGAATTAATTAATGAGTGAATAAGAATTTATTAGAATGGGAAGGAATAGAAGGGGGAATTAGAAGAGAATGCTGAAAAGTTTCAGCAAAATAGGGTTTATATAACATCCACATCCTAGTCCTATTGAAATAGGGTTTTTATCCTTGTCCTAGTCCTACAGGGTTACTGCATACTTTTCCTAATCCTACTAAGTTACTACTGATCCCCAAGTCTTTGTAAATGTTGTTTTTGCCTGGAACAAGTTATCCATGCATCACTTTCAGTCCATAGGTGTCCAAACGCTGCTTTCCTTCTTTCGTGAAGATTCCTTTGGCGTCAAGTTATCCATAAAATGCTGAAATATTCATCATTTATACCTGAAAACTTGCTAATCATGTTTGTTAGCTCACTTACAGGAAAAAGGACTAAAAGTGCAGGAATTATATATTTTGTCCTTAAAACTTAGCCTAAAATATGGGTAAATTATGGTGTTTAGGCGTGTAAATACGCCTATCATCTCTAACCAATTGCACATGGCCCCTGGAATACTTAGACGATATCATAAATGGCGCCTATGTAAACATAGGAGATAGCATAGGTGAAGCCTATGTAAAGGTTTCAAGTGACTTAAACACTCCCTTTTAGGGGGAAAATAGTCCTTTTTCCACCCTTATTTAGCCATAATCACGAAATTCAGTTTCCAAAGACCCCAAAATACACCTTCATTCATCAAAATTGTTTAAGAACTCTCTCTAGGGTTTCAATATAAAAACCCAAGTAGTTCAAGATTCAACTATGGGTTTTCAAATCAAATTGAAAATTTGGAATCTCTGCAACGTAGGCTCCAAGAAGCACCTATCATATTCGTATATAGAGGTATGTGGGGTTATCTCAAAAATCTCATGGGCTTAAAAATTCATGTTTTAAAAATGGGGGTTTTGAAATTATGAATATAAACATGTTTCAAGCATCTTTATGATATTGATTTGGTCTTTACGGCTAATTCCAATGTGATTCGATATAAGATATATGTATATGAATGTATTCCAAAAAGATGTTAACTTGATAGCATGAATAATATGAAATCCGTCTCTTGATGTGAATTTGTTTTAAATGTTCATATGATGTAAATTATTTAAAAACATCTTGAAAAGCATGACATGAAATGTTTTGAGAATTGATATGTTTTTTACTTGAAAATAAGAGGCCTATTTGTGTTGAAACTTGTTGAATACAATGGTTGAATGTGAAGAATGATGTGATATTGACGGCTTGCAAGTCGGGTATAACGATACCCTACAAAATATGATATGTGATTGAATCAGATGACATTTGAATGCATTGATTTTTCATGAGATAGGTGGATGCCCAAAGAAGGAGTTTGAGTGTAAAGGCTCATCGCTGGAAATCGTGTTTCCCGACATGGGAATTTGGTACCCTACTTTGTGATCTTGCTTACCTGACTTTATGTTATTCCTAAATTGGGACTATAGTTAGGAGCCCTTCTTTGTGATCTTGTGCACTACTATTGGGTTGAGACACCCTGTTCTATGATTTTGTTTGTCTTCCCCTCATTTATACTCTAACCTCGGCGGTAATCGAGGTTTGACAGTTGGTGTAAATGTGATATGTAGGGTATTCCACCTAGCTTAGCTACATTACATTGTTGTTGAAAACAATTACATTACACCAATGTGTTTTCAAGTAATTTGATATAAAATTGCTTTATAATGGCTCTCAACTATATTTTATAAAAATATTATGTTTTGTTTTGATATCTCTGCGTACCAGTACTTTTGTACTGACCCCTTCCCTCTCAAGTTTGGAGGCACAGTCTAGGGGTCTAGAAAATCAATAGATTTCCTCAGACAGATTCGTAAAGTCACTTGGTAAGCCTTCTATATTTTGGAAGGCCTGATATCTAGAAGTTTCATTTATCATTTATTACTTTTGGGTCTACTGGGGTCCTTGTCTCAATTTTTTGATAGATATTTGTTTCAGTCATGCAGTCGACATTTCCCAGATGTTATAGAGATGTTTGTTGAGATTGTGGGACATTATTCCTCATTATTGCTTTCGTATGATTCCTGACCATATTTCCGTAATATTGTTTATCTTCTATATTTTTTTATCATATGAATTATGGGCATGACTACCAGACAGATAGGGGTGTTTCGGGCCTTTATGCTTCGGGATACTCGTCATGGCTAAAGCCCCAGTTTGAGTCGTGACAAACTTGGTATCAAAGCACGGTTCATAGTCTCAGGGTATCTGTGATATCACATCGGGTAGAGTCTTGTTTATGGGTATGTAGCACGCCACACTTATAAGCAGGAGGCTACTAGGCATTTAGGAATGTCTCTCTTTCTTCATGTTCTAGTTTGTGCAATAGAGTCAGAATGCTTCTCTTTCATACTCAAATTCATGCTATGGTGTCGCTCATACGAAAGTAATAATTATCTCAATTCTTTCCTTACTCAGACATTCTTAGACATGTCTTATTATTGGGATAATTCAAGTACAGAAGTTTAGAGTCTAAATGGTATGGTTCATTCTGATCGAATCATATAAGATTTTTGCACGGACTTGAAAAGAGTTCGTTAGTGCTTCAGAGTATGTTGGTTCTAGTGTGAACATTGATTTTGATGAAATCATGCTTTACAGCCTACAATATTAAGTGTATTCAATTTTTTTCAGAACTTATATTGCCAGTGTCATGCTCCAGAGGTAATAAGGTGTAGCAGAATATTGGAACTATATTTCCACCTAAGTAGTAGTGTCTGTTAAAGTGTTATTTTCATTACCTATTGGTAATGAAATTAGACCAAGAAGTTGGTGATGTGAAGCCACAAAGTTAGAAGTCAAAGTAAGGATGATTTACCCCTTTATAGTGATACGCTAATTTGGTTACTAGCAGCATGTGTGGACAGTATGGTAGTCCATGGAGGAAGTGTTTGACTCCGATTTTATTTCTATATAGTAAGATGTGTATTCTTAGTTCATTGAATATTGCGTATTAAATATCTATCTCATGAAATATTATCATCAAAGTGTTGTTGAAAAATAAAGTCTAGTGAAGTCGTGTCGGGTTCTTTTGATTTACTAGCATATTTGACTTGTCATTCATCCTATTTTGTTGTTCAAAATACAAAATCAAAGTCTAGTGAAGTTGTGTGAGGCCTATTTTGATTCACTAGCAATTTGTTGTCACACTTGTTATTCTTGTGTAGGTTTAATATATGTATAGCTGAATCTAGTTGCATGAGATTTGGCTGGTAAAGAGATGATTCATCCTTGTGTGGTAGTTTACTAGTAGAAGATAGAGAAGGAGTTATTAGGCGAGGTGAATTATCCTTGCTTAAAGTATGAAAATGGCCAGATTAGCCAGTAGGTTATAAGTATAGAATCATGGTTGTTGTGGACTTTGAAGGTAGTGTAAATGTATGCTTGGGTAAGTAATTGTGATATGAGAAAGCAGTATAAGTAGATATGATTGTACGGGGTTATAATATAAGGATAAGGTTGACCCTGTCTATTATGAGGCCTTAACTCCCTTGACCCTCTTTTCATTGGTAGTTGTAAACTAATGCTACTTGTGAGAAGGTATGTAGTATATTTTTGAGATATTTAGGTAGAATGTCCCAATTTGATAGATTAGTATATTTATACGATGTTGCATTCTTCATTGGTGATAGATGATTAATACTAAACTATAGGCTTAAATTTAAATGGTGTGGTGGTAAATAGTAGAAAAAGTTTGATGATGCATGTTTTGTGGGATTAAATTAGTAGACTTGAGGTTCTAAAATAGTACATGCTAATGGATTATGATAATGAAAACCGTTAGATCATGATCAATTATTATGGTTATGAAGTTCTAGTGCACTAGTGTTTCGTGATGTTTATTTATAGTTTCCAAGTGAAAATTTTGTGTAAGGTTGGGTTGTAAATCATGCATAGCACTAGATATTAAATTTGAATAGTTGATGTCCATGAAGGTGGATGTGAAGATTTCTTCGTAATGAATACTAGTTGTAAAGAAGTGATCTAATAGGCTTGAACGATGCATGCAATAGATTAAGTTTATTTGATTCGTAGTGGTGTATGATATTGTATGTGTGATGTAGAAGTATGCCTAAGTTGACATAAGGTTGCGGCATTCTTTCTAAGGCTATTACATATTGCATGTGGCTAGTAGTACTGTTGAGTTGCTAGATGGGGAAAGACTAGTAGATGTTATATAGGTTCTAAATAGTTAGGTTAAAGAGTTTTGATTGATAGTGTTGAGCCTTTTATATGATCTTGGTTCTCATAGTAATAAGGCATTAGTTGGGAGTCGCAATATTAGTACGCTATGTCGAAAGTTGTTTGGTTCATCAAAGGCTTGGTGATATCCATGTTAAGTGTTAGAATATAAGTTTAAGTTTTGAAGGTTGAACCGATAGAAATAAGTGTACAAACTAATGTATCCCAAAAGTTAGTCATTTGGGTTAAGTTCTGTGATGTGCATGCATTGTCATTTTTTTCAGACCCTAGAGTGCAGTAAGTGTAGTTCAGTTAGAATCTGGTAAAGGATCTCCCAAATTCTAGATGATGACGTGAAGCTGAGGGGGAGATGATAGGATGAATGACCAATTAAGGCTCTCAGATTCTAGTAGTGATGCAGTATGATTTAGAACATCAGAAAGTGAGGGTGGATCTCAACCCATTCCTACCTCAGTATTTTTTTAGTTATCTGGATGCTTACTCATGCCTTACGATTCAGTTCCGTGATCATAGTTCATGATTTCGGTATATGATAGAGAGTCATGTAATCTACCAGTTCCAAGATAATGAGTTTTAGTTCATTCAAGTAGTCAGAATCACATTCCTTATGTTATGAACTCTAGTTGAGGTCATGCAACTCATGACGCATGTACTCACTCTTTATAGTATGCTCAGTCTCGTATAAAGATCTTTTCACTCTTGAGGGTCTTATATTTTAACCTTTTAGTAACCCTTCCTATGCAATGATAGTGGCGATGATGGAAATGTTCTTGTTGATGGATGATCATAGTATGCCTGTTTAGATAAGGCCATAAGTATGAAGTAAGATTTGGGGCAAAGTCTTTGATATATGTGATGGTTAGTTGAAAAGTTGGTGTGTGTATGTTTATAAGGTAGCCCATGGGATTTATATTGATAATAGTTTAGAAACTATGTGAAGTATATATTTATGGGTGATTGCTTTGGAGTTAACATGTGGTTATAAATTAGGCTTGAATGACGTTTTAGGATTGTAGTGGAAGGTTGCAATATGCATTAGCGACTTCATATTAAGAGTTCAAAGTAGTCATTGAAGTGCTAAGGCATGTAATACTTAGGATGTGATCTTTAAAGGATATATAGAAGATTCTATCATATGGTTTAGAATAATAGCGTGGTATGGCATGTTGTATTTTTTTTTTGACTTAGAGTTAGGCTTGATCACGGTGAAGGGATTAAGTTATTTCCGACATTAGTAGAAAGATTTGCCAATGCTCATATGAGAATTTTAAGCTGAGTTGAATGAATATGATATTTATAGGGAATAGTATAGTTAAGAGATATCCGGGAAGTGCGCTAAGCCTGAAAGTAAGAAGTTGTATTGCCAAAGGTCTGAAAATTCTATCCTAATTTAGGAGTTATATGTCTATATTCGAGACTACAGAGTAGTGTCAATGTTGTGATTTCCTCAGTTGGATGTCTTGTGTAATCCATACCCAATATTCATGGCTCCCTATTACCGCTAGAATTTCTTTAGAGAATTGTGCTGAAGAGATACTCCAGATAAGTATGAGGGTGTTGTATAATTCAGTCTATATGGCCAATAATTCAGTTTAACAATCAAATTCACATGACTTGTTTTCTCGTCTTTGTACTTATTCATGCTACTCAAAATCTCAGACATGCTACTATTCCAAGATAGAGTATGCCAGTAGTTACGAGTATAGCATGTCCAGTTGTGTATTCCATGATTCGGATATGCATGTCCAACATAAGTATTTCAAACATCAGTAGTTCCAATCTTATAGTCATGTTTCCGATTAGTTTATTCTTTCTTAGGGAACATATCATGTCCGCGTTATCCGATACCATTAAGACTTCGAAATTCTATTCATCATTTGGGGATGAATGATCACAAGGGGGAGATAATGTAATGCCTTGCATTTTGGGCTACATTATAGACCATGTTTTCGATCCATTAATAATCTCGAGGCCATAAATCCTATGCCAATATGGCATATTAATTATTTTTGTAGTATTTGAATCCATTCGAGCTTGAATTTAGACCATAGAGGTCCTTCAACTCAAGGACGAGTTTAAACTATTTCGATCGATTAAGTTTTAGTGGATGTTAAAATTTGTGTCAGCTTCCATCGACCATAACATTTTGTATATATCAAATTAGAGATCCTACTATATGTCAAATGATAGGTCTTCGAGTTAGCTTAACAACGATACCAATTTTGCTAAAATCCGGCACACGAGCAAGAAGTTATGGCCTTTCAAAGTAGTATGTGTCGCCTAACCAATCACACATGGCCCCGGGAAAACATAGGCGATAGCATAGGCGGAGCCTATATTAACATAGGCGATAACATAGGCGGCGGCTATGTAAACATAGGTGATAGCATAAGCGGCGCCTATGTAAAGATTTCAAGAGACTTAAACACTCCAATTTTTTGGGCAAAATGGTCCTTTTCCCACCATTATTTAGCCATAAACACGAAATTTAGTTCCCAAAGAGCCCAAAATACACCTTCATTCATCAAAATTGTTCAAGAACTCTCTCTGGGGGTTCAAAATAAAAACCCAAGTAATTCAAGATTCAACCATGGGTTTTCCAAACAAATTGAAGATTTGGAATCTCCGCAATGTAAGCTTCAAGAAGCCCCTATCATATTCGCACATAGAGGTACGTGGGGTTATCTCAAAAATCTCATGGGCTTAAAAATTCATGTTTTAAAATGGGGGTTTAGAAATTATGAATATAAACATGTTTCCAGCATCTTTATGATATTGATTTGGTCTTTAGGACTAATTCCTATGTGATTTGATATATGATATATGTATATGCATGTATTACAAAATGATGTTAAATTGAAAGCATGAATGATATGGAATCCCTCTCTTGATGTGAATTTTTTTTAAATGTTCATATGATGTAAATTGTTTGAAAACATCTTGAAAAGCATGACATGAAATATTTTGAGAATTGATATATTTTTTACTTGTAAATGAGAGGGCTATTTGTGTTGAAACATGTTGAATACAATGGTTGAATAAGAAGAATGATGTGATATTGATGACTTGCAAGTCGGGTATGACGATACCCTATAGAATATGATATGTGATTGAATCAGATCAAAGTTGAATGCATTGATTTTTTATGAGATAGGTAGATGCCTAAAGAAGGCGTTTGAGTGTATGGGCTCATTGCTAGAAACCGTGTTTGCCGGTATGGGAATTTGGTACCCTGCTTTGTGATCTTGCGTACCTAACTTTATGTCATTGCCAAATTAGGACTATGGTTAGGAGCCCTGCTTTGTGATCTTATGCACTACCATTGGGTCAAGACACCCTGTTGTGTGATCTTGTGTCTCTTGCCCTCACTAGTACTCTAATCTCGGTGGCAATCGAGGTTTGACAGTTGGTGTAAATGTGATATGTAGGGTATTCCACCTAGCTCAGCTGCGTTGCATTGTTGTTGAAAACAATTACATTACGCCCATGTGTTTTCAAGTGATTTGATATGCAATTGCTTTATAATGGCTCTCAACTATATTTTATAAAAATATTATGTTTTTTTTATATCTCTGCATACCAGTACTTTTGTATTAACCTCCTTCCCTCCTAGGTTCAGAGGAACAGTCTAGGGATCCAGAAAATCAGTAAATTACCTCAGACAGATTTGTAGAGTCACTTGGTAAGCCTTCTATATTTTGGAAGGCCAGATATCTGGCAGTTTCATTTATCTTTTATTAGTTTTGGGTCGACTGGGGCCTTGTCCTAGTTTTCAGATAGATATTTATTTTAGTCATGTAGTAGAGATTTCGCAGACGTTATAGAGATGTTGTGTTGAGATTATGGGACATTATTCCCCATTATTTCTTTCGTATGATTCCTTACCATGTTTCCGTAATATTGTTTATCTTTCACTTTTTCTTGTATCATATGAATTATGTGCATGACTACCAAACAGATAGGGGTGTTTCGGGCCTTTATGATTTGGGATACTCATCACGGCCAGGGCCCCGGTTCGGGTCGTGATAGATAGCCTTGTTTTATACCTTCTTTTTACCTACCCTTGTTCATAATCCTAGTTAAATCTCATTGAGCCTTTAGCTTTTTCTTTGGCAACCTTATAAGTAGCCTAATCCCTTCTTTGATAGACCATAATTTGATCCAAGAAGCTCTTAAGTTCTTTAATTGAAAAAAATTTAATTAATGAGGAGTTTAGAAAATTGAAGAAGAAAAAAGGTGAAATTTATGCCCCAAGGTAATAGTTATTGGTGTTTATAATTGATGTGTGGTGGATGGCTGTGATATAAATTAGTGTGAAAATATTGCCATGATTTTGAAAAAAGAGAAAAATTGATTCTTGTGGTAGTAAATTATATGTCCACCATGTGTTTGTGAAAATTGTTTATAGAGATAGGGGAAAAAACAAATAGTATGACTGGATGAAAAAGTGTAATTTGGTTGTTGGAGATTGGTTTTAAATGTATAATGTAGTGTACTAAAGCCCTTAGAGAGGATAGCTACTATTCCCAAATAGTTCCTGCTCGTCCCTTAGCCTACATTACAATCCAAAAAAATCCTAATTGATCCTAAGTTTTACATTTGACTATTAATGAAGCATTACACTAAGGGAAATCATATGGTTGATTGTGTGTAACTTGTGAATTCTTTGTGAGAGTGAGCGTAATTTTATTCTTGTACCCATTACATTATAAATTGCATTATTGTGAGTGATTATGAGTAACTCTCTAGTTGTGATGGTCACATGTTTGATGAATATGGGTGATTTGTATGATGTCCTTGATTGAATAATATGTATGAGTTTGTCATGTATTGAGTCAATTCTTAAGGCTAGGATGTTTTGAAGTAGTGTTCATGAGCTATCCATTGTGTAAATTACGTGCTTTGTATAGAAACTTGCATTCCATGTGGTCATTGCAGTACTAGCTTGAGTGTATTGCATTTAATAGAAGTGTAGTGTCACCTCATATTATTATCCTTAGAGTAAAGAGTTATTCGAGGATGAACAAGAGTTTAAGTATGGGGTGATGATCTGAGGTGATTTTATACACTTCGGTGTCTTTATTCTAGCTTATTTTGAGAGAATTTGTGTGCTTAATGTGTTCATATTGATATAAATAAGCAATTAAGTGTCCAAATGTGTGATTACAATGTTCAATGTATTTTTCAAACAATTTTGTGCTAAATTGAGTCATTTGGAGTTCAACCCGGAAAACTAGTTTTACTAGCTTGGGCTAGGTGTGTGTCTAGTTGGCTTCATTGGATTCTAATGTGTTTAATTTGTTCCAAATATTTTTATGTTATAATTATGAGAGGAATAACTTGTTTGTAATGTGCAAAGTGTAATTAGATTAAGTAAAGAGTCCAAATAATTAATGGAAGATTATTTTGAATTTGCCTTATCTTAGCTCTTGTTTTGATTTGTTGTTGAGAATATTGTGTTGTTTTGATATTTAATATGTGGTGTATGATATTGTAGAAGGATTTGTGAATTAAATACAGTGATATGTTGATGATTTAAAGGTAGAAAATTCATTAAAAATACACGATAAAAGGCATGGGCGAAGGATAGGACGTTCAACACTTAACCAAAATTTTGGAAGCAAATTCCAGTGAGACGACACGAAGTCGACGTGTCGCGTCGATGGTTACACAATTTATACGTAGATGATTTTTTCAATGCTGATTTCAGTACACCAACACGAACTCGAATCTTCACGTCGATGCAAAATGAAATGAAAAGCTGACCGACACGGACAGGACAGTGTCCTATTTGAATTACTCCCTCCATTTCATAGTAAATGAATTGTTGAATTTTGGCCCACAGATTAATAAAACAGCATTAAAGACAAAAATTTAATACAACTTTCTATTTTTATTCCAAAAAGCGAAAAATCCGACCATATAATGACTTTTCAAAATTTAATTGGTTGTCAAATCATAAGGGTAAATTTGAAAAAAAAATCAATGATTCACTTATTTTAAAACACCAATAAATACCCAAAACAATTTACTTATTCCGAAATGGAGGGAGTATAATTCAATAGCACGCAATTCAAGGATAAGGGGGAATCTTCTACATTTCTTCCAAATCCAATTATAATTGGAATAAACTATAATATATAGTGCATGACAGCTGGTCCACTTAGGAATATATGTATATATTTCCTTGGTCAACATTGGACAATTACCTGCATACGGAGAACGGTTTCGAGAAAAAGTGGAGATGGCTACATGATTTATTAGATTTTAATTATATTATTTAGTATTTATTTTTTCATATCATGTATTCAATTATTTGGATCATGGTTATGAATATTAGAGGCTAAAAACCCCCTCTCTGGGGTTAAAGCCAAGAACATGAGTACTATTATATTCGATTAATTTCGTTAATTTTGCTTATCATATTTTGTTGTGTGTTTATTCTTATTTCAATTATTTTATGGATTGATCACCCATAAAATATATATATTGCCGACCTTTTGATCTCGGGAGAGGCAATAGGGAGATAGAACATGAGAATAAACTAAGTTTGAGTTTTCATTATAAAATAAAGAATTAAACTTAGCATCTAGGACAAGAATAAACTTAGATGCCTTACTTGACTCAAATGTAGGATGATAGCTTTAATTAACCTAATTGAAATATTACATCCCCTCTCAACGATGTAGTTGTAATTTCCAAATTAGGTAAAACATTATAGGTTGGGAAACCATGATCATACAATTAACCCTATGAATCAACAACCAAGATAAGCGAATTAACGAATTTATTTCAATAACATAGTATCATTATTTGAAGTGCTTTAACCCTGTGATTTTCTCCATTACTTGTTCCTAAAATTTAATTTTTGTATTATTTATTTTATTCTTTAATTTACAAAAGCTACAAACTCTCTTTTTGGTTACTCTTCTGCTAAATTAATCTAAAGTATGAACTAGAATTAAATCGTTGTTAAATCAAGTCTCTGTGGGATCGATATTCGTCTTTCTTGAAGGCCACACTATATAACTTGGTAGACCACGTAGACTTGTGTGTGCGCTTAGAACCAGTCAGCTACTATTGGCTCACCCGCAGAAGCTAAAGGCATGGTCTTAGCATAATAATCTAGGACAACATGATAAGGAGCTAACCAGTCCATACCTAAGATGACATAAAAATCTACTATATCAAGTATAATAAGATCTACGCAAGTCTCACATCCAAATAAATTCACAATACAAGATCGGTACACCCGATACACCACTAAAAAATTCTCTTGCAGGGGTAGATACATGGATAGGCACATCAAGAGGCTCACTAGTAAAATCAAAAACTAAATTAAAATACTCAGACATATAATAGAAACTCGATCGAGAAACAAATATCACTAATGTAAATCTGAAACAAATAGGGACGACCACCGGAAGTTGCTAAACCAACAGATCCAATACATAAATGTTGAAAGGATAGTTGTACTGACCTACCATAATACCAATAAAAACCTCTAGAATCTATAACCCGAGAAGTGTGATCTCTGAACACGCCAAGACAGCATAACCTCTTAGCGCCTCCCTAAAGTCCTTCGTAGAATCTCAGTCATCCTAGGATAATCTATTATACTGATAAATGATTCCCCATGCACTACCATTTGATTTATAAGTAGCTGAAGAGAAACATCTAACCCCTTCACAAATTTCTGAATCTTCTTAAACTCGGTGAAAATACTAGCACAAGAATATCTAGACAAGGCATGAAAGCATGCCTCATACACCGTAACAATCACGGTTCCCTCCTCCAAATGATCAATATCATCTCTAATCGAATCCTTCAGACTGAAAGGAACAAAACATCCTAAAATTCCTCATCAAACTATTCCTAAGTCATCATTGGAGATTCAAAAGGTCTGCAACTAACAAGTGACGTCCATCAATCTCTTCAATATCTATCAACTGATAAGTAGTATAAGAAACCCCATGCGACTCAAGCGAACAAAGGTTATTCAATTTTGTCACGACAGACAATCAAGAATGCATAGGCATTCTTGCCTACAACACCACTAGACCTAGGATGACATAATTAAGTGAATCTCTCAAATCTCTTTTGATCCTCAGAAGACATAATTGTACTCATAATAAGAGGAAGCATAGTTAATTTAGTTTGTTGAGACCCTACCTTAGGAGTTAATATTAATGAAGGCTGAACTTTGGATCGTTGAATACCTTACGCAGATGCAAGTGCTAAAGGAGGAACAACACTTAGAGTCTGTAGAGAACCAAAGGCAGATGTAGGTACTACTAAAAGATCCACACTCGGATCTAGAGAAATAGCATAGGCAGCCTCTTGGAAAGACAGGGGTACAATACTCAAATTTGGAGGAGAACTAGGTAAATTCATGTAGAAAAAGTGAAACTTAATTTAGAATACAATGAATGAAAGATCCACACAATAAAGGACAAAATTAAGGAATTTTCCTAAAGATATCTTATAGCCTCTCAAATATAAATAAGGACGTCTATGCATTGATCCGTAAGAATCTATTAGACATCTCATTCTTACGCAGTTGAGACCAATGAACCTAGATGCTCTTATAGCAATTTGTCATGACCCAAAAAACAAGGGTCATGATGGCACTTGTTGCAATAAGCCTTGACAAGTAATCTGATCACCCAAACTAATCTAGAATAAAATATGATACCAAAACCTAAGGAAAGACTATTGAAATAGAGTTGAACCTCACATATATATCAAAAATAAGAAGTATACAGTCAAAGATACCATAGAATATCCCAAAACTTAGTGTCACAATCTAAAAAATACTAAATAGTTCTTGAATAACAATGATAAAATAGTCTAGAAATGATAAGTCTCAAAATAATAAATAAGACATGAAATAGACAGGAAAAGGTTGTAGGACAACTCCTAAATCATGGGACGAGCACTACATCAGATATACTTCAAATGTCACCTGAGTCAGCTATTGGCGTGGCACACTCGTACCTAGATCTGCATCTAAAGTGTGCACTAGTGAGTAGTATGGTCCACTTGTACTCAGTAGGTATCATAGGTTGACTTAGTAAAGTAGAAAATAATGCATATCAAAAAAACTATGGGAGCATCACCTACAATCAGAAAATGTCCCATAAGGTATCCCACAACATCGCCACTAACAGTTCTAATATAAATAAATATAACAAATATAGGTAAAGATAATAAGAATTATACATAAAGTGCAAGTATAGGAAGATAGAACAAATGGACAGATATCAAGTCAAAAGAAAAAATACAATCAAAGCATAAACACAATATATGAAGTGCAATGAATATGATGAGAATGATTATAATGATAATTATGATGATGATGTGATGCACGAGTTTGTTGCACAACCTCTGTACATATCTACCTAGTTAATCGTTTCTGAGGTAGGACCCTTAGGGGGTTCATCAACCCGTATAAAACCAATATCCAATACTAATATCTATCTCCTCTCTAGCGCATATATCGATAGAGTATTTTTAAAGGTGTCACATTTTCTGACAAAAAAGCTAATATTTCAATTATTACATAGTGATACCAATGTTTGATGAATGAATGTTATATGAGATGTAATTCTCCCATCCAACCAAAAAGAGAATGTCCAGTATGCAACCAATATACTAACCATATAAGCCAAAAATCCACTTAAATCAACCAAACATCCGTGATAAAATATAATCCAAAAATTATCAAGTGAAACATGCAAGAAAATGTCATTGATGCTAAATAATTCCAAAAATCTAGGTTTTTTCCTACCAAAAAGAGTGTAACCAAACATACATATATCAATACTAAGCCAACAACATCATATAAGAGCCCACACGGCTAGACATAGCAAATAATATCTCAAAACCACTAAATATTATCCACATAAGCCCCTACACGGGCACATAAATAACCTAACACATTTACCATGATACAACCCTATACTCATAGCATGATTTTACATTATTACTAACTACCCAACCCAGTTTGAAAAAAGTTATGCCATAACATACCTTAAATGCCAAAACTGGAGTGATTAAGCCATTATCACCATTCTTTCACTCTATGCACGGAGTCAGAATTAGCAAAAACATACAAATATAGTATCTATATGTCAAAATAAAGCAAATGATGCCCATATTATCCATTTTAAAATCTAGGACAAAACGAATCCCCGAAATGGGTTTTTAAAAAAAGGGTAAAATTGGAATTTTATTCCAAAAATATATTTCACAGGATTAAAGGAACTCGTAGGATAATACCCAAGTGAAAATGGGTTGAAATTGTGGTTTGATTCAATGAAATGCTAATTTGGGCCTTCCAGGACAAATTCCCTAATTTCACCTTCAATTCTTTGGTTAAATAAGATATAAAGGATAAGATTGAAAGAAAATAATTGTAATAGGGATTTGGAGCTCACCTTAGCTTTAAAATGGAAAAACAATTCACAAAAACTCAAACCCTATGCCCCAAGTCTCAAAAATAGTGAAAAAATCTCAAAAAAAGGAATAAATCCCACCCGGGCATTGCCTAAGTGACTACTGGGTCGCTTAGGCAGCTATTGGCTAAGTGACCAGGAGACGCTTAAGCGAATCCTGCCTCATTGCGTAAGTAACTTTGCTATCACGTAAGTGACAAGTGTATTGCAAGACACTGTCTCTTAAACTACAAAGCCAACGCTTAAGTAGGCCTGATGTCACTTAGGAGACATTTTAAAAGCCAGGCAAGGTTGCGTAAGCAACTGAATCTTTGCGTAGGAGAATACACCTGCTGAATGGATCATCAGCAGTTGTTAAGTGGTCGTAGTCTCTATTGACCCCTCAAAATTCATCCAAAATCCTGAGTACACAAATGAAATATGCTAGACCACTAAATTATTTGCTTTTGAACTCAAGATATTAGATTTTTGAAAAGTCATTGTTTTCATAGAATTAAGACTCGAAACCTATTTTCACAACTTTCCAAATGAAGGGTCAAAATGAGATAAAAACATAAAATCACACCTAATATGTTACCACCCTAAAATTAACATTCTAGATCTGCCAGTGTAGTCCATTTTGCCATTTGATGCACAGACAAAAGATGTCAACTGAAGTCAAATAATTATCCTTTAAGACAATCTAAAACTATAATCTTACATAAACCTTATTGAAATACATTGGGAACTATGCTACCATATTAAATTTGAGATTTCAAACTCTTTGGCACAATCAAAATTCCATTCGAGATTGTTTTGGTGAAAAGTGGGTCCCACACTTACTTGCTATTTTATTTAACTTTTGGCCAGCAGCGTAAAATAAGTTTGGGAGAATCGGCACCTAAACCAAGGATCCAACTAACCTAAAATAGATGTTTTAGAGCTATTGAAACTATCAAAATTGGCATACGAAGTTTCTTGGCTAAATTTTTCATCTAATAGCCAATTTGAACTCGCGAAGGCTTTAAAATTAAAAAAAAAAGCCTCTAAAAATAAAACAAACTGCCCAACAACTGAATTGTCAATTCTAGAAAGTCATAAATGACTTGGGCAGCTATAGGAAAGATCTAAACAATGAAAATGAGAGAAAATACGTGGAATGGCCTGGAGAGCCAGTACAAAAATAGACATCGATTACTCTATACATGCCAACCTCTCATACAACAAAATTGAGTCCCACCAAAGTACTACAACTCATCTAGAATATATTGCCCAAACATAGATACATGAACTATTGGGTGGATGTCTAAAAAGGTAGGTGGCAATGCCAACATATATGCTACTTCCCTAACTGTCTATAGGATCTCAAAGGGTCTAACATATCGAGGGTTAAGCATTCCCCAACTCCCGAACCATATTACGCCCAACATTTATGATACTCATAGAAAGACCATATCAAAAACTCTAAACCCCAATGAATGACTTCTACGATCAGCATAACTCTTTTTTCTACTCTGAGTTTCTTGTAGTCTATCTCGAATCACCCAAACATGGTCCAATGACACATGAAGAAAATTTATGCCATGAGGCCTAGCCTTCAAAGTATTGAACTAACAAACAATAGATCGACATTGCCTACCATATAATGCCTCAAATGATGCCATTTGAATGATCAAATAAAAGTTATTATTATATACAAACTCTGTCAAAGGTATAAACTGGTACTACTGACCCCCAAAATCCAACACACAAGTGCGAAGAATGTCCTCTAAGAGCTAAATTATTTGCACTAACTGCCTATCAATTTAGGGATGAAATGTGGTGCTAAGGTCAACTTGAGTACTCAAATCCTCCTTAAATGTCATACAGAAGCTAGAAGTAAATTGAGATCCTCGGTCTAAAATAATGGACACAAGTACTCCATATAAGCGAACCACCTTCAAAATCTAAATAAGCGCTAACCTCTTAGCACTATAGGAAACATGAATGGGGATAAAATGCACATACATAGCGAATCGATCCATGATGACCCAAATACTATTAAAACTATGGGAAGTGTGAAGTAATCAACCTATAAAATCCATAACAAATTACTCCCACTTTCACTCGTGAGTGGGTGGATGCTGAAGCAATCCACCAGTCCTTTGGTACTCAGCCTTTACCTGTTGACAACAAAGACATCAAGCCAAAAATCCTATAATATCTCTCCACATACCACTCCACTAGCAATATTGCCACAAATCCCTAGTCATATTAGTTGTCCCGGAGTGAATTATGCATCTTGAGCGATGGCCCTCACAAAAAATCAACTAAAGCAAACCTCCAACCCTTAGAACATAAATATGACCATTAAACCTCAGGATACCCTCTGAATTAAAGGTATCCCTCCTAGACTTACCTCTCAATACCTACCCTTGAATGCTATGAAATCTACTATCCTAAAATTAATGACCTAAATCTGCTCCAATAAGGTAAAATCTGGCCTCAACACTTACAATGGTCTTCGGAGGGATAGAAATATAAAAATAAACCATCAAGTTAGATAAGGATTAGATATCCAAAGCCAAAGTTCGCTAAAAAACTATTATCAAAGCTTAGCTACCCATACTCACTGACTTCCAGCTCAATGCATTCGCTACTATATTCCGCTTGCCTGGATGGTAGAGAATAGAGATATCATTGTCCTTCAGCAACTAAATCCATCTATGATACATCAAATTAAGAACCTTCTAGGTAATAATATACTAGAAGAGTGATGATCAGTAAAGATCTCACAATGAATCCCATACAAATAATGCCTCCAAATCCTAAGCACAAACACTACAGGTGCCAACTCCATGTCATAAATATGATAGTTACGCCCTTGCACTATCATGACCTAATTTACCAATCATGATGGCACCTACTAAATCTCGCCAGTAGATAAGAAAAACCTTAACAATTAACGCAGAGGGTTAATTCGGTGGAAAATTCCCAACATAGGCTAAATTTAAGAACATAATTTTTGAATAACAATGGTTTTGGATAAAATAAACAGTCAATACAAGATATCAATCCCATGACCTGGTAAATCCAGTACAAGAGGATCTAATAGTATCAATATAATTCAAAGTCTAGAATAGTCAATACATTTGTCTCAAAACAAAAGACTAAAAATAAAAATAGAGGGATATAGGCAACTCAAACTCCAAGAGCTCACCCTATCTATAGAGATCAATCAGGACATGAACAATGATCAACGATGACAGCTAGTAGTCGGATCTGCACAAAAAATATATGGAAGTGTAGTATGAGTACCATAATAATGGGTACTCAATAGGCATTATCAGCAGACTAAGCTAAATTATGATAGAATTATGATAAAATGCAAGATAACATTACTAAGAAAAGGGACAAAACTGAACCTGAATCATCTCCAACATAGTTGTACATCATAAGTAATTAAACTGGAATAACAATATAACATAAGGCCTCAATACATATCAATCATCATTAGAACATAATAAATAAACAATTCAAAAAGATAACTTATCATGAATCATTAACACAAGCAAAACATAAACACAAAATTGACTCCCATATGCTAATTGGTGCATAAAAGTAAAGAACTCATCACGAACTCCCATACAACTGGAGAGTACACCCAAAAGAAGAATAAATCCATCAATCAATATTATAGCTAACTTTCATCAATATTTAACCATCATCCAACAATTATCATTAGTCAGCCATTTACAATATTTGACATTTTACTAATATTTAACAATATACGCTTATTCCATAGTGCTACCATCATTTAACAAAATTTATCATTAATACTCACTAATTACTGGTTTTTAAGCTATCTTTTATTAACTAATCCCCTTTGATTACTTGTCGTCATATAGCCTATAATCATCATTTAACAACTATTCTCCACATATACACTAATCATCATCTATTATATAACCATCATTTATCAACTAACACCATTTATCTACTAAGATTATTTATTAACTAATCATCCTTTACCATTAATAATCATTTATTGACTAGTAATTATTAGCTAGTTAACAATATCCACCACTATTGTATATTTAGCTCTAATCATCTACTATACCACTTTATAAATATTTATCACTTATGAACTATAACCTGAACCACTAATATCAACAACATACCCAAATTTCACATAAGTAAACATAAAAACCTCATTCTCATACATAGGGCATAGTCGAACTTGAACTTGTATATGTAAACATAGCCACATCAATATAATCATTCTCTTGATAGGTATCAATGCATCATCATAAATATTCTTTGGCCTTTCTATGAATCAATATCATTATCACACTATCCTTCGACCTTGCCGAACATCAATATCATCATTATATCCTCTAGCCTTGCCATGTATGAATATCATCATTACAATATCCTTAGACTTATCGGGCAAAAATATTATTATCATATCTTTAGCCTTTCCGGACATCAATATCATCATAGTATCCTCCAACCTTTTTGGGTATCAATGCATTATCATAAATCTCTTCCAGCCTTATCAGGCATAATAAATATCAATATCATCTTTCAAAATTTAAATGTGTATGTAATTAATGCCAATAAAGTTAAGAACCAAGATTTCTAACATAATTCATGGCATAATATAATTAAATAAATAGGAATAACAATATAACACAAATAATATCACAATTGCTAACATCATTAATAAGGATGCTTTTTAAGATAATTACTAGCAAATTATTTAGCATGGTCATAGTCATAAGCAATATCATGAGCAATGGCTTATCAATAGTATAATCCATGACTTAACATTAGCTTAAAAAGGTAGGTTATTAGCAGCTTGAGAAATCACTAATCTAAAACATAATCTATATCTTATTTTTAGCATAGTCAATAACATAATTTGGATTTGATAATATCATAACCAAGGTATCATTTAATGCTTCCATAAGTATTAAGAGGGGAAGTGACACAATGTCACGCCCCAAACCGGGGACCTGGCCGTGATGAGCATTCCCAAACATGAAGGCCCGAAACACCCTCTGTCAATCTGATAATCATGTACAATATTCATAAAATAAAAGATAATGTGGGAATTAGAATCTGAAACAGAAACATGGTCATAATACTGAAACTAAAAAATACATTTGAATAACAATATTTGACTCAGTCTATGAAATCTCTACACTGAGCTAAAAAAACTATCTGAAAACTAGGACAAGGCCCCCAATAGACCAAAACATGACTAAAGATAAATATCTGAAAGTAACAGGCCTTCTAGATCATAGAAGGCTCACCAATTCATAATCTGATCTGCCATCTGAAATATCTACTGTTTACCTGGACCCCTAGACTGAGCCTCAGAACCTAAAAGGAGGGGGGGTCAGCACAATTATACTGGCACGCAAATCAATCCAAAATAGAGTAATTGAATATATATATATATATATATGTATTATGTGAGAGAAATTTTTATCAAAACATCATGCATAAAATAGTTTTTGAGAAACACATGGGCACTTTCAAAAAATATGTAACCTGTTTGTAAATTTCAAATTCTAATCTGTATATTACTTCTAAGTTAGATGGTATCCCATACAAGTCTGATATTCCACGGGCGATATGGAATCCGCCCTTGACTTGGCGGGGAAGCCTCCAATCCGAGTGTGCCGCAAGGGATGGAGTTCTTTAATCTGATACGCCACACGACACTTAAGTCAGTGTATAATAATATACCCAGGTCAGCAAACCACGGGTTTGGGCAAAGAATTTTCTGAACTAACGCCATCTTCAGGGAAATACCTAAGCTCTCTTTATGCCCTATTTTAGCCTTTTCTGAACATGCATCATTCTGAAGTTCTGAAACACAAATCTAATAAAGTCTGATTTTTGTATTCGTCTGTGTCTGTTATGGCATTTTATGAGTTTGGTATCATCATACCAAGACTTGCAAGCCATAATTTCTGAACCATAATACATTAAGATAAATCTTTCATTTAAAGCAAAGCTTAGACCACCCAAAAATATGCAACTAATATAGAAGATTTCGTGTTCCAAAACTCAAGTCAAAATCAAGCAAAAACTTCATCAAACATATGGTGGTATAGTGCCTTTAGCAAATCATGCACTCTTTTATTACATGCATTATTAACATTAAACATTCATGCTAAATTCTCTCTTTGGTGATTTAAAACCACCTTTAAATCATAACAGGAGTTCAACCATTTCATATAGTGCTTTTTAAGAATGCATTGCAAAACTATTCATATGCTATGAAAAATCTGAAAATTCATAATAAGAGGGAATTCACCAAAAGTCATGCTCTCAACAAGAATTCATTCTTCAATACATGTTTTCATACATACATATTGTCAAATCACTTTGGGAAGGTCAAAAGACCAAATCAATGATGTTAAAACATCTAATACGTGAATATATACATAGTTTCAAAAACTCTATTCTAAAATATGATTTTAATATGCCCATGCGAATTTAGGAAAACCCCTTGTACCTCTATTTTGGAAAATAATGGGTGCTTCTTGAAGCCTGTGGATTAGGGATTCCAAATCTCTAATCAAGTTTGAAAACCCACGGTTGAATCTTGATTTATTTGAGTTCTTAGTTTGAAACCCTTGGTACTGTTCTTGAGAATTTTTAGATGAATGTGGATGTATTTTGAAGAATTGGGGACTGAATTTCGTCTTTATGGCTGATTAAGGGTGGGAAAAGGGCTATTTTCCCCCAAAATGGAGTGTTTAAGTCACTTGAAACCTTTATATAGGTGCTGCCTATACTATCGCCTATATTTACATAGGCGCCGCTTATGCTATCACCTATATTTACATAGTCACCGCCTATGCTATTGCTTATGTTTACATAGGCACCGCCTACGCTATCACCTATGTTTACATAGGCGCCGCCTATGCTATCGCCTATATTTACATAGACGCCGCCTACGCTATCGCTTATGCTTTCCAGTTGGCATGTGTGATTGGTTAGTCGACGAATACTACTTTGAAAGGCCATAACTTTTTGCTCGAATGTCGAATTTTACCAAAATTGGTATCGTTGAAAAGCTAACTCGAAGACCTATCATTTGACACATAGTAGTCTCTCTAATTCAACATATATAGAGAGTTATGGTCGATGAAGCTAACACAAATTATAACGTCCACTAAAACTTAACCGATCGAAATAGTTTCAACTCGTCCTTGAGTTAAAGGACCTCTATGGTTTAAATTCATGCTCAAATGGATTCACATACTACATAAACATGCCAAATTGGCATAGGATTTAAGGCTTTGGGATTATCAACGCGCCAAAGTCATGGTTTTTATTCTAGCCCAAAATACGGGGTGTTACATTATCTCCCTCTTAGGATCATTCATCCCCAAATGATGGATAGAATGTCAAAGTCATAAGGGTATAGGATAACGCGGAGATGATATGTTGCCTAAGAAAGAATATACTGATCGGAAACATGACTATAAGATTAGAACTACTGATGTTTTAAATGCTTATGCCGGACATATATATCTGAGGCATGGAATACACAACTGAAGCTACTCATAGGCTAAATTCTCATAATGAATGATGCATATCTGATGCATGGATTTGTTACAGAGTTGTTCTCATGAACGTAGAACTGAATACACTGATAAGCTGAACTTTTTCTATTGGACATGCATTTCTATTGCATGCATATCTGACTGAACTGACGTATGACGTACGACTGAATACGCAATGATAACTGGTGCAAAGCTTGTAATAAGAATCTATGTATGCAGCTGAATGGGGTATCTCCCCCTTGGGACCCTATGTCCCTCTATGGATGCTTAATTCACTAAGATACTCAGAAAACTGAGGCAATACACAGGTCACCTACGAATTGAATCATAACTGAACATCTGGAATCTGAATTTAATACATGATGCATGAATTGGGCTATACTCATAACTACTGGTATACTCTATCTTGGAATAGTAGTATGTCTGAGATTTCGAGTAGCATGAATAAGTGCAAAGATGAGAAAACAAGTCATGCGAATCTGACATCTAAACTGACTTATTGGCCATACAGACTGAATTATACTACACTCTCATACTTAACTGAAGTATCTCTTCAGCACAATTCTCTAAAGAAATTCTAGCGGTAATAGGGAGCCATGAATCTTTGGTATGGATTACATAAGACATCCAACTGAGGAATCACCATATTGACACTACTCTGCAGTCTGGAACATAGGCATATAACTCCTGAATTAGGATAGAATTACCAGGCTTTTGGCATTACAACTTCTTACATTCAATCTTAGCACACTTCAGGAATATCACTTAACTATACTATTCTCCTTAAATATCATATTCATTAAGCTCAGCTTAAAATTATCATACAAGTATTGACAAACCTTTCCACTAATGTCGGAAATAACTTAATCCCTTCACCGTGATCAAGCATAACTCTAAGTCACATCCTAAGTATAACATGCCTTACCACTTCAATGACTACTTTGAACTCTTACTATGAAGTCGCTAGAGCATATAGCATTCCTTTACAACAATCTCAACATGTCACTCAAGCCTATCTTTATAACCACATATGAACTTCAAAGCAAACACTCATAAAGGCATACTTCACATATTCTCTAAACCACCATCAATATCACTCCCACGAGCTACCCCAAGAACATACGCATACAAAATTCCAATAACCATCACATAAATGAAAACTTAGCCCCAAATCTTACTTCATACTTATGGCCTTATCTAACAAACTTACTATGATCTTCCATCAACAAGGAATAATTACTGACCACCACTATCATCGCATAAGGAGGAGTCACAAAAAATCTATAACATAAGATCTGGAGGCATGGATTGATACTATTTGAAGCTTTACACTCATTTGAGGCCTGAGGAATAGCAAAACAACAACAAGGACTCACCAAAGCGCTCTGAATTTAGGGTATTCGTGGCTATAAGCTAGATCTTGACAATCATTTGGCGTAAAACATAAGTTATGGAAATGGAGCAATTATAAAGCGTGAGTACATGACTCTCTATCATATGTATAAATGTGAACTGATCATAGAACTAAATTGTAAAGCATGAGTAGGTATTAGGATCACTGAGAATTACTGAGATAGGAATGGGTTGAGATTCACCCTTACTTTTTGATGTTCGATATAATCATGACATCACTACAAGAATCTGAGAGACTTACTTGGTTATTCGTTTAGTTATATCTTCCTTAGCTTCAAGCCATTATCTTAAGTTTTTTGGGAGATACCTTACAAAAACCTTAAACTTAACTGCACTCACTGCACTCTGGGTTTTGAAATATGACAATACACAAAAGTAATAAAACTTAACCCAAAAGACCACATATGAGAGTGGAACGCCCACTGCTAATACTACCTCCTGAGGCACACTCTATCATTTTGTAACCCCAATAGTTATCATCTATTACTCTAACACTTACTAACCTTGAATCTTCATGAGTATCCCCAAAGTTAAAGTGCCCACCCTCTAGTGCCTTTACACTTATTTCTATTAGCATGACTTTCAAGAACTCGAGCTTAGATTATAACACCTAACATGGGTATCACCAAGTCTTCTATGAGCCTATTTATTTCTATCGTAGTCTACTAACATAGCAACTTCAAACTTATTTTTCTCTACCATGATAATCAAGTTCATATCAAAAGGTTGAACGCTATCAATCAAAGGTCCTTAACTTGGCTATTTAGAACACCATATACCATCTATCTAGTCTTTTTCCACCTAGCATCTCAATAATAACAGTAGCCATACACAATATGTAATAGCCTTAGAAAAATAATGCAGCTTCATACCACCTTGGGCATACTTCTACATCATATATACAACGTCATCTTCATTACGAATCAAATAAACTTAGGCACTTGCATGCACCGTTCAAGCCTATAGATCACTTCCATATAACTAGTATCATTAACCAAGAAATCATCACATCCACTTCTATGGCCATCAATTATTTCAAACTTAACGTCTAGTGCTAAACATGATTTACAACCAACCTTACACACAATCCTCACTTAGAAACTATGAAATAAATATCAACAAACACTAGTACACTAGAAATTCATAACCACAATAATCGATCATGACCTTACGGTTTTCCTTGTCATAATACATTAGCACGTACTATTTCAACACATCAAGCTTACAAATCTAATCCCACGAAACATGTATCATGAATCTCTTGCCACTATTCACCACCACACCATTTAAATTCAAGACTATAGTCTAGGATCAATCATTTACAACCAAAGAGGAGTGCAACATAATATGCTAGTCCAAAAAATTGACACGTTTTATTCAAAATACCTTAAAATCCACTACCTACCTTCTCACAAGTTGTACTAGTTTACAACTACCATCGAAAAGAAAGTCAAGGGGTAAAGTCATATAATAGACATGATCAACCTTAATCTGATATTATAACCCCATACAATCTTCTCTACTTATGCAGATTTCCCACCTCATACTTACTTACTTAAGCATATATTTAGACTTCCTTCAAATTCCCCAAACAACCATGAGTCTATAATCATAACTTACTCCCTAATATAGCCATTTTCATATTCAAGCAACCAATAAATCACCCTGACTAACAACTCTTTCTCTACCTTCTACTAATAACATACAAGGATGAATCATCTCTTTACCGGCTCAATCTCATGCAACCAGATTCAGCTATACATATATTAAACCTACACAAGAATAACAAGTTGGACAACAAGGGGCTAGTGAATCGAAATAGGCCTCACACGACTTCACTAGACTTTGATTTTTGTATTTTGAACAAGAAAATAGGATGAATGACAAGTCAACTATGCTAGTGAATCAAAAGAGCCCCACACAGCTTCACTAGACTTTATTTTTAAAAAACACTATGATGGCAATATTTCATGAGATAGAGATTTAATACGCAATATTCAATGAACTAAGAATACACATCTTACTTAGTAGAAACAAAATCACAGTCAAACACTTACTCCATGGACTATTATACTATCCACACATGTTGCTAGCTACCAAATTAGTTTATCACTATAAAGGGGTAATTCATCCTCACTCTGACTTCTAACTTTGTGACTTCACATGACCAACTTGTTGGTCTAATTTCATTACCAATAGTTCATGAAAACAACACTTTTACACACACTACTATTCAGGTGGAAATACAGTTCTAATATTCTACTACACCTTATTACCTCTGAAGCGTGACACTAGCAATATTAGTTTTGAAAACAACTGAATTCACTTAATACTGCAGGATGAAAAGTATGATTTCATCAAAATCAAAGTTCACACTGGAACAAACACACTCTGAAGCACTAACGAACTCTTCTCAAGTCCTTACAAAAATCTTACATGATTCAATCAGAACGAACCATACCATTTAGACTCTAAACTTCTGTACTTGAATTGGCCCAATAATGAGACATGTCTAAGAATGTCCATGTAAGGAAAGAATTGGGATGACTGTTACTTTCGTATGGGCGACACCATAGCATGAATTTGAGTATGAAAGAGGAAAATTCTAACTTCATTGCATGAACTAGAACATGAAGAAAAAGAGACATTCCTAAACGCCTAGTATCCTCCTGCTTATAAGTGTGGTGTGCTACACACCCATAAAAAAGACTCTACCCGATGCGATTTCATAGACCCTAGGACCATGAACCATTCTTTGATACCAAGTTTGTCATGACTCAGACCGGGACCCTGCCCGTGACGAGCATTCTCGAACCCAAAGGTCTGAAACGCCCTTTGTCTATCTGATAATCATTCACAATATTCATAAAATAAAAGATAATACAGAAATTAAAATCTGTAATAGAAACGTGGTCATAATACTAAAACTAAAAAATGCGTCTGAATAACAATGTCTGACTCAGTCTGCGAAATCTCTACCCTAAACCAAATAAAATTGTTTGAAAACTAGGACAAGGCCCCCAGTAGACCAAAACATAACTAAAGATAAATATATGTAAGTAACAGGCTTTCTATATCATATAAGGCTCACCAATGCATAATCTGATCTGCGATCTGAAATATCTACTGTTTACTTAGACCCCTAGACTGAGCCTCAGAACCTGGAAGGAGGGGGGGTCAGCACAATTGTACTATCATGCGAAGCAATCCAAAATAGAGTAATTGAACATATGTATATATATATTATGAAAGAGCATTTTTCATCAAAAAATCATGCATAAAACAGTTTCTGAAAAACACATAGGCACTTTTTGAAAATATGTAACCTATCTGTACATTTCAAATTCTGATCTGTTTATTACTTCTGAGTTAGTGGGTATCCCCTACAAGTTTGATGTTCCACGGAAGATGTGGAATCCGCCATTGACTTGATGGGGAAGCCTCCAACCCTAGTGTGCCGCAAGGGTTGGAGTTCCTAAATTTGATATACCACACGACACTTAAGTAAGTGTATAATAATATTCCCAGGTTGGCAAACCACGGTTTTGGGCAAAGAGTTCTCTAAACTCACGCCTTTTTGGGTAACACCTAATCTCTCTTTATGCCCTATTTTAGCCTTTTATAAACATGCATCATTCTGAAGTTCGAAAATGCAAATCTAATAACGTCTGATTTCTGTATTCGTCTGTGTCTGTTATGGCATTTTATGAGTTTGGTATCGTCAAACCAAGACTTTCAAGTCATGATTTCTGATCCATAATATATTAAGATAAAGCTTTCATTTAAAGTAAAGCTTAGACCACCCAAAAATATGCAACTGATATAGAAGATTTCATGTTCCGAAACTTAAGTCAAAATCATGCAAAAACTTCATCAAACATATGGTGGTATAGTTCCTTTAGCAAATCATGCACTCTTTTATTACATACATTATGAACATTAAACCTTCATACTAAATTCCCTATTTAGTGATTTAAAACCACCTTTAAATTATAACAAGAATTCAACCATTTCATATATTACTTTTCAAGAATTCATTGCAAAACATTTCATATGCTATGAAAACTTTGAAAATTCATAATAAGAGGGAATTCACCAAAAGTCATTCTCTCAACAAGAATTCATTCTTAAATACATGTTTTCATACATACATATTTTCAAATCACTTTGGGGAAGGTCAAAAGACCAAAACAATGATGTTAAAAGATCTAATACGTGAATATATACATAGTTTCCAAAACCCCATTCTAAAACATGATTTTTATATGCCCATGAAAATGTAGGAAAACCATGCATACCTCTATCTTAAAAAATAATGGGTGCTTCTTGAATACTGTGGATTGGGAATTCCGAATCTCTAATCAATTTTGAAAACCCACAGTTTAATCTTGATTTATTTGGGTTTTTAGTTTAAAACCCTTGGGTGTGTTCTTGAGAATTTTTAGATGAATGTGGATGTATTTTGGAGAATTGGGGACTGAATTTCATGTTTATGGCTGATTAAGGGTAGGAAAAGGACTAATTTTCCCCAAAAATGGAGTGTTTAAGTCACTTGAAACCTTTACATAGGCGCCGCCTATGGTATCACCTATATTTACATAGGAGTCGCCTATTCAATCGCCTATGTTTACATAGGCGCTGCCTATGCTATCACCTATGTTTACATAGGTGCCACCTATGCCATCACCTATGCTTTCCAGTGGCCATGTACGATTGGTTAGGCAACGCATACTACTTTAAAATTCCATAACTTCTTGCTCGGGTGTTGGATTTTTGCAAAATTGGTATGTTGGAAAGATAAATCGAAGACCTATTATTTGAAATATTGTAGGCTCTCTAATTCGATATATATAGAGAGTTATGGTTGAAGGAAGCTAAAACAAATTACAACGTCCACTAAAACTTAATCGATCGAAATAGTTTCAACTCATCCTTGAGTTAAAGGAGCTCTATGGTCTAAATTCATGATCAAATGGATTCACATACTACATAAACATGCCAAATTGGTATAGGATTTAAGGCTCTAGGATTATCAATGCATCAGAGTCGTGGTTTTTATTCTAGCCTGAAATGTGGGGTGTTACACACAGACCTAACACCAGATATACCATTGAGCACACCAGCCACAACTGGTGCCAATACCGTGGAGATGGTTCTAACAGTTAATGGTACTAATGCTGAAAAGAGAGAGGGCCAACCTGAGGTCCCTATGTTGATTCAGTTTAAGCTGGTGCCTAGTGTGACCAGGTATGTCCTCGATCTCTGTGGTTCATTAATAAATGCACTAGGGAAAGTGTATAGGTTTTAGTTGGGGTGGGGGATGTGCAACAATCATTACAGGTTATGCTTTCCTAGTTTCAAAACCCACAGGCCACAATTTGAAAAGTTTATGAACTGACATGTTTTATGTGTAATATATTTTTGTTATTTTTCTATGTATTATGTGATGCTTAGTTAAGAAGATTGATTTTTATAGGATTTGAAAACATGTGCAAAATTTGAAAAATAGATACCTCTCCTAAAAAAATTATAAATACAGTGTGATCCATGTGTGCATGTGACAATTGAGAATCTCTTAATGGTATTAGAATTAGAAATAATGTTAATGATGGCATGTAGTTTCATGAAATAGATAGTAAGTGACTGACATTGTGACCCTATACCATATGAGAGTGAGGCACTACTTTGTCCCCAGTGTGAACAAAATTAAGAACTTGCCTAGTTACTTTTGCCTATAAAGTAGGATAGTCAGTTAGGAGATGATCATGGGCCATTTTTTCTAGTTAGTCCACTCAAGCCTAAATGTCGAACAAAATGATATGTGAATCAGTTGTTCCCAAACGTTGAGCCTAATAGACCAATTTTTATCGTTACACCAATTTCACCTTCTTATTTAACTACAATGAACCTATTTTTAGCCCTGGTCCTCCTTGGACACTGTGCACCTCAACTCAAGAAAATCGCCTAAGTTGAGGGTGGCTATTATAGAGGTGCGTATGGAAAGATGACTGTGAAGAAAGAAGTGTAGAAAGAAAAATTGGATAAGTGTAAGTGTAGAGAAATTAAAAGAAAGAGATAATTGAAAGAAAAAAAAATGAGAAAGATAACTGCACCTAACCCAAAAATAGGCATAAAAAAATTAAAGTGGAGAAAAACGGGTGAAGTCTTTAAAACAAAGGTAGAAAAAGTGGACCCAGAAGAAAGCTTAGTTCCAAGGAGGTTAAGTAACTTAAAATATTCCTACTATACAATAATAGCTCCAAGCCTAACAAATTCCTTTAGTGATCTTTGTATGCCCGTCTAAAAATTTAAATAGAGAGCATAAGGTCAAGCCTATTGCATTTTGTGTATGCTGATCGAAAGTTCCTTCTGGGTGTGAGTATTGTTAGACCATCCCTAAAATAATAAAATAAATAGCGAGTGATAAGGACTTCTCTAAATATGAGGGTGCATAGGGTATGATGTCAAGTTACTGTAGTACCTCGATCATTCCTTAAGACTTAATTTGTCTTTTTGAATGGATATGTATAAATTCCAAAGTGATTGTTGTTTAAACCATATTGTATTTCTCTAATTCCCACTTTTTGTCATGTAGAACATTGAATAAGCTTTCCATCGATACAAATTTCATCAAAATCTGACATCAGATGAAGGAGTTATGACCGTTTTACTAAACGATATCAGAACGCCTAGGTTTGACGATAGACTTGGCGGACCGTCAGGTCCTTGGTGGCCAATAAAGTGTCCCGTCAATCCAAGGCAATAACCTTCTTTTTGGGCCATCGTGTGATGGCCTGGTTGGTGGACCATCAATAAGTTAACGGACCATCAAATGGGTCCATCAGTCTAAGATAAAATGTCCCATTCCTGGGCCTCGAGTGATGGACGACTTGGTGGATCGTCACACCCTTTGACGAACCTTCACTCTGACCGTCACTCTAAGGTAGAATGTTTCAGATTTGGCACTTGAGTGACGAACGACCTGGTGGACCGTCAGCTCATTTTACGAACCGTCAGATCGGCCGTCAGAGGCCCCAATCTATAATTTTCAACTTTTTCAAAAGGGTGTTTTGGTCATTTCTGCTCCTTATGTCCCTATATATATATATCTAAGTAGAGAAGAGGAGATCATTTTCTCTCTTTTCTCCTTTCCTCTTCCAAGAAATATCTAGAGATTAGGGTTTCTTCTAAAACCCAAAAATCCAATATTCTTCCAAATAAATTAAAGAATCCTCAATAGTGATTCAAAGTGATTCAAGAATTAAGTTCCCCAAGTCAAAGGCATCAAGAATCTTGGTCTCAAAGTGTAAGGAAGAAGTTCCAAACAAGTTTCTACATCTCTAAAAAAATCAAAATCCAAGGTATGAACAAGAACACTCCTTTCGTTCTTGTGCCTAAAGATTTACTTTCTATTATTGATTTACATGATATTGCAAGTGGGTTTACACCTAAATTTCTCTATTAACAATTTATGATATTTGAGTTTAATAAGTTTGATATTTATGATTATTTTACCATTATGTTTCTTAAATTGAGAATTTATTCCATGAGCCGTATATTACCATTATGTATTGATGATTTCTATGCAATTTAAGTCAAGTTCCATGAGTTGAATATTTTTATTACGAATTGATGATTTTTGAATGATTTGAGAGAAGTGTCCTTAGTTATGCCTTTCCATGAGAAATTCGACTATTGAATGTATATTGATATGTGAAATTGAGAGGCAAGAATGAGTCTTATGATGTTTTTGATATTTGAAATGATTTGATAACAAATATGCTTGATATTGAGAAAGCTTGTGTTGAGTTGAGTCGAGTTAGGAATCCACAAGATGTTTATAATTTTTAGATGAGATATATATTTATGTTTTGGTCTTTATAATAGAACCATGAGTTGATATTGATTGAGGTGGATTTCCTAACGCATTCTGAGTTGAGTCTGGGAGAAGTATTTAGCACCGAGCGAGAAATTTGGTATTTCTCCAAAGCTACATGCCACCGTAGGATTGATGTTGATAATTGTGGGCCAAAGGATGAGTATGAGATTGTGAAGATGAGATTGAGGTTGTACTCCCTGGCAAGAGTACAACACCCCTGCTAATGTGGGGTTCTCTCCTTAGGAGGGCAAAATGTTGGACTCCATACGGCTCACATGGTGAGTCATGTTGGTTATAAGAAACTCCCACTTCCATAATGATTTAAGTCTCTTGAGTTGCCAAATCACTCTAAGTCATGAGTTAAAGAGTTTGAGTTGAGATAAATGATTTACGAGATTTATGAAGCATGTATTACTACTGATGATTTATGAGAAAAATGTTTCAGATAATTCAAGCGAAGATAAATATTATGGTCAGCATGTATGATTTTCTTATATGTTTATGATATTATTTAAATGTTTCATCCACCCCCACATACTCAATACATTCCCAAGTACTGACTCTCAAACTTTTTATATTCTATATTACATTGTGATATAGGTTCAGGTTCTCAGTCTCAGCAGCGATAGTGATCTTCGAGTACCTTCTTCTACATCTCTGCAGTTGGTGAGTCCTCATAGTTCGAGGACCTGTATCTCTCATTTTGTCTTGCTGATAGAGGTTAGTTTATTTTTAGTTTAGTACGAGTCAGTTGGGGATCTGTCCCAAGGGCTCTAATCTTATGTAGTAGAGGCTTTGTCAGATTAGTGTGCCAGTATGTACAGGATCTCAGTATTTTGGTTGTACAGGATAGTATTATTTTGTATCTAAGAATGGTTATGACATGCTTATTCCTCTATATCTTATCATGATTTGTGTTGCAGTGAGTTTTGAAAGTGATGACAGGCTTAGAGGGTTAGCTTGAGGCCACGTCTATAATGATTTAAGTCTATTAAGTTTTTGAGTCACTCTAAGTCATGAGTTAAATTGTTTGAGTTGAGATAAATGATTTACGAGATTTATAAAGCATGTATTACTACTGATGATTTATGAGAAAAATGTTTAAGATAATTCAAGCGAAGACAATTATTATGGTCAGCATGCATGATTTTCTTATACATTTATGATATTATTTAAATGTTTCATCCATCCCTACATACTCAATATATTCCCAAGTACTGACTCCCAAACTCTTTTGTATTCTATATTTCATTGTGATATAGGTTCAGGTGCTCAGTCTCAGCAGCGACAGTGATCTTCACGTACCTTCTTCTACATCTCTACAGTTGCTGAGTCCTCATAGTTCGAGGACCTGTATCTCTTATTTTGTCTTGATGATAGAGGGTAGTTTATTTTTAGTTCAGTACGAGTCAGTTGGGGATCTGTCCAAAGGGCTCCTCAATCTTATGTAGTAGAGGCTTTGTCAGATTAGTATGCCAGTATGTACAGGATCTCAATATTTTGGTTGTACAGGACAGTATTATTTTGTATCTAAGAATGGTCATGACATGCTTATTCCTATTTATCTTAGAATGATTTATGTTACAGTGAGTTCTGAAAGTGATGACAGGCTTAGAGGGTTAGCTTGAGTCCACGTGTGACCTTAAGCACTGTGTGACGTCTCGGAATTGGTTCTTGGGGTGTTACAGTTACTTATCTATCTGGGTAGTATATGTTACTTGGGCCTAGTTGTTCCTTTCTAATATAATTCCATTATTAGATTCTTCCATGTCATATTATTTCACTTATTTATTAGAAATAGTAATCTTTTGATCAACAATATAGGGGTGGGTTAAAAAGGTGTTCTTGAATTGACTGATAAATTGACTGCCAAATATGTCACAGACTCTTCACAGTTAAGCATCGTGTTTTTGTGGATATGAATTGTGGTTTACCTGAGGACATGCTAAAGTCTAAGTTAAGAGTGTTGATGTGACTTGGAAACATGGAACATTCGATGCTTAAAATAAAGAATTAATGCTTGGACTTAGGCTATTTTGAGGGATATGATCTATTTTTGTGCATTATTGCAGGTGAAACAGGTTAACATTGGTCTTATAATGATAAATTAAAGAAAAAGTGCTAAAAATAGAGAAGACTGACTATATTATGAGTCTGGCATATGATTTATCAGATTATCATATGACTCGTAACAAAAATAGTAGAAAAATTCAAGGTGGAGAAGCTAAGTAAAGAGTGACTATGACTAGTGACTACGAATCATAATATGTGGATATGAGTCATGTGTAGTAGTCTTAAAGAGAGCATAAGCCAAGGACAACGTTTAAATTTGAAGTCACAAAAGACTACGAGTCATAAGATTTGATTACAACTCATAATAATAAGTCGTAAGAAGACCAATGTTCAAGGCCCTGAAAGTCTAAGGCTCAAGTGGTGACGAGTGAAGACCACAAGTCATAAGGACTGACTACGACCCGTGGTTGTAAATTTTAAGGACAACAGAAACTTGATGCTCTGAATATCAGTCACTGGAATGCTTATGATTAGCATCGTATGATTCATAAAAAGACCTTACAAGTAGACAATGAAAGTCGTAAGGAGTGCCGTCATACTTTTTCTATTTTGTTTATATTAGAATTTCTTTATTCTTTTGACATACTATAAATACCTTAGGGTTATTCCTTTATTTGCTTATGCATTTTTACATTACTTTTGATACTTTTCTTATACTTTGATCATTGAGATTTTGTTCTTGAGATCTTTGGTTTTTATTCAATTGGAGACTTTGGAATTTCTCTCTTTCATTATTGTGCAATTAATTACATATGTTCTTTAATTATTATCATGGATTATTGTATGAACATGAGCAGCTAGTTTCCTTGACTATGGCTGTGGGAACCCTGGTAGATTATCTACGTTAAGGAAGTAGGAGATTTATCTATTCGATTGTCATTGCATGTATTGCAATCTTCTTCATATTCATTAAACCCAAGCTGCTGTAGTGGCTTAGGATTACATGTATTCAAGAACATCCTCACAAAGGAGTTGAAGATTGGGAAAAAGATATTACACCAGTGATTCTAAGCTACCAACCCTCATATAATCAACTCGACACCTAAAAGATGAGAGTTGTACTGATGTTAATGACAAGGGACAACAACGTGACACCCTAAGACTCAAAAGGCAAATGGTGAGATCTATCAATACATTTATAAGATGATTGGTAGTAGATAGTTTGTCAACTTTCTATGTAGATCAGAAGGTTAGGTGGATTGAGTATGAGAATCTTACGTAGTTTATAAGCCAAGGGAAAAAAGTCCTAGTTTTCGTCTTCTATTGTTATACATGCAAGCATTCAAGTTATGATAATTGTTATATTTGACTTCAAATTCACCCCATTTACTTTTCTGTATTACTCGTGAATATTATTATATTTGAGAGACTGTTTAACATTTTCCCTGTGGGTTCAACCCCAACCTGGTTTGGGTTACTATATTTGACATCAACTACAACATACTTCTTTTGAGGTTAGTTTTGGGTTACATAAATTGGTATTTCTATTTTTTAATGATTTGATCCATGGATAGATTAAGTGATAATTGTGTTTCTTGGGTGGATTCATAAAATCCCTATTTTAGAGTTGTTCGGCCTTATAAGACTTAGTGGAGTAGTTCTCCTTGATGATATGTGTCTATGACTACTCCTTGTCAAGATAGAATGTTGGATCAATTAGTCTCAGCTTAAGTTGTATCTGTTTGAGTTGCTAGAGTTCTTGCCTTTTCTGGTATGGTTTGCAGCCTTGGGGATTTTTTAAGTATGTTTGGATAGTTCATTTCTTTCAGTGGTTATGGAGTAGGTTATTTGTATTTTCAACATGTGATTTTGCCTTGGGTATATTTTTTGTTTTGTGGATACATTTCATACCTTCTAGCTGATATATAATTGGTTGGTTATGTTTTCAGTCATTGTTTATCCACATGGTGATTTTTATTCTTCAGATATATCTCTATTATGGCTTGTTATGATGTATCTTATATATGTCAGATTTAGATACTAAAGTCGATTTGAGATAGTTGACATTGATATAACATTATTGCCTCAGATTTTTATTTGACACCTTGGAATAATGATTTGGATGTATGATAGATTGGGAGCATGAATGTCTACCCATCTTTAGCTTTAGTTTAGGCGTCTGAGATCGAGTGATTCAGCCTTGGTATTGATATTTTAGATTAGTATTGTAGATTTTATATGCAGTTTTGTTGTAAACTTATCTCATTTCAGATTTCATTTATAAGCTGGTGGAGCCTACTCCATGGTTACCTACTCTATCTTCTTGACTTTAGATAGATTATAGTTGATAAGTACTCAGATGACAGTCCATAGATCCTGTATTGATTCTTTCTATTTTGCCCTCGAGTTTCTAGTTTTCTTTGGAAATTTTAGATGATATACATAGGAAGAATAATATACTTGAGTTGGATTTAGTAAGGTTTCATTCTTGGTTGATGGGACTTCCTAGAGAAGATTGTTCAATGATGGGTAGTTATGCCTTGATCTCCTAGATTTCAGTTTGATTATCATCTGGACTAGTTGAAGCATTAGCATTGGTCACATCCCTTGATTTTTACTATTTGTGTGCCCAAATAGTGCCTTATGAGCTTATTCTTATGTTTGTCATATGGACCTCTAGCAGATTAGCTTCAGTCTTCGAGTTCTTTGTGATGATATTGTGGGACAGAACTTAGGTAATTTTCATCCTGGTTTGGAGTAGATAGAAAGTATGGTTTGGTAAGGGAAATATATATTCAGATTTAGAGTTGGTGGTATGACTCATATATTGGTTTGCTTTTGGCTTGGATAAGCCTTTGTTTATTTGTGCGGATATATAATGCAACATTATTTAGTGCATAGGTTATTTTCCTCCTTGTTCGGAGTAAAAAATCTGCAGGTGCAACATTATCTAGTGCACTAGGTCCTCTTTCATGATCGTGTGGAAATGTGTCGAGATCATGAGCTTCGAGAGGGAATGCATCACGATTGTGTGTTGGGGGTACCATGATATTGATGGGTTAACCGATATACTGGGTAGGATTGACTCATCCCAATCGTGATGCCCAACTATGCGGCTACAGTGGCTAGATTTATTGCTAGTCAATATTGACCCTCGCAATTGAGGGGTGGGGTCCCACGATTATGAGGCACTATTCATTGAATAGTATAAAAGTCTCATTTTCATATTTTTCTTCATTTTCAGATATTTGAGCTTCGGATTTGGCAATTCTTAAGGACTTCTTCACCATTTGAGCTTGGGTAAGCTCCAATACCTTATTCCAATTATTTTTTATCACTTATATCATCAACAAGAATTTAAAATTATGATTTAAAAACATAAATTGGGGGGTTTTATCAATAAAGTTTAAAAAAAGTGTAGTCCTTGATTTTCCCCTCATTTTAACCCATTTTCACATAAGTTTCCTTCTATAGAATCCTATAACCTTGGGAATATATTTTAAAAATAAAATTTTAGTTTTACCCCTTTTATTTTCGAACTCATTTTTCAAATCTGTTTTGGATTCGGAACGAATATGGGCAATATATGTATCATTAGCTTTCTTGTAATACATAGATGCTATATTTGAATCTTATATTTAATTCTAAGGTTGTTCGTAAAGGAATGCTTCATGTTAAAGCATTTTACTCAAAGATTTCTTTTCGAGGTAGATAATGGCTTACTTCTTTCAGATTGAGCTATGTAGTAAATAAATAAGGAAAACAATATATGAATTTGGAAAATTAACTATGAGGTGTATGTTTCAAGGTTATTTTTACTATTATGTGTCTGTATGAGGGACTATATTCTGTTGGGGTTGAGTTGTGGTATCTGATATTGTTTATTGCTCCTATAAGGGATTTATTTGAATCGTTAGCCTTATCTGTGCATTTTAATATATTTATTTTTTATATGGTGCTCGTTCAGGGACTTATGTTGTTAATATAGGCCTTAATTTAGTATTAGTTGCCATTATTGTGATAGAAGTACCAGAGTTAGGGGTTGATACTATATTAATGATATCTTATATGCATATCTATTCTGCTGGTGATAAATTGAAGGTGATGATCATGAATTGTGGACATATTGAAATGACTTCTAGGATCACAAATATTCATACATGTTGGATGGATTGTATTCTCATCATACTGAGTTATTTAAGAGAATTAAATCCTCATTCCATACATATATATTTATGAGATACCGGTACCACCGAGAGACACTTCTGAAAGAAAATGATGACTTTTGAAAACCCTCTCTGTGAACACAAGCCAAAGAGGTGAGTTGAGATTGAGAAATGAGATAGATTATATTGTTGCGAAGCCCCCCCCCCCCCCCATGGGTCCTGCCTAGTAGCTACGATATCGGTGGATGTATACAAAATTCATGTGGTGGATTTTGTCATTCATCCCATCCACATTACATTGAATTGCATTTAAACATGCATCTTGCTTGATTTCCTTAGTTTTCTTGACTTGTGATTAGTTTTAATATATTTTTACATACATATGTGTTGTTTCTATTTTTCTGTAATTTATATTTTAGAATTGTCAGTGGCGACTGGAGATGGTGTGAGTGTAATACCTCGGGAAATTTTTCTTTGAAATTTTGTGCATAAATGTGTTGGGTTCTATCTTCTAGAATGAATTATAAACTTTTCGTGTGGAATGTCTTAGATTATGACCCACCATTCCATAGATTATCGAATAATCTTTCTAACGATATATGGATCATACAAAACGGACACCCGAGCGACAAGTTATGAACATTCCGATCGAACCGTGAATAGTAGTGAACAGTAAAACATGCAGGAAAAAGTACGGAGTCCTGGCATATTTTTGCTCCAAATTTAAATGATAATAACTCCTAGTACATAATGATCTGGGTGATCTACTATATATAAACGGAAAGCTCTACGAGTCCTCTTTCCAATGAAATTGGTTTCATCCAATTTTTCTATCGGAGCAAAAGGTTATGGTCGATCTACTTCATCCTACCAAAAGCAAATTTTTGGGTCAACTTCAAACGATCATAACTCCTCGTACACAATGATTTAGGTGAGATACTATATATCAACAGAAATATATGAGATTCCTCTTTCTAATGAAATTTGTTTCATCCAATTTGGATATCGGAGTAAAACATTATGGTTGATATACTTCAGACTATCAAAACAGTCTACCAAAGGATAGATTCGAGAATTATTTAATTTTTAGGGGCGTTTTGGTCATTCCCCCTCACTTAAAATCCATCCAAACCCTATTTTAAAGCCTATTAGAAGCATTATATGTTATATTTCATCAAATTCTCTCAAAAATAAAATCCTAAGCTCCTACATCCAACTTCAAGAACCTCCAAAGTTCACCATTAATTCTGCAAATTTATTCAAGCTTCCAAATTACTAGTTCAAGAACTCAAAGAACCATCATTCAAAGGTACAATTAACATCTAAAAAATGAGTATCGATCTAAAGTTCATCATTCAAGGTATGTGGGATTTTTCAATAAGAACTCTCTTTCGTTCTTGTGCCAAAAAGTAATTTTCTTTACAAAGGCATGATATTTATTTGATTTTTATGAATTTGAAGCATGAACCCATATCTTGTGATGATTATTATAAAATCATGATGTTTATGATTTTGAAAGATGAATTTACATGTGTGAAGATATAAAGCATGAATCTTGAACGATAGTTATCATGATTTTGATATTTAGGTCATGAATCCCCATTGAAAATTGTATTATTTTTTAGAAAGTATGTGTTATAAGCACGTTGATGTTAAATATTTGAGATATTTTGAATGATTTGACCTTTTGGTCTTAATGGAGTTGTTTTGGACTCGAATGTGAAAGAAATCCACAACGTGGTTGATTTTGATAAATAGGAAGCATGATGGCTCCCGATGTATATTTATATATTACTGAAACTCTTTTGTTGTGGATTGTCTTTAAAATGATCTGAGCTAAGTCTAGGAGAAATCTTTAGCACCAAGTGGGAGGTATAAAGCAACCTTACTTCCCTAGAACTACATGCCCCCGTAGGAGTGAGCCTGGGGCTGATTTATATAGTGATCACTATTTTGTGTGAATTTAATATCGATAGTCCTACTCCGATGGCAAGGATAGGATGGCTCTCCCCAACATGGGTTTTACGTTGGACTCCATGTAGCTCACATGGTTTATGTCGGTTATAGGATCTCCCAGTGTGTGTGTGTTTCCTTGTGTCTATGGTGAACGGTGAAGTGATTTGAAAGTGGAATTGTGAAAGTTACTCTTTCAAAAGATTTAAATGATTTTACATTATGAGAATTGATATTCTTGATGAACTGAAAGTGATTGACAAATTACATGATGACTCACACGTGTTATTATACTTATTTTATCCTCTCATGATTATGATGATTTTCTTCGGGCTATGTGAGTCTTTCATACATCCTGCATATTTTTTATAAATATTTATGATGATGATGTTTATAAAACTGCATACACCCTATATACTCGGTTTCTTTCCATGGTACTGACCCACATCTTCGGATGTGGGTTGCATTTTCTCGGAATGTAGGTTCAAGTGCTTAGTTCTAGGTTCGACAGTGATTCTTTAAGCACGCTGTTCTACATCCTCTATTGTGGTGAGTCCTCATGTTCCGAGGATGTGATGTTTGATGTTGGTTTCACGAAATCTTTTACATTTGATAACTGAGCATGAGTCAGTTGGGGCATGTCTCAATGGCTCGCTGGTTTTATTGATTTTCTTAGAGGCTTGTCAGACTAGTATAGATGTTGGGAGTTGACTGATAAGTTGTATTTTGTTATCTTTCTAAAATTCTTTTATTCTTGGATGATGATTACTCTGTTGAAATTTGAGAGTTATTTATGGAAACCCCATTAATTTGTGTTGAACTAAATGAAAATAACTCAAAGGGTTAGCTTGGGGAAGGGTTAGTGATAAGGCTCAAACTACAGCTCTCGTAAGAGTGTAAACGGTCATTGTCAAATATAGAACACAACTGGGTTGGGTGTCGAATACCACAGAGAAAACTTGGTCACTAAGTAAGCAACGATTATTAGAATTTTGGTGAAAGTTTCATAAAAAGGGTGGATTTTGTAGCGTGCAATAATGTAACAAAATAACAAAGTAAAAACGGAAAATAGCAAAGTAAAAAGAAAGAATGTTTAGTAAGATTTTTAATCAATGAGAATTGGAAGTTGGGGTTATGTCACCTATATTTTCATAAGCAATGCCTAACCCATAGCCTTTTGCTTCTTCATTCCTAACTTACCACCTTCAATATGCAACACTTCCAAATCAAAATTTCAAATCAATCTCCTCTTTTACACGCCTAGGGTTTAGTAACTCATAATCACCTAGATCCTCATCGTCCGGATTTGTTGCTCGCCCAGGATTATCAATATTCTGTTGATGCACTTGAGCGGCGGCCAGAGCAGCTAGTCTAGCCTGTTTCTATTGAGCAGCCCTTCTTTTAATTTCCTGTTGAGCCTCCATTCTGCCAATACGATGTGGTTCAGAATTGAAAGGTAATAATGGTTGACCAGAACTTCGAGTATGGGGCATGCACTGGATAAAAACCTGCAGAAAACAAAAACAACAACTAAAAGTAAAGTACGAGAATCTTTGACCAAAGGGTCTAGTAATTATCACAAACTTAGTAGACAACCGTATTCCCCGGCAACGGCGCCAATTTTTGATAACGCTCAAACTACAGCTCTCGTAAGAGTGTAAGCGGTCGTTGTCAAATATAGAACCCAACTGGGTTGGGTGTCGAATCCCACAGAGAATACTTGGTCACTAAGTAAGCAACGATTATAAAAATTTTGGTGAAAGTTTCATAAAAAGGAGGGATTTTGTAGCGTGCACTAATGTAACAAAATAACAAAGTAAAAATGGAAAATAGCAAAGTAAAAAGAAAGAATGTTTAGTAAGATTTTTAATCAATGAGAATTGGAAGTTGGGGTTATGTCCACCTTATGAGTTATACGTATCTATAGGCTATGAGTTATGCAGAATTCAGACATGCATGTGCTTATAGAGAATTGTATTCTATGGTAAATCCAAGAGTCTTTCGACCATCAAGGATTATTTCACTTTAACTCTTTCGAGGTTAAAGCGTATCTAACGGTACAAATTCTCCAAGAGGTTAATCCAGTTACGGCACTAACTTTTTAACAGGGGTTGGTGCCCTATTACCTTGACATTATCTCTTTTCCAGACATATAACTTTTCTTTCGAACAAGTTAATGCTATACTGGCGGATTCTATATGTTTGCAACCACAAGAATTTATACTAAGATGAAGAGAGTAATGATATAAGCAGCATACGTGTCAAGAATTCACAAACTCATAGCAATAGATAGTATCTCAAAAGGCTTCCATAACCCCAACAGAGATGTTTAGCTACTAGGTTACTGCATACTTGTCCTAATCCTACTAAGTTACTGTTGATCCCCCAAGTCTTTAGAAATGTTGTTCTTGCCTAGGACAAGTTCTCCATGCATCACTTTTAGTCCACAAGCTTCCAGAAGCTGCCTTCCTTCTTACGTGAAGTTTCCTTTGGTGTCCAATTTCCATAAAATGTTGAAATCTTCATCATTTATACCTGAAAACTTGCTAATCACATTGGTTAGCTCACTTATAGGAAAAAGGACTAAAAGTGCAGGAATTATATATTTTGTCCTCAAAACTTAGCTAAAATATGGGTAAATTATAGTACTTTAGGCGTGTAAATACGCCTAACATCAACACCCCACACTTAAAGCTTTGTTCGTTCTCGAACAAGATATCATGTCCATGTAAACATCTACTTGGTATTTCACAGTAACAGCACAAAATGTTCAATCAATACAGGCACGACAATCATTAACAAAGAGTAGTTTTCTGATCACTACTAGAAACAATTTAACCTTTAACATAGACTCATGATGATGGTTAATTTGTATCCACAAGTTTAGGCACAAAGAATCATACACGACTACCCAAAAATCATCAACCATGTGTGTCTCACATAAATTATCACCTATAATCACTCACAAGTATTGCATTTTTCGAAACATGGGTATAAGATTTTCCTTGCTCTCACTCTCACAAAGAATTCATATGTTGCAACTGCTGACCATAGGCTTGCCCTTAGTGTAATGCTCTACTAATATCAGAATGCTAAGCTTAGGGTCAAATAGGTCTTTTACAGGTTGTAATGTAGGCTAAGGGACGGGTAGGACTATTTTGGCCAGAAATAGTGACTATGTTCCTAAGCGCTTATATACATCACATTATGCCATTTATGCTTTCTTTCAAACAACCTTTCTACTTTCTTTTATTCTACCACCCTTTCTCACCTCTTTTGTTTTTCAATTTTGAACAGAATTAACTTTTTATTTTTCTTTTCCTTTTTCATTTCATAACACACCTCTTATGATATCAATTAGTTTTCATAACAAATTCAAGCACCAATATATTCTAAGGCACTATTCTCACCCAATTTCCTCTTATTTTGTCACATTACTTTACAATTTAAAGCACTTAGGAATTTGGATCAAATTATGGTCTTGAAAAAAATGGATTAGGCTTACATATGAGGTTGTCAAAGAAAAATAGGCTTAAGGCTCAAAGGGGGCTATCTAGGATGATGTCCATGGATAGATAAAATGAAGGTAAACAATCATAGGTTGCCAAAGAAATGCCTAAATCATCTCCTAAATTCACACTCTTTATTTCGCTATACATACATACCAGGCAAGTTCTAGCATCAGGCACAAACATAGAATATACTATCATCTCACACACACAAGGCACATGGTCGACTTTATTTGGATGTAGTATAGACTCTTGACCCAACAGATGAAGGAACTGAACCACACAATTATCACATAGTGAGTCACAATTAGAGCCTAAACATCTCAATAGTAATGATTTTAGCAGAAACTCTTGTTATAATACCATGCTGCCCCTCGGAACAATTTCATGCAAAGTTAAAAAAAAAATTTAACTACTAAAAAAAACAAAACAAACAAACATAAATGAATGCAAATTCAGATAAAGAAGTTTAGCATGCAAATACCAGCACCCCACACTTAGACGGGACACACTGCCCTCAGTGGAAAATAAATAAAAAGAACCTGGTTACTCGTACTCCTCCTCTATGTCTAGGGTCATACCCCCTTCGTCGGAATCATCATCAGAGTCGTCGCCATCATATTTCTCCTCCACGTCGGAGTTTGGCATTCGACGATCATCATCGGTTAGCACATCGTCATCAAGAGATTCCTCAAAGTACATACCTACTCCACACATTTGCCTTGCATACTCATTCATTGGGTAGTCATAATCCAGCTGTTGGAGCTCTGCAGTAGTTGGAACACAAACTCTGGTCATCATGGTGAACCGAGTCATTCCATAAAGATGGCAAAAGAAACTCTCATCCCGAGCATGCCTTTCCGCAGTGGTAAGGTTGACGCCATGCGTGGTTTCAGCATCTTTAACCTTTGTGAGGTCAACCCTCTTTGGGTTGTGTGGAAGTTTATGATCAGCCGATTCCTCTTCGATGTCCTCCTTCCTCAATATTGCCGTCAACAGATTGCCAAAGCTGAAGTGGGACCTCTTGTGTAGCCTGGCCTTTCGCATTGTAGATCGAATAATTGCCCCAATGTTGATAGGAACATTCGTCATCAATGCATATACCAAGCACACGCTATCTCATGTAATCTTCGTGTACTGGGTCCCTGGAATCAGACAAGATTTGACTATTCGCATCCATATCCGAGCTTCCCTACTCAAGAAAGCATATGGGAAGGTGTTGTGCCGATCGGTGTCCTTGTATCTGCTCCATCGTGCCATAGATCTTGTTCTGCATAATGTGTATCTAATTTTCCTGTACGGAGGTCTGTTATACAGATCTTTGAGTGGTGATGGATCAACATACGGCAAACCCAGATAGGAGTTGAAGAACTCTGCATTTAGTTGCAGAACTTGGCCCCGAATCTTTGCTTCACTCCCTGTAGTTTTCGGTGACCATTTGGCATAGAATTCATGTGTTAAATCAAGATTGCACTCTCCCATATCTCGGAAGATGAAATCAAGATGTAACGCCATTATCTTAGCCAACATACGGGGTTCTTTCTTTGCTAGGCTTTCCTTGTGTATCAACTCCACATGAACATATTTTTTCTCTTTATTTTTCCTATACCACTCCTTTCCTTCATCCTCGAGGACCCATTTAATTCCAAACATGCGGCAAGGTATTTGCAGAGAGGAGGATTCTCCTTGCTCTTTTCGTCCCCTTTTTTGGCCTTTTTGTGAAGTGGTTGCTTTTTCTTTTCCTTGTCTTGGTTTTGGTGCCATTGTACCTGAGATTAAAATAATAGTCATGTTAGCTTCATCTCGATGGATACAATCAATAAACAAGCAGTAGTGGCACCACCCCACACTTAGTTTGTTTGTACAAACTAGTGAAGTGAACGATTTCGATTACTCAGATTTCATCGATATACGTTTAGGTGTTATGTTCCAACAATATAATCAGTGCAGTCATACTTTTTGGATCATCTTAAATATCCTTTCTCAATTCTAGATCATGTAATCTTGGCAATGCTGTCATGTTTTGAACTACTGCATCACTTTGAATACAACTACTACATGGATATTGTATCAATTTATCACAACATCTTATGTTTGTAGTTATCCTTGATTTTCATCGCAAGAAACAAGTCATTCAAGAAATCTTTCAAGTTACAAGGTTATGCAATGTTCTAGACTATGTCAATTCCGCAAAAGTATGACAGTGTACCAAAATCAAATACAAGTTGGAAACAAGTCAAGAGCATCCTTACGTATTCTTTCACTCACATAGTTTCACCACAACAAATCAACTATATTCAAATCATCAATACTACTTCAAGATTAAACAATTCATTATAGATGTAGTAGTGTATTACTTACGGAATATAAAAGAAGAACAAAGAAGTACTTACTTGGTTGATGGCCTAGGAAGATGTTCTTGAAAAGTAAAAGAGCAAAGGGAAAATTTTTGAGAGAATTTGGAGAGGTAGGCGGCGCTTTAGGGTGGAATTGCAATGTGTTTTTGATTTAAGACTAAGGTTCTATTTATAGGACAAGCTTGGGTCGGGTTTTGACCCATTTGGAATCGGATTTGGAGACCAAAAGTGACCATAGGCGGCGCCTAATGCTTTGCCTATGCTTGGCATAGGCGGCGCCTTTTGCAAAGCATTGTTGAGCATAGGCGGCACCTATGCTATGGCATTGTTAGGCATAGGCGGAGCCTATGCCATGACATATAAGATTCAGAGACAAAATGCTTTTGCATAGGCGGCACCTATGCTATGGCATTGTTGAGAAAAGGCGGTGCCTATGCTATGGCACTTTAGAATCCGAGAGCTTAGGCCATAGCATAGGCCTTGCCTTGTTCGTGGCCTAGATTTACATAGGCCGTACCTTGTTCTTTGCCTATATTTTCATAAGCAATGCCTAACCCATGGCCTTTTGCTTCTTCATTCCTAACTTACCACCTTCAATATGCAACACTTCCAAATCAAAATTTGAAAGCAATCTCCTCTTTTACACCTCTTGCACCTACATTTACTCAAAAACAACAAAAATGATTAGAACGATGGGTTGCCTCCCATCAAGCGCCTTAGTTTTGGTCGTGGCTCGACAAAATCCTAGGAAAACAAAAACAAAAACAAAAACAAAAAAAACAATTAAAAATGATGGGTTGCCTCCCATCAAGCGCTTGATTTATTGTCGCAGCACGACATAGCTATCTCGATTACTTAGACTTCATCGAGATAGATGGTGGATCATTTTCTGAATGGATTCAGACGACAATGAAGCTTTCTTGTAGGCATGCAATCTTCTTCGAGATGACCCTTGTGCATACATATCCCAGGCGGGATACCAATTGTATCATTAATAGTCCAACCCATAGCTCTCTTGTATCTCTTCAGAGCAGAGATGAGATCCTCTACGTGTTGTTCACTTAACTTATCCGCCACACTCACCGAAAGTGTATCTCCACTTCCCAAGAACGCATACCTTAGATAATTGGGGAGCTCTTTCGATTCTAGCACTGGGGGCTCTTCAATGGAAGTCTTTGCTGTTGGTGACGGTTGATCCTTAAGATCAAGGTCCTGCTGCTTAGGAGTATGAGAATAGTATCCTATTTCTGTTAGAGAACACATAGTTTCTTTATGTTCTTGAGCCTCCTCATGCTCAAAATTCAGCAGCTCATCAAATAGTGACTCATCAGTAAGCTACTTTTCTACAGATAATTCTTTGTCATCCTTATAATTAACTGTAGCTACAGAGAACACATCCATATCTTCAGGTTGCTTCATTGCTTTGCATACATCAAAACGGACCACTTCGTCATTCAACCAAAATAAAAGCTCATTAGCTCTCATGTCAATAAACACACTTCCAGTTATGAGGAAAGGGCATCCCAAGATTATAGGAGCTTCAGAATCCACCTCACAATCCAGAATAACAAAGTCAGCAGGAAAAATGAAGGAAGAAACCTTCACCAACACTTCATTCAAGATACCCACAGGTCATTTTACTGACCTATCTGCCATCACGAGCCGCATATTGGTTAGTGTAGGGTCGCCCAACCCCAACTTTCTGTAGATGGATAGCGGCATCAAGTTGATGCTAGCTCCCAAATCGCACAATGCCTTAGCAAAATCCAATGATCCAATCGTGCAAGGAATAGTAAAAGCACCAGGATCTGCCTTTTTCTGAACTAGTGATCTTGTAGCGATTGCACTGCAATGATGAACATTATCTGCCAGCTCATAGCTTACTTCCCGCTTCTTTGTTAAAAGGTCCTTCATGAATTTAGCGTACCCAGGCATCTGTTCCAGTGCCTCCACCAAAGGAACATTAATAGTCAGCTGCTTCAACATCGTCATGAATTTACTGAACCTTGTATCATCCGCCTTCTTCTTTAGTCTCTGCGGAAAAGGTGGTGGTGGAAGGGGAATCATTTTCTCCACCACTTTCTTTTTATCTTGCTTCTGATTATCAGCCTTTTTAGGTGTGTCATCAGCTTTTTTCTTCAATGTCTGAGGAAAAGGTGGGGGTGGAAGAGGAATAGTTTTCTCATGAATGCTCTTATTCAGATTTTCAGCTTCTACAAAATCATCACAATCTGCATCAATAACATTATCCGCTATATCATCAACTACCTGCTTGCCTTTGGACGGATTTTCCAATACTTTACCACTCCTGGTATTAATCGCCATACATGATCCATCATTCCTCGGATTTTGCACAGTGTCACTAGGTAAAGTGCCAGCTTTTCTTTGGTTGATTGTCGCTGATAGTTGACTCAATTGTTGCTCCAGCTGTTTTAATGAAGTGGAATGCGTGTCAACCAATTGCTTCATTGAGGACAAATCTTTTATTACCTCAGTTACTCCCGTGCTGGTTGCCTCCACTCCTCTCAACAGCTTAGCCATCATATCTTTCATAGACATATTTCCAGAACCAGATACAGCGGCATCACATCTTCCAGGAGGAACATACAAACCACTCCTGTCATTCTTGTTCTTCCAACTACCTTGATCACGGTCCTTGGTTCCCGATTTATCATAATAGTTCCGACCTTGGTTTCCTTGGGCATTGCCTCAGAAACCCCCCTGATTATTCAAGTAGTTAGCTTCTTCTTTAGAATCGGATTCACCTCTTGCCTGTGACACAACAGATTTGACTTTTTCGGTCTTCCCTGATAATAAGTGCTTGGTAAGAAGATCCATCTGTGTTTTTATGTGTGCCATATCTTGATCGCGTTCCTCCTCTCTTCGCCTTTGTTCTGCAGTCATGCCAATAGATATAGTAGAGCTTGTTACCTCAGAATCCCTGGTATGCCAAGCTCTACTCTGCTTTGTCATATGATCTAGAATATCACTTTCCTGAATAAAAGTAAGGTCCATGAATGACCCTCCTGCAGCATTATCAACCACTAGCTTAGTCACCGAATTCAAAGACCTGTATAATATCTCCATCAAGTGGACATTGGTCATATGATGATTTGGGCACCTCATCAGCTTCGTCTTGAACCTCTCCCATCTTTCGTGAATAGCTTCAGGTTGAAGCTATCAAAAGTTGCTGATTTCATCTCTCAACTGTGCTCTCTTAGATGGCGGAAAGAATCTTTCTAGGAAAGTGTCTTTCAATTGCCTCCAATTAGTGATAGAATCAAGAGTCAGCCCATTCAACCATAGAGTTGCCTCCCCAGATAGAGACAATGGAAATAAGCGCAACCGAATTGCATTCTGTCCAACGCCAGGATTGTCGAATGACTTGCATGTAGAAATAAAGTTAATCAGATGCATATTCGGATCATCGCCTGCTAGTCCACCGAATAATCCCTTGAGTTGCAATAACTGAATCATGGTGATCGTGATGTTGAACTTGGCTCTGAGTGCCAATGGCGGAGAAATAATGGCTCCTGTGGCACCAGCTCCGTCAAGATCATCATCATCATCATCGAATGGTATGGCTCGGCGTTCAGGCCTGAACCTAGCTTGACGATCTCTTCTGTTGGCTGGTGTCGCCATCTCAGCATCACACCTAGGGTTTAGTAACTCATCATCACCTAGATCCTCATCGTCAGGATTTGTTGCTCGCCCAGTATTATCAATATTCTGTTGATGCACTTGTGCGGCGGCCAGAGCAGCTAGTCTAGCCTGTTCCTATTGAGCAACCCTTCTTTCAATTTCCTGTTGAGCCTCCATTCTGCCAATACGATGTGGTTCAGGATTGAAAGGTAATAATGGTTGACCAGAACTTCGAGTATGGGGCATGCACTGGATAAAAACCTGCAGAAAACAAAAACAACAACTAAAAGTAAAGTACGAGAATCTTTGACAAAAGGGTCTAGTAATTATCACAAACTTAGTAGACAACCGTATTCCCCAGCAACGGCACCAATTTTTGATAACGCTCAAACTACAGCTCTCGTAAGAGTGTAAGCGATCGTTGTCAAATATAGAACCCAACTGGGTTGGGTGTCAAATCCCATAGAGAATACTTGGTCACTAAGTAAGCAACGATTATTAGACTTTTGGTGAAAGTTTCGTAAAAATGAGGGATTTTGTAGCATGCACTAATGTAACAAAATAACAAAGTAAAAATAGAAAATAGCAAAGTAAAAAGAAAGAATGTTTAGTAAGATTTTTAATCAATGAGAATTGGAAGTTGGGGTTATGTCCACCTTATGAGTTATACGTATCTATTGGCTATGAGTTATGCAGAATTCAGACATGCATGTGCTTATAGAGAATTGTATTCTATGGTAAATCCAAGCGTCTTTCGACCATCAAGGATTATTTCACTTTAACTCTTTCGAGCTTAAAGCGTATCTAATGGTACAAATTCTCTAAGAGGTTAATCCAGTTACGGCACTAACTTTTTAACAGGGGTTGGTGCCCTATTACCTTGACATTATCTCTTTTCCAAACATATAACTTTTCTTTCGAACAAGTTAATGCTATACTGGCGTATTCTATATGTTTGCAACCACAAGAATTTATATTAAGATGAAGAGAGTAATGATATTAGCAGCATACGTGTCAAGAATTCACAAACTCATAGCAATATATAGTATCTCATAAGGCTTCCATAACCCCAACACAGAAGTGTAGCTACTCATGATTGCAACGGAGATCACAATAAACATCATCATGATCTCACGTTGGTCACAAGGGTCGTGCTTTCTCTGTCAGAAAGTGTAACGTGAATTAGGATCAAACGTTGAATGAAAAATACTTGAATTAATTAATGAGTGAATAAGAATTTATTAGAATGGGAAGGAATAGAAGGGGGAATAAGAAGAGAATGCTGAAAAGTTTCAGCAAAATAGGGTTTATATAACATCCATATCCTAGTCCTATTGAAATAGGGTTTTTATCCATATCCTTGTCCTACTAGGTTACTGCATACTTGTCCTAATCCTACTAAGTTACTGCTGATCCTCCAAGTCTTTAGAAATGCTGTTTTTGCCTGGGAAATGTTCTCCATGCATCACTTTTAGTCCACAAGCTTCCAGAAGCTGCCTTCCTTCTTACGTGAAGTTTCCTTTGGCGTCCAATTTCCGTAAAATGCTGAAATCTTCATCATTTATACCTGAAAACTTGCTAATCACATTGGTTAGCTCACTTACAGGAAAAAGGACTAAAAGTGCAGGAATTATATATTTTGTCCTCAAAACTTAGCTAAAATATAGGTAAATTATAGTACTTTAGGCGTGTAAATACGTCTAACATCAACACCCCACACTTAAAGCTTTGTTCATTCTCGAACAAGATATCATGTCCATGTAAACATCTACTTGGTATTTCACAGTAACAGCACACAATGTTCAATTAAGACAGGCACGACAATCATTAACAAAGAGTAGTTTTCTGATCACTACTAGAAACAATTTAACCTTTAACATAGACTCATGATGATGGTTAATTCGTATCCACAAGTTAAGGCACAAAGAATCATACACGACTACCCAAAAATCATCAACCTTGTGTGTCTCACATAAATTATCACCCATAATCACTCACAAGTATTGCATTTTTCGAAACATGGGTATAAGATTTTCCTTGCTCTCACTCTCACAAAGAATTCATATGTTGCAACTGCTGATCATAGGCTTGCCCTTAGTGTAATGCTCTACTAATATCAGAATGCTAAGCTTAGGATCAAATAGGTCTTTTACAGGTTGTAATGTCGGCTAAGGGACGGGTAGGACTATTTTGGTCAGAAATAGTGACTATGTTCCTAAGCGCTTTAATACATCACATTATGCCATTTATTCTTTCTTTCAAACAACCTTTCTACTTTCTTTTATTCTACCACCCTTTCTCACCTCTTTTGTTTTTCAATTTTGAATAGAATTAACTTTTTATTTTTCTTTTCCTTTTTCTTTTCATAACACACCTCTTATGATAGCAATTAGTTTTCATAACAAATTCAAGCACCAATACATTCTAAGGCACTATTCTCACCCAATTTCCTCTTATTTTGTCACATTACTTTACAATTTAAAGCACTTAGGAATTTGGATCAAATTATGGTCTTGAAAAAAAATGGATTAGGCTTACATATGAGGTTGTCAAAGAAAAATAGGCTTAAGGCTCAAAGGGGGTTATCTTGGATGATGTCCATGGGTAGATAAAATGAAGGTAAACAATCATAGGTTGCCAAAGAAATGCCTAACTCATCTCCTAAATTCACACTCTTTATTTCGCTTTACATACATACTAGGCAAGTTCTAGAATCAGCCACAAACATAGAATATACTATCATCTCACACACACAAGGCACATGGTCGACTTTATTTGGATGTAGTATAGACTCTTGACCCAACAGATGAAGGAACTGAACCACACAATTATCACATAGTGAGTCACAATTAGAGCTTAAACATCTCAATAGTAATGATTTTAGCAGAAACTCTTGTTATAATACCATGCTGCCCCTCAGAACAATTTCATGCAAAGTTAAAAAAAAAATTTAACTACTAAAAAAACCAAAAAAAAACAAAACAAACAAACATAAATGAATGCAAATGCAGATAAAGAAGTTTAGCATGCAAATACCAGCACCCCACACTTAGATGGGACACACTGCCCTTAGTGGAAAATAAATAAGAAGAACCTGGTTAGTCGAACTCCTCCTCTATGTCAGGGGTCATACCCCCTTCGTTGAAATCATCATCAGAGTCGTCGCCATCAGAGTTCTCCTCCACATCGAAGTCTGGCATTCGACGATCATCATCGGTTGGCACATCGTCATCAAGAGGTTCCTCAAAGTACACACCTACTCCACACATTTGCCTTGCATGCTCATTCATTGGGTAGTCATAATCTAGCTGTTGGAGCTCTTCATCAGTTGGAACATGACCTCTGCTCATCATGGTGAACCGAGTCATTCCATAAAGATGACAAAAGAAACTCTCATCCCGAGCATGCCTTTCCGCAGTGGTAAGGTTGACGCCATGCGTGGTTTTCGCATCTTTAACCTTTGTGAGGTTAACCCTCTTTGGGTTGTGTGGAAGTTTATGATCAGCCAGTTTCTCTTCGATGTCCTCCTTCCTCAATATTTCGTTCAACAAATTGCCAAAGCTGAAGTGGGACCTCTTGTGTAGCCTGGCCTTTCGCATTGTAGATCGAATAATTGCCCCAATGTTGATAGGAACATTCGTCATCAACGCATATACCAAGAACACTCTATCTCGTGAAATCTTCGTGTACTGGGTCCCTGGAATCAGACAAGAGTTGACTATTCGCATCCATATCCGAGCTTCTCTATTCAAGGAAGCATATGGGAAGGTGTTATGCCAACCGGTGTCCTTGTGTCTGCTCCATCGTGCCATAGATCTTGTTCCACACAATGTGTATCTAATTTGCCTGTACGGAGGTCTGTTATACAGCTCTTTGAGTGGTGATGGATCAACAGACGGCAAACCCAGAAAGGAGTTGAAGAACTCCGCATTTAGTTGCAGAACTTGGCCCCAAATCTTTACTTCACTTCCTGTAGTTTTCGGTGACCAGTTGTCATAGAATTCACGTGTTAAATCAAGATTCCACTCTCCCATATCTCGAAAGATGAAATCAAGATGTAACGCCATTATCTTAGCCAACATACGGGGTTCTTTCTTTGCTAGGCTTTCCTTGTGTATCAACTCTACATGAACATATTTTTTCTCTTTATTGTTCCTATACCACTCCTTTCCTTCCTCCTCGAGGACCCATTTAATTCCAAACATGTGACGAGGTATTTGCAGCGAGGAGGATTCTCCTTGCTCTTTTCGTCCCCTTTTTTGGCCTTTTTGTGAAGTGGTTGCTTTTTCTTTCCCTTGTCTTGGTTTTGGTGCCATTGTACCTGAGATTAAAATAATAGTTATGTTAGCTTCATATCGATGGATACAATCAATAAACAAGCAGTAGGGGCACCACCCCACACTTAGTTTGTTTGTACGAACTAGTGAAGTGAACGATGTCGATTACTCAGATTTCATCGATATACGTTTAGGTGTTATGTTCCAATAATATAATCAGTGCATTCATACTTTTCGGATCATCTTAACTATCCTTTATTAATTCTAGATCATGTAATCTTGGAAATGCTTTCATGTTTTGAACTACTGCATCACTTTGAATACAACTACTACATGGATATTGTATCAATTTATCACAACATCTTATGTTTGTAGTTATCCTTGATTTTAATCGCAAGAAACAAGTCATTCAAGCAAGCTTTCAAGTTACAAGGTTATGCAATGTTCTAGACTATGTCAATTCCGCAAAAGTATGACAGTGTATCAAAATCAAATACAAGTTGGAAACAAGTCAAGAGCATCCTTACATATTCTTTAACTCACTTAGTTTCACCACAACAAATCAACCATATTCAAATCATCAATACTACTTCAAGATTAAACAATTCATTGTAGACGTAGTAGTGTAGTACTTATGGAATATAAAAGAAGAACAAAGAATTACTTACTTGGTTGATGGCCTAGGAAGATGTTCTTGAAAAGTAAAAGAGCAAAGGGAAAATTTTTGAGAGAATTTGGATAGGTAGGCGGCACTTTAGGGTGGAATTACAATGTGTTTTTGATTTAAGACTAAGTTTCTATTTATAGGACAAGCTTGGGTCGGGTTTTGACCCATTTGGAATCGGATTTGGAGACCAAAAGTGACAATAGGCGGCGCCTAATGCTTTGCCTATGCTTGGCATAGGCGGCGCCTTTTGCAAAACATTGTTGAGCATAGGTGGCGCCTATGCTATGGCATTGTTAGGCATAGGCGGCGCCTATGCCATGGAATATGAGATTCAGAGACAAAATGCTTTTGCATAGGCGGCGCATATGCTATGGCATTGTTGAGCATAGCCGGCGCCTATGCTATGGCACTCTAGAATCCGAGAGCTTAGGCCATAGCATAGGCCTTGCCTTGTTCGTGGCCTAGATTTACATAGGCCGTGCCTTGTTCTTTGCCTATATTTTCATAAGCAATGCCTAACCCGTAGCCTTTTGCTTCTTCATTCCTAACTTACCACCTTCAATATGCAACACCTCCAAATCAAAATTTGAAACCAATCTCCTGTTTTACACGCCTAGGGTTTAGTAACTCATCATCACCTAGATCCTCATCGTCAGTATTTGTTGCTCGCCCAGGATTATCAATATTCTGTTGATGCACTTGAGAGGCGGCCAAAGCAGCTAGTCCAGCCTGTTCCTATTGAGCAGCCCTTCTTTTAATTTCCTGTTGAGCCTCTATTCTGCCAATACGATGTGGTTCAGGATTGAAAGGTAATAGTAGTTGACCAGAACTTCGAGTATGGGGCATGCACTGGATAAAAACCTGCAGAAAATAAAAACAACAACTAAAAGTAAAGTACGAGAATCTTTGACCAAAGGGTCTAGTAATTATCACAAACTTAGTAGACAATCGTATTCCCCGGCAACGGCGCCAATTTTTGATAACGCTCAAACTACAGCTCTCGTAAGAGCGTAAGCGGTCGTTGTCAAATATAGAACCCAACTGGGTTGGGTGTCGAATCCCACAGAGAATACTTGGTCACTAAGTAAGCAACGATTATTAGTATTTTGGTGAAAGTTTCGTAAAAAGGGGGGATTTTGTAGCGTGCAATAATGTAACAAAATAAAAAAGTAAAAACGGAAAATAGCAAAGTAAAAAGAAAGAATGTTTAGTAAGATTTTTAATCAATGAGAATTGGAAGTTGGGGTTATGTCCACCTTATGAGTTATACGTATCTATTGGCTATGAGTTATGCAGAATTCAGACATGCATGTGCTTATAGAGAATTGTATTCTATGGTAAATCCAGGCGTCTTTCGACCATCAAGGATTATTTCACTTTAACTCTTTCGAGCTTAAAGCGTATCTAACGGTACAAATTCTCCAAGAGGTTAATCCAGTTACGGCACTAACTTTTTAATAGGGGTTGGTGCCCTATTACCTTGACATTATCTCTTTTCCATACATATAACTTTTCTTTCGAACAAGTTAATGCTATACTGGCGTATTCTATATATTTGCAACCACAAGAATTTATATTAAGATGAAGAGAGTATTGATATAAGCAGCATACGTGTCAAGAATTCACAAACTCATAGCAATAGATAGTATCTCATAAGGCTTCCATAACCCCAACAGAGAAGTTTAGCTACTCATGATTGCAACGGAGATCACAATAAACATCATCATGATCTTACGTTGGTCACAAGGGCCGTGATTTGTCTGTCAGAAAGTGTAACGTGAATTAGGATCAAACGTTGAATGAAAAAGACTTGAATTAATTAATGAGTGAATAAGAATTTATTAGAATGGGAAGGAATAGAAGGGGGAATAAGAAGAGAATGCTGAAAAGTTTGGTGTATGTTACTAACTTCATTCTAGAAGCCTTGATTTGGTGTATGTTACTATAAAAAAAAAATTCCTTTATCAGTTTGGTTAATTGGTTTACTTATCAAGGCTGAGCCACGATAAGTGGCATTATGATCCTTTTTTGAGTCGTCACAAAAAATAAGAAACAATGACACTTAAAAAAAGGGAAAAACATTATTACATAAAGTGAGGGGAAAAGGGATTTATTTGGTACATGTATGGTTATTTTTCAAAGATCAAATTTTGTGCTAAGAATATGTAATGAAATTTTTTAATATTGTATATTATATTTAGCTTAAAAATGACTATGAAAGATAATTGTAATGACTTAAACTATCGTTATTTGTGAAAATAGATTGAAAAAATTTTAGATTCTAAAAAAAATTAGGGCCTGAGCCAGTTGGGTTAAGAAGCCCAATACGGGACTGGGTTGCACTACTAGTAACCACTGCAGTAGTTGGATAACTGCTACTGATAAAAGTTTAACTTCATGCTAAAAAGCAGTGTGTCCGGGAAGTCTTTAAAAACTCTCTTTCTTTTTATTTTCATAGGCCACCCCATTCCTCCAGAAATACTATGAAAAAACCTATATCCCCAACTATGAGATTTGAAAGGTCAAGGTTCTTGAGAGTGATTTCGAGACGTACCCGGAGGGAACCCGACATAGAAGTATGTCTAGCGCGAGAGAGACAACTCACTCCTCTTAGTAGCAACATGTTTTTCCTAAGAGGTAAGTTAGATTTTAATTATAGCAACTAGACTTGGGCGAGATGCATTTCATATTAATAGTAATGCCAATAATATCATGCATTAGCCTTCGGACCGGAGTTGGATGACTGGAAATGTTTAAAAATTTGGATAGACTTGATTATATTGAATTACTTAATGTTATAATTGTGCTTGTAAGGGATAAGAAATGGATAGGAAGACAAAACAAATATGCATAGGGCATCATCTTTCAGGTTTTGAATATCGTGAAACTTTGAATGAGATAGTGTGAAATGGTAAAACATGAAAGTTAACATGACTCGACTAATATATAAATGCTTTAAATGTCTAAATTGCATTGCGGAATTTCATACAATTTTAACACCTTAATAGTTATGATGGATGTTTTCTTGAGTTTAGAAGACGACATAGTGCATAAAATAATATTAAGATGAGATAGTGAGTAAAAAGATATTAAGGTCAGCTGGTTTGCAGAGTTGGCATTGCTTGCCTTCTCGTCGTGATCAATGCTTTTTGGATCTTAGAAAGTAATGTGTGAAAATCTTGAGGTTGGAATATTGTTATATGGAGAGTGTATAATAATGTGAAGTTGTGCCCATAAGGGTGTTTGGTAAGTGGTGAGTGTGATATGTTTGTATGTAACGATTAAGGTTAATGATCAAAAGGGTCAGGCGATAGTGTCACATTTAGATTTTTGTGGCTTCGTACTTTTTGTGATTAATACATCTATGATTGCTTACTAGCATACTTGTGATTTGATGACTGCATTAAATTTTTATTGTATTATGATAAGGTGTTGAGATGATGAGTCGGGGACCATGTTGATTCAATAAGACAAGATATGATAATTGGTTAGGTAGTGGTTCGGATAGGCTTGTTGTGATATAGATCGAGTACCACACTGGTACAAATATGATGATGATGTTGAGAAGGGTAAAAGATGATGCACACATCTTGCATTCATGCATTTATTTATGTGTTTGGATGTTATTGTTTATTACTAGTTTAGTCAACGTGTGCAGAGGCGGCTCAAGCATTTGGTGGCCTAAGGCGGAAATCAAATGGAGACCTTAAATTTAAAAATAAAATAATTTTTTTAATAAACTCTTTTTTCAAAATTATATAATAGATTTTTTCTGATTATTTATTTTTAAGTAATAATATAATTAATGCATTTAATATTTTTGAAACATAGTACTTTAGATATATGAACTTCTGATAATTCTTTCCTCTTATATAAAAAATTTATTTTTTCTATAAATAATATTTAATTTAAAAAAAAAATTATAATATATTATCATAAAAATGAGGATCCTCAAATTTGGGGGTCTAAGGCGACCACCAATTTTTTTATAAGGTAGAGCTGCTCCTGAACGTGCGTTGCACGTGTACATAGCAATTTACTTTAAACGAAATATAATATCTCTTCTTTGATTGAAACAATCAGTGCACTATAACTCTTTATCAATTTTTAACCCAGATAAGTTGAAACCACTATTATGAGCTACTAATAGATATATGATGATGAATTTAAATGACAGTCAAGACTTTTGTATAAATGCCTGAAATTATTATGATTTCACAATCCTTAATAGACTTGATAATCTGAGGCATCAAAGTTGTCCCCAAAGTTACAAAACATAAGGACAAAATGCAGTTTCAATACACTACCTCTGAACATTAATGCCTGCAGACCAGTAGTTATAGTGCACCATCCACTCTATAGTTTGCCTATCTATTTCTAATTGCTCGAATTTCTTGTTGGCTTCTAAAGAATTCTCATGAAATTTGTGAGAGATTTAGATGCTTACATGGTTAAAAGTACGTTTAATCTCAGACAGAAAATAAGATCTACAAAAAGTATCAAACAATAAAAAAATCAACAAAAGCCAACTAATTCTAGAAAAATAACCTATTAATATAAAAATTTTATCTCCTAAAATAACTAATATTAAATATTTTGCAAGTCCTTCAATAGTTCTAAACTATGAACCGGGTAGTGAGACCCAGGTAGCTCTTGATATACTGCTAGAACACGATTGAACTCAAATTATGAACATTTTGTTAGATCAATACAATAGTGTCATGTGAAAGTTAACAAAAAACTCAAATGATGCGCATGTTGTTGGATCGATACAATATAGTGGCATGAAAAAGCTAACAAAGAAACATGATAATAAAGAAATATTATAAAAAAAACTCATAATTTATTAAGTTGATTTGGTCAATTGACCTTAAAAAATCTATTGAGAGAATAATTTTTCCTAAATAAGACTTGGGTATGTATTACATTGTGTACTAAAGGATTTCAACTAAAACAAATCAAAAATATTTTCCTCCAAGAAAGGAATTCCCTTATTTTAATATGGTAGATTTTATTTTTAGGCTATAAATTACTTATCATTTCTCAGTTTAATATTTTTAGACGTTTTTGGCTTCCATTTTTAGTTAAACTTTGTTTGTTTTCCTTTTGTTTAATTTAAAAATAACCTTTTTGGCTCTTTTTGTTTTTAGGTTTAGTTTTCTTTTGTTTTTTTCAAACGTTTTTTTGTTTCCTTTTCTAATTCTTTAGTTTTCTTTTATTTTTCAAACGTTTTTCTGTTTCCTTTTCTAATTCAACTTTGCCTTCTTTGATTTTTGTTAACCAATAATCTAAACGTAGGATTTCTAAAAGTTAAAAATTTAGTACATAATTCAAATAGGAAAATATTTAATAGCAAAAATTATTGTTGATTTTAAATTTCTAAAATCCAAAAAATTCTTAAATGGTAATTATATTTACTTTAGGATCTTTTAGTGAAGGACAGAAAGTTGCTCTTACTAGCCTCTTGGGCATTCAGTTTCGGCACCTCCATGTTAAGAGATACCAACTGGGACCAACTAGTCCCAATTGTGACGATCGAGATATCAATTAGAATTGACTAGATATTGTAGGAAAAAATTACTACTATATTGATATTGGATAGGAATTAATGATAGTAAGAGAGTTGTCACAAACACTGTGTCATGGCAAGCCACTGCTTTGAAAGCGATTTCGGTCCGACTCCGGTGCAAATTCTTCTACCCGATCGCTCCCCAAGGTTCCACAGCTACTTCCAAACACGTGCACTCATGGCTGGAAGTTTGGAGGTTGCCTAAACCAATTGCCCAAAATAATTCAAGAAGATAAAAGGACGAAGACTCTTTTCTTTTCCTTTCTATTTTTTGTATATTTCTTTTTTCCATAGGAGCTCTTTATATAGGATTTGAAAATGAGAAAGACGGGTGAACTTTAAAGGAATTAATGGTGAGTATTAATGGCATTAAAAAACCATTACTTTATGTTATATAATTTATGTTCTGAAGGAGATATGTTCACTTTCTTTATTACGTAGAAGTGTTCAACTCCTGAAACGTATGTTTTATTTGTTTTTTTTCTTTATTCATTGCATTATACAAATGCTCTAAGGAGCATTAACTCCACAATCCCCCACTAATGAAAAGATAAAGAATATGAATAAATTCTGGACAAAAGGAAGCAACATGTACTTAAGTGTCAATATCTTTCGATTTGAATTGACACGTAGTGATATGAGGCAACAACAAATATCCAAAAAGTGAAGTACTCTTGAACTGGATGAACATAAGTTGAGACCCCCACAACACATACCATATCCTTGATTTTAAGCAACCTCCGTGATACTATAAGGTGCTTTTATGGCCATGCACACAAACCTTGGGTCTCATGAGTGCTCTAGAAAGACAACCCAAGTCTTTCATAAAAAGGTGACCAACCTTTTACACTCATGTAGGTGATCCATCAAGTTTATATCATAGACCAACTTAAGGCTATGAATTATTAAGATAAAAAATGAGCTCAACCTTATAATACACTACCTCATGTCGTAGGGATAGGATATGTAGTGTTTATTGAAGGCCTATATGACTTCGTTTGACCCCAAATGGGTATCCACTATATTACCTCAATCCATGAGCTTTATCCCCATCCCCCTCGACGATTCAAGGACCATTTTCCTTGTCAAACCCTTGGTCATAGGATCCGTCAAATTTCTTTCGAACCTTACACATTCTAAGGAGATAACACCATGTTTCGACAGTTGTTTAAATACACAATGTCTAATGCGAATATGGCTCTTTTTTTCTTTGTATACACTATTTTTATCAATCCCAATTACCACTTGTGAATAACAATGTAAAGAAACTGATGACACTTGTCTTCCCCATAAAGGCACATCTGCCAAAAGATTTCTCAGCCATTCGACTTCTTGCCCTGCCAACTCGAGAGCAATGAATTCATATTCCATAGTAGAATATGCTATACAAGTCTGCTTTGAAGACTTTCATAAAATAGCACCTGCATCAAAGTAAACACATAGCCACTGGTCGAGCTAACTTCATCATTGTTAGTCACCCAGTTTGCATCACAAAAACCTTCTAACACAGCCGGAAATTTATTAAAATACAAACACATTCCATAGTACCTATTAAGTACCTTAACAAGCAATGAAGAGCATTCCAATGTTCACTACTGGGATTATAAATATATCTACTCAATCTACTAACAACATAAGCTATATCAGGCCGAGTATAGTTCATGAGAAATATTACACTCCCAATTATTTTAGCATATTCAGTTTGAGAAACACTGGAATCTCTATTCCTTTTCAAGTGTATGCTAGGATCATAAGAAGTCCTTACTGAAACTACATCAAAACAATCAAACCTTTTCAACATCTTTTCAATATAATGAGACTGACACAAAGAGAAACCATTAATAGTTCTTTTGATTTTTATTCCTAAAATCACATCAGCTTCTCCAAGGTCTTTCATTTCAAATTTAGAAAATGAAAATTTCTTAGTCTCATTTATAACGTTCACATTAAAGACAAAGATTAATATGTCATCCACGTATAAACATAAACTCACATAGTCTTATCCTATCATTTCAGAATAAACACAGGTATCGGATGAATTAACAACAAAGCCATTATCTATTAATGTGAAATTAAAATTTTCATACTACTACTTAGGTGTCTTCTTTGGTCTATATAAGGAATTTCTCAATTTGCATACTTTATCCTTTTGTTCTAGGACCACAAAATCCTCAGGTTAAGTCATAAAGAAGTATTATTTTACACATCACTAGGCACATCATTTTTCAAAGGGAAAACATACTCCAAAAAAATTTGGCATCTCTATATCCACAAATAGAATAATCATTTATTAACATAAATCTATATGCAATATTATTTTGAGCATAACCAATAAAGTCAGTGTCAAAAGTCTTAGAGCCTACATTTACCCATCTAAAATCAGGTAGATCAATCTTAGTCAAACACCCCACACTTTCAGAAATTTCAAGTTAGGGGCAAACTCTTTCCATAACTCATATAAGGTCTTGTCTAACTTTTCATGAGTGACTTTATTAAGAATATAGCATGCAGACAAGACAACTTTCCCCATATATAGTCAGGGAGATTCGATCTTAAAAGCATAGAATTCATTATTTGATCAACTTTAAAAATAAATTTAAGGCCTACTTTATTTAAAAGTTCTCTAGAAACTAAGTTTCTACGGAGAGAGGGAATATATAGAACATTGTTCAATACTGATGTTATACCAGAAATTAATTTAAGAGACATTTTTGTTTTACCCATAACTCCAGCAGTAGTGGAGGTACCATATAGACACACTCATCATCAAGGAACTCGACAAAGTCATGGAGCAACTCTTTATTGGTGCAGAAATGCCTTGAAGCCCCTATGTCCAACACCTAGTCATTTTTGTTAGACACCAGGTTCGTCTCGACGATTATAGCAATGATCATTTTATCACTCTCGACAAGATGAACTTGGACATTATTTTGTCCTCCTGTTTTCAGTTTTGCAAACTATCCCATATTTCTTTAGTAGATTTGTAAGTAAAAAATAAATCAAATAAAGTATTAGTCATATGACTCAATAAATGTCCTCTAGCATTTATGTTATCATTTTTAACCTTCTTTTTAGTAAATTCATCAGAATTCATAACAGTGTTAGAACCAGTAATAATGTTAGAACCATTATTAAACAAAATATAATCAACTTCTAATTGTTCTAAGAAAATCAAAAGTTTTTGTGACCAACATTTAAAATTATTTTGGTCTAATGGCTCAAAGTTTGATAAATTAGGAAAAAATTTGTTCAAAGCAACTTTGTTGGGAAGGGATACCTTAGTGGGGTCTTATTTGTGCTGAACATTGATCAAGAGATTGTCAATAATACAAATATTCCTAACTCTATTTATATTGTTGAGTCTATTAATTTATGGCATAGTAGGCTAGGTCATGTTAATATTGCTTCTATTAAAAGACTTATAAAAATGGGATTAATTCCTACATTAAATATTGATGATATTTCTAAATGTCTTGTGTGTGTAAAAGCAAAGCATGCTAAGAAACCTTTTAAATATGTTACTAGTAGAAAGACCGAATTGCTTGAACTAGTACATTCAGACTTAGCAGATTTTAAGAATACTATTATTAAAGGTGGAAATAAGTACTACATTACTTTTGTTGATGACTTTTATAGATACACTAAGGTATATCTCCTTAAGTCTAAAGATGAGGTTGAAAGCATGTTTTTAAAATTTAAAGTAGAAGTAGAAAATTAATTAGACAGGAAAATCAAGAGATTTAGATCTTACAGGGGTGGTGAATATAATACTAAAACTCTAGAAGATTTTTGTGAGAAAAATGGTATTATCTATGAGTTTAGTGCTCCTTATACTCCCCAACAAAATGGTGTAGCTGAACAAAGAACTATTTCTATTATTTATTTATTTATTTATTATTGCATTTTTGGGGGACTGTGAGATTTTTCGTTCATGAATGACAATGAATTCATTGCATTCATTTCTCTCCAATTAATTGTGTAGATTAAAATGCAAAGTAAAAAGACATACATTTTTTATTGAGATGAAATGAAACACTTTTGTTAAATGAGATAATAACTAATCTCATTTATTTCTTCACCAAAAATATTCATTTCCAAACCTATATAATTGTTTCTTCACTGGATGAATAAACAACATCCAAAGAACGATATACCATTTGCCTATTCTTGGCTTTCTCTCTTAATTGTTTTCTCATCATTGGTATTCTCTTCCTTGTGAATTTCTGGGCAATAGTTTGTGCAACTCCGAATTTCAAATTGTTGGGAAAAATACTACAATATTGATATTGGATAGGAATTAATGACAACAAGAGAGTTTTCAGAAACACTGTATCGCGACAATCCACTACCTTGAAAACGATTTCAGCCAGACTATAGTGCAAATCCTTCTATCTGGTCGCTCCCCAAGGTTCCACGGCAACTTTCAAACATGTTCACTCATGGCTGGAAGTTTGGAGGTTGCCTAAACAAATTGCCCAAAATAATTTAAGATGAGAAAAAGAGGAAGACTCTTTTCTTTTCCTTTCTAATTGTTGTATATTTCTTTTTTTATAGGAGCTTTTTATATAGGATTTGAAAGTGACAACGACAGGTGAAATTTGAAGGAATTAATGGTGATTATAAATGGCATTAAAAGGCTATTACTTTATGTTATAGAATTTATATTCTGAAGGAGATATGTTTACTTTCTTTATTATATAGAAGTGTTCAGCTCTTGAAACATATGTTTTATTTGCTTTTTTCTTTATTCATTGCATTATACAAATGCTCTAAGGATCATTAACTCCACAGATATCAGTTGGACTCAATCCGAGGATATGACATTGAGATGGCATGATAGAAAGGAAGAAAGTGAAATAGATTCCTAGATGCCTTGTAGCTTCCTACAAATTTGATATGGATGTTAACACACCTATTCGTACAAATTTACTCAACATTTGCTCTTGTAGATTAAATAATTGTCGAAGCATTTTCTACAATCATTACGACTGTAACTCTAGAACAAGGATGTTTAATCACTTATCCTTCAATCAAAATTACAAAATTAATTGTGATGACCTAAACTTTGGTGATATTTCTCTTTTATGTGTTTTAATCATTTTACCCTTTCTCGTAAGCTTTACATGTTGATTTTACGATTTGAAGATGGTTGGCATGGTTTTTGATGAGATAGAGTATAATTAGTGTAAGTTTACGGTCTTTTAGAGGCTTGAGAAGCCACATAGTCAACTTCGATTAATATTTGATGATTCAAGTATCGAATGGGAAAATGAACTATGCCGACAAATCCGAAATGTCAAATTTGTCTTTGTACCAAGGTTGGTTCAATTTTGAAATATTTATATCTTATTTTGATCTTTCATTTGGAACATAGTGAATAGGTCCCCGGAGGTTAATTTTTTGAAAATAACCCTTTTTTAGCAAATCCAACATCGCCATAAAGTCCAAAATATTGAAATTAGCCTAGAAGAATATATTATTACTCCTGTCAGCCATGAATGAATCACAAGGATCCATTCTAAGAATTCAAAACCATGCAAAATCAGCTAGTTCACAACTAATATCTAGTGCATGGATCCTTCTTTATGAACGCAGGTCTCCATTTGCAAATGCAGAGAAGGAATTCAACCTTTATTACAATTCTGAATGGCAATAGAGTCCTTCTTTGTAAACTTGATGAGGCTGTCACGAATGTGAAGGCTAATTTCTTAGCCGGTCAAACTATGACCCTCGTGATCGCAAGGTGGGGTCTGCTATTGCGATGATTAACTAAACAATATAAATACTTTATTTTTGTGGTTTTACTTTATTTTTAGATTCCCAAGCTTTGGAAAAGACAATTTTTGAGTGTTTCAACATTGAATTTCGTGTGGGTTTAAACATTTCTGAACTTTTTCAGATTAAGCTAAGTAGTTAATAAATAGGTAATTATGCTATGGGTTGGGGTAAATGATTATGAAATTTATATTTCAAGATTATTTTTATTATTATGTACCCATGTGGGGGCTATATTCTGTTGTTATTGGCTTGTGATATTGTAATGCCCCAAGAGTACACCCTGGGTTCTACATGGTGCTTACAGTCCCGAGGGACCACAAGCTAAGACATGAGCTGTTACCCGTTGTAATCACTGACTAAAACTGATAACAAGAGATCATGTATGGAAAACAATAGATATAATGCGATAAGGTTTTTAAGTTATAAATTTGATAAAGTCTACAAAACATTATTGTGGGAGCTATCATCTAACTGACATATCCCAATGAGCAATTTAGGGGCCAACCTGTAACCCCAGTTGGAAGGCTGTCAGTACCGTGCCATGGTTACTAACACTGGCTGTGTAAAACCATTAAAGTGTTGTCCCAAAGGACTAAGGGTTACCCCCAACTGGCAGGTACCCATATGAGATCAACCCTTAACTGGCAGGTTAACATCTTAACCTACGTTGGCTACATAGTTATGGAATGTGAGGACTTCTACTAAAGGTAACACCCACAACTAGTAGGTGATCCCCCATCTTTGGATTCACTCGATGCTAAATCCTACTCCCAACTAAACTGACTCAGAATATTGAACTGCTCTAAGATTAACTAATTATGATATGTAACTGAACTGATGACACTCTTAATTTATCTGAAACTATTCTGAAGATACTGAGAGAAAGTAAATAGCTATGTGTATGGGTATTCATAATACCCAGGACTCAATAGGAATAATAGCAAAATAGTACTAAAACTTTAAGGACACAACATGAAACATTTATTCAAAATTCATTCTTGTAGGCATTTCATCAAACACTTGACGTTCATAGTTTATGCTAAGCATAGGAATAGCTTAAAACTTTTAGTAATAGTATGATTTCAACATCGTCACTAATTATGGTTTAAATTAGCAAATAACATTATTCAAACATGTGGGGTTTAATAACAACAACAATTTCATGTATACATGGTATAGAATTTCAATTCATGGTAATTCATGGTTAAAATCACAATTAAAAATCACAAAAACTTGTAAAGATCACAACTGTGAATTTTTTTTAAATTGGATACTTAGACTCTATGAGTGAAAAGGATGCATGGATGAACATTTAACATACCTGGGTTGATGAATTCGTGAGAATTTTTGGGTTTTTTCTTTAGAATTAATCTTGATTCTTGATGGCTAGGGTTTTTTTCTTGAAAGAGGCAACTTTAATTTTGAGAGGATTGTGAAATAATGAGCAAATAATGCTAACTTGGGACAGAAATCTCGTGTTTGGACTGAATAAGGTGAAGGGAAATTAAAACTCAGAACTAGACTGGAAATTATGATTTTGGCCTTCGGCTCAATGTGGTGAAATCATATTTGTGACACTAGAAACTGACAATCCCCATTTTCCTTAATGGCGCGATACAATGCTATCGCATTACGCCAATTGAAAAGGGACAATTTCAAACTTGCACCTTAGCGCGACGTCGCTCCATTGTAGTGCCCCACTAAATGCAAACTTTACCCTTGGTGTGACACGGCACTATCATAGTGGTCCACTGGAAAAGGACGAACATGATTTTGGCCATCACCGCGACACAGACTTATTGCGTTAGCCTATTATTTTTCACTAAAAGTTCCATAAATTCTCACCTAAGTATCGGATTTGGGTGAAATTAGTATCGTTGGAAAGAAAATTCAATTTTCTAAAATTTGGTGGGTCTTGAACTGGAAAATTTTTAGTTTAATAAAAGACAAGCTCGGTTGAATTTGACTAAAGAAATATTCTTTCTGAAAACTCAATCAATAAGGAATAATTTGATTCGTCTAATAGCTGGGTGTTATTTGAGGCCTTAATATAGATCAAACTCACTTATAAACTACGAAAGAACCATAATGTACTTTGCATGATCTTGAAGCATGGATATAACATTGGTTTGGATTTTTGGGGTATTATAATATTTCCCCTTTAGATCATTTGTCCTCGAATGAGATTGGTTTAGCTGAAAGCACTGAGAAATTGAGCTTCCATACTGAATATACGTGATGAAAACGTGATTACATGAATGACTCTGAAACATGACACATGACTGAACTGATTCTAGGAATGTATGATTGACATGAGAATGATATGCAGCTTAAACTGAGCATGGAAAAGAGAAATTCTAAGAAAATTATTACCTTAAGCTGAATCTGAGTTTGAAGAGAAAAGATAAGGGTATTTGGTCTGTATATCTGCTTCTACTTCCCAAGTGGCTCTCTCAACGGACTGATTCCACCAAAGAACTTTGACTAAGGGAATTTTTTTGTTCCTTAGTCTACGAATTTGTCGATCAAGGATCTCAGCTAGCATTTCTTCTAAGAATGGTTGTTCTGGACATCTATGCTTTCTAAGGGAATAAATACAGCTGGGTCACCAATACAGTTCTTCAACAAGGAGATATGGAATACTGGGTGCACTGAAGATAAGTCTGCAGACAACTCAAGCTTATAACCTACCTTTCAAAAATGGCTCAAAATGCTGTAATGGCCAACATATCGAGGACTAAGTTTCCCCTTCTTACCAAACTTCTTTACTCCCTTTCTGGGAGAGATTTTTAGATATACGAATTCACCAATATCAAACTCGAGATCCTTTCTCCTAACATCTGCATAAGATTTTTTTCGGCTTTAGGCTGCCTTAAGCCTTTCTCGAATTATCTAAACTTTCTCCAAAGCATCAAAAACCAAGTCAGAACCTATCAAAGAGGTTTCACCTATCTCAAACCAAAAAAAAATCAGATATCTACATCTCCTTCCATATAGAGCCTCAAATGGAGCCATCAGAATAATAGAATGATAGCTGTTATTATAATCAAACTCAATCAAAGGCAAGTGGCATCCCAAATTCCCTTAAAGTTAACTACACATGCTCTCAACATATCCTCGAGGGTCTCAATGGTCCTCCTTGCTAGACCATCTGTCTGGGGGTGAAAGGTTGTACTGAAGTGAACTTAGGTACCAAGAACCTTCTAAAAATCATTCCAAAAGTAAGAGGTAAACTGAGTACCTCTATTGAGAAGATAGACAACAGAACACCACACAACCTAACCAAATCCCTAATATAGAGCTTGGCATAGTCCTCGACTGAAAAGAAGTATGGACTGGTAATAAATGGGCTGATTTGGTCATCTTGTCCATAATGACCCAAATCAAATCAAGTTGTTAACGAGTACGAAGCAAAATTATCACAAAATCCATATTCACTATTTCTCACTTCAAAATAGGAATATTGAACTCCTACATGGACCCACTACGCTTTTGATGCTCAATCTTAACCTGTTCGCAAATGAAGTACTTAGCTACAAAATTTACAATATCTCTCTTTATCCCACTCTACCAATAGATTTCACATAGATCGTGATACATTTTTGTGGCCCATAGATGAATTGAGAAACACGCACCATGCGATTCTGCAATAATTCTCAACTATCAACAAACGTCACACACAATATACCTTGGCAGTGCAACACACCATCTCCCCCTTAGGAGAAAACCTCTACTTTTTTATCTCTGTCTGACTCCTTTAACTTTACCAGACTAGGATCCCTATCATGCTTTTCTTTTACTTTGGCAAGCAAAGAAGATTATGAAGTATTCTGAACCCAAACGTTACCCTCAGCTGAATCAACCAAATGAACAACTAACCTGGGAAGCTAAAGAACTTCCTAAACTAACTTCTTCTTATCAACCTCAATGTGAGAAACACTACACATAGACAATCTACTTAGGGCATCTACCACTACATTAACCTTGCTCGAGTTATACAAAATACTCATATCATAATTTTTCAACAATTCTAACCATCTTCTCTAATGCAAATTCAAGTCCTTCTGCGAAAACACATATTGCAAGCTTTTGTGATCTATGAACACATCAACATGTACCCCATATAAATAGTGCCTTTAAATCTTTAAGAAAAACAAAATAGCTGCTAGATCAAGATCATGGGTAGGGTAATTCTTATTACGGGGCTCAAGTTGTCTAGAGGCATAGGCCACAACTTTACCCTTCTGCATCAAAACATACCCTAAACTAACTCTAAAAGCATCACAGTACACAACAAACCCGTCTAAACCATCTGGTAATGTCAAAATTAAGGTTGTGGTGAGTCGAGTCTTCAACTCCTAAAAACTCTTCTCATAAGAATCTAACCACTAAACTTAACTTTCTTTTTAGTCAATCTGGACATGGGGGACGCAATAGATAAAAACCCTTCAAAAAAACACCAGTAATAGCCAGCCAAACCCAAGAAACGCCTGATATCTGACGGAGATATGGGTTTGGGCCAGTTTCTCACCGGTTTGGTCATTTGAGGATCAACTCTAATGCCATCACCAGAAATAATATGGCTATGTAAAGCTACCGATCTTAACCAAAATTTTCACTTACTGAATTTAGCGAATAACTTATGGGCTCTAAGAGTCTGCAATACTATTCTAAGGTGTTCTGCAGGATCAGTTTTGTTATGGGATTAAATTAGAAGGTTATCAAGGAAGACTATGACGAACACGTCCAAGTACTGCTTTAACACTCAGTTCATCTATGAAGGCTACTGGGGAATTTGTGAGACAAAAGACATAACTAGAAACTCGAAGTGACCATACCGAGTTCTGAAAGCTATTTTTAGAATGTCACATTCTCTGAATCTGATCTGATGATAGCCATATCTAAGGTCTATCTTAGAAAAAATAACTAGCACCCTAAAGTTTGTCAAACAAGTCATCAATTCTGGGGAGTGGATTTTTATTCGTGATTGTGATTTTGTTCAACTGACGGTAGCCAATACACATTCTAGAGAATCATCTTTCTTATGCATGAACAGAACTGGTGCACCCCACGGGGAAATGCTGGGCCTGATGAATCCCTTATCTAGGAGATCTTTCAAATGTTCTTTCAACTAATTAAGTTTGGCTGGAGCCATTCTTTATAGAAAAATAGAGATAGGCTGAGTATCTTGAAGAAGGTCTATTTCAAAGTCAATTTCCCTTTCAGGAGAACTGTCAGATGATCTTCAGGGAACACATCTAGAAATTCCCTTAAAACTGAAACTCACATAAGATTTAGAGTCTTAAAATTAGAGTCCTTGACTCAGACAAAATGATAAATACACCCTTCAGATATCATTTTCCTCACTTTAAGGTATGAAACAAGTTGACCCCTAAGCGTTCTAGTACTACCCCTCCATTCAAGGACTGGTCCATTTGGAATCTAAAAATGAACTACTCTATACAATCAACTGAAGCATAGCATGAGTGGATCTAATCCATGCCGAGAATGACATCAAAATTCATCATCTCTAACTTTACAAGATAAATTAAAGTAACTTTTGAGAAACTATAACCTGGCAGTTCCTGTATACCCGTTGGGCTATAATAGAGATACCTACTAGGGTAGACACTAAGAAAGGCTCTACTAAGATTTCAGAATTGACTCTGAAGTTGAAGGCTATATAAGGGGTTACAAAAGAAAGAAAAGCTCTAGGGTCTAGTAAATTATAAATATATAAATGAATGACTTGTAACATACCAGTAACCATATCAAGAGAACTTTCCTGATCTTGTCAGGACTGAAGTACATACAATCTATTTAGGCACTAACCACTAGTGGAACTGGCAGCGGCACCCTACTGATTCGGGCAGCTTGCTGAAATTGGGGGACAACTGTATTGGCCCTATTGACCGCTCTTTGGGCAATCCCTGATCTGGTGGCCTGGCTTTCCATATTTAAAACATACATCACTACTGACTCTACAAACACCCTGATGGTTTCTACCATATTTCTGGCAAAGAGAATTTGTACGACCACTATTTACACTGCCTTAGGACTTAGAGCCTAGCGCTCTATCCCTATTATCATTTTTGAATTTTAGTACTAGGTAACTAGCTGAAGACGGAGCTGGGACTAAAGATTTCTGAGGAAATTGAGGACGGTTAACACCTTCTGACTTTGGCTAAGTAAAATTAAAGCTACCTGTTCTCGCCATCTTACTCTCTCTCTCTCTCTCATTCTCTTTATTATTTTGATCCTCAATCTATTGAGTATGGACCATAATCCTAGATATGTCTATCTACTTAATTAACATCAAAGTCCTACACTTCTTGACCATACTGTCAGATACCTCGATATAAACTTGCTTGTTCTAGACCTGCTATTAGCCACCACATCTGAAGCATACCTAGCTAGCTGAGTAAGCTTAAGGGAATACTCCTTCACACTCATGTTACCTTGCCTCAAGTTGATAAAAACTAACTCTTTGGCTTCCCTCAGCTCCAATAGGAAGAATCTATCTAAGAAGGTTGTAGTAAACTCCTCCCATTCTATAGGCCCTGTGTTTGTACTTGTGTCCCCTTTCTACTGCTTAAATGGGTATGGGCTATATCTTGCATCTAGTAAGCAGCCAATTCAACACTCTCACTAGAAGTCACCCCCATAATGTTTGTTACTTTCTAGATTATGTCTAAGAATTTTAGTGGATAGTCTTCAGATTTGGATCATAAAAATAGAGTAGGATTTATTCGGGTAAAGTCTTAAATCATAGCTACGGAAGTATTGGACACTAGGTTAGCTAGAACAGCAGCTGGATAGACTTTCTAAGACACTACAGAGTGAGATATAGTAGTGAATGTAGCTCTGCACTATGCATGAGAAATATGCTTATTCAAGGGATCTTCCTGAACCAGCGAAGGTGTTGGCTAGTTCACATATTTTCTTCCATTGTTTTTCTAGAAGGCATGTTCTATAAATGGAAGAGAGAACAGATTAGATAAAGAGTTTAACCTAATTTCATACTCAGTCGCACGACATAAAAACTATTAGAAGGGAGACATTTCTTAAAATGCCTTGTAGCCTTTGGTCCATAAGTGTGGTACAGTTAACACCCATGCAAAATACTCTAACTGACGTGACTTTTAGAATTTCTGGGACACTTTAAAATCCTAGTCTCTAATACCAAGTTTGTAACACCCCGAGAGTACACCCTGGGTGCCACATGGTGCTTACCGTCCCGAGAGACCATAAGTTAACCCATGAGTTGGTACCTACTGTGAGCACTAATAAACCTGATAATAAGAGATCATGTATGGAAAACAATGGATATAAGGCCATAAAGTTTATAAGTCATAGTTCTTATAAAGTTTGCAAAATAAAACTTATAATATTGATTAAATGTCTGACAAGGAGAACTGAAATTTTCAAACTGACTAACTTCTATACTAGTCTGAAAAGACTCTACTGTCTGACTATGGAGCGGGTGGGACAAACCCTCAACTAACTCCAACTGAATAGAAAAATACTAAAAATGAATGAATAATCTGAGGTGAATAAAATATGCCCTTGAAGTATATGAACTCACCACTACTACGATTGATAATCTGATATGTCTATGCGCGATCAGAGAACTGAGTGTCCAAACCTATGATATTTGATATTATAGCACAAGAAATGAGAATATGCTCAGTACTTTGAATGTACAAGTTTGCCAAATAAGGTAGGCTGATATGCATGGTTTCATCTATAGGAGAAATAACTGACTGAATAAATAACATAAAGTACTGAATAGAAAGCATGAAATCTATCAATACTAAGAAAGCATGACCAAGCATAAAATGTGTTCTGAGTAAAATCTGTAAACCAAAAATACTAAAATATGATAACTAAATAACTAATATTTGTATGTTATGGTCAATATAAGCTTGAATCGATGTATACTGAATATGAACTGAGACTGTAGAAGCTATCATCTAACCAGCATACCCTAATGAGAAATTTGTGGTCCAACCTGTGATCCCAGTTGGAAGGGAGTAAGTACCATGCCACGGGTACTAACACTGGCTATGTGGATCCACTAAAGTGTTGTCTCAAAGGACTAAGGGTTACCCTCAGCTGGCAGGTACCCGTAAGATATCAACCTCAACAGGCAGGTTAACATCTCAACCTACGCTGACTACGTAGTTATGGAATGCAGGGATTGCTATCACACCCTTAGCTGGCAGGTAAGCCTCTATCCCTGGGTTCACTTGGTGCTAAATCCTACTGTAAGACCCCGCAAAATTTCTAAACTTAATTCATCCTTCTAGGCTTGTCAAGGGGTTTTAGACTTAGAAAATTCTAGCTAAGTTCCCAGACTTAGTTTATTTTTGTCCTTCAAAAGTTGACAATCTCATTTTGTGACCTTAATATACCTTAATGGTCCATATTTTTGTTAATTCATGATCAAGAAGGTCAATAAATGTTCTGGACAAGTTTTGGATTTTTTCGAAACTCATTTAGACCACGTTTAGTGTCTCAAAATAATGGACCAACGCGATCTTGGTGCACCGCGTTGCCTATCACATTGGTTAACATTGTTACAGGTTTCCAAATTCAAAATTACTAAGGCTTAGCACGATCATGGTGTGATGCATCGGGTATCGCGTTGATGCCATCGACTCACCACATCGCTAATTGTGTCGATGCCCAATTTTTAGTCTTTAAATATTTTCATCTTTAAGGGAAAATGGGTTAATTTTCCACCCCTATATAATCCTATAACATAAGATTCTACTAGGTTTTCACCAAAATATAGTTATTTCTCTCAAATTCCCTCAAGAATAAGTCTAGGGTTTTCAATTGAAGGTCCTAATCCAAGAGATTCTACCGTTAATCTTCAAGAAAATTCTATCCAAGGTATGTAAAGTTTTGATTCATGGGTTCCTTTCACCCACAAAGGTCAATAAACCTTTTTTTAAAAATGAATTTTGAATTCCATGTTATGAATTGAATTATATCCATATTTATGTTGTTGTATGATTACCGAGTTGAAATCTTTTATACATATAATGATGTTATGTTAGCATGTGGTTGGAATTCTGGAATTTGAAGCGAATAATGTTGCCATGATGTATTATTTTAATGTTCATGCCTAAGACTCAAGTTATGCATGCAAGGTGTTTGCAAAAAAAACCTAAGAGAATAAGAATTTTGCTTTATGACTCAATTGTGACCAAATTGATGAATCCATGCTTTACCCTTATGTTCACAATGACCACCATGTTATTTTTATGCATCGTAATGGTTTGGTGGAATGATCATGCATGTATTCTCATATTCATGTTATTCAGTCAGTTAGTATTATTCATGCATATAAACCCTATGCATTTAGCCCACCTTACTTTTCATACTAGTACATTCAGATGTACTAACGTGGACTTTTCTTTTACGCTATATTATTTTATACCATAGGTTCAAATGCTCAAGTTCCCGACCACACTTAGCTTTAGATTTAGCCAACAATAATAGATTTACAGTGAATCATCATCATTCGAGGATAGCATGATTATATTATTACTTCATTATTTTAGTTTTAGTAGATGAAGTTAGTTGGGGACATGTCCCATCAACTCTATAGTTTTCATATAGTTTATAGGCTTTCAGAGCAGCATGTTCAGACAGTTATTTCAGTTATTTTGGTATTAATATACCATATCTTCAGATGTTATATTTTAACAAATTTTTAACCTTATGGTTTTTCAGCCTTTTATTCTACATTTATACTGTATGTTAAGCATGCTCAGTTAAAGATATTATTTATGGATTAGCTTGTGGTCCTTCGGGGTTATGCGCACCATGTGGCATTCTGGGTACCAGATTCAGGGCGTTGCACCTACTCCCAACTGAACTAACTCAGAATATTGAACTGTTCTAAGCTTAACTGATTTAATTGATGAAACTCTTGATTTATCTAAAACTATTTTGAAGATACTGAGACAAAGTAAATAGCTATGTTTACGGGTATTCATAATCCCAAGAATCGATAGAAATAATAGCAAAATAGTACTAAAAGTTTATGAACATAACATGAAACATTTAGTCAAAATTCATTCTTGCAGGCATTTCATCAAACACTTGACGTTCATAGTTTAAGCTAAACATTGAAATCCTTTAAAGCTTGTAGTAATAGCATGATTTCAACATCAACATCACTAATTATGGTTTAAATCAATAAATAGCATTATTCAAATATGTGAGGTTTTATAACAACAATAATTTCATGTAAACATGGAATAAGGTTTTATAACAACAACAATTTCATGTAAACATGGAATAGAATTTCAATTCATGGTTAAAATCACAATTAAAAATCACAATAACATGTATAGATCACAACATTGAATTTAAAATTGGATACTTGGACTCCATGGGTGATAGGGACCCATGGATGAACATTTAGCATACCTGGGTTGATGAATTTGTGAGAGTTCTTGGGATTTTTTCGCAAATTGATCTTGAATGTTGAAGGCTAGGGTTTGTTCTTGGAAGAGGCTACTTTAATTTTGAGAGGATTGTGAAATAATGAGGAAATAATGCTCTCTTGGGACATAAATCCCGTGTTTGGACTGAATAATGTTAAGGGAAAGGACTTAAATTCCCTTGGGAAATTAAAACTCAAACTGAACTGGAAATCGTGATTTTGGCCTTCGATGTGATTCGGTACAATCATGTTACGCCACTAGAAATTGATGATCCCTATTTTGTCCAACGGCGCGATGTGGTTCTATCACGTTGTGCCACTGAAAAAAGGACAATTCAGGACTATCACCTTGGCATAATGAAATGCTATCGCGGTGCCCCACTGAACGTGAACTTACCCCATGGCGTAATGCAGCATAATTGCGGTGGTTAACTTGAAAAGCACGAACGTGATTTTGTCTATCACCATGACACGGCCTTATCACATTGGTCTATTATTGTTCACTAAAGTACCATAACCTCTTACCCCGAGTATCGGATTTTATAAAATTGGTATAGTTGGAAAGTTAATTCAATTTCCTTCAATTTGGTGGGTCTTGAGCTAGAAAATTCTCAGTAGAATAAAAGATAAGCTTGTTTGAAGTTGACTAAAGCAATATTCTTCTCGAAAACCCAATCAGTAAGGAATAATTTCATTCATCTAATATCTGAGAGTTATTTAAGGCCTTAATATACATCAAACTCACTTATAAACTACCAAAGAACCATAATGTACTTTGCAGAATATTGAAGCATGGCTCTAACATTGGTTTGGATTTGCAAGGTATTACAAATAACTGATATTTTATGTTGTTTGTGTGAGAGCTTTATTTGACATCATTGGTCTTACCTGTGCATTTGAATGTCTTTATTATAGATATAATGCTCATATGAGGGCTTATTTTGCTAATATAGGTCTTATTTGAGCATTGATTGCTTTTATCTGGATAAGAATACTTGTGTTAGGGGTTGATATGATATTAATGATGTCTTACATACATAGTTATCCTGATGGTGCCTAATTGGAGTTGATAATCATGAATTATGGACATATATAGTTGATTTATGGACTTTCTTATATGGTTTTGATGGATTGGATATCCTTATATTAAGTTGATTGTGAGCATAACATCGTCATTTCATGCATATATATATTCACGAGGTACTAGCACTATTGAGAAATGATGTTGTTTTGAAAAAAAATGAGACACCTTTTTATAAAAAGACTCTCCGTGAACATGAGTGGAAGAGGTGAGATGAGTTGAGATTGAGATATAGTTTATCGATGGAAACCTCCCCCATGGGCCCTACCTCGTAGCTGCGAGCTCAGTGGATTTATTCAAAAAGTTATGCGATGGCTTTAATCATTCATCCCATCCACATTAAATTTCATGCATTTATGTATATATCTTTCTTGTTTTCTTTAATTTCCTTGAGTTGTGCATTTTTAAGTGTGTTTTTGTATATATCTGATTTGATTTTTTTGTTTGTATATATATTAAAACTGTTAGTTAAGATGGTTTGAGCTACCATTAGAGACTTTTCTTCTTACAGGTGGCGTGCTCATAATGTATTTTACTTATCTAATTTTCTTCTTTACTCAGTTGGTCTATGATACCTACTAAGTACAAATAGACTATATTCATCCTTATTATGCCCTTCAGTGTAGATTCTAACATGAGTGAAAATTATGAAGGATGATATGCGCGGTATAGTTAATGAAACTTTGAGGTACTAGCCCACTCTAGGCTCTTCAAAGTCGACTCTAGACCTCTTTTATTTATTAGTTGTCTTTACTCCTATTTCAGAGACTAACTATGTATATTCAGTTTGAATATTGTATTAGATGTTCTTATGGTATGACACCAGATTTTGAGATTGAATTTATAGATTTCTTTCATGTTTCTTGTAATCATATTTCGTGTTTGGCATGACTTTATTCTAGAAGTGTCAATTGCATATATGTTAGTGTAATTTTATTTTTTCTTATAAGTTTGGGTGATTGACTTACTTATAAAGACCGGACCATAATAAGTGCCATCATGACCCTATTTTGGGTCATGAAATTTATTTTGTTCATGCAATGTAGTGACTAAGAAATGTAAAAAAAAAATCTTATTGATATAATCTCCTTCATCGTGTGTGGCTCATTAAGAAATTGTAATAACTCATCCAATCATTAGATCATTGGTTAGCGAATACGTGCTAGGTAGAGTTTTTCCTCGGATGACAGTTGTTAAAATCTAAGGGTAGGGTTGCTTTTGATGAAAATTAAGGTATTGTGTGGTATAGAGATTTTTTGTCTCTTGGTGTAATGTTTGATGGGTTAATGGTTATGACATGATAGATTGGCCATGTACTGATCTATAGAAACTTTTCAGTTGGTATTTATGTTTGTAGAACTCTAGTTATGACACTTCCCGCAATAGGATAAATTTGTATTGCCAAAAAACCAAGTGTATATGAAATGGGTGAATCCTAAAAAATCTCCTAAGCTACTGTTTAAGGGCCATTGTAGAAAGTGAGTTATCTCCATAGCTAGTCCATCATAGAGGGCATCTGACTACTGTAGCTGTAAATAAATTAGTATTGGACTGCCATGGTGGGCCTCTAGCCGCTCTAACGATCATCCGACAGTGTTAATGCCTATTTTGTAACCTTTAACTTTATTTTCTGTCAAACATCCAATGTTTTACCTAATTCTTGAGAGAGAAAAGTTCTATAACTACAAATAATAGACTAAGAGTTCAAAGAGGCAGTGAGTACAAAATATAAGAAACAAAGTATCTTATCTTTTTAACTACGTCTCCTATTAAAGAAACAACAAATGTACCAATTGATAACCACAAAACAATATAAACAAAGTTTGTGATCCATATTATACACGGCTAATTTATCAAAGATCCTGGGGGACCTGATTTACCAAACAAAAATTAGCAATTAAGTGGCCTATAATAACATTTAATATTAATTATGGATCAATTATAGGAAAAATTATATAATACCTCAATTCAACTTACTTTAACTACTTAAAATTCAAATCCTTTTATTAATTACTACAATCTTCGATTTACTTTATCTGTCTTACAATTTTTGATACCTCACATCTCTCTCTAAAAAATTGGATACATCACCCCCATCACTGCAGTTCCCCCATTCTCGACACAAATCAAGAAAAAGTAACTTGCAGTTACTCCCAACTATCTGAATTTGAATTGGAGTCATGTCCTCTCCCCCTTTCCCCAACTTCATATTCAATTTCAACTTACAAGATTCAACGACTACTTTCAAATATCCAAGAAAAATTTCATTTTTTTGGAGATTAGTTTATTTCCATGGTTTTTTTAAAATTGAATAGATTGGAAATTTTTGCCAATGTAGGTTCAATTACTATTCTTAACTCAAATTTATGTTAGTTAATGGATTTGAATTGGAGAGCATCTTTTAGTATTTAGATTTCTCAATCAGACAAATTACAAAAGACAAATTTTATTGATTTTATTTTGGTTTATTAATATGGATTTTGATTATTTCCATAAAAATAGATCAAAACACCAGAGCCATCCTGCTATGAAGTGAAGGTTGTGCTAGGATGTTGTTAAAAGAATAAAAGGTGAGATGTTGGTTCTTCAAAAGTCAAAGTTGTTGAAGATACATCAAGATACACCCTAAAAAAGGTACAGTGGCTATACTTCAACATAAAAGGACATGAAGATACATAACAAATGGGGTAAAGATACAGTATATTTGTCTGATATATGAGAGATATACATAAGTCTTATATTGTTGTCTCAAATTCTATCTAAAGTAATGTATCTTCCCCAAAATCTGTATATTGTAATGTATCTTAATACTTGTAATGCTACTTATACATTTGTAAATCAAGTTATGTATCGAGTCCTCACTGATGAATAGCTAAGTATTAAGCATTAATCTAACTTATATAATGTAATGTAACTGAATACAGGAGATGAAGTATGTTGCATAATATATTTCACCTTATCTTCTCAGGTTTGACAACTGATGTAATATTAATATTCTAGATGAATTTAAGGATTTTTTGGACAAAGAAGTAGTTGATGTTTTTTGGAGAATCTGATGGGGGTATATCTCAAGATACCCAAGTCTAATTTCAAAAGTCAAATTACCAAATGCCTTTTGATGCTTGAGTTAAGACAAACAATCCAAATGAACATCATGTTTGTGTCGAGATAAATGAGCTTAGACTTTTTATCTTTGAATTCTCTTTTATTACTGGCTTAAAATGCATCAATAATACTGAAGATTTTAAATACCCTAATTCGCCGTTTAGTAGGATGATTGAGAAGTATTTTCCTAATGTAATAATTGGTGAAACCAATGTTAGATTGATTCAACGCTGGAAAATTTTGACAATAATAAAGGTGCTCTCCATATGAATATACTACGCTTTATCCACACCTTTATACTTTCACAACTAAATGATCTACCTATTACCTTAGCAGATTTTAATATGATAAAGAATGAAAGATATTAACATCCATGAGTAAAGTTAGCCTTCTCCAAATTAACTCATTCCTTGAGACAATAATTTAGTTAGTAAAATGGTTATGTCTTTAACGGGGCATGCCATACATAATAAATTTAGGGATGTATGAATGATGTTTGGGAGTTGTCACAACTATGGCTATTTATAAGGATAACTATATTTCAAGGATACTGAATTAGCGAGTCGTGGGAATAAAGTCAAAATATGATAAGTTTATAGTAGAGATGTTTAGACAGTTAAATTTTATATTTAATTTAAGTTATTTTTTGTTTTATCCAGAAGTTAGGCCTTTCTGTTGTTGATTATCTAAATATGTTTGAAACATAATAGATGCACCAATACATTACTATTTATGTGTAAAGACTTGTTCAATTGATACTGAAAAATATCAGTGTTAAAAGCATAAGAACCTATTTCACCATAAGTTATACGACCAATTCTTTAGTATTAGAGTGCATTATATATGTACTTAGGTCATAGAATACCTCTTGCACAAAGTTATGTTGGAAGTGTTCTTATTGATTGAATTTTGAGATAAGTTTAAGCAAGGGTTAACTTCAAATGAGCATATCTCTTAGAATATAAAGAGTTATGGGGAAAAATACCCACCAAGTGAAAGATCTTTGGGTCTTCTTTCCAACACATCTAACTATTTGCTAATCCACCTTTGGAGTAAAACATAATGGTTATTTTACTAAATGTTGCCTGGGCTTAAAATTTAACCACCACAGCAATAATGGGATAATACTTAAGGTTGATTTTGATGGCTTTTATATTTTTAACTCAAAGACTTCATGCCAATTCCCTAGATGTGCGATTTTTTAATTTCTTGGGTTAATATTCATTATTGAGGTAAGTTTATTTTGCCATCTTCTTCATTTTTCAATCCTTTGACATCCAATAATCATAAGAACGATCTTTAATGGGGAAATTTTTGGGAATTTAAATTATAAATTCATGATATTTTGGAGAAAACCTATGGGTTGAGTTAATATCACCTTTAAATTATAAATTATTGACTCATAGCTTGAGTTAGTGATTATAAAATATGAAAACTAATTCTTGTAAACCTTGAATTTAATAAAAATAGAGACTTTAATTTTGAAACTCCATTAATGGAGATGAGTTGAGTATGATAAAACTAGTTAAGCGTTATTTGATCTTGAGTAATAACTTAGACCAAGACTAAGAGTATAATTAGTGGGTAGAATTTCCAAATTATTTATTTGAAGATCAATTACTTAAGTACTCTTACAATAATATGACTTCTAGCTATTTGGGATAATAAAAGCATGAAGAAAAGAAAAGAGCAATCTTGATATGACTTTCTTGTTCTAAGATCTTTGATCGGGGTAGGTTGTAGTTTAATATGAGTAGACTTGGATTAGTTGCATGTAATAACTTTAATTGATGGAAAATTTCATGTTTAAGCCTATGGGCACGAAGTATGGATGGATAAAATATGAAATAATAGTATAATGATAATTATAATAATATAATTATGTGTAACTGTGTTTTATGTAGATCCCTTGATGGGTGTTTATATTAATATGACTTACTTGATATTTTATAGAGTTTAATATGCAAATATGAATAATAACATATGAATTAGGTGATCTTTTAACATATAAACTAGTCTTTAATACCTTAAAAGGGGTGAACCCGATATTGTGTATATTTGAAGTAAGAGATATTCTTTCCAGAAGATAGTTAGGAGGATTGATTGAGATAAGATGTAATGATATAACTTTAAAAGCTGAAGTTAAATTTTGCTAAGTGCTAGAAAGTAAGATATATAAAGGTAGATAACTCTAGCTAGAATTGTAAGTTGAGTAGAGTCGAGCAACTAATAATCGACTAAAGAAGACAGTGTCTTACACTGAGTTATGACTTGAATACAAGGGTTATGAGTTAGTAACTGAATTTACCAATTAGTATGAATAAAAGATATTTAGATTGGTGAATTAAACAGCAAGATGATTTTGAGTATGGATATCAATCTTGGTGGAATATAAACTCCTAAAATAGATACTTGATTGATGGTGTTTGGCAATATTTGTTATTGATGATTGTGTTTGATAATACTCAATCGAGCTAGTTAATTTGCTTTTAGACATACTTGTGATTCATGTGTTAATAAATATTCATTGTTATTTGGAATAATGAACTTGTGATTATTGTGGTTGCCATTAGTTGTAAGTTCTATTTAGATCATTGTTTCTTTCATCTAATTTCAGTTAGGTTTTTTTGATTCACCTCTAGGCACTACTAATATTTATTGACTATATTCAATATGAATATTCACGCGCATTGATATTATTGAGGTAATGATGACGATATACAAATCAAGATTTTTATGATATTGTTAATATTATTATTCAGTTGATAATGATGAGAAAGATATACAAATCATGATATTGTAGATGATAATGAAATCATGATGTTCATGAAATTATTGATGATGTTGAGAAAAGAAAGAGACGATGGGCACACTTGCACACATACATTCATAACATGCATTTTAATGTACATTTATATTAATATGTTATTGATGGTTTCTTGAGTGGACCAAGTTATGTTGATAGTATATTCCTTGTGTGGATAAGTTATTTGATAAGATAGTATGGTTTCTTGAGTGGATCAGTTATGTTGATGGTTGTGATTTTGTGTTGCATGTAAAATGTGAATATAAGGTATATTTTAGATTGTGTATATAATTATATACGTGATGTATATTGTAGTTCCCTTTCTTGTAAAGTTTTTGATGTTACAATTATCATAGATGTTGCAATCTTGATTGTTAATGGTGTATAATAGGAAGCAAGGGTTGTCACGAAAGAGGATTATGAAAAGGAAAGAGAGAATCATATAGAATTATTGTAATAAGTTAAGTGTGCAAGAATTATGGCTGAGATTACATAGTTAATTAATCATGCCCTACGGGTAATGTTATATTTCCTAAATAAAAGAAAGGAGGTAAGATTGGATTTGAAGTTAAGTATGAATATCTGTATGCTTGTCATGATCTCTTCTTGTTTACTATATGTTGTTACATGTTACCTATATGTACGTGTGGCTGTACTGATACCATACTTACTATATCTATATTTGTAACTATAGACATGTTGCACTTCAGTTAAAGTTTCTATAGGTGGATGGATGTTTATCCTTCAACAGCTCTTGTCACCTACTCATACATGGATATTGTGTCTTAGGTCATTCTACCATTTATTTAATTCTTTTATACCGGTTTAGATTAAGTACTAATAATTTTTTTAGTAGACTAAGACAATGTATTTTTTGTAACATTTTATTTAAAAAGAAGGTTTATTTATTTATCATACTTAAGGTTATTTTAAATATCTTTCTCATTGATTAAATGATTGGTGAAAAGAATTATCCTATCTAGGATAGAGTTGGGTAGGTGCAACTGATATATTTGATTCCATTAAACATAAAATGGAATGGAACTTGTTAATTAATAAAACATGATACATAGATATGTATATGTAGCAACTAATATATTTGAATCCATTAAACATAAAACTGGTTTAACTTTTACATGTAAACTATCAACTAATATTAAATTACATGTATATTTGATATATACTTATTTATCTATTATTGTAATGATTTCTAAATTTTTTTGTAACTCATGATTACAATATTCGTACTCCAACCTAGTTCTACAGTGAAAGAATCGGATAAAATTTATTTTTCTGATCTAGTAAGTATTGCATCGTATGATCCTGCTACATCATCTATACTACCTCATAAATTGATCTGCCCAAGTAGATGGAGTCTGAAGCTACTAAACCTGTTGTTGTTTTGGAATATTCTAGTTTGGAGGAATTTAGTATAAAATCACTTGAACATATATTGAAGAAGTCAAAGCATAATTCTGGTACATCATCTGGCCTACAGCCAAAGAGAAAGAAGACTAATACTATTCCAAAAAATAGAAGAAAAAGAGAAACAAGGAAATCCACAACTTCTACACCAAAAAGAAAACATATCCAAGGACATAAAAAACTCGTGATGATCCCATTATTGAAGCAGATAATGATACATCACCTCATGTCAGGTGAACAAACAACACTACTTTCTTTGGAGCCACGTGAGGCTGAAAAGTCGATTGATGAAGCTTTCACCAGATCTCAGAATAAATCATTGCTAAAAGTTGACTTAGACGTAGTAATGTCCTATGCCAATACATATGTAAGTAATGTTTGCAAATTTTAAAATCTGATAATTTTAGTTAATTTCACTTCTAATGTCAAGCTTTTTACATGATAAGGTTGATAAAAAATTCATGAACTTTGAGACATTAGTGACTAATCAATACATCGATATTATTTAACATTTGAAGCAGACGCATATTTAAGATAAGAAGATAATTTAATTAAAAATATATAAGATCCATGCCAATCATGAATTTCTTATGTTGTAAATAGTATTTTATTGGTTAACGTTGGAAAAGACGGTCCAAATGGAGATGACCCAACTGATGGACAAGGTGATGTTGATCGCTTCCAGAAATTAAACAGTTTAAAAGATCCACCGAGCCACATCGATTATTAGAATGAGTGAACATTAATCAAGCATCAACATAGACCTGTGGTGGCCATAATGAGCAGAAGATAATTGTGTAGAGGCTATATATATTTCCTGCTAGTACTGCAGCACTAGCATAATTACATGTAAGTTATCTGATATATTACCAATTTATTAGTAATACCTGATACATCTAAAACATTAGTAATGTTGTTAAAACTATAATAAGGTATCTCATGTTTTAAACACATTAGCTATGTATCAGATATATCTAATAATTATTAAAGTGTCTAATAAAAGTAAAATAGTTATGGATCTAATGTTTTATACAAATAAATTTAAAAAATTACTATGAAGACACTGACTGATTACCTAATACAATTAGATAATGAAGAGACACACTCGTATCAAGTCTAATTGTTCCCATGGTTGCATTACCATTGATGGTTTACAGTACTCTTCAAATCACTAATAGTCATTTTTTTTATCATGAAATTGGGTAGTTTCCTAGTCCCAAAATATTGTTACATGATGGAAAAAATATGCATGCTCAAAGGACTAGACAATCGTCAAAGATACTCAAGTTGTCATACTTGATAGATTTTGATTCAAGTTCAAAATTCTAGGAGAAAGTCACTTGATTTTCCTCTAACATATCCTTTTGAAAGTTTCAACACTCTTTTCTAGGGTCCAACTAAACTAGTGACATCGTTCTTGGAATGGATACGTAAAGGACTTTTGAAGCAACATGCATACAAGTAAGACAACTATATCTATCCTAACCCATAAATAATAATATTTCTTATATCCAAATGTTAACATAACATTTAGTATTCATAAGGGAAATACAAGGATGAGCAAAAAAATTTAAATGCTCAGGTCATGGATGCAAATAACTTGATTTTATAATTGCATTTCTCAAGAATAATTGATGTCCCAACCCAATAAGTGTTTGAATGATGAGGTATAATCATGCCAATTACGTTAGTAAAATAAACATTCATGTATTAGATAAAATCATGCACATGATACATACATACTTATGTATCATATTTTATTAAATTTGCATTTGTTAACGTTTAACAATTTTTATTGAACCAAAGGATAGTTATGTATTTGCCAGAATTGTTTGAAACTATGCTCATGTATCAGTTTGCATGTTTTAATTAAGAATAAAATTTTCATACATTTGTGTAGCACGTGGATGTTATTTTCTGCTATCTGTGAAAGAAATCAAAGAAAAGGTCAATCCCCGCTACAGATACGCCACTGTGAATTGTCTGCTCAAAATATACATTGACAAAACATACAGAAGGTATTATCCAAAAATGAGGGATGATATTCTTCCTACCCACGCAGATTATGCACTATCAGTTGTTGTTGCTCGGTATGAGTATTTACTTAGTAACATTATCTAAGAATTTAGAATCCCTGATGGTTTTTCTTGACACATGGTAGATGAGGTATATGTCCTGATGAATTGTGATAGATAATTTTATTGGGATATGGCTTTTGTTGTACTAAAGAAGAGGTGCATACGTGTGTATGATTCCATGTTTACATGAAGACATAAATAATAATCCACTAAGGTCCAAAATTTAGCCGTAATGTTGCCAATTTACCTTCAAATTAATAGATTTTTGGACCAAAAAGACTTAACCATTTTGTTATCGCTTGAATAAAAGATACAACAACCCCAATTTGATGTTGAATATGTGGAATACATTACTCATCAAGTAAGTGATAGGGTTATATATCAATTAAGAATATGTGGAATACATTACTTAGCAAATAAGTGATAGGGTTATGTATCAATTCATTTTTAATGTTAGCAAATTTTTAACTATCGGTAAATGCTTTTTGCCGGGATTATGGAGTTTTTGTAGCTGGGTTTGCTGATTATCTTCGTGATGAACTACAAGTATCATTTTATGGGCTTGATATTGAATTCCATCGCATGTGATACACATTACTTTATGTAACTATAGAGTTGAAAAGGGTGGGAAGAGTTATGTTAGTGAATGAAAATACACCTAAACCAAAACCCACCTTCATACCTCCCGAAGAAAAAGATTTGGTTATAATTGAATAGATGTAGTTCAGTTGGTTAAGTACATTTCAATTTAGGAAGTAACTTTTTGTTTTTGTGAAAAAGATTTGGTGACTGTGTCAGAGGTCACTCAATATGTCATGTGTTGATACCTTATATTTCAGTATTATTTTTGTGGATAAGTGGATCATTTTCTTTGAATGACAATTATTATATGTTTAGTTTTGTTTTGTTTTTGTAGAACATATCCATTGAATTATAACTTTCATTGAGCATTATACTAATGTATCTTATGTTCGTAGTCTATTAGATAAATTAAATATATTAATGTATCTTATATAGTGATATATCTAATACATAATTATCTGTAATTCATCTAAATCATTATTAATGTATCTGACAGATTTGTAACTTATCTTATACATCAAACACCTTGTAATGTATATGTTAATTCTAATACGTTAGTCAAGTGTAATAACCTGTATTTGTGAATTTTCAATTCGATGTATTTTGACCATTTTTTTCCTTTCCCATAGTTTCTACATGTTAATATAGAGGCTTGACAATGATTGGCACAGGTTATCAATGTGATCAAGAATGATTTGTGTGAGTTTGTGGCTTTCAGAGGCTTGAGAAGCCATATAGTTGACTTTGGTTAACATTCATTTTTTAATGTGTCGGATAGTGAAATGGACTACATGAACAAATCTGAAACGCTGAATTTGGGTTAGTTATGGGGTTTTTTCAATTCTAGAACCTTCATATCTCATCCTCATCCTTTATTTGGAAAATAGTGAAAAGAGATCCCAGAAGTTAATTTTGGGAAATAACCATTTTCAAGAATTCAATATTGCGATTGAGTCTGAAATGTGAAATTAGCCTAGTAGTATAGTTCATTTTCATTTATAGGATTCTGAAAAAATCTTTGAGGGTGCAATCAAGAACTTGGCATTTTTGCTAAGTTTCTGATATAATATCAGTTGGTGCTACCACTAAAGGGACCAAATGGTCACTTTAGTGGAGGATACCTTAGTGATATTAGGACGCTCATGTAAAGCCCAACCATTATGGCTTGTACACTAAAGCAACGTCCTAATCGCTAGTGGTGGTCGCTTAAGCGACCTTTTGGCTACTTAAGCAGCCCACACTGGTACAATATATAAGTATATTTCACAGATTTTCCTTAATTTTGTAGACCTTTAATCTTTGCGTTTGGCTGATTCTTGAGGATTTCTTTACCATTTGAGCTTGGGTAACTTTCAAAGACTTATTTCTACTATTTTTCATCAATTATATCATAAAACAACTCTAAATCATGATTTTGATAAGGAAATTTAGGGGTTTTACCGGTAAACCTTGGAGATTTCAACTTCGACCTTATTTTAAATCCATTGTAGCATGCGTTTTCTATTACAAACTCCTATAACCGTTGGGAATATGTGTTTTTAAGACAATTTTGGTATTACCTCTTCTGATTTCAAACTAGTAACCTTTTTTGGACCCATACAGAATATGGGCAACATGGGTGTCATAACATTTCTTTAATGTGTCAATGTTATAATTGATTATTGTAATTAATTATAAAGATATTCATAAAGGGAAGGCTCTGGGTTGAATCACTTTAGATTGAGAATTCATCATTTTGAGGTAGGTTATGGCTCTATTTCTTACAGAATAATTTGAGACATTAATTAAATATGTAAAGAACTATTGGCTGGTGGAGATAAATTATGGGGTTTATATTTTAAGATTATTTTTACTATTGTGACCATGTGGGGGATTATATTTTATAATGGTTGTTTTTTTATATCTGGTATTATATGTTTCATAACCCGAATCAAGGCCTAATCGTGACAGGTATCACAAGCCCTCCGTGGGTTAGAGAACCCACCCCCAACCTACCTTCAGATCACAATAGATGAATACATCGGAAGCCAACCAAAATAGTAATAAAGATAGATAAATAAAATGAAATCGACGAGTCAAAAAAATGACCAATCATCCCAACACTCGTCGCCACTAGTTTAGGATAAATAAATACACAAAAAGATGAAATATCAAAATTAGAATCACAAATAGATAGTTTAGAATATATATACTAACATGAACTATTTACAATAAAATGAATAAAGAAGAATTTATAATAGATGAAAAAATATATGAAAATCACGAAGGATCAAAAATAAAAATAGTATTTTCTAATCTAGGAAGAAGATATAAGAAAATAGGAGAACATTTATATCTAATGTTAACAAAAGAAGAATTAAAATTAGAAGATAAATTAACAGCAATGGTAAGAATAGAAAAAAGAAAATGAAGAAATAGATAGAAAAAAAGAAATGGAAAAAATTAAACAACAAATTACGGAAGAAATACGAAAAATAGAAGAAACTAAAAATAGTAGAATTGCTGAATTAGAAAAAGAACTACAAATGTTAAAAGATCTGTACGAACAAAGACAAAAAGAAAAAGAAGAAAAAGATAAAGAACAAAAATTAATAAACGAGATAAATCAATTTAAAGAAAAATTAGAAATAAATAATATAGAGGTTGAAGAGTCAGATAATTATGACTCAGAAGATAGTGAAACATATACAAAAATATTAACAAATATAAAAAATTTAGACATTAACGAAAAACAAGAAATAATTAATGACGAAAACCTAGAAAATACCAACACAGAAATAAATACTCTTGATAAAAAAGAAGATGATAATATAATACCTAAAACAACAGAAATAAGAAAACCCATATATTATAAAAGTAAATTTAAAAGATATAATGAATATGACAAATGGACACCAAAACAAATAGTTAATAAAAATTATAATTTTTTAGACCTAGACTATGTAATAGATACATAAAAAATAATACAATTATGGATAGGATATATGACAAAACAATTATTAGATAATAATATAAACATAACAGATGCACCAGAATTTATAGAAAGAACATTAATAGGATCAGTAAAACTATGGTTTTAAGTACAATAATTTTACGTAACTAAAATAAATATCTTGTCTCCGTTAGGTTTATTAGCTCTTAATACTTTCTTGCTATTTTCAGTTAAGTTATGGTATTTCTGGCTGTGGAATAATATCTTGTGGTATAATCATGTCTCGTGTCATCCCTATCTTTACGCCTCGACTCTGGTTACTCCCCGGCACGGCTTCTTGCCTCATTGGTTTCACCTTTAGGATGACATAGTTCTTAGGGATTTTTCTCCATTTCCACTTTGCTAATAAACTTCTTAACATATTATTCTTCGAATAATTCTACTATAAAGTAACTAATATGAATTTATTTTATCATATCATGATCGTTGGGAATTATGAATTTAGCTATTCATAATCATAAATAGATATACCTGTTCCGGTAGCTTTGATATTTCTGAGGTTTGTTGCTCCATAGCTTTTTCCATTGAAGTGTATATATTTAATTAACTGGGCAAAATATTTTTAAATGGAGAGAGTTTTTTGGCTAATGTGTGAAGGCCTGCCTTCGCAATGCCTTCTTTCTTCTTTATTTATAAGTGAATGAACTTTACAACTTTTCAAAGTAATTTTTACATGTGTTCTAAAAGATAAGAATAATAAAGCTAAAGAAAACAAAAAAGGTTAACGCCTCGACTCTGGTTACTCCCCACCACGGCTTGTTGCCTCATTGGTTTCACCTTTAGGATGGCAAAACCATAGTTTTACTGATCCTACTGGGTAAATGTCTTCGTATATCTGTTCTAACGCATTTATTATTTCAATTTCGTAGTTTATTACTTCTTCTAATATTATTTTCTTAATATCTGTAATTTCTATATCTTTAAGTATATACAAGATTAAAACTTTAAGGTAGTCTAAACGATCTATTTTCAAAAATTGATATTTTATAGTTATTTGTTTTAGCCTTAGTAGTTCTTGCATATTTTTATTAAGAGATTTTATATATTTTTTATTTTTCATGTATTTGTCTATATTTATTTTTATTTGTTTTTCTAGTAACTGTATATTTCGCATATCTTTAAAAATTCTACGTGATTTTAACATAATAAATATTTATAAGAGTAGCTAGGTAGACATGGTATATAATTTACTCTAGTTATGTAATATTCGCCAAATGCTTTTTCTAATATAACTTTTCTTATATCTGCAATATTTATATCTCTAAATGCATACAAAATAAGTATCTTAAATTTATCTACCATGACATCAGATAAATTATTATTCATTATCATAAAATTGTTTTTTTTCAAAATATTCCCTTCAACCATGTTTATAATAAAATATAGTCATCTCAGATTACTATATACTAGATTATTCTTAAATAACATGTTCTTCGGTCTGTTGGGACACTCCATAAAACCCATAACGTTTATCAATCTACTTCTGCAGGTACCAGCAAAGGAGTTAGAAAAAATACAAATATGAACCTAAACAAGATATTTAATAAACCATATACACCAAATACATCGAAAGATCCCATATTTATACCCCCACAAGTTACCACATACCGAGAAAGTCTAAACCAAGACAAAAAGACTTACAACTACACAGCCCGGACATACATAGAAAATATCTACAATGTACAAACCTTTTTAAATAGCAACCCCAAAGCTACAAATATCCAAGAACCAGATACAAACTACATAACCCAGAGATTGACCAGATATAATAAACTAATTGCTTTACCTAAAACCAAACCAAGCTTAGTTAAAACCTGCTACGAATATGGACTACTTAGTATTGTATATACCACGGACGGAACTGAGATATCCACTATACCAGAAATATATAAAGCATTTATCACTTTTAAAAGAATAACCAAAGGTACCTTATTTTTTATAAAAATTTACACGGCACCAGCAGAGATATTATATGATGAAGTTAAAAAACCCATACAAGTTGTAAAGAATATACTTGCGCATTTAAAGAATATTATTATAAAGGAGCATATAGTATAGAAGAAAGTAAAGAAATAAGAAAATTATATTTTAATAAATTACCCGAACAATTTAGTTCAAAGATAATAAAAAGTTGGGAAAAAGCAAAATAGTAGATACATTAGGAGCTAGAATAAAATTCTTACAACAATGGTATAGAAATTTATGTGAAAAATATAGAGAAGAAATAAAAATGGAAAAAACATTAATAAGAAATTTACCATGCTGCAAAAATAAAATAGCACCCCAATTTGGATGCAAAGAAAGATATTATAAGAAAAGAAAAAGACATAAGAAATATAAGAAATATAAAAAATCAAAATATAAATACAAGAAACCAACAAAAAGATATTATGTAAAAAATTATAAAAATAAAAGACCATATAGAAAGAAAAAGTCTATAAAAGAATGTACATGTTATAATTGTGGAAAGTTAGGACATTTAGCTAGAGATTGTAAATTACCCAAAAATTCAAAAAATAAACAAATATCAAAAATAAAGATAGATAATACAGAATATATGCAAATAGATTATATAGACTATGAATTAGAAAGTGAAGATAGTATATATGAAATTTCAGAAAACGAAACAGATACTGAAATAGATAGTGAAATAGATGAATCGAATGACTGAAGAAGATATAAAAATAATAACAAAAGAAGAATATTTAAATGACGAAGGAACAGAACAAAAAATAATATTTGACAGTAATATATTTGATGAAATAAAAGGAAAAGAATTAGATTTAAGTGTAGAAAAAATATTTAAAATACCAAGAATAAAAAATATTTTTACTAGGAAAAAAGATGAATATTATGTAGTATGCCAGAAAGAACATGTAATAGACTGTAGATATGCAAAAGGTAAAGCTAGTATACCACTAGTAACAAAAAGAATAATTAATAAAGAGATAAATGATATAAAAAGTAAAGGAGACCCAATAAAATATGTACACCTTGGAGGTACAGATTATTGGGTCCAAGGTGTACATATTTTATTGGGTCTCCTTTATTTTTTATATCATTTATCTCTTTATTAATTATTCTTTTTGTTACTAGTGGTATACTAGCTTTACCTTTTGCATATCTACAGTCTATTACATGTTCTTTCTGGCATACTACATAATATTCATCTTTTTTCCTAGTAAAAATATTTTTTATTGTTGGTATTTTAAATATTTTTTCTACACTTAAATCTAATTCTTTTCCTTTTATTTCATCAAATATATTACTGTCAAATATTATTTTTTGTTCTGTTCCTTCGTCATTTAAATATTCTTCTTTTGTTATTATTTTTATATCTTCTTCAGTCATTCGATTCATCTATTTTACTATCTATTTCAGTATCTGTTTCGTTTTCTGAAATTTCATATATACTATCTTCACTTTCTAATTCATAGTCTATATAATCTATTTGCATATATTCTGTATTATCTATCTTTATTTCTAATATTTGTTTATTTTTTGAATTTTTGGGTAATTTACAATCTCTAGCTAAATGTCCTAACTTTTCACAATTATAACATGTACATTCTTTTATAGACTTTTTCTTTCTATATGGTCTTTTATTTTTATAATTTTTTACATAATATTTTTTTCTTGGTTTCTTGTATTTATATTTTGATTTTTTATATTTCTTATATTTCTTATGTCTTTTTCTTTTCTTATAATATCTTTCTTTGTATCCAAATTGGGGTGCTATTTTATTTTTGCAGCATGCTAATTTCTTATTAATGTTTTTTCCATTTTTATTTCTTCTCTATATTTTTCACATAAATTTCTATACCATTGTTGTAAGAATTTTATTCTAGCTCCTAACGTATCTACTATTTTTGCTTCTTCCCAACTTTTTATTATCTTTGAACTAAATGGTTCGGGTAATTTATTAAAATATAATTTTCTTATTTCTTTACTTTCTTCTATACTATATGCTCCTTTATAATAATATTCTTTAAATGCGCAAGTATATTCGTCTATATAACACATATTACATATTGTTAATTTTAACATTAAATTCCTATTTGTATCTTTTTCTTCATCTTGTTCTTCTTCTATTGTTGTCATACTACCAAATTCATCTTTTATAGCTGTTTCATATTTTTTCAATAATTCTATAGGTATTAGTTTAGTTGTTGTTGATGATGTTCCTTCCATAGGTTTATTAGCTCTTAATACTTTCTTGCTATTTTCAGTTAAGTTTGAAAACCATAGTTTTACTGATCCTATTAATGTTCTTTCTATATATTCTGGTGCATCTATTATGTTTATATTATTATCTAATAATTGTTTTGTCATATATCCTATCCATAATTGTATTGTTTTTTCTGTATCTATTACACAGTCTAAGTCTAAAAAATTATAATTTTTATTAACTATTTGTTTTGGTGTCCATTTGTCATATTCATTATATCTTTTAAATTTACTTTTATAATATATGGGTTTTCTTATTTCTGTTGTTTTAGGTATTATATTATCATCTTCTTTTTTATCAAGAGTATCTATTTTTGTGTTGGTATTTTCTAGGTTTTCGTCATTAATTATTTCTTGTTTTTCGTTAATGTTTAAATTTTTTATATTTGTTAATATTTCTGTATATGTTTCACTATCTTCTGAGTCATAATTATCTGGCTCTTCAACCTCTATATTATTTATTTCTAATTTTTCTTTAAATTGATTTATCTCGTTTATTAATTTTTGTTCTTTATCTTTTTCTTCTTTTTATTTTTTTCTTTGTTCGTACAGATCTTTTAACATTTGTAGTTGTTTTTCTAATTCAGCAATTCTACTATTTTTAGTTTCTTCTATTTTTCGTATTTCTTCCGTAGTTTGTTGTTTAATTTTTTCTATTTCCTTTTTTCTATCTATTTCTTTATTTTCTTTTTCTATTCTTACCATTGCTGTTAATTTATCTTCTAATTTTAATTCTTCTTTTTCTAACATTAGATATAAATGTTCTCCTATTTTCTTATATCTTCTTCCTAGATTAGAAAATACTATTTTTATTTTTGATCCTTCGTGATTTTCATATATTTTTTCATCTATTATAAATTCTTCTTTATTCATTTTATTGTAAATAGTTCATGTTGATATATATATTCTAAACTATCTATTTGTGATTCTAATTTTGATATTTCATCTTTTTATGTATTTATTGAATTTTTACTAACTCCAGCAAATATATTATAATGCAATCTTTCTTTTCTTATTTTTAATTCTTTACGTTTTTCAGAGATAAATTGTTTTAATTCTTTATATTTTTGCTCTTTATTCATTTAAATTATATTTATAATACCTTGGTGGATATCTAAATCTAATTTTATCATAATTAGGTGGTATGTGTCTCATTCTTCTAGATTTTAAATGGATTATTAATTTTGCTTCAATACTAGATATTAATGTAATTAGGTAAGCTAATCTTTCTGGATTTTCTTTTGTTTTATTTAGACTTATATATTCTGAATAATTACTAACTAAAGATTCTTTAGTTTTTCTAAAAGCTTCTCTATTTTTAAATGGTCTTCTCATAATTAATTTAATAAATGACCAATTCAAATTTAACTGATTCTAACTTATAGCTTACTTCCGTACTTTTTAAATTACTGGGCTTTGATAACATTTGTAGGAGGGTGCGGGTAACTAGATTATGAAATAGATTCATTATATTCGAAAGATGGCGACTCACCACTTCATAGAAGAACCACAGGAGCACCAAATTGCGTAATGATATACAGGTGCAACAAAAAACCCTTTGAAACCCATATTATTAAATGATGTAGCATCCAAGGACGGTCAGTAGGTCAAGAACCGACGTTTAACTTAGGAGAAAGTGAAAAAATAATGTCATTGCCAAAAAACAGTCAAAACCGCATGCACAATAGTTATGTATAAATATATAGGATTCCGGGATAGGGGCAGCGGCGATGAACATAAGAGTTTAAAATATTAACCTAAACTATGTAACTCACTCCATCCTTAAGGAAACACAGGTTATATGGGTTCATATTCCTCTGTGAAAATGCCCCAATGCGTGTTAGCTGCACGTACCAAGGAAACCAAAGGAAAGGCTAAGCACACAAAGGCAATAGCCATCAAAATATAATGTGTGTACCAAAAACACATACATATAAACCCCTACACCAACAAATGTGGTTTCTAGTATTAGTCTCCACAGGACATATACCTTCACAGTGAGCTACATAATTCACCTTTTAAGCCTAAATTAAAATAGTTTGCACATAAAAGAATCTATTAACCAAGGAATCTTTATTAAGGAATTATCCAACTTGGTATCATTATCCCAATGTGCTTGCAATCTTATATAATTATGCCAGCCAATCCATGTAACCATTAGACTCCTAAGTTCCATTTAATTCTAAAACCATGGCCACCAAGGGCCTTCCAAATTATTTTTATCATCATTTTCCTTTAATGCAATGCAATGTTTCAAAAGTAAGTTAAATCATGAAAATTCCATATTCAAAACCAAAACCATACAGATAGGTTGAGGATAATGCCATTACAAAGCTAAAAATCTATCAATTTGGGGAAACCCATGTTCTCTATTCCATACATTATAACCATGCACCGATTCTGCCCCTCAAAAAATCAATTAAAGTATAAACAGTGCATTTAAACCATGGAAAATACCATTCAAGTAGTTACCATCAAAATCACTCAACCTAATTTCAAACCCAATAATTAAAATCCCAAGAACAATGATTAATATATGCCATGATATAAAATTCAACTTAGGGATAAGCAACATGCCTGAAATAACAAAGCATTTAAAGGAAATTCAAAGTTTGAAGCTTGGAGTAATGACTTCTTGAAAAACCATTATGCTTTCTTGGGTTGGGAGTTAAAGAAAACAATAGTGGAGTTTGATATTTCAAAATTAAAGTAAAATGGTTGATTTCATCTTTAAATGTCATCCAACTGGTAAAAACACTAGAAGCCCCTCACCTCAAGTGAAAAAACAAAAATTTGGTGAAATTTACATAGCGGCGTGACCTCTGTGGCACAACCCTATAATGGAGGTTGAGTGGTGTGGCACACCCCTATCGTAGAGGCTAACTGCCTCAATGTCCCAAAATAGACCCGAACACCTTTTAGAATTCTAAAACTTTCCCAAAACACCCTATTAAGATCCCTAAATATGAGTCAATTAAAATTGATGTTACTCATAGGGGAGGGCCACCAATAAAATCATTGAAATTTTGTGGGGTCTTACAATATCCCCTCGTTGGATCATTTATCCCCGAGGGAGGTGTTAGGATATTTTTAGCACAATAACAATAAGAATACATCAGAACCAAATGATAAATTAGAAATTCCATAAGAGGGAAAATGAAACGGATACCTTAAGTATTTTCATCCAATGTTGGGAATATGAAAGGGCACTTGGTTCTCACTCTTCCTCATTTTCCTATGTAGCTTTTTCCAATTTTTGATTTCTCCAATGGACCTTCACCAAAGCTACATTCTTTGTCCTTAACATTTGAACTTGTGTAATACCCTAAATTTTCAAGACTTAGATCCTTAAAAAAAAATAGGCCACTAAGTTAGCTTTCTAATGCAACTAGTCTCGTCTTAATCCGACATCATGGCAAGAAGTTATGCAATTTTTTCTCTAAGTTATAATTAGTTGCCAGTGACTATACTACACCTAGATATCCATAACCAATGGCTACAAGTCGTTGTGAGGGACTTGTAGTCACAATAATCTGTAACCAAGAATTTATCCCAGTGGTTATGAGTCCAGCATACGAATCATATTCAGACCTTACAAGTCATTATGTGAACTTATAGCCTGGCTAGTGAGTAACCCAGGAATATAGCCTTAGATTATGACTCCACCTAATGACTCGATCAGACTTAACAAGACGTTAGCAGGGCAGTCATTGGCATAATAATGTATGACTACAAGCCAAGACTTAGACTGCGGCTCCACCTAATGACTCGTAGTCAATTATAACAAGTCGTTATGGGGAAGTTGTAGTCAAACAAGAAAGGACTCTAAAACCTCAGGGTTCTAGGTTATGACTCAGATCATGACTACTGACCAGTTATAAGGTGAGTCATAATAACTTGAACGGGGTTTTCCTACACGACTTCTTAGTGACTTTTTTGTACTTTCCCACTCATTTAAAATCCAAACCCATTTTGCCTGGGCTTCCCCAAAGGTTGTATAAAAGACCCATAATCCCCAATTCATGAATTAATCATATTCTCCACCCAAAGAAGTTACTAGAGGTAATTTTTATCTTCTCCCAAGAAATAATTAGGGCTCTTCAATTGAAGTCCAATGAAAACAAATTCATCCTAGCTTCTACACTCAGGTATGTGGGATATTCATCACTGGGCTCCTTTCACCCATTGAGACCAAAAGTTTTCCAAATTCTCAAGTTTAATTCTCCGTTTCTTAGGGTTCCATGAAAAGCATAACTTTCTTAATTTTTTTGATTTAGTTCTTGAATTCAATTAAGAATAGATGTTTTCTCATAAGTTTATGCATCTTTCAGTACTCCAAATCATGATATTTCCGTACGTTTGACAAAATAGTAAAATTATTGAGTTGAGTTGTGGAATTTTCCCTATCATGTCTATATTTTGATATTATCATATTTAATCTATATTTTAGTGCTGGTAGGTTTTGAACACCTGATACTTAGATATTAATGCATATTTTAGATGTTAGGTTATAAGTCAAATTGTTGAGGGTTTCACCACATAGTGATGGACCAGTTCCCTCAAAATCAATCACAGGCAAAGTACGCAGAAATAACTAGGAAGTAAGAGACAGTGCATGAAGAGTAAAAACAAAAGATCTTTACTTTGAAACCCAGGATAGTAAAAACCATGTCTTGCCCTCACAAGCACCAAGGAAATCTACTATATCAGCCTCCTAATTACAATCTAGATTTTAGAAACATCTCTACTCTTGAATTTCTAGCATTTTGAGCATCCAACAATTGTTTGCTGAGATCCTTCACTTCTGCACTGTTCTTGAACTTTAGCAGTCAGGTCAACAACTCTTGCCTGGAGTTTTGCATTTTCAGCTGTAAGTCATTAGTGGCACCTGGTCCCTCAGAGGACAGCCTTTGATTCAAGTGCTCTATTTCAGCATCTTTGGCGGCCAACTTGATCCTTAACTTCTCTATTTCCTTTCCTAAACTTTCCTGAATAGCTAGTTACTTAGATACTAGATACACATATCCAACCTTTCCCTCTATGTATTTATTCTCCACAAGAGTTGTTAGGTAGATCATTTGATTGGATATTCCAAGTGTTCCCTTAGTTCCATCCATACCATAATGTTTGAACACCTTGTTCAGTGGATATCCATATGGAATTCCACATTTCCCTTTCTTTTCATACCCCACTTTATGTATAAGCTCTATCATTAGTTTAGGAAGACTTATAAATTTAAGCCTTCTCAAGATTTCAATCAAAAATAGGTCAACACCAAAGGTAATTTTTCTTCCTTCAGATCTTTGTAACAAAACCTTGTTAATGAATTCAACTACCAACCGATATTCGCTTATTAGGAATTTCTTATTCACCGCAGATATAGAAGTCCCTCCTACCTTTGATGCATTGATCATAAACTTAGTTGCGGGCAACTAGTTCATAATTTTCCTCACACACGTTATAGGTATATCCAAAATCTTATCCAATGATTCTTTATCCAAATTTATAAGCATACTATGCACTTGGGCCTTCAATCTTACCTAATCTTTTGAGAAATCCATGGTGTAATATAATTCCCTTACCTCATTTTCAAAAATCTTTGATGATGTTCCTTAAATATATGTAACCATCCTTGATTCTTGACATATTCAACCAACGCTGCCATCCCAGGCTTCTCATAAATTCTAGGATAAAAATCTCAAGTTTCCAATCATTCCTTCTCTAGATATTTCTTTCTTTACCTCTTCCTTTTCCTTTATTTTAGGCTCACTACTTGCCTATTCTTTCCCATACATCTATGTTTTTCTCTCTGGGACCAGGTCCCTCAAAACTTTCTTTCTTTTCATAGCTATGTGATTTTTCATGCTTACAACAGGTCTACTAGACTTTGAAATGGAGGACCTGGTCCTCTCAGCTGTAGAAACATCCTTTCTTCCTTCTTTGATAGAAATAATATCTCCTGATTTCATGTTCTATCCTTCATCAACCTCTACAACTTTTGTATTTCCATTATTTTCTCTATTTCCCCTGAGTTTCTTCACAGTTTATCTCAGAGGCACTTCCTCTTCATCTTTCTCAATTTCCTAATTTGGAGGTAACAATATATATTTTCCCCATTTACTTTATCATTATCATATACTTTCTATTCCATTCCATCAGCTGATCCTTCTTCGGTGTCAGAAGCAAGCAAGAGCAAGTTCTCAATTACCTAGTTCTCACTGGAGGAAACATCAACTCTTTTCACCAAAATTTCTTCACCAAAAAATTGAGAAAAATAGTGTTTGAACCTGAGGGTGTAGGAGAATTTGGTACTTGTTGGTTTTAGAGAATTCAACATTTTCAGATTTTTTAAATGACAAAGGAAATTAGGAGTTTTTAGGTTGAGAAATTTCTTATTCTATTAGTGACCTAAACTCTTGGTTTGAATTATCTCTAAAAATTTGTTGGACATAAAATTTCAAGGTTAAGGAGGGTTCAATGGAGACTGACTCGATTGTGGGTTCTGGATTTCTTACAGAGTTTGATGAAGTAATACTATCATCCAATTAATTTTGAGAAAGAGAGATGAACTTGTTTAGTTTAGGGATGATTTTAGTTTTAGGAAGATGAATTGGATGGGTTGAAGAACACTGACAACATACTTGCAAGCATTTTTATCTTCCTAGCAATGTAATTATCTGAATTCTCCTTAATATAAGATAGAGTTACCTCTTTTTCTTTTTTATCTTCTATGTTTGCCGTGAGTGCAAACATGCAATCATAGATAACTGGACCTTCTTCAATAACTAGCATAGAAACATCTCCAACCTTCTTATCTTTACCTGAATCACTAGAAGAACCTCCCCATGCTCCCAGGGATTGCTTTACAGCATACTCAGCTGCCGCATTCATTCTTAAATTTTCAAGGACTTGGTCCCTATTCTTTCCCTTGTCACCTTCAATCTAGAGGTATCCCTAGTAATCTACTTTGTTCAATGGACATTCCGTAATGAAATGCCCAGGACTTCCACATTGGTGACATACCCCTTTAATATTTTTTCTTTTGTTGTTGCTTCCTTTCTTTGGAAGTGACCACTCATCTTCATGGCTCTAGCAATCTTGCTTGCAAAATAGGCAACATCTGTATCTACTTCACTTGAATTATGTTTTGAGACCTTTAAAGCCAAGGATTTTTCTATTTTTACTTCTTTTTTTCCATCTCTTTCTATTCTATGAGCTCATAGATCGTTAGATTACCAATGAGTTCATACATAGTGAGGATATTAAGGTTCTTTGCCTCAGTTATAGCATCCATATTTCTTCCCAGGACTTAGGAAGAACACCAATGATCTTTCTAATTTGCTTATACAATGGAATCACGTCTCCTAAGCAGTGAAGCTCATTTGTGATAGAAGTGAATCTAGTATGTATTTCTTGGATTGTTTCTCCTTCTTTCATTGTGAAGGTTTCATATTGAGTGGTTAGCATTTATACTTTAGAATCCTTCACATCAATAGTGCTTTCATAAGCAATCCTAGATCTCTTTAGTATTTTCACAAGCTGAGATCTTGTTATGTTTATCAGTCCCTATCCTACAGACTAATATTTTCTTGGCCTAGTAATTTTTATCAATCTTCCTTCTATGTTTATCATCATACTCTCTCCTACTTTTAGCAACCATTCTAGTTATTTCTCTTTCCTTGACTTCTTTAACAAGAACATGAGGAATATCACGGATTATGTCTATCAGTGCACTATCTTCAGCCATAATTAGGTCAAACATCCTAGGTTTCCTCCACCCATAATACTATCCATTGAATCTTGGTGGTCTAGTGGTAGATTGCCCTTTTACTAGATTGGGAAGAGCATACATGCCAGCGAAGACATTCTAGGTGTGAATCTTTTAGAGTGACCTCGCTTTTATACCAATTGTTAAAATACTAAGGTTTTTACCACACACTGAGGTACCAAGTCTCTCAAAATCACTCATAGGAAAAGTACACAAAAATAATAGGAAATAAGAGACAGTGCACGAAGAGTTAAAACATAAGATTTTTATGTGGAAACCCAAAATGGAAAAAACCATGGCTTGCCCTCACAAGCACCAAAAAAATCAACTATAATTAATCTCCTGACTATAGTCTAGATTTTAGCCTTACTCTAGGATTCTTTTGGTAGTAGCAACTCTACTACAAGCTCATATTGGTAACTCTAGGGAGGACCCTCTTTACTGATTAGCTCTAATTAGTTTCATACTTAGGCAACTCTACTGAATCACTCTCTACTCAAAGAAAAAAATTCATTACTCTTATAATATGAGTAATTCATTTATAGATCAAAATTCACTTAGGAAAGATTTTTAATCAAGCACTGATAAAGCTAAGCACTTGAGCAGTGTTGGAACTAGGTTTATGTTGCCTCTCTTCACTCTTCATATTCTAAAAAATTATCCGATAAAGAGGCCTCTTTTTTTTATTCGTAGGTGATGATTAGGATAGGAATATGATTGGACCAACTGTCCTAACTAGTACAAAATAAAACCTAAAAGTTTGTTACTTAAGAGGATAAAATTGTGCATGCAACGCATGCCAACTGTACTATACCTTGAACATCAGGGAGCTAGTCCCTTGCAGTTATGCTGCTCATCATCAAAACTACATATAGAAAAAATATATCATGATGGTGTAATTATATTTTGATTATTATCATATTGAGCATCTATCAGTATTGAATTATGCCAAACCTTTATCATTACCAGTGTAAGGATAGTTGGGAGTAGGATATGGCACCGATCTAACCTAGGGATAAAAGCTTACCTGGCAGTTGAGGGTTGAGACCTTTAGTAGCAGTCCCTAAGTTCTAGAAATGCATTTCCAGGTAGTCTGTGGGAGGTCACCCACCAGTTAAGGACTGACACTCTCTTAAGGGTCACCTCCCAGCAGAGGGTTGACATCCTAGTCCTTCAAGATATTAGTTTAGTGGATCCACATAGCCAGTCTTAGTACTTTTTTCAAGGTACTGACAACCTTTCAACTGGGGTTATAGGTTAGACCCTGATTAGCTTAGATTGGGGCATATCGGTTAAATGTTAGCTCCTATGGTTTTTGGTTAGTATTCATAATATATCAGTTCAGGTTTGCACTACCAAGTGTCCATACATCAGCTATTTACTTATTTAGGTCATATCAGTACATGTTTATGCTTGGTTTTGCATTTCTTTTACATATTTATGCATTAATTATCAATACCTATATATATATATCAACTAGTTCATATTTCACAAAATAGTACATTCAAAGTATTAATCCTATGCTCTGTTGTCTTATAACATAAGTTCAGATGCTCAGTTCCCGGATCGCTCCTACTTCATTCTTATACCATTCTACTATAGTATATACGAGTCCCACCGGTTGAGGACTAATTATATTATTAGTTATTCATCCCAGTATTATATTTCATGCTATTTTTGTTAGTCAGAGTTAATTTGGGACCTATCCCAATATCTCATCATGTTTAGAGGCTTTTAGACAGTCAGGCAGTTGGATATGTTTTCAATTGATGTATTTCCAACTTTGCAGATATTGTTTTGATCTTTCAAATGCTTTTAAATGACTTCTTCATAGTATTTTTGTTACCTTCTTTCATATAATTACATATGTGCTAAATCATTAGTTGGCTTGGGGTAACTTGTGACTCTAGGAATCGTGTTGCAACTAGAATATAGTCCCGGATTGTGACAGACTTGGTATTAGATAAAAAGGTTTAAAGCATCCCAGGATATCTAAAATCTACATTAACTAAAATCATATTCTTGGGTATGAAGCACACCACACTTATTGGCGAGAGGCTACTTGACATTTTAGGAAAGTCTCCTTTCTCTTTGTATATATGTCGTACGATGAAGCATAAGCTCTATTAAACTCCTTTTCCTAACTCATTATCGACCATCTATAGAAAACGCCTCCTTGAAGGGCAAACAAATGGAGAAATGGGGGCCATCCCACAACACCACCTATTCTTGAGGACCCTCTAAATGAGAAGGTATCTCACACCAAATTTAGGTATGCCTTTATAGTATTATCCCAATCTATTTCTGCCTAAAACAACTAATAGGTTGTTGCTCCAGTTAACACATTGGTTATTACGACAGTAGCAAAAATTTAAGAATTTTACACAAATAAATCCCAGTATTCTCTGGATCCAAGTCTTAGGAGGATCCACAGGTGTTTTTGGATTATGTGTAGAAGGTGACTGATGTATGGGTGTACCCAAAGGAAGAGTGCTAATTTAGTTTCTTAAAAATTAAAAGGGGTGTCTCACACATCGGTTAAGAAGTGGAAGAAGGATTGAGGCACTGATATAGGGACTGTAAAATATGAGGAGTTTGCTACTACTTTCTTAGAAAGGTTCTTCCTACTCGAATTGAAGGAGGAAAGGATGCAGGAGTTCATCAATCTAAAGTAGTGTAAAATGAGTACGAAGGAGTATCTACTCAAGTTCACCCATTTAGGAAGATATACTTTAATTATAGTGGTTGATTCTAGGGAAAGGATGAGTAAGTTCATATCAAGTGTTTTAGAAGATGTTATCAAGGAGTGTAGGATAGCTATGTTTATTAAGGAGATAGACCTTTCTATATTAATAGTCCCCACTAAACAGAGGATAAAATGGTAGTTCTAACTTCTCTCAGTAGATGTCAGATAGTGCGAATCATTCTCAGTTCTACTAGAAATCTTCAGCTCTAGCCTTATCATCCGCCAATGATCTAGTGCCTAAGTTCTGATAGGAAAATTGGGATAAAGAATCAGGCTCTAAGTCCTATGTTAGTATGACTAGTATTCACACTAACCTAGTCTACAAGAGGTGTAGTAAGATCCATAACTGTGATTGCATGGTCAGCAGTGATGCATATTTTGGGTGTGGAGAGCCAGGTCACCGAATCTGGGATTGCCCAGTGATTATCCAGTAGTGTAACGATATACGTCAACTGTGTAAGGCTAATTTCCCTTCAATTCTAGGAGATCTCCTGAATCAGTAGGGTGCCACCTCTAGTTCCACTAGTGGGTCACAATAGAGTTTATTTTATCCCCTTTAGAATTAATACGATCAGAACAATTTCCCTGATATGGTTATAGGTATGTTACAAGTTTTTCACATTCATATGTATGCATTATTAGTCCCTTGAGCCATAATTTCTTTTGTGACTCTATATATACAGTGAAATTTGGTGTCAGTCCCAAAATCTTAGTAGAACCCTTCCTAGTGTCTACTCCCGTTAGTAGTTCTATTATTGCCAGACGAGTGTACAAAGATTACCTAATCTCAATTTCTCAAAAAATCACCTAAGACAATCTTATAGAATTAGAGATGATTGATTTTGATATCACTTTTAGCATGAATTGGCTCAACTCTTGTTATGCCTCAGTTGACTATTGAAATAGAATAGTCCAGTTCCAGTTTTCTAACAAGCCAGTCATAGAATAGAGGGGTAGTACCTCAGTGCCTATAGGTCTATTCATCTCCTACTTTACAATAAAGAAGATGATATCCAAGGGTTGAATAAATCTCCTATCTAAATCAAGGACTCGAAATTTGAGATCCCAAGTCTTTACTCAGTTCCAGTAGTTAATGTGTTTTTAGAAGTATTTCCTAAAGATCTGACCGAAGTTCCTCCCAAGAGAAAAATCAATTTTGGAATAGATCTTCTCCCAGACACCCAACCTATCTTAATTCAACCTTACAGAATTGCACCAGAAAAGCTTTAGGAATTGAAAGTACAATTTAAATATCTCTTAGATAAGATCTTCATCAGGCCTAGTGTTTCCCCATACGGTGACCCAGTTCTCTTCATGTGTAAGAAAAATGGTTCTCTCAGAATGTTGATTGATTGTCGTCAGTTGACCAAAGACATAATCAAGAATAAGTACCCTCTCCCAAGGATTGATGACTTATTCGACCAGCTTCAGGTTGCACATTGTTTCTCTTAGATAGACCTCAGATCCACCTATCATCAGCTCAAATTTAGAGAATGTGACATTCTAAAGATAGACTTCAGAACTCGGTATGGTCGCTTTGAATTTGTAGTTAAGTGTTTTTAAGTAATAAATACTTCTGTAGATTTTATCAACTTGGGGAATAGAGTACTCAAGCAGTACTTGGACATGTTTATCATAATCTTAATAGATGACATCCTCGTCTATTCTAGTCATAAAGTTGAACACGCAGACCATTTGAGGAATGTTTTGCAGACCCTTAAGAATCACCAGTTATTCTCTAAGTTCATTAATTGTGAATTATGGTTAGAATCTATAGCTTTCCTCAGTCATATTATTCCTGGTGATGGCATTAGAATTCATCCTCAAAAGACCAAAGCAATAAGATACTAGACTAAGCCCATCTCTCAATCAAATATCTTAAATTTCTTAGGTATATCCAATTGCTACAGATCGTTTGTTGAGGGATTTTCTTCCATTGCTTCACCCATGTCCATACTGAATCCAAAAAACTCAAATTCCAGTGGTATGATTCCTGTGAGAAGAGTTTTTAGGAGTTGCGGACGCGACTCACTTTTGCTTCAGTTTTGACCCTACCAGAGTGATTAGATGGTTTTATAATGTATTGTGATTCTTCTAGAGTTAGTCTTAGTTGTGTGTTGATATAGCGGGGCAAGGTTATATCATATGCCTCTAGGCATCTCAAACCCTATGAGTAGAACTACTCAATTCATGATATTGAGTTGGTAGCGGTGGTCATTGCCTTAAAGATTTGGAGGCACTATCTGTATGGGTTCCATGTCGATGTGTTTATTGACCACAAGAGTTTACAATATGTGTTCATTCAGAAAGATCTAAATCTTTGTTAGAGAATGTGGCTTGTAATTATTCAAAAGACTATGTTATGAGTATGCAGTACCACTATGGTAAGGCAAATGTTATGGGCGATGCCCTTAGTAGATTGTATAGAGGGAGTATTGTTAACATGGAGAATAGTAAGAATGAGTTAGTTCGTAAGGTTCATCATCTTGGTAGATTGGGTGTTCGGTTGGTTGATTTGGCTGAAGGCAGTGTATGGGTTCAGAATGGTTCAGAATCTTCCTTGGTTTCCGAGGTAGAAGAGAAGCAAGATAGAGATCCTATTTTGGTATGTTGAAAGAGGCAGTTTAGGATCAGAAGGTTGATGTTTTCTCCTAAAAAGAAGATAGTGTACTTTATTGTTAGGGAAGGTTATGTGTTCCAAACATGGATGATTTGATGCAGTAGATGTTAGTAGAGGTGTATGGTTCACGGTATTCTATTCACCCTGGAGCCACTAAGATATACTGTGATTTGCAAGAAATTTATTTGTGGAATGGTATGAAGAAGGATATTGCAAAATTTGCGGCTAAGTGTTCAAATTATCTGCGGGTTAAGGATGACTACCAGAGGCCTAGTGGTATGCTTCAGGAATTTAGCATCCACACTTGGAAGTGGGAAGTGGTGAATATGGACTTTGTTATAGGGTTACATCATACACATCATCAACATGATTCAATATGGGTCATTATGGATAGAATGATCAAGTTGGCCCATTTCTTGCTAGTCCATGCTTCATATTTTGTCGAGTATTATTCTAGACTCTACCTCAGGGAGCTGGTAAGGCTTCATGGAATCCTTTTAACTATTATTTTAGATAGAGATACTCAGTTTACCTTATTTTTAGAAGGCTTTTCATAAAGTTCTTGGTACCTAAGTTTACCTCAGTATGACTTTTTACCCTCAGACAGATGGTTAGGTAGAGAAGATGATTTAGACATTAAAGAACATGTTAAGGGCTTGTGTTATTCATTTCAAGGGTATTTAGGATGATCATTTTCCTTTGATTTAGTTTTCCAGCAATAACATCTATTACTCAAGTATTTAGATGGCTTTGTTTAAGGCGCATTATAGAATAAGGTATAGGTCTCCTATTTTTTTTTTTAGGTTGGTGAAGCTTCTTTAATAGGGACAAACTCGGTGTAAGAACCAATGGATAAAATTCAATTGATTTGAGAAAGGATGAAGACAACCCAGAGTCGATAAAAGTCCTGTGTAGATGTGAGGAGAAGAGAGCTTGAGTTTGATAGTAGTGACTTAGTGTATTTGAAAAATTTTCCCATGAAAAGGGTGAAGAGATTGGGTAAGAAAGGGAAGCTTAGACCCTGCTATGTTGGCCCCTATTGGATTATAAGTTATTTTGGGAAGTTACCCTATTTGTTAGAGTTGCTTGCAGAGTTAGCATCAGTGCATTAGTTGCTTGCAAAGTTAGCGTTAGTGCATCTAGTATTCCGTGTCTCTTTTCTTAAGAAATTCATTGGTGATCCAACTTCGGTCATTTCTTTTGAGAGTATGGGCGTGGAAGATAGCCTCTCCTATGAAGAAGTCCCATTTTAGATCCTTTACAATCAGATTCGTAAGCAGAGGAATAAAGAAGTTGCTTTAGTGAAAGATATGTGGAGAAACCAGTCAGTTGAGGGAGCTACTTGTGAAGTAAAAGGTGATATTCAATCCAAATACCCCTATCTTTTCTCTTCGAATCCAGATTTAGCTTGAGGTAATGGTTTCTGTAATTAATTAATACTCTCATTTTCTATCTCAGCTATCTAACCATCCATATGTCATAGAATACATTCATGAGTTCAGTTCAGTCCATGCATTAGTTTTCAAATCCATATATTTAGTCATGATTCATCTCATAAGTGTTCAGTGCAGGATCTCAGTTTTCTTAGTACCCTGGCTTAGACAGTTTCATTCACTGAGAAATGATCCTAAGGAAGAGATATTGCAATACCTATTATTTTCTAGCCCTTGACCCCTCAAAAGATAGGCCACTAAGTTAGCTTTCAAACAGATCAGGTCTAGTCTTAATCCGACATTGTGGCATGAAGTTAATATGCAAGTTTTCCCCCAAAGCTCTAGCTAGATGCCAGTATCTACGACTCTATCTAACTACCCATAATTAGTGGATATGACTCATTGAGAGGGACTCATAGTCACAAAAGTGCGTGACCAAGAATTCATCCCGGTGGTTATAAGTCAAGCATACGACTCGTATTCATACCTTACGAGTTGTTTTATGAACTCATAGCCTGACCATTGAGTGACCCAAGAATTTAGCCTCGGATTACGACTCTACCTTGCAACTCGTAGTCAAACTTAACAAGTCATTAGGAGGGCATTCGTAGGAATAATAGTGTATGACCAAAAGCTAATCCTCAGACTATAGCTCTACCTAACGACTCATAGTTATTTATATCGAGTCATTAGGGGGAAGACGTATTCAGACCAAAAAGGACCAAAAAAAGTCAATGTTCCAAGTTGACTCAGATCATGACTCATGACCAGTCATGAGGTGAGTTGTAATGACTAGAATAGGGTTTTCTTCCACGATTTCTCAAGGACTTTGTGTCTTTTCCCACTTTTTAAAAGCCAAACCCACATCATTTAGGCTTCCCATAAGTTTATGCATCTTTCATACTCCAAATCATGATATTTCTTTATGTTTAACAAAATCGTAAAATTCTTGTGTTGAGTAATGGAATTTTACTCAACACATGAATTTTACGATTTTGTTGAACATAAAGAAATATCATGATTTGGAGTACTGAAAGGTTTAGGTACTCATCCTTAATGTACATAAGTATGGGATTCATAAACTTATGAGAAATCATCTATTCAAAATCCTTTCCCGCAACCCATCAACATAAGGAAGACATAACTTTTCTTGATACCTTAAGAAGTCATCTCCCCGAATCTCAAATGCTATATCCTTTTGCTGACCTATGTCATCCTTAATGTACATAAGTATGGGATACAAAGTATGCTTATCCTTTACCTCAGCACCAAGAGATGATTTTACCACTTCTTGAACAATCATTCCCCAATCCTCATAGTCTAAGAAACAGACTCCTAAGTTTGCTCACCTGTGAATATCCTTTCACCAAACCTCTTTTGTCCTCATCCACGTGAGATAAGATCCCTATAAACAACCTACTTAGAGAATCAACAACCACATTAGCTTTGTATGGATAGTAATGAGTCTTGTGTCATAATACTTAAGCAATTCGAACCACCACCTCTGCTTGAGATTCAATTCGTTATGTGAAAAAACATACTACAAGCTCTTATGGTCTGAATAAATATCCACATGCACTCCATATAGATAAAGGAACCAAATCTTTAGAGCAAAAACCACACCCTCTAACTCTAGATCATGAGTCGGACAATTACTCTCATGAACCTTAAGTTGACTAGAAACGTAAGCCGATAACATAACTTATTGCATCAAAACACAAGTCAGTCCCATACACGATGCATCACAATACACCACAAACCCATAAGTACCCTTGGACAGGGTCAAAACTGGCACATAAGTCAACTTATCCTTCAAATTCTTAAAACAACCCTCACAAGCATCAAACCATGAAAACATAAACGTTTTCTAAGTTAACTTCATCAATGGAGTAGTAATTGACAAGAAACTCTCCACAAACCTCCTATAATACTTAGCCAATCCCAAGAATCTCCTAATGTCAGCTATATTCATGGGTCTAGCCCACTTCATAACTGCATCAACTTTTTATGTATCCATCTTGATCCCCTTACTAGTAACAACATGCCTAAGGAAACTCACAACACTTAGCCAAAATTCACACTTAGAAAATTTTGGCATACAATTTCTAGTCCTTAAGAGTCCGCAACGATTGATGTGATCCTCCAAATTTTTTGATTATATCAAGATGTCATCAAGTAAAACTATAACAAACAAAATAAAAAATTTCTTGAAAACCCAATTCATAAGATCTATGAAAGAATTTGAAGCATTAGTCAACCCAAATGACATAACGAAAAAACATAGTAGCCATACCAGGTTTAGAAAGCAGTCTTGGGAATATCAACCTTACTAATTTTCAGCTGATGGTAGCCCAAACAAAAATCACTATTATAGAAACACCTAGCAACCTGAAGCTAGTCGAAAAGATCATCAATTCTAGGAAGAGGATATTTATTCTTCACTATACCCTTATTCAGCTTACGATAGTCTATACACATCCAAAGAGACCCATCTTTCTTCCACATGAAAAACATAGGATCACCCTATGGAAAAAAATTAGGGTGGATGAAACCCGTATTAAGAAGATCCTTCAATTAGTCCTTTAGTTTTTTTAGTTCAGCCAGAGCCATTCTATATGGAGGAATAAAAATGGGATGGGTATCTGAGAGAAGATAAATCCTAAAATCTATTTCCCTATTGGGAGGGATACCAGTAAGATCAATGGGAAACACTTAAGAAAATTCATTAACCATAGGGACAGATTACAAAGTGGGACCCTTAGAGTTAGGATCCTTAACCCGTACTAGATAGTACAGAAACCCTTTGGAAATCAACTTCGAAGCTCTAAGATAAGAAATAAACCTCCCTTTGGGTACTAAAGAACTCCTCTCCCATCAATCATTAGTTCAATAGGAAAATAGAAACTGATCTTTCAGGTCCTACAATCTAGAGAAGTATAGCACAAATAAAGCAATCTATCTCTAAGGTTACATTAAAATACACCATATCAAACTCTATCAAATCCACCAATGTCTCCTTATGAAATATGGACAACACATAACCCCTATAGATTTTTCCAGCATTTATAGAATAACCCATGGGAGTAGACACCAAAAAGGGGTCAAAAATATTTTCATAACCAAAATCAAAGTTTACACCCATATAAGGGGTTACATAAGATATGGTAAAACCCAGATCAAGTAAATAATAAAAATCATGAGAGAAGAGTTATAACATACTAATGATAACATTTAGGGATACCTCAGATTCTTGATGGGTGGAAAGCACGTAGAGATGATTTTTGTCAGTTTCGGTACCAAAAAAAAGAGCCCTTTTGTGTAGGAGCCGAAGAAGTAGAGAAAGGAACCTTGTTGGATCTAGTGGAAACTTTATCTACGGGATAATTTAACTCCAAATGAATAGGCTAACCATAATTGAAACACAAATTTCTTTCCCTTATCATAATATCCATGGTAATGTTGCCCACAAAATTTGTACGAAGGATAAGGTGGGGCTGACTGAGCTCTACAAACTTACGATTGGAATCCCTATTTCTTAGGACCACTGCTAGCCTGAAAACAATGATCACCAGAAGGTTTAGGATAAGGATCACTATCTGTCAAATATGAATTTCCCTAATTCTTTTTCTTAGTCCACTATCCATCATCTCTCCTATTATTCTACTGACTTACACCTTGTTGTGAATATCTAAACTTCTTGTTATGTCTTTCTCCTATCTCTACCTATTTCTTTTTCTCACCCTCTACCTATTGCATATAGATACTGGCCTAGAGATGTCTATATCACTATTACACATAACAACCTTACACTCTAACACTAAATCTTGATACAAACTAGAATCAAGATTTCTCATTTGGATCTTATATTAGACACTAACTCCAGAGCATAATGGGATAACTGCTAAAATTTCAGAGCTTACTCCTTAACATCTATCTTACCCTACTTCAAGTTTACAAACTCTTTGGCCTTAGCTTTCATCAACTTATGAGGAAAGAAATAATCAAGAAAAACACATGAAAACTCATCCCATAGTACTGGCTTAGCATCATTACCCCTCATTGCTTCCCACTCCTTATACTAGTGGTAAACCATATCTATTAATTAATATGTAACAAACTCTACACCTTCAGAATCAGTAGTATGCATAACCCAAAAAATCTTATCCATCTCATCTATAAGCCCCTGAGAATCCTTCTTAACCTTAGATCCTATAAATATTGAGGGATTCAACCTTACAAACTTGCCAACTCGAGTGTCCTAAGATGAACAAATATTATAACTAACATGATTAGGTCGTTGAGACTGTGATGCCACTAATTAGGCAAGCATATAGGTAGATTGATGGAACTATGCATAAGGGATATTTCCCTGAGGTCACTAAACATGAATATCAATAGCCTAAAAAGATCGAGTAGGACTAGTAGGAATTGTTAGAATGCTTCGTGGAGCGTATAGTCTAGAGCATGGACCTTAGACTAGTTCTGCACTTTATAAATAGGGTAATTTCCCTCCATATTCTCCTCGGGTGGGATAGAGTTCCAATAGAGTTTCTACCACCATCGTATCTTTGAGGAGGAAAGATCTAAAATAAGAGCAATCTAGGAGTTAGAGAAGTTTCAAGATAATTAGACTCTGTAGCCCAAAATGGAACACAATAAAGAAAAATATTCCTAAATGACTTGTAGCCTCCCCCTTATAATTTTGGCGTGTTACACACTAATAAAAGAGACTCTAATTGACACAACTTTGTGGACACCCAAAGACCCTAAATCGTGGGACAAAGAGCACAAGCAATTAGCCTACCTCCATAGCATAATAGATGAATATAGTGGATGCCAACTAATAGTAATAAATATAGATAAATCAAATAAAATTCGTGAGTCATAAGAAATGGCCAATCATCCTAACATTTATCCATAAAAGCCTAAAAAACCAAAAATACCAACTAAGGTAGGACATTCCCCTAACTATAAAAAAAGAAAATCTAAATGTGCTAAGAAATAAGCTAGTAAAATAGTTAGGCCTTTTGAAAAATGAAGGCTCACTACTTAACAATGGATCTACAAGAGAACCTAATCACCTAACGCTGCACAGAAGTAACAGAAAACCCTTCAAACCCTACATCATGAAATGACGCAGAATCCAGGGACAGTCACTGAGGCAAATACTAGCATGTAACTTAGGAAAAACTCATAAAATAATATAATTTCCAAAAACTAGTTAAAACCATATACATAATAGTTATGTATACCTATATAGGATGTTGAGATAGGGACAAGGCACATGAACTTGAGAGTTTAAAATAATATCCTTAACTGTGTAGCTTAAAGGGCCATAATTTGTGTTAGCCCTATGAATCAAGAAAACTAAAGAAAAAGCTAAAGACACCAAGGAAATAGCCATCCAAAATATAATGTATACACCAAGAACATAGTTATATATCCCCCTACACCGACAAACGTGATTTCTAATGCTAGTCCCCCCCCCCCCCCCAGGATCTACGCCTTCATGGTGAGCTACATAATTTCCCTTTTAAGCCTAAATTAAACCAGTTTGCACATAAACCGAACATTAACCAAGGAGTATTTATTAAGGAATTTTCCAACATGGTATCGTCATACCAATATTATTGCAAGCTATATAATTATGCCAACCAATCTATGTAACCATTAGACTCCAAAGTATCATTTAAATCCAAAACTATGACCACCAAGGGCCTTCCAAATCCAATTTAATCACCTATTATCCATTAATGTAATTCAATGTTTCTAAAGTAAGTTAAATCATGCAAATTCCATATTCAAAACCAAAACCATAAAGGTAAGTTCAGGTTAATCCCACTACCAAGACAAAAGTCCATCAATTCAGGAAAACCTATGTTCTCCATTCCATTTATTACCATTCACCCATTCATCCCCAAAAACCATCAATTAAAGTTTAAACAACACACTTAAATCATGGGAAATAAAATTTAAGTAATAACCATTAAAAGACCTCAACCCAATTCCAAACCCAATAATTAAAATAATATGAACTATGAATAAACATATTCCATGATAAAAAGTTCAAGTAAGGGATGAGAGAATACTTGAAATACCAAAGAATTTGAAGGAAATTCAAAGTTAGGAGCTAGGAGTGATGATTTTTTACAAAACCTTTGAACTTTCTTGGGTTAGGAGTTAAAAAAAAGAATAATGAAGTTTGATCTTTGAAAACTGAAGAAAAGGAGTTGATTTTATGTTTAAAAGTCATGCAAGGGGTAAAAAGACAAAAAGTAACTCAACCCAGAAAAACAAAAACTAGATGAAATTTACATAATAGCATAACACGCTGCTCTTACAGAGCTTAGATTTTATGTCATTCCCTTATCGGGAAGGCTATGTGGTGTGGCATGGCACTATTGTAGAGGATTACAGCCTTGGAGTCCAAAAATAGTGCCGAACCCTTTTGAAAATTTTGAAACTTTCCCAAAACATCCTTTTAACATCCCTAAACATTATCTAAGTCAAAAAAATAATGTTACGTATGCGAGAGTGTCAAAAATAAAATTATTGAAATTTTGTTGTATCTTATAATTCATTATTTGTTTGGCGGCCTTATTTGACATCATTGGCCTTATTTGTGCATTTGAATTCCTTTATTCAAGATATGATGCTCATGGTGGGGCTTATTTTGCAAATATAGGCCTTATTTGCACGTTGGTTATTTTTATCATGATAAAAGTACCTAAGATAAGGGTTGATATGATATTGATGATGTCTTACATACACATTTATTTTGATGGTACCTAATTGTATTTGATTATCTTGAATTGTGGATATATTAAGTTAATTTTTAGGCACATTTATACATATATACATACATACATACATACATACATACATACATACATACAAATACATATATAAATCTATCCATGTTGGATGGATTGGATATCCTCATTTAAATTGATTGTGATTATTACATCCTTATTCCATGCATATACATTCATGAGATACCGATACTACTGAGAAACACTATTTTGGGAAAAAAATGAGAAACTTTTATGCAAACCCTCTCCGTGAACACAAACTAGAGAGGTGAGTTTATATTAATATTGAGGTTGAGATATAGTATATAGGTTGTGAACCCCCATAGGTCCTACCTGGTAGCTGCGAGCTCAGTAGTTATATATAGAAAGTCATGCGATGACTTTTATCATTCATCCCATCCGCATTGCATTACATTTGCACATGCATCTTGCTTATTTTCCTTAGTTTCCTTGAATTGTTCTTAGTTTGAGTGTATTTTTCAATTATATTTAGGTTGTTTCTATTTTTGTGTAAATATATATGTTAGAATTATTAATGGAGATGGTGTAAGCTACAGTTGGGACTTTTTTGCTTATAGGTAAAGTATTTATAGTATGTTTTACTTAACTTATTTTCTACTTTTATTAGTCGGTCTATGATGCCATTGAGTACAAGTGGACCGTACTCATCCCTATTTTGCCTTTTTGATGTAGATCCTAGAATTACAACTATATAAAGTGGAAGATTTTATGCATAAGGTAGTTGGAGATTCGAGATACTAACATAATCTAGGTGTTAAGAGTCATTTCCAGGCCTCATTCAATGCTTATTTATGTCCTTAGTCATTTTGGAGTTACATGTTACATTTTAAACTCAGTTGTATTATTAGATACTCTTTACTTATGACACCAAGTTTTGGGATTTAGGTTACGTATTTCTTTAAAATTTCTATTTTGTCTTAAGTTTTAGGTCATAATTTATTGTACAAGTCTTGTTATTTTCTTATTTATTATTGTTTTTGAAATCTCTTAACTCTTGCAATTTGGGATTACTCATCAAGGCTGGACCACAATAAGTTCAATCATGACCCAAGATTTCATTCATTAAAAATTGGTATAAGGCTCACCAGGTTCACCGGTCTCATAGGTATAAGAGAAGGATATCAAGTAGAGTCTCATGGATCATTACATAGACGTCATCATTTTATAGACGTTTGTATCTATCTTTTGTAGGCTATAAGATGCCTTGAGGAAAAAATTCCCTATTTTTATTTCTTAGTCATGCGAGTTATTCTTAACCAATGTTCTAAGTTGTGTTAGATTCTTTTCTTCACAAATGGTAAGGACAAGATCTCATGAGGCTAGGGATGCTAAACTTCCACCCAAGTAGAAAGCCCAAACTATAATATACATTAAGGGTCATGGATGGCCTAGAGGTAAAGGTTGGGAATGAGAAGCTACCCCATCCAGAGGACATGTTAGAGAGGCCTCTCTTGAGCCCGAGGTTATGTATTACAAAGGTGATTATAAGATGAGGGATGTGGGCTGGCTCAAGTCCCATATGGGTTAGTTGATACCCTAGTTCTTTTGAGTCTTTTGGTTCACCTCTTGAGTCATTTGGAGGGTGTTCGCTTGAGTGCATCTACTATTTCTTCTATTCCATATATTATGCCACCATCAGTACCGGTGTCTGATTATGATATTCCTCTAAACATCGAGTGTGGTTCTACCATCTGTACCATTTTTTACTTATACAATTCCTCAGACTTTGAGTAGTGCTCCACCTTTTGTGCTAGTATAATATTGTGGTATTCCTAGTTTAGGGGTACAACCTTCATATACCGTACTCCTATGTGTGGACGTATTTCCGGCCAAACTTATTATATCTCTAGTTGCTTTGAGTATAGTTATAACTTTTGATGATCAAAAAAGGTTTGAAATGATTATTTTCAAGTCCGCCAAAGCTTAGTGGTACTATTGGAAAGGATAACTATAAGTTTTTGATAGTTTTCCAAGAGAAGTTACATAATCTTGGATCCCTTGAGTCTCATGGAGTTTCTTATACTACCTCTTAATTAAAAGATAGAGGTAGGGATTAGTGGAGGCTATTCGCTAGTTGTAGACCTTTGGTTTCACTTACTATGTCTTGGACTCAGATATTTTAGGCATTCTTAGAGAGTTTTATGTGGTATAGCTTGAAGGATTAGATGTGTAATGATTTTATCACTTGGATCAAGTCTTTATGACTATTTCTCAGTATGAGGCTCATTTTATACTTTCTCCAAGTATTCAACAATTAGCATCTCCACCTAGTTTGAGAGGATTCTTATGTTTATGAAGGGGTTAGATGGTATTTATCAATTTCCTATAGCTACGGTAGTACTTTTAGGGGCTTCTTTCAAGATATTATTGAGTATACCAAGATACTGAGTTTATCATGTAGGATACTCAAAGACGCACCATGAACATATGTCATCATGGTGAGTTTAGTGTACATGATTCTTGAGGCAAAGATTTCTCTAATAAAGGATCTTGTGTTTTCATGGTAGGCCAATTTAGACAGCTCTATAGGTATCAAATAGTAGACCTTCAAGTTTATTGAATTCAGGTAGTTAGACACCAGGCCAGAGTGGCCGTACTAGTTCATTCACACCTTCTCAAATTGAGTCAAGACATAAAGGATACTTTTTATGTGAAGCGTTTGGCAATATGGCCATGGATTATCTTTGATGTATCTTTATACCATCTCTTATATCTACAGTAAAAGAAGGTTCACAAAGTGGTAGGACTGTTGCTAGAAGTGCTTGATGTAGAGGTAGAGGTGTTCGTGAAAGTGGTTATGGGGTTACTCAATCTAGGAGCGAATGTGGTTTTAGTGTTATGCTATACCTTCTAGACCTAAGGAAGAGGCCTCAAATTTTTTTATCACAAGTATCTTCCTAGTTTTCCATAGATCTACTTCTTTGTTATTTGACCATGGATCAACTTTCTCCTATGTGTCAACATATTTGGTTCTAGTTTTGATGTTGTGTGTAAACCTCTTACTATTCCTCATCATGTTTCTGCCCTCGGAGCTGATTCTTTAGTTGTGGATCAGGTGTACCAATCTTATGCTATTAGCTTTTTGTTATACACCAAAGATTTGGATGGTTTTATTTGATAGCTCTGCTATCTTTTAATGCAATTTTAAGATAAATAGTGTCAAGGAATGTTAACGGGACCATTAAGAAGTGTTTTAGAATTTTTGAAATAAGTTTTGGCTCATATTGGGACACCAAAAATAGTAAGGGTCCACAATTAGGTTGTTCCATGAAGAAATGGCATACCCAGATATGAAAACCATGGCTTTCCATGATAAGGGTGTGCCACGTCTGTTGGTTTCCATGTTAAGGGCATGCCATGTTGTTAGCATTGCACAATAAGGGCATAAAACACCTACAGTCGTGGTGACACCAAATTTCAATTTTTTCTTTAATTGTTTTAGAGTAATTTGGTCTTTTACGTCCTAATTAATGCTAAAACTAGTACTAAATGAGTTTTATCCCCCCATAAGTCAAACTACATTATTCCACTCTTCCCAAACTCTCAATAACACTCAAGAAGAGTTTTTTCCCTAAAATTTATACTCTCGAGGGGTTTAAGGGGTTTAAATTCATCCCTAAAATTTAGTACACCCAAATTCTTAAAAGCTATGTACCACCATAGGTTAAAGAGGTACTTACTAGAAAGTCTCTTTCTTTCCCAACTGGGCTCAATATACTGATCACTCCAGTTCAAGCTCTATACTGATGGCAAGGTATGGATAAAACCTCCTTAACATAGGTCAGAGGTTGGACTCTATGTTGGTCACATGGTTTATGTTGATTGTAAGAATCTCACACGAAAAATTGGATTTTAGAAGCTAAGTGTAATGATACACTAACTCTCTCAGACATTTCTTTATGATTTATGCTTTATGATATTTTAGCTTTCAGTTTTATTTATGATCATGGTGAGTGCATCTATACTGAGTATGTATCTTTTTAGTTTATGACATATGTCATTTTTTACTTGTTGCATTCACCCATATATACTTAGTATGTTCCAAAAATATAACATATATATATATGTCTGTGTCTGTGCATTATTTCATAATGGACTTTCTGGTGTTCATCCTCTATAGTTTAATTAGCGACAATCACCACCTTCTATATCCCTTTAGTTGGTGAGTTCTTATTGTTCGAGGGCCAAGTCTATGATTACCTTTAGATGTTCAGATACTATCCATTCAAACTTTATGTTTCTAGTTTGGGTTAGCTAGGGCTTTCCCCATGGCTCTTCAATGCACTTAGAGGCTTTTCCAGACTAGTCAGTGCATTTTCTTTTCCTTCAGATCTTTACAAGTTTCAAAAGATGTTTAGTTCATAGGGTTTATTTGAGATTATTTACTTATTTTGAAATCAGATTATAATTCTAGTTTCCATTCATTTTAAGTATATTATTCATGGTTCAGTGTTGAGTGGATATCATGGGTTAGCTTTGGGGATACTTATAGTCCTAAGAACCATGTGATGTCCAGTGGGTGGCCTTAAATTGTTATAAACTTTAGCCTGAGGTTTTAAGAGCCCTAGAGAGTCTTACTAGGTACATTATGTGGAGTCTTGATCATGGAGGTGAAGTTCGCCACACTTATGAGTGAGAGTCTACTATATGTATTAGGAACTATCATCTACTTCATGATCTCTATCATGCCCTAAAGTTATCTTTATCTACTCTAACTTGTGTTTTCAAGTGACAGAAAATGCTTTCTTACAGATTTTATGCCAGCAGAAATAGGGACTACACATCCCTACCACCACCTACAGACCCTTTGAATAAGAATGTCTCCCATATTTAGTTTTGGGATATCTTTCATGTGTTATCTCACGCTATAAATGCTAACGCCTAGGGTAATCAGCTTCCGACAGGTGGAATTTAGCAATATAGTAACTTAGCCGGAGCCAAAGGTTGAGATTTCATGAGAATGAATCTACCAAAGTTCTTTTATTCAAAGGTTAATAAGGATCCTCTATTTTTCATTGATTAGGTGAAGATCACTCAGATTATGAATGTCATAGAAGATAAGATTGTGGTATTGGCATCCTATTCATTGAATGATATTGTTGATGACTAGGTTACTATCTGGAAGAAGGTATGGGTGAGAATGCAGCCCAATGAGTTGGAACTTATTTTAGAAGACTTTTCTAGATAGGTTCTTCCTCGTGAGATAAAGGGGTCTAAGATAAAAGAGTTCATGAACCTTAGGTAAGGCCCTATGTCTTTGAAACAATATTATGTCAAGTTCACCCAGCTATCTAAGTATGCACATGAGTTATTGCCGGATACCACGGCTTATATGAGTAAATTTGTCATTGGAGTGTATGACTTAGTGGCCAAGGAGTATACAACAACTATGTTGATTCGGGATTTGGATATTGCTAAATTGATAACTCATGCTTAGCATATTAAGGCTGAAAAACTCTAAAAACAAGAAAGGAAGGACAAGAAGGCTAGGATCGAGCAGTTTGAGTATGGTTCACAGAAGTAAAGAGGGTAAACCATTCTCAATTTTAAAGCTGTTCATTAGCACTCACACTATCTTCAGCCACTGCACCTACACCTAGTACTAAGAAGAAGCAATGGGGTAGGGCACCAACTTTTGGATCTCAATTTAGTATTTCTGAGGGAAAAACTAATCCAACGTGAAACAAATACAGTATAAATCATTAAGATGAGTTCATAATGGGTAGAGATAGTTGTTATAGTTGTTGTAAGATGCACTATAGCATTAGAAAATGCCATTTTTATAAGCAGGGAAATAAAGATGCTCACCCTTGGTCTTAGTCCACCACTTTAGTAGCTCAGTTAGGCCACCTATCTTCATAGTAGGGTGCATCATCCAGTATCGGAGGCGGTTAGCATCAAAACTAATTCTATGCTCTATCTTCCTACAAAGAATAGGAGAGATCTTCAAATGTAGTCACTTGTATGCTTCGTGTATTTCACCTTGATGTTTATTTGTTGTTAGATTTGGGGTCACCCCTCTCTTTTATAGCCCTAGTGACTACTAACAAGAGACTTTTAGAATTTTTTTAGCTTTCACTCTTATTGTTGATTCAGTTGCTGCTAAAAGAGTATACAAAAAGTTCTATATCATAGTCCTCTATAGGGTTACTTTAGCATATTTAGTAGAAATGGAGATTATAGATTTTGATGCCATTCTTGGTATGGATTGATTCCATTCATGCTAAGCGCAGTTGATTGTCACACCTGAATGGTAAAATTTTAGTTTCCTAATGAGTCAGTACTCTAGTGCGAGGTAGTTCAGTAACTTCTAAGTATTATTTCATCTCCAATCTTAAACCTATCAATTTAATCTCTAAAGTTGTACCTATCACCTAGTCTGGGTTAAAGATACTAAGTCTGAGACCCCAAGCCTCCAATAAATTCATATAGTCAATGAGTTCCCTGAAGTTTTCTTAGTGGATCTACCATGGGTACCTCCGAATAAAGAAATTAAATTCAGGATTGACCTTCTTCTAGATACCTAACCAATCTCCATTACACCCTACACGATGCTCTGGTTAAACTTAAGGAGTTAAAGGAACTTAAGGAACTCTTAGATAAGGGGTTTATCAAGCCCAACGTTTCTCCATAGGGTTGTCCAGTTTTATTTGTGTGCAAAAAGGATGGTACTCTAAGAATATATACAGACTACAAACAGTTTAAACAAGGTCACCATCAAGAATAAGTACCCTATCACCAAAATTTATAACTTTTTTAATCATCTTTAAGGTGCCCGTTAGTTTTCAAAAATTAATCTCAGGTCGGGTTATAATTAGTTGAAGGTCAGAGGATGTGACATTGGAAAAAGTACTTTTATAACTCGAAATGGACACTTTGGGTTTATGGTTATGTCTTTAGGTCTTATAAAGGTTCCTGTAGCTTTTATGGACTTGATGAGCAGTGTTTTTAAGAAGTATTTGGATATGTTGCCTTGTTTTTCTTAAGGTTTGAGAGCATTTGTGTCATTGTGGATTAGTTGAAAAAATCATCCCATTTATACCTATGCAGATCTCCTCTATCACTGAGAAGTTAGCATATATCTATGTTCGTAAGATAGTTCGTCTTCATGGGATACCCATATCTATTATTTTAGAAAAAGGCTTACTGTTCACTTCGACCTTCTGGTAGACTTCTCAGGAGAAGTTGGGTACTCAAGATGATCATAGCATAGTTTTCCACCCCCAAACCAATCTATATGCTCCCTTCTTGTGTTATGGACTTTGGAGGTCAATGCAAGCAATATTTGGCCTATGTAGAGTTCATTTATAATAATAGCTACCATTCGATCTTGGAGATAATCCCTTTTGAGGTATTGTATGGTATGCATTGTTGATATCATATAGGTTGTTTTGACACCTCAAATGTTATATCTTGTGAGTTTTCATTTCATAAACCTCTCATCCTTTCTCATGAGATCGGATCCAGTGCAAAGTAATAGTTACTCATAAGTTAACACTCTCGTTTCTATCTTAGCCATATAGTTATTTTTCTTGAGAATTCATGCACTTGCAGACCAGTTCAGTAGCTCATTATTCTTGAGATCCAGTGATTCAGTTCTACTATTTACACATGATAGCTTGAAGACTAATATTCCTCTGTGTTTCAGGTTAATTATCCAAATTCGAGGACGAATGTTGCCAAGGGGGAGATAATGTAATACCCCATATTTTCATGCTAGAATTCTAACCGTCGTTCCTATGCGTCTAATCTCTAATCCAAGTGATTCCCACATGAATATAGATTTCATGATCTTTATCCTAGTATGTGAAGTGATCTTGAGGTCAACAATGTTCATATATATCATTTAGAGCCAAGTTGAGCTAAGATCATTTGATTTATCTAACATTTGATATTCAATTCTACAAGGGTCAAATTCAAACGTGTATATATCTTAATATACATGGAATTTTTCATCTCAAGACCTATAAAATTATAGATAATTGAATTATCTTTCCAACGATACCAATTTTGCAAAAATTCGATACCCGAGCGAAGAGTTATGCCCATTTTCGTGAGAGGCAGTAAGGGTGTGAGATGGGGAATGTGCCGCCCACTCAAATGTGTGAGATTGGGAGTGCGAGGCGCACTTAAATATCTGCCATAAGGTGTGCGACACACACCTTAAGGTCTTCCATGGGTTGTGCGCCGTATACCTCACTTCCAAGTGCAAAAAATACCCCTATATATGTCTATAACACGGGATTAATCTCCCACAACATCAAAATAAGTTTACTTTCTCTCAAAATCACCAAGAAAATTCATTAGGGTTTCAACCTGAAAATTCAAATATCTCAAGACTCAACCATGAGTTTTCAATAATTCTTCGAGGTTCAGAATCCCCATTCTGAGGGCTACAAGAAGCACCTATTATTTTCATGAATAGAGTCCAAAGGTTAAGAGTTCATCCAAAGCTTCAATTTCAAGGTATGTGGGGTTTTTTTTCAGCAAGAACATTCTTCCGTTCTTGTGCCCAAAGTTAATTTTCTTTACAAAGATATATGATTTGATATGCTTTACTACGAATTCAAATATATAAATTTATGACTTATGATGTTTTTATGAGAATGTTGATATGGTTGCCTATAAAGCTGAAATTTTGATTTTTAAGTGATTATTTTTATACTTATGACATAAAGTATGTAACTTTGAAAGGTTTTATTGTGATATTGATATATGGGTTTTGAACTCTATTTAAGATTATTATTTTGTGAAGTATGTGTTATAAACACCTTGAGATTTAAATAATTTGAGATGATGAAGAATGATTTGACCTTCATGGTCGCGGAAGAATTGTTTTTGAACCAGAGATGAGAAAAGAAATCCACTTTTATTGATTATTATGAAAAGGGTAGAAAGATGGCTCCCGTTGTGAATTGTTGAACTATTTATTAGTGGATTTTCTTTTAAAAAGATCTGAGCTAAGTCCGGGAATAGTCTTTAGCATCGAGCGAGAGGAATAGCTATTTTGGTACTTCCCTAGAACTACGTGCCCCCATAGAATGTGAGCCTGAGGCTGATTTATATAGTGATCACTAGTGTTTGGATTGATGATTTAAGGTCCTACTCCGATGGCAAGGAACTCTCCCCAATGTGAGTAGAACGTTGGACTCCATATAGATCACATGGTTTATGTCGGTTGTAAGAGACTCCGAATGTGTGTGTGTATATTCTCCTATCTAATATGAAAAGTCTTATTCTTCTATCCGATATGAAAACATATTTGTTTAAAAGACCGAGTTTGAGAAAGTCATTGTTTTCGAAAGATTTAATGAACATATATTCCAAAGAGAATTGTTATGAGATTTGATTGCTTTGATTATTTGGAATCAAGATGGAAGTGTTTTGAGATTTATTATGATAACTCACATATTTCAACCGATATATTTTACTCTCTTATGATTATGATGATATTAATTCGAGCTAAGTGAATCATTTATATCATCATTCATAATTTTATAAACTGTGATGATATTAAGATATTATTTTATATGTGCATTGCACCCCCATATGCTCGGTATGTTTCCATGGTACTGACCCACATATTCGTATGTGGGCTACATTTTCTCGCAATGTACGTACAAGGTATAGTGTACATCTTCAGATCCAGTTAGTTCGCGGCATCTAGTCAGCAGGTGATGAGTTCGTTTGATTCAAGGGCTTGAGTTAGTTATATAGTTTGAAAAGTGTTCTATTTTCTTTATCCAGCCGTATTGAGTTGGGGTAGTAGAGATTCATGACCCAGCTACCTATAATCAGTACTAGTAGAGTCTTCATAGACAGTTAGTAGAAGTTGACGTATTCCATTTTAGTTTTGGTTGTAAAAGAAGAGTTATAATCTTGTAAATTTAGTTTTGTATCTATCATATTCAAAAAAGAGTTATTTTTCACAGATTTGTACAGATTTATACTTTTTGTTCAGTTGCTTATGAGTTATTCCAGTAGAAAGGTTAGCTTGGGGTCACTTATGATCCTAAGCACCTGTGACATCTCGGGACCCAATTTCATGGCGTTACATACAGCCACCACCTCCCTTTCCTCAACGGTTGAGAAAGAATGCGGATGATGTAAAGTTCAGCAAGTTCCTGGCAATGCTCAAATAATTAACTATAAATGTACCTTTGATCGAGGCCCTGGAGAAAATGCTAGGGTATGCAAAATTTATAAAAGATCTTGTGACCAAGAAATGAGGAGTGAGTTGCGAACTAGAAGAAGACCTCCACCATTGTAGTGTTATTTCCACAGGGACCTTGACGCAAAAGAATTTGGATCCAGGTGTAGTCACTATTCCCTGCACAATGGGAACTATGGACTTCACCAAAGCACTGTGTGATCTAGGAGCAAGTGTTAACCTGTGCCATTGACTATCTATTAAAAGTTGGGTCTGGAAAATACCACACCAACCAACATAAGGTTGGTAATAGCCGACAGATTAGTAAAGTGACCTGTTGGCATTTAGTATGATGTACTGGTCAAGGTCTCCAATTTTATATTCCCTGCAGACTTTGTCATTCTGGAATGTGAGGTGGACTTTGAGGTGCCCATAATCTTGGATCGACCTTTTCTCGCAACTCGAAGTGTATTGATCAATTAAAGTGAATGAGCTCTTATTCAGGGTGAATGATGAAGAGGTACGGTTTAATGTAGGAAAATCAATGAAATAGCATAAGGAAATGAGTGTGTTCTCATTAGTTGATGTGTACTTTGAGGACGAATAGGATGTGCTCAGAACTGAATAGCTTATTATTGATCCCTTAGCAGCAGTTGTGATGAACTATGAAAGCGAAGGCATTGAAGAGTATGAAGAGACAAGTTGTGCCCTGATCGACCTGGGCTCGTATTCTTATGCTCCTAAAAAGCTTGACCTTGATCTGGCTAATCGACCAATAGCACCAGCCAAGCCATCCATTGAAGAACCTCCAATGTTGAAATTGAAGGAATTGTCTGGTCACTTATGATATGTATTTCCTGGAAAAGGGAACACGCTACCTGATATTATTGCAACTGATTTGGAAGAACGACAGGTAACTACACTTATTTCAGTGCTTCAAAAGCACAAGAGAGCAATTAGATCGACCATCACAGACATTATTGGCATTCCCCCTGGCATCTGTACGCACAAGATCCAACTAGAAAAAGACTGTACTTTTACAATTAAGCATCAGTGTCATCTTAACCCACCAATGCAAGAAGTGGTTAAAAAGTAGATTATTAAGTGGTTGGATGCAGGAGTAGTTTACCCTATTTCTGACAGTAAGTGGGTGAGCCTAGTTCAATGTGTGCCTAAGAAGGGTGGTATGACGGTGGTTGCTAATGAGAAAAATGAGCTAATTCCACTCAGTCCAGTGATCGGGTGGAGATTCTGTATGGACTACCATAAGTTGAACTCTTGGACACTGAAGGACCATTTCCAAATGCCTTTCATGGACCAGATGCTTGATCGATTGGCTGGCAGGGGGTGGTATTACTTCCTAGATAGTTATTCTGGGTATAACCAAATCTGTATTACTCCAGAAGATCAAGAGAAGACGATGTTCACATGCCCATATGGCACATTTGTATTTAAGAGGATGACATTTGGGCTATGCAATAAACCCGCCACTTTTCAATAGTGCATAATGTGTATCTTCTTTGACATGGTAGAAGACACCATAGAGGTATTCATGGATGATTTCTCAATGGTCGGTGATTTATTCGAAATGTGTTTGGAGAATCTAGACGAGGCTTTGCAGAGATGTGTTGAATTTAATATAGTGCTTAGCTGGGAAAAATGTCATTTTATGGTGAAGGAGGGTATTGTGCTGGGCCACAATTTCTGAAAAAGGGATTGAAGTTTATCAAGAAAAGGTTGAAGTTATCGAGAAATTACCGCCCCATTTCAGTAAAGGGAGTGCATAGTTTTCTTGGTTATACAGGATTCTATCGGAGATTCATAAAAGACTTCTCAAAATTTGCAAGCTCACTTTGCAATTTGTTGGAGAAGAAAGTTAAATTTCTCTTCGAGGATGAGTTCTTAAAAGCATTTGAATGCCTTAAAAAGAAGCTGGTGGAGGCCCCCATTGTTACTGCACCTGACTGGGCCAAACCATTTAAAATAATATGTGATACAAGTGGTGTTGCGCTAGGAGCTGTATGGGACAAAAGACGGATAAATTGTGTCACCCAATATATTATGCCAGCAAAGCACTGAATGGAGCACAAAAGAATTACATAGTAACCGAACATGAGTTGCTAGTTGTGGTGTATGCTTTCGAGAAATTCAGGTCGTATCTGCTTGGAACTAAAGTGGTAGTCATTATAGACCATGATACCTTGTGGTACTTGATGTCCAAGAAGGATGCTAAACCAAGGCTTATTAGATGGGTGTTGCTACTGCAAGAGTTTGGTTTTGAAGTCAAAGATAGAAAAGGTTGTGAAACCAGGTTGCAGATCATCTATCTAGAATGAAAGGTAGAGCGGAAGTAAGTGATGAAACAAAAATAAATGATAAGTTTCCGAATGAGGAGATCCCATCAACTGTTATGGAAACATTACCTTGGTACGTTGATTATGCAAATTACATTATGAGTGAGATCCTCCCAGAACACCATCCGTTCCACTAAAGGAAGAAGTTTTTGCATGATGTAACACATTATTTCTGGGATGAGCCTTATCTTTTTAGGCGATGTGCAGACAATATCATACAAAGATGCGTGCCTAAAGTAGATGTACGATGTATATTAGAAGCGTGTCATGCTTCCCCAGTTGGGGGTAACCATGCAGGTGATCGAACGGCCAGGAAGGTGTTACAGAGTTGCTATTATTGGACAACATTATTTAAATATACCCATAAATTTGTGCAGGAGTGCGATCAGTGTCAAAGACAGGGATCGATATCTAAATGGCACGAAATGCCCTTGACTAAGATTCTTAAAGTGGAGTTATTTGATGTGTGGGGTATTAACTTCATGGGTCTGTTTGTAAGTTCTTACGGGATGAAGTACATTCTTGTTGCTATTGATTATGTGTCCAAGTGGGTTGAGCCTTTCGCATTGGCTGACAGTGAGGGAAAGAGAGTTGTTGAATTTCTCAAGAAGAACATCTTCTCTCATTTTGGAGTACCACATACTATCATAAGCGATAATGGATCTCACTTTTGCAACAAACTATTTTGAGCGGCTCTGGCGAAGTATGGTGGGAAACACCACAGAGTGGCTACTCCATATCATCCGCAAACTAGTGGCAAGTAGAGGTGTCTAATCGTGAAGTGAAGGCCATCCTATCCTAGACAGTTAATGCTAGCCGAAAAGACTGGTCATGAAAACTTGATGATGCCTTATGGGCATACCGAACTGCTTTCAAGACACCTATTGGAATGTCACCATTTCAACTGGTCTATGGAAAGGCATGCCATTTGCCAATAGAACTGGAGCACAAAGCCTTATGGGCACTCAAAAAGTTGAATCAGAACTGGACGGAGGCGGTAGAAATGAGATTAGGGCAACTGAATGAGATGGATGAATTCCGCCTTAGGGCATACAAGCGAGCAGATTTGTATAAAGAAAAAATAAAAAAGTACCATGACTGGAAAATAGAGAAACGAGAGTTCAAAAACGAGGACTTGGTACTTCTGTTTAATTCTAGACTTAAATTGTTTCTAGGAAAGCTGAAATCTAGGTGGTCAGGCCCTTTTAAGATAAACCAAGTCCACTCCTCTGGAGTAGTGGATCTCAAAAACAAAGATGGCAGTACCTTCAAGATAAATGGGCAACGGGTAAAGCTGTACATTGGACCAGAAGAATTAGTGAAAAGCATCACCATTATTTCTCTCGATGAAGTCTAAAGTAATCGAGCCACCGGCATCGTGCCACGACATTAAATCAAGCGTTGCATGGGAGGCAACCCATGAGTCTTGAGAATAACCCACTCCAGGAATATCCTAACCCTTAGTTTCATTATGTTTTGATTTTAAGTTGAGGGTGTAGGGTTTCATGTTGTTGTAACATATTCTACAAATAACTAGGAGTAGTGAAAGTTCTATAGGTAGTCAACTAATTTTTTTTATTTTGAATACCTCTCCGAAGGTTTGTTTTGCATGTCTGTGTGAATTGCCTCAAATTGTGACTATTGAGCATTTGGTTAGGGCATTAGTTTTGTGCTTAACAATCACAGCTAAATAATTGCATGAACCAGATAAGTAGTAGTTAGTGAAATGCTTATGTGCCAAGTGTGTGTGAGATCTTACTGTGTTCCCTTTGGTATTGCTGAATCTAGAACTTACCCACTTCATTTTGCCTTGATTGAAAGATAGGGGTTAGGAAAGATCATAGGCCGTTTTTGAATTTAAGTCAATATTAGCCTAAATGACCTTCCCTGTACTGCATTATATCCCTTGATCCCCGTTTGAGCCTAAATTGACCATTTTCTTTCTATGAAACCCATCACCTTCCCTTTTTAAATCATAATGAACCTGTTTTGGCCCTTGTCCTCCTTGGACACTATGCACCTCAACGTAGGCAAACAACCTAAGTTGAGGGTGGCTATCATAAGGGTGCGTAATATAAGCTGGGTATGAAGAAGGGTAAAATAGAAGAGAAGGAATCAAAGAAAAAGAATAAAAGGTTGTGTGTTGGTGAGAAAGAGCAAGTAAAGAAAATCTGTAGGAATAAAAAGAAGTGCACCCATCCTGAAAGTGTGATCAAGAAAAGAAAAAGAGAGAAAAAGAGGTTAATAAGTGGACCCCACAAGATAAGGTAGTGCCAAGGAGGTTAGTCACTCTAAATGCTGTTTAATACCATACCAACCACTAGCCTAAGTTACAAGCCTGAGAAAGTCCTATAGTGATCCTAGCTTACCTATCTAGACACTTCGGTAATGACGATAAAGGAAAGCATATGGTATTTGGCATACACTGGTTGAACTTCATTCTGAGTGCGAGAGTCTTTTTGATTATCCCCATGATTATACCTTGATTACTGATAATGAGAGAAAAGGGGAATTTCTTTGTTGTGAGGGCACACTAGTATCTTGCTAAGTTACTTGCTTGTTTGGGTAGTGACATTACATGCATAATTATTGGCACTTAGTAATGCCATGGGTAAAAGCCTTTGTTTTACATTGTCTTTTTTTTCAATAAATTGCACAGTAGTTTGAGTTGGTTGACCTTGGAGGTGGTAAACTGAGTTTTGAGCTAAGAATTGGTTGTTGACTGCTGAATGTTCGTTGTATTCTCTTAGTTGTGTTTTGGTTGCTTGAGGACAAGTAATTATTTTAAGTTGAGGGTGTTGATGTGTGAGAAGATGCTAACATATTTGAGGCTTTTAACTCTAAATAATTGTGAAGTCTTAAGCAACTTTTGGTTGTTTTTGATCATTTTCTTGTGATATTGCAGTTGTAGCAAGGATGGGAGGAAAACATATGAAAGATGAACAAAATAAGTAAAATCTGGTAGAGGTGAGCTGATATGAGTCTGACGGCATTTCTTGCAAGCCGTCAGAGATGTGGAAAGCTACCAAAAAAAGGCGTAAGGAAGAACAGTGGAGAAGAGTTGCTGGATGAGAGTGACGATATTCTCAATATGTCGTCACAAGTGTGGCAAGCCATCAGAATATGCCTTCAGAGTGAGGCAGAATATGGTGAAATAAGCTGAAGATCTGAAGATATTTGCTACACGCCATCACAAGTGTGGTAATCCATCATAGGACATCGTCAAAGTAAGGCAGAACAGGTCAATATGGCATGATTTCTGACAACATATCTGAGACGCCTTCAGAAGCCTCATGACCAACACCAATATGGCGTCACCTAAATTTGAGCCTAGCCATAATTTTGTTATTTTATATCCTTAATTAGGCTTTAGTATAAATAGCAGTTTTAGGGTTTTTAGAGAGGAAGTTTTCATTATTCAGAACAAGAATTTTGGAGGGAGAAACACATACATTGTTCTCTTTTGCCAATTATTTTTAATTTCTTTCTTATCAACTATTCTTGAGTTTCTAACTTGGGATTTAATTGAAGAAATTATTTGTTGTTTTCCATCTATACATAAGTTTATCATTATCATCATGAATTCAACTTGTGATTTCCTTCGTCAAATCATGAGCAGCTAATTTCATTAGCCGGGGTTATGGGATCCAAGGATTAGGGTTTGATATGATGCTAGGTGTTTAATGAATTCAAAGAGTAGTAGAACATCTTGAAATTTTATGGTTTTAATTGAAATCTAGTGGTTGCAAATATTAGATTATGCCTTAGATTTTATTTTCTTCTAACGGAGAAATAGAGTAGAGGACGGGAATTATCAACAGGGACTCAGAAGCTACCAACCTTCTATTTAATGATTAATGTTGTAACTGGATTAATCTACCTAAGATAACATCCGATTGGATATAGATAAATTATCTAAGTTTGAGAGAATTAGATAATAAATTTTCTAATGAGGTCGAGAGATAAGTCATATAGTATCATAGTCAAGGATATTCTATTGTTCGACTCATTCTGAGGATCTCTAACATTACCTGGTATATTTCAATACCCGAAACCTTTGGTGATCATAACCCTAGTTTCCCATTTATATTGATAACAGTTATAAAAATTCAGAAAGTGAAGATTGATACATTGTGAACTTTAAACCCCCAACTTTCAAAAATGATAAACTACCAGTAAAGTATTTTGTAAACAAATTGACGTTCACACCCTATTCCCTGTGGGATTCGACCCCAACCTAGTTGGGTTTTATATGGACAATGATCGCTTACACCCATTCAAAAGTGTAATTTGAGCGTTATCAGATATCCTCATGAAGTTCATCCTCGGTCGTGCTGCAGTTGATTGAGCATCCTAGAATGTCCATCCTCATATGACCTTTCGTGTCACTACAACTGCAGCATCAACATAACGCAGCCTCGGATACTGCTCATCCAAATCTCTAATCTTAGAAGACTTTTCCCGTCTCCTAAAAAACCAAATAATAATTTCCAACAAAAGTGAGGGATTATGAAATTTGAATAAAAACTCAAAATCTGAAAAGTTTGAATTTTTCCTCACTTTTCAAACCCCTATAACCTATTTGAAACCCCAACAAGTCCAATGTATACACAATAATAAAGAATCATGACTTTCAAAGCGAACAAACATGTTCAACTCATGGCATTACTTTCGTCCATTCAAGTTCAAATTTCGGTTAGGGCCTAAACCTAGAATTTTAACTCAAAACAAGATCCTATATTATGATTTTAGGCTATTTTAAGGCTCCCTCATACAAGAATGATATTTTCTATACATGTAGCAGTGAATTACAATATCAACTTGATTAAACAATAGATAAAGCATTAAATCACCATTAGGAACCAAGAAAGTTACCTTTTATATGAAAAATCGAAAGAGAATAATGAAGAACACAAGAAAAAATAAGATTGAAACTTGTTTCTAGCGTGTTTGGACAAGTTGGTTTCTCAAACAAGTGTCACCTTCGCCTTTCCTTAAGTGTGGGGTTAGTTTATGTTTAAGGTGGGAAGTTTGAATTCAATGAGAGAATTAAAGTTTTGAGGATTAGAATGAGTTAGAATAAGGGTTATAATATTTTTATATAGGTGGGAGGGGGCTGTAATAGGTCATATTTAAATTTTGATTGGCTCAAAATTTTAATTTGAAAGTCAGCCCAAATTTAACCTACTCGCGTCCTGTAACCATGGTCGGGTTCTGGGCGTAGGTAAAATCTGCGGCCCGCAGTTGCTGCTGGTTCAAAATATTTAGCCCACTTATCCACAACTCAGACTTGGTGCATTAACATTTTTCCAGTTACTTATGGTCCCGCAACCTAAGTGTTGGGTTCCAAAAGTAACATTAGGAGCCAAGGTCCACAACTTATCATTTTTAATCCTCAAAATTTCAAATTTTCAATTTTCTACTCAACTTACCATATGGGACTTGTGATCATGATGGGCTAATCACACAATCCCCTTACCTGGAATCGATGAATGTAGCAATTTTTACCATATTACGTGTAAGGTCTAAAAGCTTAGAGCCAAAAATAAAACATAAACAACAAAAATATAAAAACTAAAATATAATGGGTTGCCTACCTCTCAGCGCTTGATTTAACGTAGCAGCATTACATGGTGATGTTGGTTACTCAGACTTCACAATCAAGACCATGGGTTGCCTTCCTTGCAACGCTTGATTTAACGTCGCGGAACTATGCTGGTATCTTGACTACTCAGAATTCATCAAGATACCCATAGGAATATCCTCCAAGGTCAGCAATACAATCAATTACAGACACAACCCTAATGTCGGTTGGCTGCTTCATAGACTTTCTGATGTTAAATGTTATCTCCTCACTGTTGACTCAGAATTTCAGCTCACCCTTCTCCATGTCAATTATAGTTCTGCCTGTGGCCATGAATGGTATTCCTAAAATAATGGGCATCTCGATATCAAACTCACAGTCCAAGATGATGAAGTCAACCAAAAAAATAAATTTGTCCACCCCAACGATCACATCACACAAGATTCCCACAAGCTTCTTCATTATACAATCAGACATCAATAGTCGCATCGAAGTTGATTACGGAGGGTTCAAGCCTAGTTTCTTGAACATGGCCAGAGACATCAAGTTAATATTGGCCCCTAAGTCTTATAAGACTCAGAAAAATCTGGATTACCCAAAGTGCATGGTATAATGAACGCCCCGGGGTCACTTTTTTTCTACACAAAGGACCTAGTCGTGATAGCACTGCAATGGTTCATTTACTCAACATCCTCAAGAGTTGCTCTTTTCTTACTTATGGCTAACTGTTTTATGAAGTGGTATGTTAAGGCTCAACTATTTCAGCATCTCAATAAATCACTTAAACTTACCTTCCTCTTTCTTATGCATCAGTTGCTGAGGAAACGGTGGGGGTGGTCTCGAAATTTGTCTTATAGCTAGCTCAATGACCAGACACTTACCTTTATCTTTAGAAACTATATCTCTATCTTTTGTTACCTTCTCACACTTAACAGCATGTGTCTCATCATCAACAACTTCTATAGCAGGTAGTGGGAGGTCCATAGTAGTAATACCACTTCTCATGGTAATATCAAGTACGTGGCCATCGTTTTTTGAATTTTTCACTGTGTTTCTCAAAAGGGTACCTGGCTGCCTCTGGTTTAGAGTTATTGACATCTGCCAAACTAGTGCTCCAACTATTTGATAGTAGTGGCATGAGACTCGACCTTCTAGGTCAATCCTGAAATATCAGCCGTAATTTCCTTAAGGTTGGTCTCCTAATTTTCCTGACTCTTCATCAATTTAGTCAGCATCTCCTCTATTACAGATTCTTTATCGCGTGTACAAGTTTTAATGTATCTATCTCGTTCTTTTCTACAGCCATCCTTCTTTCTCCAGTTTCCATCTTGATGTCTGCTAGGTCTATGTACCTATCATAATTTTTTTGACCTTGGTTCCCTTTATCTTAGGCTTGAAAACCCAACACCTGTTGATCCAGATAATTAGATTCCTCTTCCAATTCAGACTCATATGCTTTGTAAGCTGACCCCTGTGTTGCTACTACATTCATTTTCTCAGAATTCATTGTTGCAAACTGCTTTGTTAGCATCCCTAAATCAATCTTTAGCAATGCAATTTCTTACACTACTGTAACATCAGCTGCTCTCTCATCGCAGGAAATACCTATACCATAAATACTGACATAAACCTAAATAGGTCTTTGTTGTAATGGGCATCCCAAGTTCAAGCAGGACCAGGGATGGAACGACCAAAACTAAGACCTTTTCGTAATAGGCATTCCAAGTCCATCCAGTATCAGGTACCACCCCCATTACCCAATCCAACCTCCAAATACGCATACCTTAGTAGTATAAATTTAGAACGTATAACAAGATAGTGTTTATGTACCAATCCAAACTCTGAGATAGGTCCATAACCGTGACCAACCCAAGAAAGTCCACCCATTTAGTACCAACAAACAACCATAACCAAGCCAATATAAAAACCAAGTTCCTATCCATAACATAACATAAAAGGATGGAACAATCATAAGTTCAGTCAAACAATATATGATTGGGACATGCCCCCAACATTAGCCAAAACCAATATCTATGAATAAACGAAAGTCTGTAAAGATATGAATTATATGAAATGGAGCCTTCCAAAATATGAAAGCTCTCCACTTTAATTCAATAGCTGATCCAGAATTCAATCACAAAGAAGGAGGAGTAGAATGGTCAGTTCCTGCATTGCGTGGGGATATAGTCCACCTAAGATGGGTTAGCATATGAATGCTATCATGAAGTCAAGATAAGGATAAAATAATGTCATCCAGTAAAACCAAATAAACCAACCATATACACACAACCATTATATATATATATACATATAACCATGCCGGGAAAGGGAGCTAGGTTTAGCATGCCTTTAAAGCCATTAACGTTGGTATATATAGCTTAGCCATACTAGAACCACCCATGGGCTATATGGTCCAGTGTAACCCCCTGAAAAGGTCCCGTTACGTGTAGCTGGATGAATCGGAGATACCATAAGATCAGGGGATTCTCGAGTACCCTTCGCTCTGCATAATACACATGTATAGTGTACTTATAGGATTCCCATGTACCTTATAGTATCTTATATGGTCACTATGACCAACCCTCATGTTGGCAAACATGAGTTTCCAGTGTCTCTCTATTGGACTCGCACCTTCATGAATAGCTCACAACCCATCATTATTTTCCAATGAAAACCTTTACCATCCAACAAAGCCATTATTCCATTATTATTAACAAAGGGTATGAGTAGTGGAATTGTCATACCGACTATAACTTGTAAGCAATGTCCTTAGCCAATCTTTTTATGTAAATGGACTCCCATGTACCTAGAGATCACATTATCAAGTTAACTTGGGGGAATCCCGTGCATCCCATAAGTGTTCCATTTTTATGTTTGCTTGGGGGAATCCCATGTAGCCCATAAGTTGTTCATTAATAAGTTTACTTGGGGGACTCCTTTGTACCACACAATGAAGTTTAATTAACCATAATCATGGCCACCAAAAACTTATCAATTAACCATTCCAAACCATTTAAACCATTTATACCATTTAGGGTTCCATCACCAAATCTTACCATGTAATAGTTCCATTAAAAGTCCAATAATATAGTAAAAGGATTCTCATAGGAATTTTATCAAACATGTTGGGGGGCATAGTGTTTCCAAGACCAAATCCAATTACCAATTAACCATTCTCATGCAACCAATTGTCCAAACTACCATTAAAGCATGTAATTTAATAATTAAAACATGAGAAAACCATAATTAAGCATTTTATACCAAAACCCCAACCTATATTTGAAAACCCTAAAACCATACATTAATTATGCCATGAAAACATTGTATAAAACATGCCTTTAGTTGGAACTAACAATGAGGGAGGAGTACATGACTTAAATTACGAAGATGATGGAGGAAAATCAATCGTACAAGGCCCAAATTGATCTTATCGATAAAACCCTAGCCTTTCTTTACCTAAGAGCCTTAGAGAGAATTAGAGAGAGCTTCTAAGTGTTTATGATTAGATTAATAGGGTAAATGATTTCCCAATAGGGATATAAGTCATGGGCCCTTAAGTGGTTAAGTAAGGAAATGTCTAGGTTACCCCCAACTTAAACTGCTTATAATTCCCGTCAGATGGTACGACTCCCCCATACCAGTTGTATCCTTCCATATGAGTGGTACCCATCATTCGTCCCTAAGCCTCCCTGATAACGCTCAATCTACAGCTCTCGTAGGAGTGTAAAGCGGTCGTTAGCAAATATAGAACCCAACCTGGGTTGGGTATCGATCCCACAGGGAATAGCTTGGTCAACAAGTAAGCAAAATTAATAGACTTTTGGTGCAAGTCTCGTAAGAAGGGGGGATTGTAATAAGTAACCAAAGTAATGAAATAAAAGCTGAAAATAATAAAGTAAAAAGAGAAAGATTGTCACGTTGGTTGTAAACAATGAGAATTGAAGCGTTGGGGTATGTCCACCTTCTGAGGTATACGTCTCTATTGGCTATGAGTGTGTAGAGTCTTGACATGCAATTGCTTATAGAGAATTGTAGTCGATGGTAAATCCAAGCGTCTCTTGACCTAAACAAGGACTATTTCACTTTAACTCTCTCGAGCTTAAAGTGTGTCTAGCGGTACAAATTCTCCAAGAGGTTAGTCCAGTTACGGCACTAGCTTTTTAATAGGAAAGGGTGTCCTACTACCTTGACATTATCTCTTTTCCAGACAAATAACCTTTCTCTCGAACAAGTTAAATGTTAGACTGGCGTTGGTCTATGCGTCTTCTTTTCTAGTTAAATAACCTTTCTCTCGAACAGGTTAGATGTTAGAATGGCGTGTTCTTGTGTTTGAACCGCAAAGGATGTAGATTTAAGATGAAGAGAATAATGATATAAGCAATATACTTGTCTTGAACTCACAAACTCATAGCTGTAGATAGTAACTCATTCGGCTTCCATAACCCCAACTAAGAGGTTTAGTTACCCATGAATGCGAAGGATATCACGTTTTGCATGGTGGATGGCGTGAATAGTAGGTGTTTGGCGTGTGGTTTTGGTGATTCCGTAGCAAGTAACGATTCTCTTGTTGTGGAATAGATGAATAGAAGAATAGATTAGAAGTGTTTGTAGTGGAAGATGAGAAGGATGGAAGAAAATTGATTGTTGAATTGATAGTTGAAGAATGAATTTCTTGAATTAAGGGAGGAGTTGCCTCCACTAAGGGAGGACTTGATTAAAATCTCTAGCATGATAGGGTATTTATAATACTCCTATCCTACTCCTACTATGCTAATGAAATAAATAACCAAATCCTACTAAACTAAGGAAATACTTAACCCATTTGTACTAGGTTAATGTAACATTCTCCTAATCCAAATAAACTAATGAAATACATAACCCAATTGTACTAGGTTAATGTATCATTGTCAAAATCCAGCTTTGTGTCTGTAAGTCCCCAAAGTCTTCAGAAATGCTGTTTTAGCCCGGGTCAGATTTTCCATCCAGCAGTTTTGGTCCAGGTCCCCAGGGTCTTCAGAAATGCTGTTTTAGCCCGGGACAGAGTTTCCATGCAGCAGTTTTGGTCCTTAGGCGTGTAAACTCCCTTTCCTTCCTTCGTGAGCTTTCTTTTGCGTCAAGTAAGCCATAAAATGCTGAATTTTGCATCATTTATACCTGAAACTTTACTAATCATGTTTGTTAGCTCATTTATAGGAAAAAGGACTAAAAGTGCATGAAATATATAATTTGTTCTCAAAACTAGGCTAAAATATGGGCAAAATATATTGATATAGGCGCGTAATTTCGCCTATCATCAACACCCCACACTTGCAGCTTTGTTCGTCCTCGAACAAAATATCATGTCCTTCTAAGCATCAACTTAGGGTTTTTACAGCAACAACACAAAACATTCTTCAAGACAAGCACAACATTTATCAACAAAGAGTAGTTTTCCGATCATTAGTAGAAACCATTTAACCTCTAGCATAGACTCGTGATGATGATCAACTCGCATGCAAATGTTAAGGCACATAGAATCATATACAACTATCCAAAGCTCATCAACCATGTGTGTCTCACAATATAGTACCCATAATCACTCACAAGTATAGCATATTTTTCAAACATGGGTATCAACATATCCTTGCTCTCACTCTCGCAAGGAATTCATATGTAGCAACTGATGACCATAGGCTTGCCCTTAATGTAATACTCTACTAAATGTCAGAATGCTAAGCTTAGGATCAAGTAGGTCTTTTGATGGTTGTAATGTAGGCTAAGGGACGGGTAGGATCAGCTATTTGGGCCAGAAATAGTGACTAAGTTCCTAAGCACTTTAATACATCACATTGTATCATTGACACTTTTTTCTTTCAACCTTTCTTTATTTTATTCTTCCACCCTTGTTCTCATCTTTTGTTTTTCAATTTTAAGCACAACTCACTTTTCAGCTTTCTTTTCCTTTTTCTTTTCACAACATACCTCTTATGATAGCACTTTCTTTTTCATAACACATTCAAGCACCATTACAATTTAAAGCATCATACTCAACCAATTTCCTCTTATGTTGTCACATGACTTTTTCACTTTAAAGCACTTAGTAATTTGGATCAAATTACGGTCTTAAAAAAAATGGATTAGGCTTACATACAAGGTTGTCAAAGAAATAGGCAAAAGGTTCAAAAGGGTTTAACTAGGATGATTTTCATGGGTAGGAAAAACTGAAGGTAAACATGTATAGGTTGCCAAAGAAATGCCTAAATCATATCCTAAACTTACATTCCTTATTTTCGCTTTGCATACATACCAGGCAAGTTCTAGCATCAGCCACATACATAGAATATACTATTAATCTCACACACACAAGGCACATGGTCGACTTGATTGGAAGTAATATAGACTCTTGACCCAACAAGTGAAGGAATTGAATCACACAATATCACATAATGAGTCACAACTAGAGCCTAAACGTCTCAATAGTCACAATTGTAATACATACTCTTGTTATAATCTCATGCTGCCTATCAAAATAATTTCATGCAAAGCTAGAAAGATTTTACTCCTAAAAAAAACTAAAAAAAAAAAAACGAACGAACTCAAATAAACAAAGTAAACAAACAAACATAGGTGCAAACAGAGAAGTATAGCATGCAATGCCACTCCCACACTTAGACGGGACACTGTCCTCAGTGGAAAATAAGTACGAGGAACCTGGTCAGTCGGACTCCTCCTCTATGTCTGGGGTCATACCCCTTGCGTTGGGATCATCATAAGAGTCATCATCCTCATAAGTTCCGCATAAGTATCCCACTTAATTCCAAGCGTGAGCCGAGGTGTTTGCAGCGAGGAGGATTCTCCTTGCTCCTTGCGGCCTCTTTTCTTGCCCTTTTGGGAAGTGGTAGCCTTCTTTCTTGCCTTGTCTCTCTTTAGGTGCCATTGTACCTGGGACTAGAAGTAGTGTTAATGGTAGCACAATCTCAATAGTTACAATCTATACACAAGCAGTAGGGGTACCACCCCACACTTAGTTTTGTTGCACAAATCAGCGAGGTGAACGTAGTCGATTTACTCAGATTTCTTCGACATACGTTTTAGGATTGTATTCCAACAAGAAAATCAGCATTGTATCACTTATTTGCATCCATTGGACTACTTTCATGGTAGATATAGCAATACTACGACTTAGGGGTTACCACATGGAATCGTTATTCTTACAACAAGCACAACCTCCCTAGTCGATAGGCACTATAATCTTATCCCGATGGCCGGGATATTCTAACATGTAAGCATCCAAACAACACTCTTAAGCAATATTTATAGTCATATCTATTCAGCAAATATCATAACAATGCTATTGAAACCAAATTCAAGTCGGAAATAAGTCAAGAATTCCCTACGTATATGTTCACTCACATGATTATGCAACAACAATTCAAACACATGAACATCACCAACAATCTTATATGATTTAGCAATTTATAATAAGCATAGCAACGTAGTACTTACGATAAATAAATGAAGAATATGAGAGTACTTACTTGCTTGAAGCTTGTGGAGACGGTGTTGTGAATTGGAAGAGCAAAAGAAGAAAATTTTGAGAAGATTTGGAAGGTTATGTGGCGCCTTTAGGGTGTTTTCTAATGTGGTTGTGTTGTAAAACTATGTCCCCTTTATATAGGAAGAGTATGGGTCGGGTTATGACCCATTTACAATCGGATTTGGGGGCAAAATCACCACATATGCGGCGCATATCTCTTGGCATATCACTTACATATGCGGCGCATTGTCCATGTCATAATGGGACATATGCGCCGCATATCCTATGGCATTTCTAGACATATGCGCCGCATAGTCTATGGCATTTGGTCTCAGTATCTCAAATGCTATAGCATAGGCGGCGCATAGTCAAAAGCACACCTAGGAATAGGCGGCGCATTGTGTATAGCACACTAGATTCCGAGTCTTTAGGCTATAGAATAGGTTGTGTATCGTTCGTGGCCTATTTATACCAAGGCCTAGCCTTTCTCGAGGCCTATTATGACGTGAGAAAGGCTCAATTCATAGCATTATGCATCACCATTCCTAACTTACCGACTTTACCATACAATGCGACCATATCGTCAATTAAAATCAATCTCCTCGTTGCATACTTCTTGCACCTATTTTTGCTCAAAACCAAATAAAAACGATTAGTACGATGGGTTGCCTCCCACCTAGCGCCTTAGTTTTGGTCGTGGCACGACTCTTATTTTTGGATTTTTCATAAAACAAAACAAGTACTAGAATGAAAGGAAAAACGATAAAATGATAAAACGATGGGTTGCCTCCCATCTAGCGCCTTATTTATTGTCGTGGCTCGACGTAGTTACCTCGAGTACTCAGACTTCGTCGAGGTAAGTGATGGATCGTTTTCTGAAAGGATTTAGACGACAATGAGGCTTACCTGTGGTCATGCGATCTTTTTCGAGCTGGCTCATACGTTTCTCCGGAGAGTCACCAATTATATCATCAATAGTCCAACCCATAGCTCTCTTGTATCTCCTCAGAGCAGAGATGAGAGCTTCTACGTGCTGTTCACTTAAATCATCTGCTCTCTCAGGAAGTATATTTCTACTTTCCAGGAACACATACTTTAGATAATCGGGGAGCTCTTGCGATTCTAGCATTGGTGGCTCGTCAAAGTGAGTCTTAGCTGTTGGTTGATTCTTGAGATCACAATCCGGTTTCTTAGGAGTATAAGACTCTATTTCTGTTAGATCACCCATAAGTTCTTCATAATCTTCATTATCCTCATGCTCAACATTCAGTGACGCAGCAGACAATGGCTCAACAGTAGGTTGTTTCTCTATAGATAATGCTTTCGTATCCTCATAATGAACATCAGCTACAGATGACTCATTCATATCGCTGGGCTGCTTCATTGTTTTGCATATATCAAACCGTACCACTTTGTCAACCACTTGCTTGCCTTTTTCTGAAGTTTCCAGCACCTTACCACTTCTGGTAGTGATGGCCATGCATGACCCATCATTTTTTGGGTTCTGCACAGTATCGCTTGGTAAGGTGCCAGCCTTTCTTTGATTAAATGCTGCTGAAAGTTGGCTCAATTGCTGCTCTATTTGCTTGATAGAAGTGGAATGAGAATCAACTAGTTGCTTCATGGAGGACAAATCATCAATCACCTCCTTAACTCCTGCGCTCGTTGCTTCCACTCCTTTCAATAACTTAGCCATCATGTCTTCCATACTCCCAGAATTAGATGTGGTGGTATCACGTCTACCAGGGGGAACGTACAAACCACTCTTTTCATTATATTTCTTCCAACTACCTTGGTCTTTGTTTCCAGATTTATCATAATGGTTCCGACCTTGGTTTCCTTGGACATTCCCAAGGAAACCCCTCTGATTGTTCAAGTAGTTGGCCTCCTCTTTAGAATCAGACTCGTCTCTTCCTTTTAGCGCTACAGCTTTCACTTTTTCGGTCTTCCCTGATAATAAGTGCTTGGTAAGAAGATCCATCTGCATTTTCATGTGAGCCATGTCTTGGTCACGATCTTCTTGTCTTCGCCTCTGCTCTGCAGTCATGCCAAAAGATACAGTAGAGCTTGCTACCTCAGAATCCCTGGTATGCCAAGCTCTACTTTGCTTCGTCATCCGATCTAGCATATTGCTTGCCTGCACAAAGGTGAGGTTCATAAATGATCCACCTGCCGCATTATCAACCACTGGCTTAGTCACCGAATTCAAAGCTCTGTATAATATCTCCATCAAGTGGACATTGGTCATATGATGGTTTGGGCATCGCATTAGCTTCGTCTTGAACCTCTCCCATGTTTCGTGGAGAGCTTCAGAGGGAAGCTGACGAAAGTTGCTGATTTCATCTCTCAATTGTGCTTTTTTGGATGGCGGAAAGAATCTTTCTAGGAAAGCGTCTTTCAATTGCCTCCAATGAGTAATAGAATCAGGAGTCAGCCCATTCAACCACATAGTTGCCTCCCCAGACAGAGACAATGGAAATAGACGTAATCGAATTGCATTCTGTCCAACTCCAGGATTGTCGAATGACTTGCATGTAGAAATAAAGTTGATCAGATGCATGTTCGGATCATCGCCTGCTAGTCCACCAAATAATCCCTTGAGTTGCAAAAGCTGAATCATGGCGCTAGTGATATTAAACTTTGCTCCGGGTGCCAATGGCGGAAGAATAATAGCTCCGGTGGCACCAGGTCCATCAAGATCATCCTCATCATCATCAAACGGTATATGCACAGCTCGGCGTTCGGGCCTATATCTTGCTTGACGATCTCTTCTGTTTGCTGGTGTCGCCATCTCAGCAGTATGCTGTGGGTTTAATAGCTCTTCATCGCCCAGATCCTCATCGTCAAGATTTGTTGCTCGCCTACGGTTATCAATATTTTGTTGATGCACTTGAGCAGCCATCCTTTCAATTTCACGTTGTGCCTCCATTGATGCACTGAATAAACCTAAAAAAAAAACAAAAACAACAACTAAAAGTAAAAGTACGAGAATCTTTGACCAAAGGGTCTAGTAATTATCACGAACTTGATTGACACTAGTATTCCCCGGCAACGGCGCCAATTTTTGATAACGCTCAATCTACAGCTCTCGTAGGAGTGTAAAGCGGTCGTTAGCAAATATAGAACCCAACCTGGGTTGGGTATCGATCCCACAGGGAATAGCTTGGTCAACAAGTAAGCAAAATTAATAGACTTTTGGTGCAAGTCTCGTAAGAAGGGGGGATTGTAATAAGTAACCAAAGTAATGAAATAAAAGCTGAAAATAATAAAGTAAAAAGAGAAAGATTGTCACGTTGGTTGTAAACAATGAGAATTGAAGCGTTGGGGTATGTCCACCTTCTGAGGTATACGTCTCTATTGGCTATGAGTGTGTAGAGTCTTGACATGCAATTGCTTATAGAGAATTGTAGTCGATGGTAAATCCAAGAGTCTCTCGACCTAAACAAGGACTATTTCACTTTAACTCTCTCGAGCTTAAAGTGTGTCTAGCGGTACAAATTCTCCAAGAGGTTAGTCCAGTTACGGCACTAGCTTTTTAATAGGAAAGGGTGTCCTACTACCTTGACATTATCTCTTTTCCAGACAAATAACCTTTCTCTCGAACAAGTTAAATGTTAGACTGGCGTTGGTCTATGCGTCTTCTTTTCTAGACAAATAACCTTTCTCTCGAACAGGTTAGATGTTAGAATGGCGTGTTCTTGTGTTTGAACCGCAAAGGATGTAGATTTAAGATGAAGAGAATAATGATATAAGCAATATACTTGTCTTGAACTCACAAACTCATAGCTGTAGATAGTAACTCATTCGGCTTCCATAACCCCAACTAAGAGGTTTAGTTACCCATGAATGCGAAGGATATCACGTTTTGCATGGTGGATGGCGTGAATAGTAGGTGTTTGGCGTGTGGTTTTGGTGATTCCGTAGCAAGTAACGATTCTCTTGTTGTGGAATAGATGAATAGAAGAATAGATTAGAAGTGTTTGTAGTGGAAGATGAGAAGGATGGAAGAAAATTGATTGTTGAATTGATAGTTGAAGAATGAATTTCTTGAATTAAGGGAGGAGTTGCCTCCACTAAGGGAGGACTTGATTAAAATCTCTAGCATGATAGGGTATTTATAATACTCCTATCCTACTCCTACTATGCTAATGAAATAAATAACCAAATCCTACTAAACTAAGGAAATACTTAACCCATTTGTACTAGGTTAATGTAACATTCTCCTAATCCAAATAAACTAATGAAATACATAACCCAATTGTACTAGGTTAATGTATCATTGTCAAAATCCAGCTTTGTGTCTGTAAGTCCCCAAAGTCTTCAGAAATGCTGTTTTAGCCCGGGTCAGATTTTCCATCCAGCAGTTTTGGTCCAGGTCCCCAGGGTCTTCAGAAATGTTGTTTTAGCCCGGGACAGAGTTTCCATGCAGCAGTTTTGGTCCTTAGGCGTGTAAACTCCCTTTCCTTCCTTCGTGAGCTTTCTTTTGCGTCAAGTAAGCCATAAAATGCTGAATTTTGCATCATTTATACCTGAAACTTTACTAATCATGTTTGTTAGCTCATTTATAGGAAAAAGGACTAAAAGTGCATGAAATATATAATTTGTTCTCAAAACTAGGCTAAAATATGGGCAAAATATATTGATATAGGCGCATAATTTCGCCTATCATCACTCCCCCTTGGACCCAACACTGTCCAATATACGACTTACCCAGAAAAAGTCATACCTAATAATACGATTAGTACCCCTAAACCGTACCTCTAGTAGAATAGAATTAATGGAAGTTTGAACACTATCTACCATACGAGTCAATGGTACGACTCGTACCCTAACTTATGGCTCATGGTGAGCCACTTGTACTCAGATCCAAGTTAAGTTACTAACTCTCACATTAAGTGAAGGAAAAACCCAACCACACGACCCGTCACAAACTATACGACTCGTACCCACCAAATTGTACTTATTCAAGAAATCAATACAACCCACCAACCAACACTAGTTAGCATCCAACCAAAAGTATATGAATCGTACCCTGTCATACGACTAGTACCCGCAAGTCGTATGATGTCCAAAATCCAAAAATCTAGGAAATTTTCTAAGGGTCTAATCCTAGGATGTTTCAGTCTCCCTCACTAGGATCATTCATCCCCGAGTGACGGACAAGGTAGATCAAACACAAGCACGAGGTATTTGCATTCTCAAACATTAATTAAACCTTTAACCAAGTTAGAAAATAAAGATGTGGTCAAGAACACATACCTTCCGCATCAATATCCGAAGCAAAAAATAGATGAGGATATTTGGACCTTATGTCTTCTTTCGCTTCCCATGTAGCCTCTTCGACCTTGTGGTTCCTCTATAAAACCTTAATCGAGGCCATATCCTTGGTTTGTAACCGATGAACCTGTCAATCCAATATATCAATCGAGACCTCTTCATATGACAGAGAATTCGAAATATCTAATCTCTCCAAAGAAACCACCGAAGAAAGATCACCAAGATACTTTCTCAACATAGAGACATTAAATACCAGATGAATGGAGCTTAAACTAGAAGGAAACTCCAATTCATACGCCACATTACAAACCCTCTGCAAAACTGCATAAGAACAGACATATCAGGGGCTGAGCTTCCCCTTTATACCAAACTGCATCACTCCCTTCATAGGAGATATTCTTAGGAATACCTTATCCCCAACCTCAAACTCCAAATCTCTACACCTTACATCCGCATAGGACTTTTGGCGACTATAGGAAGCCTTAAGTTCATCCCGAATCACCTTTACATTTTCCAAAGACTAATAAACCAAATTCGGGTCAAATAAATTTGCCTTACTAGGATCGAACCATCTCGTAGGGAATCTACACCTTCTACCATACAATGCCTCAAAAGGGGTCATCCCAATACTAGAATGATAGTTATTGTTGTAAACAAACTCTACTAAAGGTAGATACTTAACCCAGTTGCCATCATAATCAATCACACTGGCACAAACCTCAAATATCTAAATAGTCCTATCTACTTGCCCATTCGTCTGTGGATGAAAAGCAATACTCAGACTAACCTTAGTCCCTGACTCTTTCTGAAAAGATCGATAGAAGTGAGATGAAAAATACATACCACGGTCAGAGATAATCGAAATAGGTACCCAATACAGCTTCACAATCTCATAAAGAAAAAACCACTCATAGTCCTCAGCCGATAAGTTAATCCGCACAGGCAAGAAGTGAGAAGACTTTGTCATCCTATCCACGACGAACCAAACCAAATCAAATTGGTTTTGAGATTACGGAAGACCGGTAATGAAATCCATACTGATTGCCTCTTATTTACATTCATGCAACTCAATTTATTGTTACAGCCCTCTAAGCCTTATATGCTCAACTTTAATTAGTTAGCACACCATACACTTGCCATAAAATCAGCTACATCCCTTTTAATAGTACTCTACCAATACATCTCTTTGAGATCATGATACATTTTTCTCGAACAAGGATGAATAACATAGAGTGATTCATGCGCCTTAGCCCAAATCCTTTGTCGCAAGCCATCGAAATCGTGAACACACAACCACCTTTGGTACTGCAAATTACCGTCACCACTGATCTTAAATAACATCACCGTTTTCCCACCAATATCACTCTTTATTTTCATCAAGATAGGATCTAGCATTTACTTTTTCTTATCCACATGAACTAAAATCCCCATGGATAACCTTCTAAGAGCATCATTAACCACATTAGCTTTGCCTGGGTGGCAGTGAAAACTCAAATCATAGTCCTTGAGAAGCTCCAACCATCTCCTCTGTCTGAGATTTAGACCCTTTTAAGTGAACACATACTATAGACTCTTATGATTAGAAAAGATGTCAATGTGCACTCCATACAAATAATGCCGCCAGATTTTCAAAGCAAAAACTACCGCTAAAAGATTTAAATCATTAGTAGTATAATTCCTCACATACAGCATCAACTGCCTAAAAGTATAGAAAATCACCTTCCCATGTTGATCATACATCATAATTAACCACAAACCCCTAATTACCTTCAGGCAATGTCAAAATTAGAGCCGAAGTTAGCTTATGCTTCAGCTTCTCAAAACTCCCCTCATAAGCATCCGACCAAAAAACTTTACCCTCTTCTAAGTCAACTTAGTCAATGAGGCAACAATCGTGGAGAAACCTTCCACGAACCACCAATAATACCCAGCCAAACCCAAGAAGCTCCGAATATCAATTAGATTCATGGGTCTAGGCAACCTTTAACGCCACCTTTTGCGTATCTAGCATGATCCCTTCACTAGAAATAATATGACCAAAAAAAGTTACAGTGTTCAACCAAAACTAACACTTGGAGAATTTGGCGTACAACTACTTCTCCTTCAAGGTATGCAACACGATCCAGGGGTTATTGGCATGATCCACCTCACTCCTAGAATACACTAGAATGTCATCAATAAACACAATGATAAAAAGATCCAAAAATTGCCTGAAAACCCTGTTCATCAAATCTATAAAAGTTGTCGGGACATTAGTCAAACTGAATGACATAACCAAGAACTCAAAGTGCCCATACTGAGTACGAAAAGCCGTCTTAGGGATATCCGCCTCCCTAATCTTAAGTTGATGATACCCAGAGTGAAGATCGATCTTAGAAAATAATTTGGCACCTTGCAACTGATCAAACAAGTTATTTGTCCTTGGGAGGGGATACTTGTTCTTAACTATTACCTTACTCAATTGTCGATAGTCAATGCACATCCTAAGGGAACCATCCTTCTTACGCACGAATAAAACTGGTGCACCCATAAAACTGGTCAGATTCATTTTATAAGGAGGAATAGATATTAGAAGAGTGTCCAAAGCCAAATTAATACCAATCTCAATATCCCTATCTGAAGGAACACCAATAAGATCATCCGAAAAGACCTCAAGAAACTTATTTACCATTAGAACCGAATGCAAGGAAGGACCTTCTGAGTTAGAATCTTTAACCAGACCAGACTATGGAAACACCCCTAGAAGATTAATCTCTGTGCTAAACGATAAGAAATAAACCTCCACTTATGAGTTAGGGAACCACTTTCCCACTCAATAACCGATTTACCAGGAACCTAAAGATAACCTTACGGGTCCAACAATCTAAGGATGCGTAACAAGAGTATAACTAGTCCATCTTAGGATAACATCAAAATCCACCATATCAAGTTCAAACAAATCCTCTAATGTCTGCCTACTACCAACAGATACCATACATCCCCCTCCCCCTCCCGATAGACCCTTTTAGGAATCACAAAGTCACCTACTAAGGTAGAAATAAAAAAAGGATCTAAATTAACCTAGGGATAAAAAACAAAATACACAGCCACAAATGGTTTCACATAAGAGAGAGTGGACCCCGAATCAAGCAAACAGTAAATATCTCTAGAAATGAGTTGTAACATACCAGTCACAACCTCAAGCGATGTCTCAAATTCCTGCCGAGTAGCAATAAAATATAACCTATTCCTACCTACGTTGGTACCAAAAGCAGAAACAGATGTAGATACAGAACTCTTTGGTGCAAAAGAAGAAGATGAAGCAAACAAAGCCTTACTCGCTCTCGGAGCATCCTTACCCACTGGATAGTTTCAAAGCAAATGTCATGGCTAACCATATTTGAAACATCTAGCCCTCCCCTCATCAAAGAAACCCCTATACAACCGACCATAGAATTGGAAAGAAGGATATGACGAGGCTGACTGAGCCTCACTTGCCTGAGATTGGGCACCTTGTTCCCAAAAATTATCGATACCTTATTGACACCTATCACCCGACTATTTTGAGTAAAGAGAACTAGCTAAAGAGAAAGAACCAAAACTTTCCCACTTATTCTTTAACCACTTACCACCATCTCAACCACCTTTTTTTTGCCTACCACCTTGTTCAAAAGATTAGAACTTCTTACCCTATCTTTCCTTAAACTTAGCCAGCTTATTTTTTTCCTTCTCCATCTACTGTAATGAACCACCAATCAAGAAATGTCTATATCCTTGATAAGCAATGCAGTCTTGCTTTCAAGGATCAAATCTCGAGATAATTCGGACGTGAACTTTCTCATCTTGGACCTCATGTCAGACACAAATTCCAAAGCATATCTAGATACCTAATGAAATTTCAAGGCATATTCCTTGAGTGACATTGTCCCTTTATCTCAGGTTAATAAATTCCTCTGCCTTTACTTTTCTCAACTCCTAAGAAAATAAGCGATCCAGAAAAGAATTAAATAAAGTCTCCTATAAAGTCAACTCATCACACCACCTATCGCCCTATCCCATTCCTCATACCATTGGTACACCATATTTTTAAGCTGATAAGCAGCAAAATTCACCCCTTCCGTATTTGTGGCATGCATTACCCTAAAAATTTTCTCCATCTCATCAACGAAACCCTTAGGATCCTCCTCCACCTTCACACCAGTAAAACTAGGAGAATTCATCTTCATAAACTGGCCAACCCTTGTGGACTTAGCAGATGAAATACCAGATGCACCCCACTCATCATGAGTAGCAAACAACTAAGCAATAACCTAAATCGATTGATAAAATTCCACATTCATCACCTCACCTTGAGGAAGACTAGTAGTAACCGATGGAACTCCAAAACAATTAGGGACGGGACCCCTAGACCAAATATGGATCCCCTAAGTAGTACGTGTCCCTTCAACATTGCCCCTAGTTGGGACAAAGGAGTATCCTTGCATATCAGATCATTGAGGCATAATCTAAAAAGCGAACAAACTAAGATAAGAGAAGATTCCAGGACTTAGACTCCATGCTTGAAAATAAACTACCAAGAAAGTGCAACATTAGTAAATGTGTTGTAACCTTTCCCTTATGAGTGTGGTGCTCTACACACCCTAAAAAAAGACTCTACTTGACACGGCTTTGTGGACTCCTAATTGACCATGAACCTAAAGCTTTGATACCATCTTGAGATGACCTAAACCAGGGCCTTGTCGTAACGGTCATCCCAAGTCTATCCAAGAACAGGGACCACCGCCATTACCCAACCCAACCTCCAAATATTCATACCTTGAGTCGGATGAATTCAAAATGTATAACAAGATAGCGTTTATGTACCAATCCAGACTCTAGTATAGGTCCATAACCATGACAAACCTAAGCAAGTCCACCCATCTAGTACCAACCAACAACCATAACCACACCAATATGAAAACTAAGTTCGTGTCCATAACATAACATAAAAGTATGGAACAATCATAAATTCAGTCAAATGATATCAGCCCCAACACAATGTCAATACTAAGGCTGACACCACTACCGACACCATCCATTCCAACCCATAGTAGTCACATAAAGCCTCTAACTAAAAGAAAAACAATATGTAATCGGGACATGTCCCCAACTATATAAAAAACCAATATCCATGAATAATTCAAAATATGTAAAGACATACATGATATGAAATGGAGCCTTCTGGAATATGGAAGCTCACCACTTGAATCCATTAGCTGATCTCAAATCTGATCACTAAATAAGAAGAGTAGAACGGTCGGTTCCTACATCGCGTGGGGATACAACCACCCAAAGATGGGTTAGCGGGTGAACGCTAGTATGAACTCAGAATAAGGATAAAATAATTCCATCCAATGAACCTAAGTAAAACAACCATATGCATACAAACACATATATACATACAACCATGCAGGGAAAGGGATCCGAATTTAGCATGCCTTCAAAAAAATTAACTAGGGTATGTGTAGCTTAAACGTCCTAGAACCACCCACAAGCAATATGGGCCCAGTGTAACACCTTGAATATACGTGTAGCTGCATAAATCAAAGATACCATAAGAGTAGGGGATTCCTGATTACCTTTCACTATCTATGATACATATGTACAATATACGTAGAGGATTCTTATGTACCTCATAGTATTATATATGGTCTCTATGACCAACCCTTATGTTGTCAAACATTATTTTCTAGTATCCATCCACTAGACTCGCACCTTCACGATTATCTATCACACCCCAACATTATTGCCCACTTAAAATCATTACCATTCATTAAGCCATTATTCCATTATTATTAACCAAGGCTATGAGTACTGGTATCATCGCACTGACTATAACTTGCAAGCAATGTCCTTAGCCAACCCTTTTATGTAAATGGATTCCTATGTACCCATAGATCACATTATCAAGTTAACTTGAGGGGATCCCATCCATGCCATAAGTTTTCTATTATTATGTTTGATTTGGGGAATCCCATGTACCCCACAAGTTGTTCATTAATATGTTTACATGGGGATTCCCTTGTACCCCACAAGAAAGTTTAATTAACAATAACCATGACTACCAATCCTTAACACTAAACCATTCCAAAGCATTTATATCATTTAGGATGTCATTACCAAACCATACTATGCAGTAATTCCAATAAAAGTACAATAATATAGTAAAAGCATTCTCATAGGCATTTTATCAAACATATTGGGGGCATAGTATTTCAAAGATGGAATCCAATTACCAATTAACCATTCCTGTGCAACAAATTGTCGAAACGACCATTAAAGCATGTAATTTCATAATTAAAAATGAGAAAACCATAACCAAGCATTTTATACTAAAACCCCAACATATATTTGAAAACTCCAAAGCCATAAAATAATCATACCACGAAAACATTACACAAAACATGACTTTAGTTGGAACTAACGATGAGGGAGGAGTACATGAATTAGATTACACAGATGATGGAGAGAAATCATTCATATAAGACCTAAATTGATCCTCCAAATGAAACCCTAGCCTTCCTTTACCCAAAAGCTTTAGAGAGAATTAGATAGAGTTTCTAACTGTTTAATGTTAGAATAATAGGGTAAATGATATCCCAATAGGGATATAAGTAGTGTGGCCTTAAGTGGTTAAGTGGGGAAATGTCTAGATTACCCCTAACTTAAACTATTTAAAATTCCCATTATATTGTATGACTCCCCCATACCAGTCGTATCCTTCATACGAGTGGTACCCACCACTCGTACCCTAGGCCTCTATCTTTGACCTAACACAGTCCAATATACAAATTACCCAAACAAAGTCGTACCCAACAATACGATTAGTACCCCTAAGCCGTATCTCTAGTAGAATAGAATCAAAGGAATTTTAAACACAGTATACCATAAGAGTCAATGGTATGACTCATACCCTAACTTACACCTCATGGTGAGCCACTCGTACTCAGATCCAAGTTAAGTTACTAAGTCTCAAATTAAGTGAAACAAAAAAACATAACCATATGACCCTTCACCAACCATACGACTCGTACGCACTCAATCGCACCCATTCAAGAAATCAATCCAACCTACCTACCAGCACTGTTGAGAATATGATAAAAAGCATACCAACTATACCCCATCATACAACTGGTACCCGCAAGTCATATGATGTCCAAAATAAAAAAATCTTGGAAATTTTCTAAGGGTCCAAACCCAGGGTGTTTCAGGGGACCGCCCCCGATACCTAACCCAACCTTCAAATACACACCCCCTAAGTTGAATGTATTTCGAATGTATAACAAAATTGCACTTATTACAAATCTAAATTTTGGGATAAGTCCATGACCTTGACCTACCTAAATAAGTCCAACCATCCATTATCCTAACCAATAATTAAAACCTAAGAAAATCGTAAACCAACCCATACACCCCATACCAAATGAGTTCCAATATAAATATATTATCCAAAACAAAATGGAAAAATCATAAATCAAATAAAGTTATCCGGTATTAGCCCAATAACAATGCAAATAATAAGGATAACACCAATATAGACACCGCTCATACCAACCCATAGTAGTTTCATAAAGCCTCTAACCAAGAGTAAAATAATATTCGGTTAGGACATGCCCCAAACTATAGCCAAAACCAATGTCTATGAAATAACAGAAGTATGTGAAAAGATCCATGACATGAAATAGAGCCTTTTGAAATATGGAAACTCACTACTTCAATCCAATCGAGCTGATCCCGAATCCGATCACCAAGCAAAAGAAGTAAAAGAGTCGATTCTTGCATCGGTTGGGGATACAACTGCCCAAAGATTGGTTAGTGAGTGAATGCTAGCATGCACTCAGGATAAGGATAAAATAGTGTCAACCATTAAAACTAAGTAAACCAACCATATGTATTCACAACTATACATACATATATAACCATGCTGGGAAAGGGAACCGAGTTTAGTATGTCATTAAAACCATTAACCTGGGTATGTGTAGCTTATCCATCCTAGAACTACTCACGGACTATATTGGTCCAGTGTAAACCCCTAAATGGGCCCTGATGCACGTAGTCACACTAAGTTGAGATACCATAGGAGTAGGGAATTCTTGAGCAACCTTTGCTCTTAATGATACGTATGTACAAGTGTACTTAGGGTATTACCGTGTACCCCGTAAGTATCATATATGGTCGTTGTGACTAATCCTCATGTCGATAAACATGATTTTCTAGTGTCCGCCCATTGGACTCACATCTTTACGATTAGCTATCACACCCCGCCATAATTCCCCAATTAAAACTATTAGCACACAACCAAACCACTACTCCATTTATTATTAACTAAGGCTACGAGTAGCGGTATCGTCATACCAACTATAGCTTACAAGCATTATCCTTAGCCGACCTCTTAAAGATAAGAGATTTCCATGTACCCATAGATTACATTTTCAAATTGACTTGGGGGAATCCCATGTACCCCACAAATAATTATTATTATGTTTGCTTGAGGTATTCCCTTATACCCCTTAAGGCTTTCAATTAGACCAACGATAACCACCAAAATCTTACCATTTAATGATTCCAAATTATTTAAACTATTTATACCATTTAGGGTTTCATTCACAAGTTATACTATGCAATAGGTCAATGAAAGTCCAACAATTTAACCAAAAACGTTCTCATAGGCATTTTATCAAACATATTGGGGGCATAGTATTTTCAAAGCCAAAACCAAGTGCCAATTAACCATTCTTATACAACCAAATATGTAAACCACCATAATAATATGAAAACCATAAGTAAAAAACATTGGAAAATCATAACCAACCATTATAACCAAGATCCAAAAATATATATTTAAAAACCCAAAACCATATAACATTTATGCCATGAAAACACTTTATAAAATATTCCCTTAGTTGGAACTAATAATGAGGTAGGAGTAGCATACCTAACATTTAGAAGAAGAAGAAGAAGAGAAGAAATCACACCTATGAGCCTCAATTGACCACCTTAAACGAAAACATAGCTTCTGCTTAACCCAAGAGCCTTGAGAGATTTTGAGAGAGTTTAGAGTGTTTGATTGATTGCAAATAGTTTAATAAATCCCTAAAAAGGTGTTTTAAGTCATTGGGTCCCAAGGAATTATAAGGAGAAATGTCTATAATACCCCCAACTTAAATTGTATTAATTTCTCGTAGAAGGGTAAGACCACCCCATGGGTACCCTAGGGTATGAGTAGTACCCACCAATCGTACCCCAAGCAGAATCTCACCCCCACACTGACCAACCTATGACTCCTAAGTCCCACTCGTACCGAATTATACGAATGGTACCCATAAACAATACCCTAGGAAGAATAGAATCGCCTAGGTTAAGACATAGGACATCATACGAGTTGTATCATATGACTTGCACCTCATCATACGACCTTTATGGAGAAGTCCTACCCTGGATAGTAGCTAACCCAACCACACTGATCAATATATGAGTGATGACCCCTAAACTGCATACCAACATATGACTAGTACCCCTAGTCTATGATATCCAGAGAGTCCAAAACTCAAGAAATTTCTAAGGATCAAAACCCAGGGTATTTTAGACTCCCTCAATAGGATCATTCATCCCTGAATGACAATCAAGGTAGTACAAATACGAACCACACCAATCATAACCATTTAAACCTTTAACTAAGTAAGAAAACAAAGATGCAAGGAAATTAACCTTTCCTTTAACCAAGTTAGAAAATAAGGATAACATCAAGAACACATACCTTTCGCATGAATATCTAGAGTAGAAAACAAATGCAGATACTTGGATAACATCAAGAACACATACCTTAACCGAAGCGACATCCTTGGTCCCCAACCGATAAACCTTCCAATCCATGATCTCAATCGGGACCTCTTTATAAAATAAAAAATTTGAGATACCCAATCCTTCAAAAGGAACAACCGATGAAGAATCGAATGAATAGAGCTCAAACTAGAAGGGAACTCCAATTCATATGCCAGTTTAACAACTCTCCTCAAAACCCCATAAGGACCAACATACCAAGGATTAAGCTTCCTCTTCTTCCCGAACTGCATTACTCCCTTCATGGGAGACACCTTTAGGAACACCCTATCCTTAACCTCAAACTCCAAGTCCCTATGCCTTATATTTGCATAAGACTTATGTCTACTTTGGGCAGCCTTAAGCCTATCTCAAATCACCTTCACCTTCTCCCTATCCTGGTAAACCAAATTCAGGCCAAACATATTCGCCTCACCATGATCGAACCACCCACTAGGAGATCTATACCTCGTACTATACAATATCTCAAAAAGGGCCATCCCAATGCTAGAATGGTAGTTATTATTGTAAGTAAACTCTACAAGAGGTAGATGCTCAACCCAATTACCACCATAATCAATCACACATGCACGAAGCATATCTTCCAATGTCTAAATAGTTCTTTTTGTTTGACCATCCATCTACTGGTGAAAAGTAGTACTCAAACTAACCTTAGTACCCAATCTCTTCTGAAACAATCACTAAAAATGAGATAAAAACTGCATACCACGATCAGAGAAAATCAAAATAGGTACCCTATGAAACTTCGCAATCTCCATAGTCTGATAAACCAAGTCCGAACAAAATATTTCCGTTTTACCAAGCTCAAAAAACCCAATAAGAGATTTATACCTCTTACCATACAATGCCTCAAAAGGGGCCATCCCGATACTAGTATGATAACTATTATTGTAAGCAAACTCTACAAGAGGTAGATCCTCAACAAAAGATACCACTATAGTGAATAACACAAGCACGAAGCATATCCTCCAGCGTCTGAATGGTCCTTTCTGCTTGCCCATTCGTCTGAGGGTGGAAAGCAGTTCTCAGACTAACCTTAGTCCCCAACCCTTTTTGAAATAACCACCAAAAGTGAGATAAAAACTATGTACCACGATCAGAGATGATATAAATAGGTACTCCATGCAACTTCATAATCTCGTAGAGGTACAACCTAGAACAATCCTCAGTCGAAAAGTTAGTCCTCACTGGCAAAAAGTGAGTTGACTTTGTTATCCTATCCACAATGACTCAAATTGAATCAAACTGATCCCAAGACTGAGGAAGACTAGTAACAAAATCCATATTGATTACTTCCCATTTTAATTTATGCAACTCAATTTCCTGATACAATCCCCCAGGCCTCATGTGCTCAACTTTCAATTGTTAGCATACCATGCACTTTGCCAGAAAATCAGCCACATCCTTCTTCATACCATTCCACCAATACATCTATTTTCATTGAACTGGGATGAACAACATAGCGCGATTAATACGCCTTAGCCATGATCCTTTCTCATAAACCATCAACGTCAGGAACACACAACCTTCCTTGGTACCGCAAGGTACCATAACCACTTATTTAGAAGTCTATCACCTTCTACCTTCCAATATCACCCGTAATCCTTAACAATATAGGATCTAATATCTATTTCTCCTTGATTTCAGAACCAAGAGATGATTGCGCCATCTTCTGAACGAACACACTACCATTCTTATAGTCCAAGAGGCAAACTCCATGGTTAGCCAAATAGTGAATATCCTTCACCAACTCCAGTTTTTCCATATCCACATGAGCTAGACTCCTCATGGATAACCTTCGAAGATCATCAACAACTACATTAGCTTTACCTTAATGGTAGTGAAGACTCATGTCATAGTCCTTAAGAAGCTCAAGCCACCACCTCTGCCTGAGATTCAATTCTTTCTGAGTGAACACATACTGTAGGCTTTTATGATCTAAGAAGATATCCACGTGCACCCCTTACAAAAAGTATTGCTAGAATTTTAATGCAAACACCATAGCTAAATTTTCTAAGTCATAAGTAGGAAATTTCCTCTTACTTACCTTCAACTGCCTAGAAGCATAGGCCATCACCTTTCCATGCTTTATCAAAACACAACCAACTCCCACCCGAGAAGCATCATAGTAAACCACAAACCCTTCAGTGCCTTTCGATAAAGTCAACACTGGAGCCAAAGTTAGCTTATCTATCAGCTTCTCGAAACTTCCCTAACAAGCATCTGACCAAAAGAACTTTACCTTCTTCTGAGTCAATTTAGTCTATGGGGTAGCTATAAAAGAGAAACTCTCTATGAACACAATGACAAACAAATCCAGAAATTAACGGAAGACCATACTCATCAAATCCATGAATGCCTTCGAGACACTGGTCAAACCAAAAGACATAACCAGAAACTCAAAGTGCCCATACCCGGTATGGAAAGCATTCTTAGGGATATCCATCTCCCTAATCTTAAGCTGATGATACCCAAACCGAAAATTAATTTTAGAAAAGAATTTGACACCTTACAACTGATCAAACAAGTCAACTATCCTTGGAAGATGATACTTGTTCTTAACCGTCACCTTATTCAACTCCCGATAGTCAACACACATCCGAAGAGAACCATCCTTCTAATGCACGAATAGTACCAGTGCACCCTACGGGAATACACTAGGATGAATGAAACCCTTATCCAAAAGATACTTAAGTTGCTCTTTAAGTTCCTTAAACTCACCAGAAACCTTTTATAAGGCAGATAAGAATTGGACGAGTGACCAAAATAAGATCAATCCCAAACTCAATCTCCTTATCAAGAGGAACACTATGAAGGTCATCAGGAAAGACCTCAGGAAATTCATTCACCACCGGAACCAAATGTAAAGAAGGACCTTTCGAGTTAGAATATTTAACCCGGACTAGATGATAGAGACACCCTTTGAAGATTAATCTCCAAGCTCTAATATATGATATAAACCTTCCCTTAGGAACTAGGGAACCACCCTCCCACCCAATAACCAGTTCACTGAGGAACCTAAAGACAACCTGATGGGTCCGGCAGTCTAAGGATGTGTAGCACAAGTACAACCAATCTATCCCCAAAATAACATCAAAATTCACCTTATCTAGTTTTAAAAAATCCACTAGGGTCTCCTTACTATTAATAGATACCAGACACCCCTTATAGACTCTTCTAGTAATCACAGAGTCACCTACCGGGGTAGAAATAGAAAAAGAGTCTGAAACATCCTCGGGACCAAAACCAAAATAGATAGCTATTAATGGGGTCACATAAAAGAGAGCGAACCACGAATTAAGTAAACAATACACATCATAGGAGAAACGTTTTAACATACCAGTCACGACATCAGGCAATGCCTCAGACTCCTATAGGGTAGTGAGTATACATGGACGGTTTCGACCAGTGTCAAAACTAGATGGTGCACTCTTTCATGCTGGAGCTGATGATGAAACAACTAGAACCTTATTCTCCCCTGAAGCAACCTTACCAATCGGATAGTTTCTAAGAATATGGCTTGGCTGAGCACATTTGAAACACCTGTACCTTCCCTCATCATATAAACCTCGAAGCATCCGACTATGAAAACTACAAGAAGGACACAATGAAACCGACTATGCCCTACTAGATTGAGATTGGGCACCATGTACCCTGAATTTATCGCTACCCTGTTGAAGGCTATACCTGACGGCTTCGGGTAGGGAGCACTAGCTGTGGAGAAAGAAGCAAAACTTCCCACTTTTTTTTAGCCACTGACCACCATCCCTACAACTTTGTTGTTGGCCACTACCCTGCTCAGAGAACCTAAACTTCTTGCCCTACCTTCTCCTTCTCAGCCTGTTTTTTCTTTTCCTCCTCCGCCTATTGTATATGAACAACCAACCTAGAGATGTCCATGTCCTTGATCAGCAAGGCAATCTTACTTTCAAGGATCAACTCAAGAGATAGTCCTGAGGTGAACTTTCTTATCCTGGCTCTCATATTCGACACCATCTTTGGAGCATATCGAGACAACAAGTAAAACTTCAAGGCATACTCCTTGACCGATATTTTCCACATTTCAGAATAATAAATTCCTCCACTTTTCCCTCCCTCATCTCTTGAGGAAAGAAATGGTCCAGAAATATATTAGAGAAAGCCTACACAGAGATGACTCCTTGATATAACCCCTTGCCCTATCCCATTCCACATACCATTGGTATGCCACATCCTTCAACTAGTAGGCAGCAAACTCTACTTCTTCCACATTCATGGTATGCATAACCATAAAAATCTTTTCCATCTCATCCCAAAAACCCTAAGGATCCTCCTTCAACTTAACACCAGTGAAAGTTAGAGGATCAAACTCATGAACTGGTCAACCTTTGCTTCCTCAGAAGATGGAGTAGCAGATCCACCACGCTCGGCCTGAGAGGCTAGCAACTGAACAATCATGAATCAACTGACGAAACTTCACATTCATAATGTTAGCCTGAGGAGCACTGAAGGAAACTGATGAAACTCTAGAAAAATAAGGGACTGGACCCCTAGACTGAGTATGGATCCCATGAGTAGAGTGTGACCCATCAACATCATCCCCAATTGGGATAGAGATGTTTTCGTGGGTATCAAATTGTTAAGGCACGACCTGAAAAGCAAACAAACAAGAACTAGAGAAGATTCCAAGACCAAGACTCCAAGCTTGAAATCAAAACACGAGAAGGAGAAACATTCCTAAATGCTTAATAATCTCTCCCTTATTAGTTTGGAGTGCTACATACCCTTAAAAGAGACTCTACTCGACACGGCTTTATGGACTGTCAAATGACCATGAACCTAGGGCTCTGATACCAACTTGAAATGATTCGAACCAAGGTCTTATCATAATGGGCATCCCAAGTCCAACCAAGATCGGGGACCATCCCCGATACCTAACCCAACCTCCAAGCACATACCCTGAGTCGGATGAATTCCAAACATATAACAAGATAGCATATTTAAAGATATAATAACTTTGGGATAAGTCTACTTTCTAGACTAACCCAATCAAGTCAATTCGTCAAAAACCAACCAAACCAAGACAATAACCCAATATGTTTATATATATAATCCAAAACAAAATGAAAGAATCATAAATCAAATATAGTCCACCGGTATAAACCATAATATCAATACCAATGTCAAGATTGACATCAATACCAACACCGTCTATACCAACCCATAGTAGTCCCACAAAGCCTCTAGCCAAAAGTAAAATAATATTTGGTCGGGACATGCCCCCGACCATAGCCAACACCATTGAATATAAAATGACCAAAACATGTAAAGACATCCATGACATGAAATAGAGCCTTCTAAAATAAGGAAGTTCACCACTTTAATCCAATCTAAGCTAATCCCGAATACGATCATTGAGCAGGAGGAGTAGAATGGCTGGTTATTGCATCATGTGGGGATATATCGCCCGAAGATAGGTTAGTGGGTAAATGCTAGCATGCACTCAGGATAAGGATAAAATAATGCCAACCTTTAAAACTAAGAAATCAACCATATGCATTCACAACTATGCATACATATATATATATATATATATATATATATATATATATCCATGCCAGAAAAGGGAATCGTGTTTTAGCATGCCTTAAAATAATTAACCTGGGTATTTGTAACTTAACCGTCCTAAAACCACCCATGAGCTATATAAGTCCAATGTTACCCCCTGTATGGGCCCCACTGTGTGTAGTTGCACAAACCAAAGATACCATAGGGGTAGGGGATTCCCGTGTACCCTTCACTCTCCATGATACATATATACAGATGTAGTTTAGAGGATTCTTATGTACCCCATAAGTATCATATATGGTTTCCATGACCAATCCTCATCTCGGCAAACAGGAGTTTCCAATGTCCGTCCATTGCACTCACACCTTTATGGTTAGCTATCACACCCCGCCATTATTACCCAATTAAAATCATTAACATATAATCGAACCACCATTCCATTTATTATTAACCAAGGCTATAAGTAGTGGTATCATCATAACAACTATAGCTTGCAAAAAATGTCCTTAGCTAACCTATTTAAAGAAAAGGGATTCCCATGTACCCATAGATAACATTGTTAAGTTTACTTGGGGGACTCCCATATACCCCACAAGTAGTTCATTATTATGTTTGCTTGGGGGATTTCCTTGTACCCCATAAGGCTTTCAATTGAATCAAACCATGACCACCAAAACCTTACCATTTAACCATTTAAACCCATCCAAGCCAGTTTAAGTTCCATTACCACACCATACCTTCTAAAGTTTTCAAAGAAAGTTCAACAATGTAACAAAAGCATTCTTATAGGCATTTTATCAAACATGTTAAGGGGATATAGGTTCCAAAACCAAAACCAAGTACCAATTAACCATTCTCATGCACCCACATGTTCAAACCACCATTAAAACATGAAAACTATAATTAAGACACAGGAAAATCATAATCAACCATTTATAATCAAAATCCCCAACATATAATTTAGAATCCAAAATCACACCATAATTATGCCATGAAAATCATACATTAATCAAGCCTTTAGTTGAACTAACAATGAGGGAAGAGTAACATGCCTTAGATTAGTAAAACTGTACCTTAGGTAGAATTGGATCCTCTAGGTTATACATAGGGCAACATACGAATCTATTTATAAATCTATTTATCAGCCTAGTTATCCGCACCCCCTACAAATGGTATCAGAGCCCAGTAATTTAAAAGATACGGAAGTAATATACGTGTTAGAAGATTTAGTTAAAATATCTATGTTGGAATTAGTTAAAATTAAATTTAGTTATGTTAGAATTAGTTATTTATTAAATTAATTATGAGAAGACCATTTAAAAATAGAAAAGCTTTTAGAAAAATTAAAGAAAATTTAGTTAGTAATTATTCAGAATATATAAGTTTAAATAAAACAAAAGAAAATCCACAAAGATTAGCCTATTTAATTACATTAATATCTAGTATTGAAGCAAAATTAATAATCCATTTAAAATCTAGAAGAATGAGACATATACCACCTAATTATGATAAAATTAGATTTAGATATCCACCAAAATATTATAAAAACAATTTAAATGAATAAAGAGCAAAAATACAAAGAATTAAAACAATTTATCTCTGAAAAACGTAAAGAATTAAAAATAAGAAAAGAAAGATTACATTATAATATATTTGCCGGAGTTAGTAAAAATTCAATTAATACACAAAAAGATGAAATATCAAAATTAGAATCTCAAATAGATAGTTTAGAATATATATATCAACATGAACTATTCACAATAAAATGAATAAAGAAGAATTTATAATAGATGAAAAAATATACGAAAATCACGAAGGATCAAAAATAAAAATAGTATTTTCTAATCTAGGAAGAAGATACAAGAAAATAGGAGAACATTTATATCTAATGTTAGAAAAAGAAGAATTAAAATTAGAAGATAAATTAATAGCAATGGTAAGAATAGAAAAAGAAAATGAAGAAATAGATAGAAAAAAGGAAATAGAAAAAATTAAACAACAAACTACGGAAGAAATACGAAGAATAGAAGAAACTAAAAATAGTAGAATTGCTGAATTAGAAAAAGAATTACAAATGTTAAAAGATTTATATGAACAAAGACAAAAAGAAAAAGAAGAAAAAGATAAAGAACAAAAATTAATAAACGAGATAAATCAATTTAAAGAAAAATTAGAAATAAATAATATAGAGGTAGAAGAAACAGATAATTATGATTCAGAAGATAGTGAAACATATACGGAAATATTAACAAATATAAAAGATTTAGAAATTAACGAAAAACAAGAAAAAATTAATGAAGAAAACTTAGAAAATAATAATACAGAAATAAATACTCTTGACAAAAAAGAAGATGAAAATATAATACCTAAAATGACAGAAATAAGAAAACCTATATATTATAAAAATAAATTTAAAAGATATAATGAATATGACAAATGGACACCAAAACAAATAGTTAATAAAAATTATAACTTTTTAGATCTAGACTGTGTAATAGATACAGAAAAAATAATACAATTATGGATAGGATATATGACAAAACAATTATTAGATAATAATATAAACATAACAGATGCACCAGAATACATAGAAAAAACACTAATAGGATCAGTAAAATTATGATTTACGAATTTAACTGAAAATAGTAAGAAAGTATTAAGAGCTAATAAACCTATGGAAGGAGCAGCATCAACAACAACTAAATTAACACCTATAGAATTATTGAAAAAATATGAAACAGCTATAAAAGATGAATTTGGTAGTATGACAACATTAGAAGAAGAACAAGATGAAGAAAAAGATACAAATAGGAATTTAATGATAAAATTAACAATATGTAATATGTGTTATATAGATGAATATACTTGCGCATTTAAAGAATATTATTATAAAGGAGCATATAGTATAGAAGAAAGTAAAGAAATAAGAAAATTATATTTTAATAAATTACCCGAACCATTTAGTTCAAAGATAATAAAAAGTTGGGAAGAAGCAAAAATAGTAGATACATTAGGAGCTAGAATAAAATTTTTACAACAATGGTATAGAAAGTTATGTGAAAAATATAGAGAAGAATTAAAAATGGAAAAAACATTAATAAGAAATTTAGCATGTTGCAAAAATAAAATAGCACCACAATTTGGATGCGAGGAAAGATATTATAAGAAAAGAAAAAGACATAAGAAATATAAGAAATATAAAAAATATAAATATAAATATAAGAAACCAAGAAAAAGATATTATGTAAAAAATTTCAAAAATAAAAGACCATATAGAAAGAAAAAATCTATAAAAGAATGTACATGTTATAATTGTGGAAAGTTAGGACATTTAGCTAGAGATTGTAAATTACCCAAAAATCCAAAAAACAAACAAATATCCGAAATAAAAATAGAAAATACAGAATATATGCAGATAGATTATATAGATTATGAATTAGAAAGTGAAGATAGTATATATGAAATTTCAGAAAACGAAACAGATACTGAAACAGATAGTGAGATAGATGAATTGAATGACTGAAGAAGATATAAAAATAATAACAAAGGAAGAATATTTAAATGACGAAGGAACAGAACAAAAGATAATATTTGATAGTAATATATTTGATGAAATAAAAGGAAAAGAGTTAGATTTAAATGTAGAAAAAATATTTAAAATACCAACAATAAAAAATATTTTTAGTAGGAAAAAAGATAATATTATGTAGTATGTCAAAAAGAACATGTAATAGACTGTAGATATGCAAAAGGAAAAGCTAGTATACCACTAGTAACAAAAAGAATAATTAATAAAGAAATAAATGATATAAAAATTAAAGGAGATCCAATAAAATATGTACACCTCGGAGGTACAGAAATATTAATAAAAGCATGTTTTAGAGAAGGAATAGATACACCAATAGAATTATATTTAGCAGATGATAGAATTATAAAACCTATAGAAAAAAGTATAATAACTGTCGTAAAAGGAAATTTAATATACCAAAAATTTAAATTTATAATAAGTGTTAATTATTCAGTAACAGTAACAGATAGAAATATAGATAAATCATTAGTATTATATTGGAAGATATCAGGAATAGAATTAACCCCAGGAAGTAAAATATTTACAGCAAGATATAAAAATTTATATGTATTAACAACAAAACATAAAATAACAGGGAAAAATAAGATTAATAAAATACAAATAGATAGCCATTTGAGCAAATTGTAAAAACAATAGATTATAATGACTATAGCTATAGAGACATAGATATAGAAGAAAATTTAGAAATAGTAAATGATAGAATAAGTACAACAAAAAGAATAGCTAATGAAAAACCAGAGTCATCGAGCTCATCAAAAAGAACAAGTTATGAAACAAATTCAATAAGTAATTTAAACCAATATTACATAACAGGAAAAATAAATGAAAAAGAACATTTAATACTATTAAACACAGGACAAGAAGAAAATTATATAGCAAAATATCTAGTAAAAAATGAAGAAATAAAAAATGATAATGATATATGCCCGGATCTACCGAGAAGTTTAATAAATAATAAAGATATAGCAGAAAAAGAAATAATAATAGGAGGAATTAGAAAAATAAAAATAGAATTTGAAGTAAAAGAAGAAATGCAAAAAGCAGATATAATATTAGGAATAAAATGGTTAGAACAAGTAAAACCATATAATATAGAACATACACAATTAGCCATAACATATAATAGGGAAAGATTATTCCTAAAATGAGCCTTAACATAAAATGAAAATAGATGTATTAATGAAGATAGTAGTGGAAGGATATTACAGTAGATATTATACGCCTATGATAGATACAGGAGCAGAAGCTAATTTATGTAGATATAATTGCTTACCAGAAAGTAAATGAGATAAATTAAAAATACCAATAGTAGTTAAAGGATTTAACAATGAAGGAAGCTTAATTACTTATAAAGCTAGGAATGTAAAAGCACAAATATGGGATAAGATATTGACAATAGAAGAAATTTATAATTATGAACTAACATCAAAAGATATACTTTTAGGAATGCCATTTTTAGATAAACTATACCCACATATAATAACTAGAAACGATTGGTGGTTCACAACACCATGTAAACAAAAAGTAAGAGCAAAAAGAGTTAATAATAAAATAAGAAAGAAAACTGATTGGATAAAAGGAAGTGAAAAAATTACACAAAAGTTAGAAAATATAAAAAACGCTGAAGTTACAATAGAATTAGTAGTATTCTCGATAAATAAAACAGAAATAACTATATTTTCAATAAATAAGATAGAAATAGTTAAGAAAAAACTAGAACAATTATATAGTGAAGATCCATTAAAAGGATGGGAAAAACATAAAATTACCATAAAAATTGAATTAATCGATAAAAATAGTATAATAACCCAAAAACCATTAACATATAATTTTGACGATTTAAAAGAATTTAAAATGCATATAGATGAATTATTAGAAAAACAATATATACAAAAAAGTAATAGTAAACATAATAGTCCAGCATTTATAGTAAATAAACATAGTGAACAAAAAAGAGGAAAAAGTAGAATGGTTATTGATTATAGAAATTTAAATGCAAAGACTATAACATATAATTATCCGATACCAAATAAGATATTAAAAATAAGACAAATCCAAGGATATAATTATTTTAGTAAATTCGATTGTAAATCAGGATTTTACCATCTAAAGTTAGAAGAAGAATCTAAAGAATTAACCGCATTTACGGTACCACAAGGATTTTACGAATGGAATGTATTACCATTTGGATATAAAAATGCACCAGGTAGATATCAACATTTTATGGATAATTATTTTAAACAATTACCTAATTGCATAGTGTACATAGATGATATATTATTATATACAAAGACTAAAGAAGAACATATAAAATTATTAGAACAATTTACAGATAAAATAGAAAAATCAGGAATAAGTCTAAGTGAAAAGAAAGCCGAAATTATGAAAAAGCAGATAGATTTTTTAGGAATACAAATAGATAAAAGTGGAGTAAAAATGCAACAACATATAGTACAAAAAATAATAAATTCGAAAGAAGAATTAGATACAAAAAAGAAATTACAATCATTTTTAGGATTAGTAAACCAAGTAAGAGAATATATTCCAAAATTAGCAGAAAACCTAAAACCACTACAGAAAAAATTAAAAAAAGGATATAGAATATAATTATAATGAAGAAGATAAAAAAACAAGTTCAAAAAATAAAATTACTTTGCAAAGAATTACCAAAATTACAATTTTCGGATGAAAATAGAAAATTTACATATATAGTAGAAGCAGATGCCAGTGAGTATAGTTACGGAGGAGTACTTAAATATAGATATGAAGCAGAAAAAATAGAACACCATTGTAGATACTACTCAGGTACGTTCAACGAAACAGAAATAAAATGGGAAATAAATAGAAAAGAATTATGTTCATTATATAAATGTTTGTTAGCATTTGAGCCATATATTGTATATAACAAGTTTATTGTGCAAACAGATAATACACAGGTACGCTGGTGGCTAACAAAGAAAATACAAAATTCAGTTACAACAAAAGAGATTCGGAGACTAGTTTTAAATATATTAAATTTTACATTTATAATAGAAGTAATCAGTACTAACAAAAATGTTATTGCAGATTACATATCAAGACAAAGCTACACAAACTGAAATGATAGAAGAAAATATACATGAAAAGATACTCAACGCCCTGACTATGCTTTCATTGAAAGTAGACAGTATGGGTACTGGGATAGAAAAGAATGGTACTGAGATAGAAAAGCTAAAGCTAAAGACTAGTGAAGATAATCTGAAGTCTATAGCTATGAATCAGCTAACTCAGCAATGTGCAGAGCTATGTCGATCGGAAGACAATAAAATTCCAGAGCAAGAAGGAGATGTTGGGATACTCCATAAAACCCATAACGTTTATCAATCTACTTCTGCAGGTACAAGCAAAGGAGTTAGAAAAAATATGAACTTAAACAAGCTATTTGACAAGCCATATACACCAAATATATCAAAAGACCCCATGTTTACACCCCCACAAGTCACCACATATCGAGATAGCCTAAACCAAGACAAAAAGACATACAACTACACAGCCCGCACATATATAGAAAATATCTACAACGTACAAACTTTCTTAAATAGCAACCCAAAAGCTACAAATATCCAAGAACCAAATACAAACTATATAACCCAGAAATTGACCGGATACAATAAGCTAATTGCCTTACCAAAAACTAAACCAAGCCTAGTTAAAACTTACTACGAATATGGATTACTTAGTACCGTATATACCACGGATGGAACTGAGATATCTACTATACCCGAGATATATGAAACATTTACCACATTTAAAAGAATAACCAAAGGTACTTTATTTTTTATAAAAATATACACGGCACCAGCAGAGATATTATTTGACGAAGTTAAGAAACCTATACAAGTTGTAAAAATAGGAATGACACGAGATATGATTATACCACAAGATATTGGTACACAGCCAGAGATACCCAGAATCGAGATACCAAAATTTTATGCGAACAAAAGAGTTATCGGACTATCTACAATTTTACAAGAGCTAGCAAATACATATTGCAATCAAAATCCTATATGGAGTTATTATTCAAGAAATCATGTATTAATATATTCGAATTCAAAGGAGCTACGGGAAACAGATATGGAAACTATTAGGCAATGGATTATGACGTTGCTTAAACCAGAGACAGAACCTATCGCCAGAGCTATTAAAGAAAAATTTATTTCAGAGGAATTATTAACCAGATATTGCAAAACTATTGGACACAAATACCCAGACCACAAATGTTCAAAATGTAATGGAGGAGATAATGACGTCCCAACAGTGCAGTTAGAATAAAAGAAGATAAGGACGACAGCTGGAAAGATAAGATCAGAACAATAATGGAGATACATCAGATATGACAAAATAGACGGAAGACTTATTTGCAGATATGACAGATAGACAGAAGACTTATTTTGTACAAAGTTTATGTAAAGTTAATAAGCATTTAATATAATGTAAGACTTTAGTTTGAAAATTTGAAAACTTTAGTCTTTAGAAAGCTAAAAGTAGTTTGCATTAAATAAAAAGTAAATGTAAAGATTGAAAAGTCTTTAGTTAGGTAGACTTTTGAAGTTTTAGTTTTTTAGTCTTTTTTATTATACGGATGTAAAAAACTTTCTATACATTTCTCATTCTATAAATAAAGAGCTCAGGAGGCATTGCAGAGGCAAGCCTTCCTACATTCAGCCAAAATTCTCTCCATCAAAAATACTTTTGCCTAGTTAATTAAATATATACACTGCAATGGAAAAAGCTATGGAACAACAAACCTCAGAAATATCAAAGCTACCGGAACAGGTATATCTATTTACTATTATGAATAGCTAAATTCATAATTCCCGACAATCATGATATGATAAAATAAATTCATATTAGTTACTTTATAGTAGAATTATTCAAAAAATAATATGTTAAGAAGTTTATTAGCAAAGTGGAAACGGAGAAAAATCCCAAGGAACTATGTCATCCTAAAGGTGAAACCAATGAGGCAAGAAGCCGTGGCGGGGAGTAACCAAAGTTGAGGCGCTGTTTAAGGGAAAAGTATCCGAATTACCATGCTAGTAGTGACCGAAGAACATGTTATTTAAGAATAATCTAGTATATAGTAATCTGAGATGACTATATTTTATTATATACATGGTTGCAGGGAATATTTTGAAAAAACAATTTTATGATAATGAATGATAATATATCTGATGTCATGGTAGATAAATTCAAGATACTTATTTTGTATGTACTTAGAAATATAGATATTGCAGATATAAGAAAAATTATATTAGAAAAAGCATATGGAAAAAATTGTACGGATAGAATAAATTATATACCACACATATCTAACTATTCTTATAAATATTTATTATGTTAAAATTACGTAGGATTTTTAAAGATACGCAAAAAATACAGTTACTAGAAAAACAGATAAAAATAAATATAGACAAATACATGGAAAATAAAAAATATATAAAATCTCTTAATAAAAACATGCAAAAACTACTAAGTCTAAAACAAATAGCTATAAAATATCAATTTTAAAAAATAGCCCATTTAGACTACCTTAGAGTTTTAATCTTATATATACTTAAAGATATTGAAATAATAGATATTAAGAAAATGATATTAGAAAAAGTAATAAACTACGAAATTGAAATGATAAATGCCACAGCACAAATATACGAAGACATTTACCCAGAAGGATATTATTCAGACCAAGATTGTGGATGTTAGAATATATTAGAAAAACTAGAGAAAACCAAGATAATCTAAATAACGAAATTAATTATCGAAACCGAATTAGAAAAATAATGGAAGAACTAAAAGAAAAGTTAATTTGGATAGAAAAAACCTTAGAAAATTTAGAAAAAAGTACATGTAACAGTTTATATAATATAAAAAACTCACTACGAGAAGAACAACACAAAATAATAAATGACATAGAAAATCTAGAATTAGATATACACTACAGTACAGGAAGAATAAGTTATTACACAGAAATTTGTAACTCAGCAGTTACTACAGGATAAAATAATAAACCAAATAAATTAATGAATACATACGACTAGTGCCCCTAGTCGTATGATGTCTAGAGGCAAAAAACACAAAAAAATTCTAAGAATGAAAACCCAAGTATTATACAAGTTTTATAATATACATAGACATATATATGGGACAAACATGCATGTATATGGACAAACGTGCAATGCACGTTTACATAAACTAGTACTCCCTCCTTTAGGTTTTATTTGACACTTTTTGATTTGACATATTCGTTAAGAAAAATAATTAATAATATGAATATTTTTTCGTATTATTCCTATTGAATGATATTTACAATGTATTTTGAAATTAATTTGAAGAAAAGACAGTTAATACTAAGGGTAAAATAGAAAAAAAAATTATTGATAGATCAAAAATAACAAATAAAAATGAAAATATAATTAAAAAATTAATGATAAGTAAAAGCATATATACAAAGTAAACAAAAAAAAAAAAGAGATTATTTATGTGTTGACTCTTGACATAATTGGGCTCTGTGATCTTCCTCCGGACAGAAAACTTCCAGACCAACTTCCACTGATTCTACAATAAAGCAGAAAAAGCTGTTTAAAAAAGTAAGAAATGTAGTTCACCCAAAACCCATCTACCAAAAAAAAGTTTTTCATGAAAATCGATTCACCCCAACAACCCCCCCCCAAACTCAAACCCAAACCCAAACCCCCTCTCTCTCCATATATATATATAGTGTTTCATGAAAATCGATTCACCCCAACAACCCCCCCCCCCCCCAAACTCAAACCCAAACCCAAACCCCCTCTCTCTCCATATATATATATATATATATGTACTCCCTATATTTCAAACTGAATGACCTGTTTTTTCTTTTAGTTCGTTTCAAAAAAGATGATTTTTTTTTTTTTTGACAATACTTTAATTTCAACTTTCCACTTGATATGTTAGTACCATAAAATTAAAGGGTATTTTGGTATATTTGACATAACTTTAATTTAGTGCTCATCTTTATTTTCTTAAACTTTGTGTCAAGTCAAAATAGATCATTCTTTTTTAAACGGAGAGAGTATATATATATATATATATATATGAAAACAGCAGAAACGGAAGCTAATTAATGAACTGATGCAGTTCGCCCATATTTGGACAAAATGTCCGTTTTGGTATGTGTTTTTGGAGAGTTGGCCCTTTTGATTCATTACGTTGAAATGCTGCCATTCTGGCACCGCACTCGGTTCAGGAAGTTAATTTCAGCATATATGGATGACGACTGCATGCAGAGAATGCTTATTATGGATTTGTTTCTCAGAAGTATTGGACCCAATTGTCTAACTAGGATCAAAAAGCATTTTCTTACTAGGGGATTTCATTAGTTGTCGGATAGCAGTGCTCCGGAAACATTATTTGTAATTTAGCTCGATATATAATTACAAGAGGATATGTAAACAATCCTGTTTCATGGACATATGGAAAAGACTTTTGGATTCCAGCCTTAGATACAGGTTGGGCGCAATTCTAAATATCCAGCAACTGAAATGAGTCGGCCACCACTTTAAGTTTGTTACGGAATTTTCTCCATCGCCTTTCATTTGCTCCTACAATTAGTGTGTAGTGTCTCCCTGTACAAAATATCCTAACGTGAATGCAGAAAATTGCACCAGTAAGTTATGATGTAAAGCTAAGAGATGGACCGGACTACTTACCATTTCCAATTGCTATGGTAGCAAATGCTGCCCGAGAAAAATTTGGAGATGTCAATACATATTCAAAGGTGAAATAGTTTTTCCCATCCGTACTTCTCTACATTATTTTGAAAAATTAGTGTGACTAGTGGAAACCGAGCTGTGTATCAAAACAATAGAGATATGAGAAAGATCATACCTCCTTCATTTCCATTATGTTTGCCACCTGATTAGGTGCAGAGTAAACATGTTTTACCAGATCCGGCACAACCTTTTGGAATCAATTTCGAAGTAAGGGAGAATCAGAAAAAAGAAAATAAGTTGATGTGACAAAGAATAGCTAAATGCATCTACATGGATGAATAGTACCACTTACCTCTTCCATTGGCCCCAAATCATGAATATCTGATTTATCAGTTGGTATAAAGCTTAGTCGTACATTTTGCAGTTGTAGATATCTATCCTTAAATGCAGAGTCATGACCTCTGAAATCAAATTCCTGTTCTAGACAAACAAGTGTGTCCAAGTAAAAGAAGAGTAATTTTCTTTTAAAAAAAATCAACTCTTACAACGCGACATACCCTCCAATCTGATGGATAATAATATGAATAGCCATCTTGTTTGTCAACAAAGATTTCATAGTTTTCCGGTACTCCTGCAGACACCATTTGATTATAAAGTGTTATTCTCCAAGTAGATAAAACAATCAAAATTTTAGTAACAGTCTAACAGAGTACCTTGAGCCAGAAGGGAACTAGCGGGTATTAAGTTCAATGAAAGAGCTCCTACTCCCAAAAGAAATGGTCTCCTCATGAAACTTTCTGAAACAAATATTTTAATCTTTTTTGTTAAACATTAATAAAATTTTAGCTCAAAGAAAATGGCTGAAATGCAAATATGACTAAATAACTGAGATGGGATTTTATTACTTTCTTGATTAGGGGATGTGTTTTCTGATGATAAGCATGTGATAATGTTGTGTAAAGGAAATGCAGAACGCCTATTCAAAGTGTTCGCCGCTGATGTAAGCCCAAAACTCAGTGAGAGTGAAGTAGCTGCCATTTTTGTGGACATAAATCAGTAATATCTTTGCTTCTCATAAAGTGTGATATAGATAATTGGGCACATTATATTGCATGATGTTTTCTCATGTTTATTTTTTTCTCCTAATAGATCACTTCTTCTATTATCTTGTTCACGGATGATTTTTTTTTTTCTTGCTCAACAGGATAAGATACAAATTATATGAGAGGATGAAATTTCCTGCCAAGGTTCAAATGGGCCTCTATGTCTCTTTCCAAAACCTAATGGGCTGTGCTTCATATTATGGGCAAAATTTAGCCATATTATGTAGCTTGTATAGAGGGGTGCCCACAATATTAATTTGTTCTAGTTGTTCCTGCCAAAGTTTCACATGGGTATTTGTTCTAGTTGTTCCTGCAAGCTCACACGTCATAAAATATCTGTATGTAACAAAAGCACAAAGTTGAATCCTCACTGAATAAGGCGGACCTAATATATTGGTACTTTTGATGCAAAATATAAATTTATATGTATAAATTCACTCAATTGTAATAAATACTGGGGGATTTGGGCCACATGTGACAAAAAAAAATTTAAAATGGGGTGTAGGTGACACAAGTATTAATTATTAGTTGGAGGTGACAGTTACTTTATTATGTATGAAGAAAGTTGAGAAAGTTTTAAAATAACTCACAAGTTTTTAAATTTACACTTTGATCCCAATGTATATCTAAAATAACGGAAAACGAAGGAAAAAAAAAGCGTTTTTCTCTCTCTTCTCATCCATTGTTGTTTTCTCTCTCTTAGTGATTATTGTTGTTAATTGTTTCTGTTTCTGCTGCTTTATTCATCATCTTCTGCTTCATCTTCTTCTTGTCGACCATTTGTTGTTGTTGTTGTTGTTGTTGGTACAATGCTACTGTTGTGATCGGACCAATTTCTTAGGTCAATTTTTGTTTACTACATCACTTTCCACTTTGGCATTACTTCATAGGTTACTTTGGTAAGTAAAATTATGATTTTTATTAGTATTTGTCATTTGGGTACACTTTTATTTTTCCAACAATAGATAGAACCCCGATTATGAATCCATCACAAGTGCCCACAATTTAAACAAATCAATCATCTGGTGGATCAGATGAGTAATCAGTTGCATCAGACTATTTATCTGTTGCATCATCGTATTATCTGTTGCATCAGACGTATTATCTGTTGTATCAGGATGTTTATCTGTTGCACCTGACTAATTATCTATTGCAACAAATGATTAATCTATTTGAAACAACACAAATGATTAATCTATTAAACAAATAAAATACATATAATAGACTAAAAGAAAAATAATAATCTAATTATTATTATTATTATCAGCATCATCATTGCCAACCGGTCAATCTTCAACCGAAAGTAACAAGGCGCTCCTCAGACTGCGTATCTCGTGGAGCATTCTTGATCTAACTCCTCCCAATTCCCATTGCAGATCACGAACTTGATTCTGAGGTTCATTCATGGCATCTTGCAGAAAAGCAACGTCCCACATTGGGTGAGCCATAATCTTATCTTCTAGAGTGTAACATGAAAGACGAGATGCAATAAATAAATAGAGTGTGTATTTGAATGAATGAGTAAGGACGGACCTATTTATAGAGGATTGAATTTGAATAAGAGGCAAAAAGGCGTGACTATTCACCTCCATACATTAATTAAATTTTTGATTAAATTAAGAAAATAAATATTGTGATATAAGTCATGACTTTTCAAATTATTATTATTAATTAGTCTTTCGAAGAACCATTTTTATTGAGTTGTGGCAACAGATTCTATATCTGTTGCACCAGATAACACATCTGTGACAATAGATATATTATCTGTTGCAACAAATATAAAATATGTTGCATTAGATAACATATCTATTGCAACATATAATCTAACTGTTCACCTCTATTTATTAATTTACATTTTTTATTAATGTGAAAAGTAATGAATTAATTAAATTAAGAAATATTGTGATAAGTCATGACTTTTCAGATTATTATTATTAATTAGTTCTTTCCAAGAATTACTTTTATTGAGTTGTGACTCGATATAGGTTGCATCAGATAAATCATCCGTGACAACAGATATATCATCTGTTGCAACCATAGTGAACTTGTTGCATCAGATAATTTAATTATTGCAACATATAATCTATTTTTTTTTAAAAAAAATATAACTATATCATCATATCATTAATCCAAATTTGCTTACTTTTTTATTTTATAAATAAAAAAAATATCTTTTCAAATTCCATAATAAAATAATAATCATTTTATTATATAATAAAATAATAATCATTTTATTATATAATAAAATAATAATTATTTTATTATATAATAAATAATTTAAAAATAAATTCAAAAACAAAAATGGTGAAAAGTCACGATCAGTTATTAAAATTATGGTTATAAATTGTATTTATTATTTATTTCCTTATGATTTATTTATAAAATATTTTTCATATTGAATAATCGAAACTCCGGGTCATATCTTTCTTTTCACCCTTTCAATAACAACAATAGCCTTTTTTTATTAATAACCGTCAGGTGCAACATATGATCGATCTGTCGTAGTAGATTAACCTCTAACTGTTGACACAAATTGCTGCTCAATCCCTACCACCAATCGTCGACATGTTGAGAACAAGGAATAAACAGAATGATTTTTATTAAATAATAAATAAGAATTAAAAATTCAAAGTCAACAACAAAATAAAATAAATGTTCATAGATTTTTGAATCCCTTGGGTAGATTTGATATACAAAAGGAGGAAAATAATCGTTAAAATAAATAACATTACCTAATTATTATTACTGCTATTATTATTATTGTCAATCAGACATCTTTCATTCATCCGGCAGCCTTGCTCCGAAGTCAGCCAAATATCTCTCTAGAGATCATCAATCAAACTGCCTTTGAAGTTCATGCAAGGACTCGATATAAATATTCTTGTACGAATCTGGATCATCCATATTTGTAAGGAGGGACCTATTTATAAATTATTGTATCTCGAAAAGAAAAGAAAATTTCTTTAAAATAAATCTAAGAGATGGGTAATCTATTACAAAATATATTCTTTCTGTTAGATAACTTACAACATACTGGCAATCTTTTTGCAACAGATGTATATATCTGTTTGATTTCTGCAATAGGTTGATCACTGTCGTAATAGATGTCTCCAAATGATTGACAATATAAACAGATGTGTCATCTGTTGCAATAAGCTAGTCATCTATTTAAGCCATCTATTTATCTAATTTATCAAATTGGTTGAGCAAAATGCATGGAGCAACACTAGATAAAAGTGTGTTGTTCAATTTTTGGGACCACATCTTAACGTACATCAACACATTTTGACGTACATCAACACATCTTAACGTACATCAACACATCAACACATCTTAACGTACATCAACACATCTTAACGTACATCAACACATTTTGGGACCACATATTAACGTACATCAACACAATTTTTGGGACCACATCTTAACGTACATCAACACATCTTAACATACATCTTAACGTACATCAACATATTTTGGGACCACATCTTAACGTACAAACACAGAAACCCTCCATGTATCCTTTAAGGCTTCTGAAGAAAGTGTTTGGAAGGGCTTATAGAATGCCCCAACTTTGAAGGTAGTGTTCCTGATCGAGCTCACAAGAGACGAGGAACTCTTTACCAACTTCGAAGAGGCCAACGACCATCTTGAATACAGAATTAACAAGCTGGAGGCAAGCTTGAAAATTATCGGGATTCATATACTACAGCAAGTATCTGATCTTCTCCAAGGAATGTTGAAAGCATGTCAAGGCAAGAAAACACAATCAATTATAACCATATTGCTAAGAAAACAATGATACTCTATTTGTCTTTCAGTCTCGTTTGTGGTTCCAATTAGGTCAACGACAGTGGACCTAATCAGAAACACAAACAAGAAGGCATGGGATAAAATTTAAAATTCAAAAATTTATCGTCTTCGCTTAGATTCCTTATTTTAACTGCAGTTGCTGTTGGCATAAGTTTTCTAGACTTGATGTACATTATTTCTACCCTCGATGCCTGTGAGGCTTCTTTGTTAGTCTTCTTCTATTTTCTATCTAGGTGATAATCCCGACCACCCAGCTCCCTAGCAAAGTGTCCATCTTCATTATTTTTCTTTTAGAGACACAACAGATGAAATTACATTACCGAATACACTTTCATATTTGCACTTGATTCAGATCTCGCATCTGTTAAGATAATTCCACTAGCTAGATTCGTTAGAAGTTACTTTCTACCCTATGTCTCTTCTTCAATTAGCTCTTAGATGATATAGTCTTATATCAACCACCAATTTTCCTTCGAAAGCATTCTCCTACCGCACATTCTGACATAAAATCAACACCCTGAGCGAGCAACCCAGCCATATACATTTTGTTCAGGGCAATAAATATATTCGTTTTCCGTTCTTATTAGATGTAGTGCTAAGCTTCGAAGGCCCTCTAAGGGTCCAATTCACTCTAAAGGTTAGTCCAATCACTATTGAATCTCTTTACAATGACACAAAAATTAGATCCCTTCATAATGCTTGACAAATAAAGATGAGGAATAACCGACATTAAACCTTAACAGGCTATCAAAACCATATTCATGGTCCCTCAGCCTTATTAGTTCGGATTTACCAAACTTAACTATAAAATTACAGATATCTTATTTGAACGATCTATGACTAATCAGTAAAAACATCATTCACAAAATTAGTGCACTCTATGTGTGTTTCCATGATAACATTATCAGTAATACATACCTCCCACATATGAAGTGGTTTCATCTATAAGCAGCTTATTTCTCTGATTCTATCTTTACAGCAGCCTTTTGAGATAGTCCGTCAAAAGTTGATCAACTTTCAGTTCCTTATATATACAAAGAAGAGTAAAAAAATTGATGTCACAAAAAGAACATTGTCCATTTGTTGCATCAGATGTAGAGTCTGTTGCAACAGATGTGAAGTCTGTTGCAATAGATGTGGAGTCTGATGGAATACATCAAATCAGCCTTTCTGGTGATTTTATTTGTTCCAACAGTTTCTCCATCTGTTGCAACATCAAAAACAACATAAACATCAATAAAAAAGAAACAACATTTGTTCCAATAATATCACCAATAACAAAGAAGCAATATCCTTTTTTCCAGAACCATCAACAACACCACAATTTCCAACAATGCCAACCTCACCACCAATATCAATAACTGCATCAACAATAATGAAACAAACAAAATACATACAAATAAATGATACTGCCAACAAGACTTTTAAACTTCTCCCAACAGATGACTTTTTTTTTATTTTGTAATAAAAATTCTCGGATTATTTATTCAACACTTACAAGTTTCTTAAAAAAATTTAAGAAATATGATATGGGTAAATAGTAATTAAATAAAAAATAGATGTAAATAACATACAAAAGAAGAAAATGAGAATGAAAGAGCAATAATGAACCATACCTTAATATCAAAAAGGGGATCAAAACAGAAATTTAAGTCTAGGAAAGATATGGATGGGTTTAGATCCAAAAATATATTTATGAGAAGAGAATAGAAAAGAGAGAAAAAAGGTTGTGACCCTAAAGAGGAGAGAGAAAAAAATGAAAGTTGAATAAAATAAACTGCAGCTGAAGGAAGAGATGAGATAATTTCTATAGATGTATTGCGTATATAGACGTGATGGTTTTCAATATTCATTAATTAATATTTATTAATTTCATTAATAATTTGAGGGATACGAGGAGGACTAAGACTACTGACATTGAAAAGACTAGACAAGACTGCTCAATGTACTCACTTTTGAGATATCCAAGAAACATTTTTTACTGCCTTTAGTAGTAAGTACTACTACTTGATATTATCTACTCGGACCAGAAGCTTCTTGCTTTAAAATTAAAAAAGATAAAAAGATTTTCAAACAGATATGTCATCTATTGCAACATATATAAATATCTATTTAGAAATCTAAATAGCTCAGTCATCTGTTACAACAAATATAAATATCTGTTTAAAAATCTCAAAAGCTCAGTCATATGTGATAATAGATAAAAATGTTCATTTAATAATTAATAAAATTAGATATGTCATCTGTTACAATAGATATAAATAGTTTTTTGAAAATTTCCAATAGCTCCGCCATCTGTCACAACAGATGCAAATATTTATTTGATAATTAACTAAGATATGTCATCTGTTGCAACATATATGTACCTATTTGAAAATTTTCAATAGCTTAGTCGTTTGTTGCAATATATTTCATAGAAATTGATTTAGGTAGAACTAGGGATGAAGGAATAAGCTCGCAGGGTTAACTACAAATCCAATAGAGTCTTTGCAATTGCATAGCATTGGTATTATGTTCATACCGACCCGAGTCATCGATCGATCACTCCGAGTTAAAATGCGTTCTCATCAACTCAATGATTTGGGTGGAACTAGGGATGAATGAGTGAGCTGGTAGGGTCAACTACAAATCCAATCGAGTCTTTGTAATTGAATGGTGTTGGTATTGTGTTCATACCGAACCGAGTCATCGATCGATCACTCCGAGTTAAAATGAGTTCTCATCAACTCAATGATTTAGGTGGAACTAGGGATGAATGAGTGAGCTGGTAGGGTCAACTACAAATCCAATCGAGTATTTGTAATTGAATGGTGCTGGTATTGCGTTCATCCCGACCAGAGTCATTGATAAATCACTCTGAGTTGAAATGAGTTCTCATCAACTCAATGTTAGGATAGTGATAGTACCTAAGTTGATTTAGGTGGAACTAGTGATGAATGAGTGAGCTCAAAGGATCAGCTACAAATCCAATCGAGTCTTTGCAATTGCATAGCATTGGTATTGCGTTCATCTCAACCTAAGTCGTCGATCTATCACTTTGAGTTGAAATAAGTTCTTATCAACTCAGTTTTAGGATACTGATAGTACCTAAGTTGATTTAGGTGGAACTAGGGATGAATGAATGAGCTCGCAGGGTGAACTACAAATCCAATCGAGTCTTTTTAATTGCATGACATTGGTATTGCGTTCATCCCGACCTAAGTCGTTGATCGATCACTCTAAGTTGAAATGAGTTCTCATCAGCTCAATGTTAAGATAGTGATAGTACCTAAGTTAGTTTAGGTAGAACTAGGGATGAGTGAATGAGCTCGCAGGGTCAACTATAAATTCAATCGAGTCTTTGCAATTGCATGGCACTGGTATTGCGTTCATCCCAACTCGAGTCGTTGATCGATCACTCTAAGTAGAAATGAGTTTTCATTAACTCAATGTTTTAAAAACTATATCTTTTAAAACTTTTAAAATTAATTAAGATTAATTCGGACCAAATTAGCAATTCTTTTCCAAAACTTATCATTCTTTTCCAAAATTACAAATCAACCCATACAAATCATCCATTTGCACGAAAAACTTTTCATTTCAAATCTTATGTTCTCTCTCTTCTCTCTCTCTCTCTCTCTGTCTTGAGGTGTCCTCTTCCTCTTAACAATACAAACAATACAAATAACAACTTCTCAACATATTGCTCAACCCTTCAAAATAGGTTAATTTTCTTCCCATTTACAACTACATATGTTATTTTTTTGACTTTATTCCCGCTTGTATCTGTTGTTTTCTCTATCTTCGCATGTAACAGAGTTTGAGAAGAGTTCTATATTTGTTCTTTATTCTAAAAAATAGGGCTTTTTAGTTAATGATAAAAAATAAGACTTTTAGTTGTATTATCTTCGAGAATGGGTTAATAATTTTAAGTTTTGATGCTAAAAAAGTAGGAAGCACCCGAGAAAACCCTATTTTTTCTCTCATGTTTTGTTGACTATCATGGTATTATTGGATGGTGTTTGTTGTATTGTTGGTGGCTATTGTTGGTGGTATTGGTATTTGTGTTTTTTGGCGGTGGTGTCAGTGGTCTTGGTGTTGGTATTGGAGGCATTGGTGGTGGTTTTGGTTGCATTGGTCATGACATTGGTTGTGGTGGTGATGGTCCATCTATTACAACGGGTGAAAGATCTGTTGGGAGATATTAAATAGGTCTTGAAACAGATTCCCCGTCTGTTCCAACTAATGGGTTATCCGTTGGAGTATTTTCCTGTAATGTGGCAGATAATAATTTATTAAAATTTCTCCACCTATTGCAACAGGTTGAATATCTATGGGGAGATATTAAATAGTTCTTCAAACAGATTCGGGTTCCCCATCTGTTCCAACTGATGGATTGTCCGTTGGAGTATTTTTTTTGGTTATGTGGTAAGAATAATTTATTGAAATTTGTCTCACCTTTTTTAAAAAAATTATGCAGACATCAAGTGCAATGTATATTTTATTTTTTCTTTTGTTTGTAGTTAAAAGATGTCTCCCAAAAGAAAAGAAACAGAAAGTGGATCAACTTCCGATCACCAAACAAAAAAGGCTAGAGTACAAATAGATTTAGAGGAACTTCCAGAACAATCTCAGTCAGGGCAAAATGAAGCAGAGGAAAGTGATAAATCCTCCTCACCAGTGGGGCATGAAATAATATCAAAATTCCAGCATGATTCAGCCATTGTGACGGTATTGAGATGCGATCGTCCAAAAGAACCTGCCATCAAGAAAACACCCCAAAAAGGGTCCAACAAACGCAAGGTAAAAAATATGGGTTGTTGGGAATTGTTGGACCTAGCTACAAAGTGAAGGATTTGATAGCGGATCTCAAGAATAAAGACATACCAAAGCACTACAGGGAGAAATTATGCTTAGTTTGGTTTGTCCATTCCGTTTTATTGGAAAGACACATTAAGAAAGTCATAAAACATGATTTGTTGGCGTTTGCTGATGATTTTAGGAGTTTCAATGATTATCTCTGGGGATGCGACAGCTACTACTTAACTGTCAAATATTTATTGAAAGAGCTAAAGTCAAAGACGACCACATTATATGGCTTTTCTTGGGCTTTCATGGTAAAATTGATCACTATTTTTACTCATTAATTAATTTATATTGAATATACTTGTGACGTTTTTTTTTGCTTGCTTCTTGTTTATAATTTTTAGGCTTGGAAACGTGAAGTCATTCTTCCCCTCCAAAAGCATTTCACGGATTACCCGGATAAGGTTTCTCATCCAAGGATCCTTAGGTGGTTGGCTGCAGTAGAGAGCAGCAAAAAAAATATTAACGAGGCTGATCTCTTTAACCCTCCGGATGATACAGTACATCTTCTTTCAACTAAAATAATTTTCCTCAAAGAAAGATATTGAAATAGATGTTCCATCTGTTGCAAGAGATTACCCGTCAACTGCAACTGGTACAATGGGTAATCTGTTGCAACAGGCGATCCATATTTCGCAACAAATTAACCATATGTTGCTCTGTTCTCTGAACTCTACTCAACAGATTACCTATCTACTGTAAATTATGCAACATATAGGTATTCTGATGCAACATATTATCAATCTGTTTCAACATACATATCAGCTGTTGCAGTAGCTAGATCATCTATTGCATTAGTTGGCTTTGTTAACATAACCAAGCCCCATGTAACCCAACTGACTGTAAATTATTATTAGATGATTTAAATTCCCCCTATCATTTTTTTATAGGTTGTGCATCCTTGGATTGTGCCTACCATTAATGAGCTGGGGATGACTTATTTTCTTACTCAAGGTCTTGTTAATACAAAAGAAGACCCAACGGTGGAGTTAATAAAGAAGGAATCAAATGGAGAAACATCCATAAGAAGAGCAGTTAGGCAAGGTCAGTCTAATATTGAAGCTCTTCATGACCTAACTCAAACTGCTACAGATCCGGGTGCTTTTTCTGGGAGTGTTGCTGGTGGATTTGTTTGTGATGGTGGTAGCCATCCTTCTTCTGCTTCTGCTGCCAGTTGTGATTATGAGCATGTTGGTGATCAGCAAAAATAAATATGTTTCAAAACACCCCTTGCACAGGTCCTCCCTCTCACCCCTATACCGGTCCCTCTCACCCTTACACTGGTCCCTCTCACCCCTCCCCACCCTCATGTTCTCATTACAAATGCAAAGTAAGCAAGGATAGAGAGGATAAACTCCTCGACAAGCTAGAGACTATTGCTAAAGCTACCAAGGAGCTGAAATCCAGGAGGGGTGTCATACCATCCAACGAGGTGAGAGAGCCATGCACTCTTACAGTAAAGGTTAGGAGGAAGATAATAAAAATTAGACAAATTTTCTTCGTTCTGAAATCAACAAAAGATACAACTCCCCCCGCTCCAATAGTTGTTGAAGTTCAGGGGCTGTCGAAGAAGATGGGCATATTTGTGGCGCTTGGCAAGGAGAAGAAGAAGGACCTGGAAGAATTCATCAAGATGAAGGTTCAAAAAGAATGTACCATGCATTCATTTGCCGCCAGAGACTTCTCGAATATGACAAATATGTGCATGTGGTATGAGAACAAGGTAAGTTTACTTTTGCTAACCTACCCTTCCAATCTACTCCGTGAAGAAGAATCTACGCAACAGATTTGTAATCTGTTGTAACAGCTTGGTTATCTGTTGCAACATAATACATATCTGTTGCATAAGTTGTGTTAGCTGGGTAATCTGTGAACTGATTCAGAGAACCCTCTGCATTGGATTCTTTCCTTTGTATTTTTGTTCTTTACAATTACAAACCTATTTTAAAATTATCTTCTTATACCACAGTATGTTGATGAAATTCTCTACCTCATAAGAGGCAGGAAATTAGCATACCCAGATGCTTATGATGTTGCTGATAGGATAATGGACCTCAACTTCTACAATAATTTCAAAGATAGGTACGCTGATCTTCGTAATCTAGCTGATTCCGATGGCCTGGGATTTGATCAGTTAGTTTCTATGTTCTAATGGAATGAAGAAGCGATTAAATATGTTAGAGGGAAGAGGCCATATCCATACGACAAGAGCTGGACCAAGGCAAAGAGAATCCTTGTAATCATAAACTTGGATATAACCCATTTTCTCACTATTGAGATACTATTATACGAGGGAAAGATTAAGGCTCATGACTGTAACCTACCTTTGTTCAGCGAGAAGATATTTTTAACCCACATGCAGCCACTCTTGAAGTTGTTGACATGGAGTAAGCTGATGGATCATTTGCCGACTGAAGTATTAGCGAAGGAATCATAGGTTTTCAAAGGTCGAAATAAGAACATCCAGCTCCCAAAAAATACAACCGGTGCAGTTTGCGGTCCATAGTCACTTGTATACATAGAGTGTTTACTGATCGACACACAAATGACTAGTGTGTGCGATACCGTTATGGGAAAGATGCAATGGGTCTAGGCATATGGGGTACTAACTAAATGGTTGGAGCTTGTGTATAAAAAAGAACATGTACAAAGACAGAGATGAACACGATAACAAATTTTCATTTCAAGCCAATTCACTATACATATAGGGGAAATAATTTTTATATCTGGCAAAGTTGAATTTTTATAATGCAACAGATTTTATATCAGTCGTAACAAATGTAGTACCTGTTATGATAGATTGATTATCTGTTGGAATAGGTTGGTCATCTATTGCGTTATTCAGATATTCCCCGTCTTTCTGTCGCAACAGATTTATGATCTGTTGCAACATATAACTTATCTGTTGCAAATGATTGGTAATCTGTTGGAGAAAATAAAAAAAGTAGGAAGACCTGTAATATAATTTCCAACAGATGACCTACGTGTTGCATCTCATGTTGCAACATATGTCTAAATCTATCTGATAAGATATGTCACCTGTTGCAGCAGATGTACTATCTGTTGCGATATTTGAATCTAGTACTCCATTTCAATTAACATGTTCAAAACTCAGAATTAATTATATTCATATATAGAATAAAATAAATCGAAACCTTCAAAAATTACATGAAATAAAATAACTCAACAAATAAATAAAATGTAAAAAAAAATATTATGAGTACAAATGATCTACTCTACAAATAAATCAACAATTTAAACCAAAGAGGATAGGTTATTACATTGACGGACTTAAGCTATAAAGATCTAATCAATATGGATAAGTTGTTCTTCATCCAGTGCTATGGAATTCGGCTTTGGTCGTCGAGGATCTTTAACGTCAGTTGCGCACGACTTCTGAGCTTTCGCTTCTCCATATTTCCATAAGAGAGCAGCATATCTTTGGAGGAGTAATCTAACATCAAGCCCATCATTTGATACTTGTAATCCATCACTCAAATACTCGGTATAGGCAGCAACACAAGGAACGCAATCCCTACGTTATAAAAAAATAGATAATCCATATCTTGCAGTTCATGCAAGCATTGTGAAATTTGTGAAATAAAACTAAATCATGACACTTAAACTTAAAGGCTACCAATGGTTTGTTGATCAATTCCTTCAATATATTGTACATCAAATGGATTAGCCATTTTATCCTGGTATACTTCAATCATCGACCAATTAGTACGAACCTTTTGATCCAAAAACCACTCATAGCAAGGTAAGTGGGCAATACCTATTATAGGCATTATTACTGTAAACTTTGTACAAACAATTGCTTGTTATGTATCTGTATTGTTCTTGTGTTTGCAACTTGGCCTTCTTTCGGAGGTATTAAAAAATGACATCGATGTACTGCACATATTATCAAATATTTCATATTATGTGACGAAAAAATTAATACGCAGATGCAATTAAATAAAGTATTAATTAATAGTAATATGTATGGCCTTTAAACCTCATCATTCCAGCAAGTTTGGGGCTGTGACATCAAATAGAACCAATTCTTCATTCCAGGATGTGCAACAACAAAGTCAACCGTATCAAAACCAAGACTCAATTCGTTCACTTTGTAGCACTCGTCATTTTGTTTTCTACATGATGATTTATATGTGTTAATGTCAGGTTCTTACAACAAGAATTGTATAGACCGATATCCATAAAATTGATTTATGTACCTGCCGGCATGATGCTTTAACAACCCATTGGCAATCCATTCTGAATAGTTGTTGATCAACTGTATTATCAAATGTCGTATTATACTCTTCGGCAGTAGCTGTGACATCCACCTGGAAATCCAGAATTGTCAATGCTAAGTAGAGATATACAACAAATTTTCCATTTGTTGCAACAGATGATTCTTATGTTGCATTAGATGGATTATTTGTTGGGATAAATTCGAATAGATAAATCAGAGCAGTATGATAATTTTGAACAAATGACCCATTTGTTGCAACATAATACTCATATGTTGAAATAGATAACGAATCCAATGCAACAAGTTAGACAACAGTTGCAATAAGTGTATACATCTGTTTGATAATTTTTAGCAGATGTATTATCTGTTGAAATATATATGTGCTTGTTTGTTTTTTAAAACAGATGATGTACATTTACCTTCTTCAGCTCATGCTGCTCTTCTTTGGCCTTTGCACACTAAACATCAGTGTACGACAAAGATAGAGGCATTGCACTCTTGCTTTTATTTTTTATGATTGATGATGCCTTGGAAGTGTCTTTCCTTCTCCGCTTAGCCGCCTTGATCTCTAGTGGAGTGTCTGGATTTGAAATCCTCTTTGATAGAATGACACCCTTCTTAGATTTCATTTCCTTTACAGAAGCAGTTAGTGCATTAATAGCATTAATCACTCCATCGTGTTTCGCGTTGCAGTCTTGACATTTGCATGAAGAACATTCGCTAAATGCGGCAAAATCTAAAGAAAAATTTGTACAACCATTATGATCATAATCATAATGGCTTGTTGTTTAAAAAACTGTAAGAGGAGAATCATTAGCTCCACCCTCCAAAATTATTTTTCTTGTGATGGTTGTTTCTCCAAACAATTTCATTTTTATTTCATCAACGACCTTAGGATCCGATAAAGTTTGCATAGACCGTAAAGTAAGAAAAAATGGCATCTTCAACTCTCAGTTGGTTGGAACAAGCCACGGATGGACAATCTAAAATAAATCGGTACATATATTAAGAATGATGATGAAATTATTTAATCATTAATTAAAATAAAAACTTGATTAGAATTGGGCTTACTGCTTCCTTTGGGGGATTAAAAGATTAAGAAATTTTGCACTTTTATCGGTTTTGGCTGACAACCATCTTAGAATTCTTGGACAGGAAACTTCTTCCTGGTAGTTCTCTTGTTGTCTCAAATAAGGAATGGCTTCAAATGTCCAAGCCTATAACATAACGCCAATAAATCAAAAGTATTATTAAATAAAAAAATGATGAATCATATCATGATAGAAGAAATATTTACCATGAAGGCGCTTGGAAAACCATATAAGTTGACTGTTTGTGGCATTAACGGAGTCAACAAATATTCGATAGTCATTTTGAAGCTTTCATAACACCAAGGATAGTTGTTAAATGCCTCAAGATCCTCGGAGAGATTTATTAAATCGAGGCTTATGTTGTTGTTAATGTCTCTCTTCCAAAGAACAGTATGTACCGACCAAACCAAGCACAATGATTGCTTGTGCTTCTTTGAAAGTCCTTTACCTTTCAACGCTTCAATTAGAATTTTGTTTCTGAAGCTTGGGCCAACAATGGACACCGAGTTATCACGATCATTCAACTTTCCTTTTCCTTTTTTGGGTGTGAGGGGTGTTTTTTTTGGGTCAGAGTAGGTATAACTTGAGAAGGAGAAGGAGGATAACATTTTTGTCCGGTAACTATGGCAAACTCCTCCCAACCAAAACAAATTGGCATGCCACAGTAATTTATCCACACCTCATCCATCTTATCTTAGTTTTCATATATAAACCTGTTCTTGAGAATATCATATACTATTTTTATCTGGAAATGAGCATTGTTGTCCTCCGGTAAATCAAGATATTTCCCAAAGCAGTTTTCCCTAAAATAAGAATCCAAATTTTGTTCTCAAAGTATTTTTCTAAAGGAGTCAAAGATTTTCCCATGACTGACTTAACCACGAGATCACCTGAATTTTCCCATGACTGACTTAACCACGAGATCACCTGTTAAATCTGTGGCACCATCGCACTGCATTCTCATAGGGTAACGATTAATGCTGAAGGTTTTGACCAACTCTTCCATGAAAGGACTATTAGTATTTGGATCATCTCTTTTGAAAAATTCCTCCTCCCCATGTTCATTATCTTCTACTCCTGATTGAGATAACGCTTGTAAAGCAAGCTCATAGAGTGGTGGATGTAGCAGAGCTGCTGCACTTGTTCCTTTACTTGGACTTGATTCGATTTCTATTATTTTGGGAGCCATGTTATATTAAATTAACAGAAACATAACATATATTATAATTGATTAATGCATAACAGTAATATAATAGTTCCAACAGACAACTAATCTGTTGCACCAGGTATGTTATCTGTTATAACATATAACCGACCTGTTGCAACGGATGAGTAATACGTAGGAACCATAAAAACAACACTATCTATTGCACCTGGTATTTTATCTGGTGTAACAAATAACTGACCCATTGCAACGGATAAGTAATACGTTGGTAACAATAAAAATAGATCACTAATCTGTTGCACCAGGTATTTTATCTATTGTAATATATAACCGACCTATTGCAACAGATGAGTAAATTGTTGGAAAGAATAAAAATGGATCACTAATCTGTTGCACCAGGTATGTTATCTGTTGCAACAGATAACTGACCTTTATGAGTAAATCATTGGAAAGAATAAAAACAGTCTTAATCTATTGTAAAATAAAGAGTAAACCATTGGAAAGAATAAAAATAGATTACTAATCAGTTAATTGTTGGATCAATGTTGTTTAGATTTCTTCCAAACAGAAGAGTCGTCTGTTGCAACAGATGAATGAACTGTTAGATTGTTCACCTGTTGCATTAGATTTTCATAGTTGCATTAGATTTTTAATCTGTTGCATCAGATTTTAAAATGAAGAGTAAACCGTTGGAAAGAATAAAAACAGATCACTAATCAGTTATCTATTTGATCAATATTGTTTAGGTTTCTTCCAAACAAAAGAGTCATCTGTCGCAACAGATGAATGATCTATTAGATTGTTCACCTGTTGCATCAGATTTTCATAGTTGCATCAAATTTTTAATCTATTGTATCAGATTTTCATCTGTTGCATCATATGTTTCATCTATTACATCAAATGTTTCAACTGTTGCAATACCATTTCTACCAAGATAAATAACAAATCAACCCAGCAACACCAACATATCACACACACACACACATACATACTAAGAATATCTACTGTGATAAAAAATTACCAACAAATTCGAATCAATAGTATGACAACGAGAAAAAGAAATGTAGAAATTTCAGAAATTAGGGTTTTATTCAGTCCACATTTCAATAACAGAAGAGTAGTTGGCTCAAGTTCCTCTATTTCTTGATAATTTTTTACCTGTGAAAAAAGAAATAGGAGGACAAAAAGCTCGAAGTTATTGTCGCCAAAGAAGTATTCACGTCGATTGACAGTTGAAAGTCAAAAAAAACTTGCCCGACTATTTGTCGCTGGAGGTTGAAGGGAGAAATTTTGCAGAACTGTTGGTTGGGAGAAGCTGTAGAGAGAGAATGATTGATTAGGATTGAAGAGGGGTGTAGGTTGGGTTGCTTTTTATTTTTGAAAAGATTAGAAAGTTTTGAAAAAATTAATAAAGTCCACAATTAACTTAATTAATTTTCCTAATGATGTTTGATTCTATCTGTTGGTCAATGTCACCAATCCTTCATTCAAGACTTAAAAGACACCTTTCCTTCAATTTTCTCTAGGTACTAGATATGAACTCGTAACTTAAATAAAAGGAGTTCAATGCTAAAACCTTAAGAGATCCACCTCTGTAAACAATGAAACCTCAACAACTTGACCACATAAAATATCTCAAATGGACCCACATTTATGGTCGTAACTGAGAAAACCAAGCACCTTAAGTGCAATATAAATGGTTCCTTTCCATCCCCAAATATATGCAATTATAGTTAGTGTAAGTGCTGACACTTTCAATCAACCGTAGAAGCACAAGCTTACATGAAAGGAAATTTACATTAGTTAAAGATGTCATCTGACAATTGACACATAGCAAAAACAAACACCTAAATCACCTAGTAACAAAATAACATAAGTGAACTAATTGTCCTAGCGTGGAGGTGTTCTCAACGATCCACCAACTGCGTAATTGCAACTTGAGAAAATTGAACAAAATGTGTCAAACTTGCTTTTAGATATGGAATAATTACTTAACACTACAACCGAACTTTCTATTATTACATAAAATTTGAAATCCCAAGAGTAATTACAAAAATCCTTTTTTTACAATTTCTCTCTCCAAGTTTCATATATATAACTCAATATCCCAATTTGAAAGCAATTAACTTATCCCACCACATGTATTAGGAACCTGGTCCCAAAAATTATAGTAAACAACAAACAATAAAATAAAGCGCAACACAAATTTTACCATGAAAAACTCCTTGCTCAAGGGAGTAAAAAACCACAACCTACACTGTGTAGGATTTCACCACCAATCTCCCCTAACTTCAAAGAGCTTTGTTCAAGATTACAACCCCACAATCCTAGAACCTAACTCTTAACTCATAACTTAACAATTTGCTACAATTGTTCAATCCATTATATGAGCACTCCAAGAAGCCAAACCCCGTTATTGTTACAACACCTCATAATCAAGAAGTCAAAATTGCTTCTTGTTACAACACCTACATCAAGAAGTCAAACCCACTTCTCATTTCTCACACTCACAACTAAATAACATTAAGATTATAACTCAAATCTATCTTATTACAGATCAAAAACTCATTAATTTACTCCAACTAATGAACTAAGCAAAAAATAATAACTCTAGACTTTAACAACCTAAACATCAATATTCAATAGTGCAAACTCGAACAGAAATTGTGAACTAGGTTTCTATTTTGCTGTGATGAAGTCCTACAGTTTTTGCTCCAATGACTATTGCTCTCAAGATGATAAATTTTGTGGATATGAATTAGGTGCAACTCTCAGTGATCTTCATGCCATATATATTCTGGAGATTTGTCATACCCTAGAATATCACAGTCTAAAACTTTTTATCCAAACAGAACTTGGTTTCCTATAAGAAATTATGTGATTCCTTTCCTTAGAAGGCGATTGTATCATATAAGGAAACTTTGACTCCTCTTTAGACTTTATTTCTTTTCTTCTTTGCTTTTTATTTCTTTCCTTTTCTGCTCCATTTTTTACTTTGTTCTTTATTTTGTGGCTCTATTCTTCCTTAATTGTACTTGATATCCATGTATATTCACTTCACCTATTTTGGGACCTTGTTCACATGATACACTACACAAAAAATAACAAGCAATGAACTAGGTTCTTATTTGTCAATCATCAAAACTATAACATGTTATCCTACTTCTCAATAATTTCTCCTTTTTTTATGATGACAAATAATGAATCATATATTTCTTGTCTATGCCATGTAACTTCTCCCTTTTGGCATCATTGAAAATCAGCAACCAAATAGCCCAAACATACAATGAGTGCAATATCATTTTAACTCATGTCCATCTGGGCAACACTATTCAACACACACTTATTGGCAATAAGGTAAGTCAACCTGAGGATATCAACCATCTTATATACACAACCAAGAAAAGCATAGAAGTAATACAATGAAGTAGACATATACTAATTTAAGCCCTTAGGACCCCAATAAAAACATATCATATCATAAGTATAAGAAAAAACATAAGAACTATAAGAAAAAAATTGAAGGTAGAGAAACTCTCAAAAAATATACTGGTTGAAAAAGTACTAAGGCTGAGAAAAAATAGAAGGAATGTTTTTTCATACCATTGTACAATTTATTTTTGATATTTTTTTTCTTTTTTTTCACAATACTTCATACTAAGAATTCATGATGTCCACCTTTAGCTGAGTATTTTCTGCTTTAAGTAAACTGTGTATTTGTAAGATATAGAAGAAACAACAACTGAATGAGGGAATCTTTTTTAGTAGAACATGATTAAGATACATAGAGATCTTACTCCCTTTGGGTAATTTTGTCAAATGTATTTTTCTTGTTAACTTTCAAACCTCGATTAAAAAAAAAGTAGATATGGTTAATGGACTCATTAAACTTAGTGCAACAATGATGAATTTAGAAATAATAAATGGGGGACGACCCGGTTCATACCTACTCCGTAGGTGTCGGGGAGGAGGGGACCACTCCAGGCCTGACCTACACGCCCTCACCCCAGCTTCGCTAGAGGGGCGTTTAGAACCCCCGACCCTAGCACACCACGGTAAGCAAGCTTACCACTGAGCCAAGGATATCCCTCAATTTAGAAATAATAAGGGAACTGATATTAGTTTATTCCTAAGAAAGTGGTTCCCCCAAGAAATAGTTAGTTACACTTGAAAGGTGAAGTCATGATTTGGGATTTGTGAACCTTATTTTGATGAATGAGGTGGTTAAAAAAATAAAGATACTAAAAGAAAGGGATTAGGTCCCTCCTGAATTGGAGCTAGGGTAATTTTAAAATCCATGAAATTGGTATTTTTCTTGAAAGAATTGGATTTTTAAGGAAGGATCAAGTTCACCAGTGCTTAAGTTTTACACATATTCAGAAAATGCATACATTGGAATGGATGGTACATACCTGAATATAAATAAGGAATCAAGTTCCCCTTTTGTGAGTTCCTCCTTAATTTCTTGATGCAATTAGTAAAAGAGGAAGGGTAATATCCACAAACCTTTTAGCCATTGTAAAAGATGTGTCTGAGATGTGTACCTATAACAGTGTGACACTGAGTTATTAGATAAACATCAGATGTCCAATCAAGCATAAAATTGTTCATTTACTAGCCAATTATTAAGGAAGTGATGATGTGTCAATGCATCTTGATAATACCAAGCTTCAGGCAAAGAGAAACTAGGTTCATATTACATTGAACCCTTTAATCATCCAACGGTTCCCCCTCTGTTTTGTTCACCATGCATATTCTCAATAATTATTCTCCCTGTATCATGTGCATCTTTACTAATATAAGGATCACCATTGAATTGTAAATTTGATCATTTTAAAAAACTACTTGAGAACCAGGTTTCACCAAGATTGCCCATTCGTAATATTTATAATCATCTCCAACAATACCAAATCCTTCATTATCAACCCGCTCTTTAAGATCACGATCATCAAGATTGCCATTCATAAGACCAATTTTTTTCATCATCTTTTTGCAAAATTATACTAACCAGTTTTATGTTGTATAACTTTCCCAATTTTTGTGAACGAACCTTTAATATTGAAGTTAGAATATTTTAACATTCTTCTTGATTTTTGATCACATTGAGCATTACTTCACTAAATTTAGTGTTGGGCAACTCAAGAACCAGGATATTCATGACTATTTGGCTTAGAACCAAGTTTCAAAATTTGAGATTTTTTGTCACGCATCTAAAAAATGCTCATCAAATTATGTCTCAACCCATTTTGTCCTTTTCCAAAGGCTACCTTGTCACCTTAGAAATATGTGAGGGAGAGGAAACTTTCTCGTATTTTGATCATGTGTCCGGAGCATGCATTATTCAGATACCATGATATTTCATTTCCTTTCGTCTTCACCTAAAACACTAGTTAAAAATTAGCCTTGGGTACCTAGATTTACTTGGGCCCCTTCTTCTGAGTAAAAGGATGATTGAGATCTCTTCTAGCCCCAAAAGGCAAATAAGAGAACTATTTCTTTTGAGCATTTGCATGGTAAGGGCCTAATTTCTTTTAACAAAATTAGAATAATTCATCTAATAAGAACCAGGTCACTTTTTAGTAAAATCAATGGTTTTATGATTTGCCCGAATTTGACCTTGACATTGATTTCTAAGATGGCCTTCCTTTCCACAATGAGTACATAATTTTAATCCAGCAAGGTTACATTTTCAAGACTTGCATTATTTAGGTTCAAAAATAATCCCATATCTAGTAGTGATTTGACCATCCTGAATTTGAGTTAATAGTGTTGAGGACCTAGTCCACTTTCTATTATGTTCTAACTTATCTTTAGTCCTTGCAAGATTTTCTTGCAGCAACCTATTCTTTTCAATAATCTATTAAAGATTTATAGTCAACTTTCTGATGTCATCTTTCAAGGATTGTTTAAGAGTGGTTGCATGGATTTTTCCCTTACAAGAAAATTCCTTTAAAGAGTTTTTCAAGGAACAGTTTTCTTTATTAGGACTTTGATAGTCCATTCGTAAAGATGCATAATCTCTCATAAGTTGATTCTTGTAAGAGGAAGCAAAACAATAGGAATAAATATGAACATAAGCTAAGTTCTCAAGTTTTCTCTTAGAAAATTTTTTGAGTTCTGGTTTAAGATCAAGAAAACATACCTCAGATTCTCTTTGTTCAGGTTATTGTCTGAGTCTAAACTTGCTATGTATGAAAGTATGGTCTCTTTGGATTTTTCTTCTTGTTATTCACCATCTAAATTAGTTATTGCAACAAGTGCTAGAGTGTCCTCATTATCAGATTCCATCATAGTCAGTAGTGATCAATTTTGTGGTTCCTCATCATCAAATCATCAGAGGAGTTTCTCATTTTAGAAAGGACACTTCTTACTACAAAATCAGCTTCACGTTTTATCATCTTCCTATGCGATGGAAGAACCCGGTCTTTCTTTTGTTCCTTAGATTTTTCTGGTTATTTTTCTTGTCCTCCATAATTAATAAAGGACAAAATTTAATGAAATGGTCAGAACTACTACACTTGTGATACACTTGATTATGATTTTCCTTTTCAAGGTTTCTTGGAACCTGGTTCTTACTTTGTGAATTCAGGCTCTTCCTTAACATCTTCTGAAATCTCTTTGTCATGAGTATCAACTTTGCAGGTTCAAAATCTACATTAACAATAGATTCTAGAACCAAATTATTTTTCTTTATGACTCCAGTAATTTCACATTCTTGATTTTTCTTAATCTTATATATTTTCAGGTATCCGATGAGCTCATTCTTGGTTAATATGTCCAAATTATGATCCTTAGATATAGCTTCAACCTTACTTTCCCATGACTCCAACAACACACTAAGTAATTTTTGGATAGCCTTACCATTGGGAACAACTTCACCTAGAGAGTAGATCTTATAAATGATTGATATGGACCTGGTCTGCATCTCCTGAATAGTCTCTCTTTCCTTCAACCTGAATAATTCATATTTTCTATTTAGTACATCAATCTTAGAATTTTTCACTGGACTGGTACCTTCATTAGTTGTTTGCAAAGTTTCCAAAATTTCCTTTGCTATGGAACAAGAGGATATGCTTAATACTCATCATGGAAAATGCCACATATTTAGATATTTTTGTCCTTTCCATTGTTTTGAACATTGATCTTGTCATTATTATCAAATTCCAATATCCCTTTAGGAAATCATGCCTTTCCATCTTCACCAAGTTTGGTTGGGATTGTTAGTCCATCCAACATAATATTCTAGATATCATGATTCCCTCCAATAATAAAGTCTATCATCATGTTCGTCCACCATCCATAATATTGTCCGTTAAAGAGGGGTGGTCGAATTTGCGAAGAACTTTCATGAGATATTGGTGGGCAATCCATCTGACACTTTTCAAGGTGTTAACCTTTAATTGAAAAATATCCACTCTTATACCAACTGAAATAAATTAAATAATCTCACCACACGTATTAGGAACCTTTCCCCAAAATTGCAGGAAACAACAAACAGTCTAATAAAGCGCAACACAAATTTTATGATAGAAAACTCCTTGCTCAAGGGAGTAAAAAACCATGACCTACATTGTGTAGAATTTCACCACCAATATCTAATAACTTCAAAGATCATTCCTCAAGATTACAACCCCACAATCCTAGAACCTATCTCTTAACTCACAACTCAACAATTTACTACAATTTTTCAATCCACTATATGAGCACTCCAAGAATTCAAACCCTCTTCTTATCACAACACCTCACAATCAAGAAGTCAAAGCCACTTCTTATTTATCACACTCATATCTTAATAATGTTCAGTAATAGAAAAGACTACAACTCAGAATCTATCCTTTTACAAACTCAAAACTCATAAATTTACTCCAACCGATGAACTAATCAAGGACTAATAACTCTAGCCTTTAACTAGCTAAACATCAATATTCAATAGTGCAACTCGAACAAAAACTGTGAACCAGGTTTTTGTTTTGTTGTGATTAAGTCCTGTAGTTTTTTCTCCAATGGCTATTGCTCTCAAGATGATAAATTTTGCGGATATGCAATAGGTGTGGCTCTCAATGATCTTCATTTCATATATATATATATATATATATATATATATATATATATATATATATATATTCTAGAGATTTGTCATACCCTAGAATATCACGAGCTAGGACTTTTTCTCCAAATAGAACTTGGTTTCCTATAAGGAATTATGTGATTCCTTTACTTATAACGAGATTGTATCTTATAAGAAAACTTTGAATCCTCTTTAGACTCTATTTTTTTCCCTCTTTGCTCTTTATTTCTTTCCTTCTTTGATCCTTTTTTTATTTTTTTATTATTTTGTGTCTCCAATATTCGTTATGTACTTGATTTCCTTGTATATTCATGTCACCTATTTTGGGACTTGGCTCATATGACAGAACATACAAAAGACAACAAGAAATGAACCAGGTTTTTATTTATTAATCATCAAAACTACAAACATGTTCTCCTACTTCTCGACACAATTCCTATTCTTAATGGTCCCACAAAAAGTGTCTATAATTAAGGAACTTTGTTAAATCTTCAAATAGAGGAACAAGAATGACCCTATAAACAAAATATTATGCAAACACCAATTTAAAGTCAAAATGAATGCAATATTCTACCTAGTATCTATTAAAAAAAGGAAGAAAAAAAAAAGACACATCACAACCCTGTCTCTCCAAGGTACAGTGCTTTTTGTCTGAATCTATTTATTTTTTCAATTTTTGTATTCCTATACTTAGCCATAAAATATCAGTTGTTGTTACTTTAACTCTAATACATATCGTGGCTATGTATAAGATTTGGGGTAATCGTTCCAGATATGTTGTTATTTCAGCCCATATACATAAATTGTTATGTATATGGATGGATTACCTAATGAAGACAGTCACTATGCAACATTGTTATCGTTCGAGATTTGTTGTACTTCATTCCATGTACATAACATTATTATGTATATAAGCCCATATACATTAAATTTGTTAAGTATATATGTTGAAACAAACATTGTTGGGTTGTTTATTGTGTTATTCATAGCAAAGTTATGTATATCAACCCATATACCTAATTCGGTTATGTATATGTGCTAAAACAGACGCTCCTGGACTATTGTATTTTCAAAACACATACATTATAGAGTGATGTATATGTTCTGTATTAATAATGTTATACATAACACAATTGTGGATAGGGCTCTATAAGACAAGCTAATTTATGTTATTTCATCCTTTATACATAGCATTGTTATGTATACGAAATAATATCAGGCATGTATGTGATATGTTTGTTTTATGTTTCCTAGTTTTGTTTCATATTAAGCTAATATTAGTCTGCAATTCTATTATTTCAGGGGATGAAATATCGAATAAAGAGATTTGAAATGTTCATCTTATTTGTAAATTATGACAAAAAAATAGAGCTTAGAAAACTTTTGAAAAGAGGATATTCAAAAAACAAAGCTTCAATGATCGGAAGGTAATCGAAAGGGGGATTTTTTTAATCGTTCAAATTGATTTGTTGTTTCAAATTTTGAAATTAAAACATTGTTACTGAAGACACCCCAAATATTGGCCCTTGGAAATTTCTTGATCTTTGTGTTCACTGCCTTGGTAACGACTTGCTCTATGAGTCATAGGGTGTCCTGACGAATTGTTGGGACAAGTCATAACGAAACTAGTAAGTTTGTGGCTAGATTCTGCTCTGAGTATGAGTGTCTCGCTAAGAGCCCTAAGGATATGTTATGAGTCGTTAGATGTAATTGTAAGGTGTCTAGTGTAAGTCCTAAATTGGCTTCTGTGTTGACTATGAATGAGCCCTATGAGTCGTAGGGTTCTATACGAGTAGTGCCATTGAGTCATAAAGATAATAGTGTAGGGTGCCTTGGTAGTACTACCTTGGTTACTGATACGAACCAAACCAAGGCCCTGTCATAATGGGTATCTCAATCCCAACAAGGACTAAAGATCACCTTGCTACTTATTCCAACCAACAAACACATACCCGGAATCGGATGAATTTTGAACATATAACAAGATAAGGTGATTAACAACATAAAGTCTTTAGGATATATCCAAGACCATGACTAACCCAAAAAAGTTTAACCGTTCAATGCCCAACCAACAACCATAACAAACCCAAAATAAAAACCAAGTCCATATCCATATCATAATGTATCCAAGCCCACAGTTTGTGCATACAAACCCTCTAAAATAAATCCAAGAAGTATTTAATCGGTATATTCCCCCAACCATAGAAAAAACCAATATCAAAGTCTAAATCAATAAAGACATAAGAAAACTCAAGGAAAGAAATAGAGCCTTCCTGATTATGGAAGCTCAATACTCAAGTAAACACAAGTTGTTCTCGAGTTCAATCATTGAGTAGGAGGTGTAGTGTGACCAACACCTATATCACATGGGAATACAACATTGAAGACGGTTAGCAGTTGGAGCGCTAACATGTAACTCAAGGATAAGGATAAAAAAGTGTCAATAATTCAAAACCAATCAACCAATACATGTAATGAAATACACATATATACATATATACCATGCAGGGATAGGGATCAAGATTGGCATGAAGTTTGAAAACATTAACCTGGGTAATGTAGCATGACCGTCATAAAACAAGGCACCCACGGGCTATATAGGCCCAGCTCTCCCCTAGATGGAAGGGCCCTAGTACGTGTAGCCGCACAAATTAGAGCATATCTAAAATCTTTTATGCCTATATAGGGGACTTGACTCTCCCGGCATAATCAAGGTCTCTTCAGCACCGATACATGTATTATGGGGGATACGAACCTCCCATTCACATATTCATTCAGAGGACTAAACCACCCAGTCACAAAGACACCCGTACCGGCTAGCGTGGTTTCCAGTGTTAGTCCTTTGGACTCCACTTTCATGGCCCAACTACATATCTCACTTTTAAAGCCAAATTTAACACCATCATTTCACTTACCAAAGGCACTTCTATGGTATCGTCATTAAAATCATTAAAATCATTACATGGCCAGGAATACCTTTAAAATACCATTTACCAGCCATACATATTCATTAGGCTAATCCCTTGGTTCAAAACACCATTAACATGTTACTAGTTTATTCTTTTAGACATTTTTACAAACACTTTGAGGGCATACCATTACCAAGACCCAAACCAAAGTAAGACCCATCAAGTTTAGGGTGAACTATTAACCAATGGTTAAATGACAATTACCAATCACCAACATGTGCAAATCATCACTAAAAACATGTATAGACATAATTTAAACCAAGAGTAAATAATACTCAACAATATGCAATAAGACCCTCAACATGGTTTTTCAAAACCACCATTAATAAATCATACTCAATGTTTAAAACACATGATATTTGAGAAATAACAATGAGGGAAGAGTCACATGACTTATTCAACAAGATTCACGAAAGAAAATTGAACCTTAAGCCTCTAGATGAACACTTAAAGAAAACCCTATTCTAATATTCAAGAGATGTTTAGAGAGAGTTTTTGGAGAGTCTGATCTTTCAAAAGTATGTTATGAGAGGCCACAAGATGTTATAAAATATGGGTACTTAAGGGTTTTGGGATGGGAAATGTCTGAAATACCCTCAGCTTAAAAGCTGAAAACATGATCACAGGAGGGTACGACCACATCCCCTCAAACCGTACCCTAACATACAAGTGGTACCCACTACTCATACCCTAGGCATCAACTTGGACCTCAACACTATCCAACGTATGACCACCTGGGCCAACTCGTACCCTAGAATACAACAAGTACCCTAGGCAGAATAGAATCATCTAAGCTAGACATAGGACATAATAGGTTGGCATCATACATCTAGTACCCCAACATAGAACTAGTATGATGCCTTCTCATATCTTAGACAGAAATCAACCAAACCAAAATGATCAACATATAAGTGAAAGGCCCTTAACTATACCCAATCATATGACTAATACCCTCTAGTCGTATGATCTCCAAAATCTCAAACTCAAGAAATTTTCTAAGGGTCAAAACTAGGGAGTTTCAATTCTTCTTCAGTTGGATCATTCATCCTCGAATGACGGGTTAAGGCAAGCATCAGCACGAGTTAACACATTATTACATATCAAACTAACTATTAACCAAGTTAGAAAACAAAGAAATAAAATAAAGGTATTAAGAACAAGACATACATCAAGTACAAATTTTTGGAATAGGGAACAAATGCAGATACGTGGACTTCTTATCCTTTTCTGCTTCCCAAGTTGCTTCCTCAACCTTATGGTTCCTCTAAAAACCCTTTACCGAAGCTACATCCTTTGACCACAACCAATAAATTTGGCAATTCAAGATCTTAATGGGACTACTTATAAGATAAGGAATTCGAGATACCCAACCATTCCTAAAGAAAAACCAATGAAGGATCACCAACACATTTTCTCAACATAGAGACATGGAAAACTGGGTGAATGAAGCTTAAAATAGGAGGCAACTATAACTCATAACTAATATTTCCAACCCTCTTTAAAACCAAGCATAGACCGATATACTAAGGGGTTAACTTTTCCTTCTTACCAAACCGCATTACTCCCTGCATGAGAGACACCTTCAAAATGCCCAATCGCCCACCTTGAACTCCAACTCCTTATGTATCACACCTAAATAAGACTTTTAGCGACTTTGAGCACCTTAAAATCTATAACAAATCACCTTTAGCTTCTCTAAAGCTTGGTGAACCAAATTAGGTCTAAACAACTTACCCTCACCAACTTCATACCACCTAATAGGAGAACAACATCTCCTACCATAGAATACCTCAAAAGGAGCCATATTACTGCTAGAGTGATGCGACTTAAAATCTATGATGAATTACCTTTAACTTCTCCAAGGCTTGGTGAACCAAATCAGGTCCAAACAACTTACCCTCGCCAACTTCATACCACCCAATAGGAGAACGACATCTCCTACCATATAATACCTTAAAAGGAACCATATGACTACTAGAGTGATAACTATTATTATAAGAAAATTCAATCAAGGGAAAATGGTCAAACCAACTACCATTATACTCAATCACGCAAGCACAAAGTATATCTTCTAATATCTGAATGGTCCTCTCTGCTAGTCCATCCGACTACGGGTGGAAAGCGGTACTAAGTTACACCTTAGTTCCCAAACCTTTTTGAAATGACTTCCAAAAATGCGAGGAGAACGGAGTACCATAATCCAAAATAACAAAAAAAGTATCAATATGCAACTATGCAATCTCTGTAGGATACAACTTAAGATAATTCTCCACCGAATAACTAGTCCTCATCGATAAAAAGTGAGCAGACTTGGTCACCCTATCCACAATAACCTAAATTGAATCACATTAATTCTAAGAATGAGGAAGACTATCACGAAATTCACATTAATCACTTCCCACTTCCATTAAGGCAACTCATTCTCTTGATACAAACCCCGGGTCTCATGTTCTCATCCTTTACTTGTTGACGCACAACACATTTAGCCATATAGTTAGCCATATCCCACTTTGTATTATTTCACCAATAGAACTCCTTAAGATCATGATTCATCTTTGTAGAACAAGGATGAATAACATAGCAAGATAATTATGCTTTGGGAAAAATCCTTCCCCTCAATCCATCAACATCGGGAACATATAACCAACCTTTGTACCTCAAGATACCATCACCACCTATCACGTAGTCAACAATCTTTTGCTGAACCACATTATTCTTAATCTTCATCAAACCAGGATCCAACATTTGCTTTTTTTTATCTCAACAACAAGAGATGACTATGATTCTTGATGCACAAACACACCTCTATCCTTCGAGTCCGTGAGAGGAACTCCAAGAATAGTCAGACGGTGAATGTCCTTCACTAACTCGCGCTTATCCTTATCCACTTGAGCTAAACTCCCTATGGACAACCAGCTAAGAGAATCAATAACTACATTAGCTTTACCTGGATGGTAGTGAAGACTCATATCATAGTCTTTCAACAACTCAAGCCACGTTATTTGCCTAATATTTAACTTTTTCTGAGTAAACACATACTGTAGGCTCTTATTATCAAAAATGATATCAACATGAACCCCATAGAAATAGTGATACCAAATCTTTAATAAAAGTACCACAGCTAAAACTCTAAATCATGGATAGGGTAGTTATCCTCATGAACTTTCAATTGCCTAGACGCATAGGCCACCATCCTACCATTCCGCATCAGCACACTGTCAAGCCCAACACAAGGAGTATCATAATATACTATGCAACCATCATTACCCTTGGGCAGGGTCAAAACTGAAGTTGAAGTCAACTTATGCTTCAACTCCTAAAAACTACCCTCACACGCATCTGACCACAAGAACTTGACCTTCTTCTGGGTCAACTTAGTCAATGGGGTAGCTAGAGTCAAAAAACTATCCACAAATCTCCTATTGTTACCGGCCAAACCCAAGAAGCTTCGAATATCAATTGGATTTATAGGTCTAGGCAATTTCTTAACCACTGAAACCTTTTATGGATCTACCATGATCCCCCTACTAGAGATAATATAACCAAAAAAAGTCACAACCTTTAACCAAAACTCAGATGTAGAGGACTTGGCATACAAACGTTGATCCTTTAAGGCCTGCAATACAACACAGAGGTGATCAACATGATCCACCTCACTCTTAGAGTATACCAAGATGTCATTAATGAAGACAATGATAAATCAATCTGAAAATAGATTGAATACCCTATTTATCAAATCCATGAATATTGCTGGAGCATTAGTCAACCCAAAAGACATAACCATGAACTCATAGTGACCATATCGGGTTCTGAAGGCAGTCTTAGGGATATCAATAACCCTAATCTTAAGCTGGTGATAACCTGACCTAAGATCAATCTTAGAAAAATACTTCGCACCTTGAAGTTTATCAAACAAGTTATCAATCCTAGTAAGAGGATATTTATTTTGTATAGGCATCTTATTTAGCTGACGATAATAAATACATATCCGAAGGAAACCATCCTTCTTATGTATGAGCAACATAGGAGCACCCTAAGGAGACACACTAAGACAAACAAACCCTTTATCTAAGAGATCTTTTAATTGCCCCTTAAGCTCCTTCAACTTAGCCAAAGCCATTCTATAAGGAGCGATAGAGATAGGTTAAGTGTCCGAAATAAGATCAATCCCAAAATTAGTTTCCCTATCGAGAGAACACCAGGTAGATCATCGGGGAAAACCTCAAGAAACTCATTTACCATTAGAACGGATTGTAGAGAACGACCTTCAGAGTTAGAATCTTTAATCCAGATCCAATGATACAAACACTCTTTAGAAATCAACTCGCGATCTCTAAGATATAAGATGAACTTCTCCTTAGGCACTAAAGAACCCTGTTCCCATATAATGATCGGTGCATTAAGAAATTTAAACATGACCTTACGGATCCAACAATCTAAGGAATTATAACATGAATGCAAGTAATCCATCCCCAATATTATATAAAAGTCAACCGTATCTAACTCTATCAAATCCATAGGAGTTTCTCTATCACTTATAGATACCACACATACCCTATAAACTCTTTTAGCAAACAAAGAGTCATCACCTAAGGTACTATAGAAAAAAGATTAGAAATAAACTCAGGACCAAAGCCAAAATGCACAACTACAAATAACATCACATATAAAAAGTGGACCTTAGATCAAGTAAACAATACGAATCGTGGGATAAAAATTTCAACATACCCATAACGACATCAAGAGATGCCTCAGAATCTTGGCAAGACTCAAGAGCATATAACCGATTTTGGCCCGTGCTGGTAACAAAAGTAGAAACAGATGTAGAAGTACCCAAAATTCACGCTGCATGTGATCAATCTAACCATAATAAAAACATATGTTCTTCCCTTCCCCATAGAACCCATATTGCGACCGCCTATAAACTTTACAAGGAGCGTGGGATGGATCTGACTGAGCCCTACTAGCCTGAGATTGGGTACTATGTGCCCAAGACAAACCATCATGTTGAGATCGATGATCATTTGATGGCTTCAGGTAAGAAGCACTAGATATGGATAAAGAACCAAAGCTCCCCTACTTCTTCTTTGTCTACTTACCACCATCTCTACCACTTTGCTTAGAAGGTCTAAATTTCTTTCTCTGCCTATCACTAAACTCAGCCTACTTTTTTTTCTCTTTCTCTACTTGTTGTATGTACACAACCAATATAAAGATGTCCATGTCCTTGATCAACAAGGCAACCTTGCTCTTAAGGATCAACTCATGAGACAATCCTAAAGCAAACTTTTACATTCTATCCCTTATGCTAGAGACCAACTCAGGAGCATATCTGGACAGTTGATGAAATTTCAAGGCATACTCCTTGACAGGAATCCTACATTGCGTTAGATTCACAAACTCTTTTGATTTTGCTTTCCTTAATTCCTGAGGGAAAAAGTGGTCTAGAAATTCACTAGAGAAATCCACCCCAAGGCAGAACCAGCATCCTCGCCCCTCAACTGTTCCCACTCTTTGTACCACTAGTACACCATATCTTTCAATTGATAGGTAGAAAACTCAGCCCCTTCAACCTTAGAAACATGCATAATTTGGAAGATTTGCGTCTGGACTCTAGAGGTCGAGCATGTCCTATCAATATTGTCCCTAATTAGGATAGAGGAACTTGCATGAACATCTGATCTTTTTGAAGGCGTGATTTGAAAGACAAGTAAATAAAAATTAGTAGAATCTAAGACCTTAGACTCTATAGTTCAAAGACATCAAGAGAGTAAAGCAATCCTAAATATCACATAGCCTCTCTATTATAAGTGTGGCATGCTATACACCCATAAAAGAGACTCTACTTGACATGACTTTAAATATACCCAACTGGCCATGAACCTAGGCTTTGATACCAACTTGATACGACCCAAACCAAGGCCTTGTCGTAATGGGCATTCAAGCCCAACAAGGACCTAAGATCACCCTACTACCCATTCCAACAAACTAATATATACCCAAAGTCGAATGAATTCCAAATATATAACAAGATAAGGTGATTAAAAACACAAAGACTTGGGATATGTCTAATACCATGACCAACCCAAATAGTCAACTGTTCAATGCCCAACTAACAACCATAACAAATCCAAAATAATAACCAAGTCCATATCCATACCATAACATACCTAAATAATTTGTCCATTCAAAGACTCTAAAAGATATCTAAGAAACATTCGATCAGGATATGCCAATAAACATATCCAAAACCAATACCCTAGTCTAAACTAATAAAGACATAAGAAAACTCAAGGCTAGAAATGGAGCCTTCTGAATTATGGAAGCTCACTACTTGAAGTCAAAATAAGTTGTTCCCAAGTCTAATCACTGAGTAGGGGGTGTAGTATGACCAACACCTATATCGCGTGGGGATACAACGTCGAAGATGATTTGCGATTGGAGCACTAACATATTTGTAATGCCTCGGAAAATGGGTCCCAAAGCATCACACAATGCTTGAGGCTATGAGTAGCCCCAAGCTAACCCTTTGAGCCATTTTCATTCAGTTCAACACAAATCAATGGGGTTTCCATAAATAACCCTCAAATATCAATAGAGTAATCATCATCCAAGAATAAAAGAATTTTAGAAAGATAACAAAATACGACTTATTAGTCAACTCCCAACATCTATATTAGTTTGACAAGCCTTTAAGAAAATAAATAAAACTAGCGAGCCATTGAGACATGCCCCAACTGAATCATACTCAGTTATCAAATGTAAATAATTTCGTTACACCAACATCACACATCTCATCCTCGAAACATGAGGACTCACCATAACAAAAGATGTAGAACAACATGCCCGAAGAATCACTGTCGAACCTGGAATTGAGCACCTCAACCTACATTCCAAGAAAATATAGCCCACATCCGAAGACGTGGGTTAGTACCATGGAAAGAAACTGAGTATATAGAGGTGTATGCACTTGTATAAACATCATCATCATAAATATTTATAAGAAATATACAGGATGTATAAAAGACTCACATAGTCCGAAGAAAATCATCATAATAATGAGAGGATGAATTAAGTACAATAACACATGTGAGTCATCATATAATTTTTCAATCACTTTCAGTTTTTCAAGAATATCAATTCTCATAATGTAAATATCATTTAAATCTTTTGAAAAAGAATAACTTTCACAATTCCACTTTCAAATCACTTCATCATTCACCATAGATTCAAGGAAACACACACACACTGGGAGATCCTATAACCGACATAAACCATGTGAGCTATATAGAGTCTAACGTACAAACCACGTTGGGGAGAGCCGTCCTATCCTTGCCATCGGAGTAGGACTATCGATATCAAATCCACACAAACTAGTGATCACTATATAAATCAGCCTCAAGATCACTCCTATGGGAGCACGTAGTTCTAGGAAAGTAAGGTCACTTTATACCTCCCACTTGGTGCTAAAGATTTCTCCCAGACTTAGCTCAGATTATTTCAAAGACAATCTACAATAAAACAATTTTAGTAATATATAAATATACATCGGGAGCCATCATGCTTCCCATCTATCAAAATCAACCACGTTGTGGATTTCTTTCACACTCGAGTTCCAAACAACTCAATTAAGACCAAAAGGTCAAATCATTCAAAATATCTCAAATATTCAACATCAACGTGCTTATAACACACACTTTCTCAAAAAAAAACCATAATTTCCAATGGGGATTCACGACCCAAATATCAAAATCATGATAAATATCGTTCAAGATTCATGCTTTATATCTCCACACATGTAAATTCATCTTTCAAAATCATAAGCATCAAGATTTCATAATAATCATCATAAGATATGGGTTCATTCTTCAAATTTGTAAAAATCAAATAAAAATCATGCCTTTGTAAAGAAAATTACTTTTGAGCACAAGACCAAAAGAAAGTTCTTGTTGAAAAACCCCACATACCTTGAATGATGAACTTTAGATCGATACTTATTTTTGAGATGTTAATCGTGCCTTTGGATGATGGTTCTTGGAGCTCTTGAACTAGGAACTTGAAATCTTGAATAAATTTGCAGAATTTACAGTGAACTTTGAAGATTCTTGAAGTTGGATGTAGGAGCTTAGGATTTACTTTTTGAGGGAATTTGATGAAATATAACATATAATGCTTCTAATAGGCTTTAATATAGGGTTTGGATGGATTTTGGGTGAGGGGGAATGACCAAAATGTCCCTAAAAAATCAAATAATTCTCAAGTTTGTCCTTTGGTGGACTGTTTTGATAGTCTAAAGTAGATCAACCATAATGTTTTACTCCAATATCCAAATTAAATGAAACTAATTTCATTAGAAAGAGGACTCTCATATCTTTCCGTTGATATATAGTATCTCACCCGGATCACTGTGTACGAGGAGTTATAATCATTTGAAGTTGACCCAAAAATTCACTTTTGATAGGCTGAAGTAGATCGACCATAACGTTTTGCTCCAATAGACAAATTTGATGAAACTAATTTCATTGGAAAGAGGACTCACAGATATTTCTGTTGATATATAGTAGATCAACCATATCATTATGTACAAGGAGTTATGATCGTTTAAAGTTGGAGGAAAAATACGCCAGGCCCAGTACTTTTTCCTGGATGTTTTACTGTTCACTACTATTCACGGTTCGATCGGAATGTTCATAACTCATCGCTTGGGTGTCCATTTTGGATGATCCACATATCGTTGGAAAGATTATTCGATACTCTATGCAATGGTGGGTCATAATCTAAGACATTTTGCATAAAAAATTTATAATTCATTCTAAAGATAGAACCCAACACGTTTACGCACAAAATTTCAACAAAAAATTTCCCGGAGTATTACAATGTTACTCAATGATAAAGATAAAATAGCGCCAATAGTTCAAAACCAATCAACTAATATATGTAACCAACGCAAAACAAATATATACATATATACCATGTCGGGATAAGGAACAAGAGTAGCATAAATTTTAAAAATATTAACTTGGGTTATGTAGCATGACCTTCATCGAACAAAGTACCCACGGGCTATATCGGACTAGCTCTCCTATAGTTGAAAGGGCCCTAGTACGAGTAGCCGCACAAACCAGAGAATATCTAAAATCGTGTTGCCTATATGGGGGACTCAAATCTCCTGGCATAACCAAGGTGACTTAAAAATCAATATATGTATTATAGGGGACTCGAACCTCCAATTCACATATTTATTTTGGGGACTCACAACACCCAGTCATAATGACACCAACACCAGCAGTAAGATTTCTAATGTTAGTCCTTCAGACACTACTTTCATGGCCTAGCTACACATCCCACTTTTTAAGACCAATTTAAAACCATCATTTCACATACACAACTATTATTCCAATTACTTACCAAAGGCATTTCATTGGTATCATCATACCAATACCACTTGCAAGCGTACAATATGCCATTACCAATATCAATCAATGAATCATTCATTTAACTTTAGGACTCAAACCTATTGTCTAACAAAAACACTTGTTCAAACACTTGTTCAATCTAAAGTGTAGGGAATCGAACCCATTATCTAGTAAAGACATAAATCAATTTATTATTTAGGGACTCAAACCATTTTAAACCAATTAAACCAGCAAGGTTACCATTTAAATCATTATATAGTGAACAACATGTTTATAATACCATTTACCAACCATACATATTCATTAGGCTAATGCCTTGTTTTAAAGCACGATTAGCATGTGACTAGCTTATTCTATTAGGCGTATTTATAAACACTTTAAGGGAATACCATCACCAAGATAAAAACCAAAGTAAAAGTCATCTAGTTTAAGGTAACCCATTACCCAATGGTTAAAACACAATTGCCAAGCACCTATATGTGCAAATCATCACGAAAAACATGTATAAACATAATTTAAACTAAGAGTAAATAGTACTCAATAATATGCAACAAGACCCTCAACATGGGTTTTTAAACCCACCATTAATGAATCATAAACAATGTTTAAAACACATGAATTTAAGAACTAACAATAAGGGAAGAGTCACATGCCTTACTCACAAAGATTCATGAAAGAAACTTGACCTTTGTGCCTATAGATGAACACTTGAAGAAAACCCTAACCCAATCTTCATGAGAGAGTTAGAGAGTGTTTGTGGAATTTTTGATATTTCAAAAGTATGTTATGAGAGTCCACAACATGTTATAATATATGGGTACTTAAGGGTTTTGGGGTGGGAAATATCCGAAATACCCTCAGCTTAAAAGTTGAAAAAATGATCGTAAGAGGTTACAACCATATCCCCTCAAATTGTAACCTAACATATGAGTGGTACCCATCATCGATACCCTATAAATAAACTTGGACCTCAACACTATCCAACATATGACCACCTGGGATAACTCATACCCTAGCATATAATAAGTACCCAAGAATCGTACCCTAGGCAAAATAGAATCGCCTAGGCTATACATAAGATATCATATGGTTGGCATCATACTTATAGTACCCCAATATATGACTAGTATTATGGCTTCCCATATCGTAGATAGAAACAAACCAAACCACAATGATCAACATACAAGTGAAATGCCCTTAACTATATCCAATCATATGATTAGTACCCTCTAGTTATAAGATGTCCAAAATCTCAAACTTAAGAAATTTTATAAGCATAAAAACTAGGGTATTTCAATTATGGCTTGTAGTGATGAGTCTTAAGGAGTGGCTATGAGTCAAGGTTTGACTCATATTCAAAGGCGATCCCTTTTTAGTTTTTAAGGGCATACTAGAGATTTTCCATCCTACCCAACTTAAAACCCACGTCTTATAACCCCTTTAGGGTATCATTAGCTTCCATAAACACATAAAAGTAACTTTTAAACACTCTAAAATTCTTTAAGTCCAAGAACACTTAGGGTTTTCAATATGTTGATCAATTAAGTCTTTCAAGAGTGATTTCTCTCTGTATATCTTACTATTATAGGCATGTGACTCTTCCCTCATTGTTAATTTTATATAAGCATATGTAAGTGTTGTTCACATGGAATTGTTTTGATTTTGAAAATAATGGGTTTTGAATGCTTATTGTTGAATAATATTTTCTCATGATTTTAATATGATTTTTCATGTTTTAAATATGGTTTTGAACTTATGGGTGCATGGGAATTGTGAATTTCCTTAACTTGTAACTTTTGAAGTGGTTATGACCCCAACCCATAGTGTGAAATTAGTTTTGAGTTATGAGAAAGGTGGGACTTTGTAAATTGAACTAGTATTGAACTATTGCATGACATAAAGAGGTATTTGAACCACATGGTATGATTTAATGAACAAAGGGAGTCGGTGTTCCCCCACCTTATATTAATGAACAAAGGAGTTGTTCTCCCTACGTTAGTGGAAATTATTTTGGCATGTTGTTAGTACCTTACAAGTATAGTTGGTAAGACGATACCAAAAATGTATGCCTTAATTTGAAATATGTCTCATGATTGGTATTTTATGATAAATGTTTTAATTGGTCTATAATAAGGGTTGTGTAGCTGAATCGTAAAAGAGAAGGTTCGGGTAACCAAAATTGGAAGATGCATTTGCTGACGTAGGGGTCAAAGTGACCAAATAACTTCTAGTCCCTCTCTTTATTATTATTATTTCATAATTATGGAGGTTCGAGTACCCCATAAATTATTACATGATCGGGTGCTTATGTTACCTTACCATTTATTGGGAGGTTCAAGTCTTCTATGTGCATATATATATAAGATTATTCTCTGGTTCATATGACTACACGCACTAGGTCCCAACCACGGGGTGAGAGCTAGGGCACATATTGCCTTTGGGTACATGTTATGACAGTTGAGCTACACAATCCAGGCAAATATTTTGAAAATACATGTTAAGTTTTGTTCTCTATCCTGGTATGTGATATATAAATATATATATGTGCATTAGATTGAACAATGTTAAATCATTGATCATGTCATTATGTTATCTTTATCCTCAAGTTACATGCTAGCATTTACTTCTCTAATCGTCTTTGGACATTGTATCCCCATGCGATGTTGGAATTGGTCACACTTTTACTCTTCCTACTTAGTGATTAGGATTTGGGATCAGCTCGTGAGTTGACATTAAAGTGTTGAGCTTCCATACATTAGAATTCTATTTTTTGTGTTTTGTTTCTCTTATGTCTTAAGACTTTTTTTGGCTATTATTGGGGGCATATCTTAATACTTTATTGATATTTAGTTTTTGATCATTGTTTAGAAGTCATTGTTTGGACTACTGTGGTTTTTAGGCAGTGTTCGTAAGTTGTTTGGCCAGTCATTGATAGTTGGTCATGGACATGCATTGAAAATTTCTTAAGCTATTACATGCTATCTTTTTATATATTTAGAATTCATCTGACTTTGGGGGTGTTATGTTTGAGTTGGTTAGGTAAAAGGGGTGATCTATGGTCCCCATAGGACTTGGGTCGTGTCTAGGTTGTATCATAGCCTAGGTTTGGTATCTTTGGGTGTCCAATAAATTTGTGTTTATTAGAGTTTTTTTAATCATGTGCAACACGCCATATATATAAGGGAGAGGCTACTAGGCATTTAGGACTGTTTTCCTTTATTGTTGTATTATTTTAAGCAATAAAGTGTGAGGTCTTAAGTATCTCTAATTCTCGTATGTTCTCTTTTTAGATCATGACTTCCAGATGATCTAAATCTCATAAAAACTCCTCTGTCCTACTTGAGGGCAATATTGATAAGACACACCCTTCTTATGGGGTACAGACTCGGTCTAAGGGTCAAGTTGTTGATTTCCCTTCTGGATTTCCTCTGGTCCCCTCTAGTCATCCTCGAGCTCCTCAGGCTGATGTGTTGAATATAAAGTTTTGTCAGTGTATTCATATGTTGGCTCAATTGGTAACTTCCTAGTCTGAATGTGTAACTTCTATTACTCTATCTTCTACGGCCAAAAGGGTTAGCTAGTTATGAGATTAAGTCCTCCACTGTTCACTAGTTCTAAAGTAGTAGAAAATCCTCAAAATTGTATCGATGAGATAAAGAATATTGTTCAGGTTATGCATGCTTCTAAAATAGAGAGTATGAAATTTGCTGCCTATAAACTGAATAATATAAAATACCAATGGTATGAATAATAGGAATAATATAGGGGATATAATGCTAAATCTGTTATATCGGATGATTTCTTTAATTTATTTCTAGATCGCTTATTTCCTTATGAGTTGTAGGAGGTGAAAGTGGAAGAATTTGTTAATCTAAAACAAAGAAGGATCACGATCAAGGATTATGCTTTAAAATTTTATTAGTTTTCCTGATATGCTCTTGAGTTAGTGTCTAGCATGAGGCTTAGAATAAGGAAATTTGTGTCTGGGTTGTCTCGTGATTTGATTCTAAAGAATAAGGCTACCTTGTTGAAAAATAATATGGATATCTCTAGATTATTTGTGTATATACAGCTAGTTGAGGAATAGAAAAAGAAACAAGCAAATATGGGGAAAAGGCAAAGTTAGAATTTTAGATTTTTTGATCTAGTTGGAGGTCAGCAGCAGAGTGGTGAAGATAGTGAAAAGTGGTCTTAGAAGAAGTGGGGGAGTTTTGGTTCCTACTCTAAGGCTATTGCTCCTTATTCGAAGTTGTTAGGTGATCATCATTCTCAGCATGAGAGTGGGATTAGAAAATAGGGCATAGGATGCCCAATCTTAAGTTGGTGGGGCTTAGTTAGCTCCATCATATCCTCCTTGTGGATTCTTCGGGTAGGTGCATCATGGTTTTTGTGTTGAGGGGAGAATAAGTGTTTTAAATATGGTCAGATTAGTCATTTGCAGGGGGATTGTCCTTCTAAGGCTTCTTCGGGGGCAAATATAATTCCTGTTGCCACTTTATTATATCCTACACCAAAGGGTGATACTTCTTCTTCTATTACCAAAACTGGTCGAAATCACTTGTATGCTCTAGCTACCCACCAAGACTCTAAGGCATCTCCCTATGTCATCACTGGTATGTTATGACTCTTTTCTTGTGATGTGTATTTCTTGCTTGATCCAAGGTATACTCTTCTATATATGACCCTATTTGTGGCTTTGCATTTTGCTTTTGGTCCCGAGTATATCCCTGACCCTTTTTTTATTTCTACCCTAGTGGGTGACTTTGTGGTTGCCAGAAGATTCTATAGAGGTGGTGGGTTATCTATTGGTGGCATAGAAATTCTTGTAAATCTAATAGAGTTAGACATGGTTAATTTTGATGTCATATTGGGGATGGACTAGTTGCACTTGTGCTATGCCTCTTTAGATTGTTGAACCTATAAGGTCATGTTTACATTCCCTAATGAGCTGGTCATTATGCAGGAAGGGAATTCTCTAGTGCCTAAGAAAAGGTTCATATCATATCTTAGAGCCTGAAAGTTGATTTCCAAGGAATGTCTTTATCATTTAGTCCAAGTTAAAGATTTTAACTCAGAGGATCCTACCTTGCAATCTATTCCTATGGTTAATGAATTCCCCAAGTTTTTTCATGATGGTCTTCCTGGTATCTCTCCCAATAGACAGATTAATTTTAGGATTGACCTTGTTCCAAAAACTTATCCTATCTGTATCCCTCCATAAAGGATGGCTCGAGCTGAGCTGAAGGAGCTTAAGGAGCCGCTGATAAACCTCCTTGACAAGGGTTTTATCTATCCTAGTGTATCTTTGTGTGGTGCTTCTATTTTGTTTATGCATAAAAAAAATCATTTCCTTTGGATATACATCGATTATCGTCAGTTGAATAAGGTTTCGATGAAGAATAAGTATCCTTTTCCTCAAATTGATATTTTGTTTGACGAACTTTGGGAAGCTAGGTATTTCTCTAAAACTAATCTTCAGACAAGTTATCACAAGCTAAATAACAGGGAGATGCATATCCCTAAGACTGCTTTACAAACCCAATATGATCACTATGAGTTCCTAGTCATTTCTTTTGGTTTGACAAATCCCCAATGATATTTATAGATCTCATGAATCAGGTGTTCCATCAGTTCTTAGATTTGTTCGTCATAGTATTCATTGATAATATTTTGGTGTACTCTAGGAGTAAGGCTTATCATACCGATCACCTCCATATCATGTTGCAAACCTGTAAAGATCAGCATTTGTAAGCTATGTTTTCAAAGTGCAAGTTCTCATTTAAAGTTGTTACTTTAATGGGTTATGTCATTTCTAGTTAAGGGATTATAGTGGATTCGTAGAAAGTTATAGTGGTTAAGAAGTGGTCTAGACCGATGACTCCAATCGATATTCAGAGCTTCTTGGGTTTATCCTGTTACTATAGGTGGTTTTTTGAGAGTTTCTCATCTATAGATGCCCTACTAACTAAGTTTACCCAGAAGAAGATAAAGTTCTTATGGTCTGATGCTTGTGAGGGTAGTTTTGAAAAGCTTAAAGATAAGTTGACTTCAGCTCTAGTTTTGACCCTGCCTGAGGGTAATGATGGATTCATGGTTTATTGCGATGCATATCATGTGGGACTTAGTTATGTGTTGATGCAATATGGTAGGGTTGTGTCATGTGCTTCTAGGCAGTTGAAAGTTCATGAGAGAAATTATATAACTCATGACTTTGAGTTGTTGGTTGTAGTATTTGTACTGATTATTCGGCATTACTATTTGTATGGAGTCCATATAGATATCTTTCCTAATCATAAGATCCTGCAATATGTGTTCACCCAGAAGGAGTTGAATCTCAGTAGAGTAGTTGAATCTCAGGTAAAGATAATGTTGTTGTTGATGCTCTTAATTGGTTATACATGGGGAGTCTAGATTATGTGGATGAGGTTAAGAAGAAATTGGTGAAAGATATTTACCATTTGGCTATTATTGGAGTTTTTCTCTTGGACTCTAAGTATGGGGGTGTGTTTTTACAAAAGGTGGCACTGTCATCTCTTGGTACTGAAATAAAGGATAAGTAGGTATTGGATCCTATCTTAATGAAGATTAAGGGAGATGTGGGACAACAAAAGGTTATAGCTTTGGAGATTGGTGGCGATAGTATCTTGAGGTACCAAGGAAGGATATGTGTTCCTAATGTAGATGGGTTGCAAGAAAGTATCTTGGTTGAGGCTCATGAATCACGTTATGCCATTCATCTTGGTTTGATGAAGGTGTATCATGATCTTAGAAAGATCTATTGGTGGAACAATATGAAACAAGTTGTGGCCAGTTTTGTGGCTAGATGCATGGTGTGTCAACAAGTGAAGGTTGAGCACTTGCGGCTCAGATGGTTTTATTAAGAAATCGAGTTGCCTGTGTGAAAGTGGGAAATGATTAATATGGATTTTGTTATTGGTTTTTTTATCTCGGAATCAGTTTGATTCAATTTGGGTCATCGTGGATAGAATGACTAAGTCTTCTCACTTCTTTCTAGTGAGAACAAATTTTTTGGCAGAAGACTATGCAAAGTTATTCCTCCAAAAGATTGTGAAGTTGCATAGGGCGCCTATTTCTATCATGCATGATTGTGTCACTCAATTGTCATCACAGTTTTGGCATTGTTCCAGAGCTGTTTAGGAAGTAAGGTGAGCCTTCATACTGCTTTTCACCCGCACTAGGATGGGCAAGCAAAAAGGACTATTCAGACACTGGAAGACATTCTTAGAGCTTGTGTGATTGACAATGGTAGTAGTTGGGTTGATCATTTGCCTCTTATAGAGTTTGCGTATAATAATAGCTACCATTCTAGTATTAGTATGGCTCCTTTCGAGGCCTTGTATAGTAGGAGGTCTAGGTCTCCCATTGGGTGGTTTGAAGTTAGTGAGACAGAGATGTTTGGCCTAGATTTGGTTTACCAAGTGATGGAGAAGGTGAAGGTGATTAGGGATAGGCTTAAAGGCACCCAAAGTCGCCAATAGTCCTACACTGATATATGGGGAAGGTAGTTGTAGTTTAGGGTTAGTGATTAGGTGTTCTTAAAGGTATCCCCTAAGAAAGGAGCGATGTGGTTTTATAAGAAGGGGAAGCTGAGTCCCAGATATGTTGGTCCATACTTTGTGGTTAATATGGTTGGTAATGTTGCATATGAATTGGAGTTGCCCTCTTGTTTAAGCTCTATTCATGCTGTGTTTCACGTTTTGATGTTAAGAAAGTGCGTGGGTGATCCTTCGTTGGTTATTCCTTTGGAGGAGGTGGGTATTTTGGATTCTTGATCTTATGAGAAAGTCCCGATTGAAATCTTAGATCGACAAGTTCATCGGCTGCGAACAAAAGATGTGGCTTCGGTAAAAGTTCTTTGGAGGAACCAAAGGTAAAGGAATCTAGGTGGGAAGACTAAGAGGACATGAATTCGAAGTATCCATTATTTTTTTTCTCTGGATAATCATGCTTAAGGTATATGTATTACTTAACATCTTTGTTTTCTGACTTTGTTAAAGGAAAGAGTGATTTCCTTATTATGTTTGTTTTCTTTCTTTGTTAAAGATAAGAGTAAAGGTATATGGAGTCAATTCGTGCTAATAAATGTCTTTTCCTATCATTCAAGGATGAATGATCCAAGTGGAGGGAATTGAAATGACATATATTTTTTCCCCTTTCAAATTTCTTGATCTTTAAGCTCACTAACTTGGTAATGACTCACCCCTATGAGTCATAAGGTATCCTGACAAGTCATTGGGATAAGTCATAACCAAACCAGTAAGTTTGTGGCTAGATTCTACTCTGAGTAAAACTGTCTTACTAAGATCCGTAAGGATATTTTAAGAGTCATTAGGTGTAATCATAGGGTGTCCAGTGTAAGTCTCAAATTGAGTTCTGTGTTGACTACGAATGGACCCTATAAGACGCAGAGTCCTATTAAGAGTAGTGCCATTGAATAATAAGGATAATAGTGTAGGGTTCCTTAGTGGTACTGCCTTGGTTATGACTCGTGGTGACTAGTCGTATGGAGTGGCTACGAGTCAAGGGTTGACTCATAGTTTAACGTGGCCCTTCTTAAGCTCTTAAGGTAAGGGAATTCTAGACATTTCCCTCTTACTCAACTTGAAACCCATGTCTTATAATCCCTTTAGGGTATCATTAGCCCTTATAAACACGTCAAATTAACTTCTCAACACTCTTAAATTCCTCAAGGTCAAGAACACTTAGGGTTTTCAAGAGGTTGATCAATTAGGGCTTTCAAGGGTGATTTCTCTTCATACATCTTACTATTACAAGCATGTCACTCTTCCCTCATTGTTAATTTTGTAAAAGAATATGTAGTAAATTTTTGTTCACATGGAATTATTTTGATTTTGAAAACAAAGATTGTGAGTTTTGAATGCTTATTGTTGAACAATGTTTTCCCATGATTTAATTGTGATTATTCATGCTTTAAATATGGTTTTGAACTTGTGGGTGCATGGGTATGGTGAATGAACTAGAGAATTGTGATTTTTCCCAAACTTGTGACTTTTGAAGTGGTTATGACGCCAACCCACAGTGTGAGATTGGTTTTGAGTTAGGACAAAGTTGGAAATTTGTAAATTGAACTAGTCTTGAACTATTGCGTGATATAAAGAGTTATTTGAAACACAATGGTTTGGTTTAATGAACAAAGGGATTCGGTGTTCCCCCACTTTGTATTAATGAATAAAGGGAGTTGTTCTCCCCAAGTTAATAGAAATTGTTTTGGCATGTTGTTAGTACCTTGAAAGTGTAGTTGGTATGACGATACCAACAATGTATGCCTTAATGTGAAATGTTGTTAATGATTGGGATAATGTGATAAATGTTTAATTAGGCTCTAAAAGGGGTTGTGTAGATGAGTCATGAAAGTGGAGGTTTGGGTGGCCAATACTGGAAACTGTATTTGTCGATGCAGGGGTCAAAGTTACCAGGGAGGTTTGAGTCCCCATCATTATAATTATTTCATGATTAGGGAGGTTCAAGTCCCCAATAAATCATTATATGATCTGGTACTTAAGTCACCTTAGTAAATATTAGGAGGTTCGAGTCATCCGTCTCCATATATATGAGATTATTTACTGGTTCATGGGGCTACATGCACTGGGGACTAACTAGAGGGTAACAGTTGGGGCCCATAAAGCCTATGGGTACATGTTATGAAAGTTGAGCTACACAATCCAGGCTAAAGTTTTAAAAATGCATTTTAAACCTTGTTCCCTATCCTGGATTATGATATATATATATGTGTGTGTGTGTGTTTGTGTGTGTATGTATATGCATTTGATAATGTTCATTGGTTTGAATGATGTTAAATTATTGATCATATTATTATGTTACCCTTATGCTTGAGTTACATATTATCGTTAACCCCACTAACCATCTATGTACATTGTATCCCCATGCGATGGAGGAATTGGTCATACTTCTACTTCTCCTACTTAGTGATTAGGATTCGAGATCAGATCGTGAGCTGACATTGAAGTGGTAAGATTCCATATATCATATATCAGAAGTCTATATTTTGTGTTTTATTCCTTTTATGTCTTAGACTTATTTTTGTCTATTGTCGGGGGGCATGTCCCAATACTTTGTTGCTATTCAATTTTGGATCATTATTTAGAAGGCTTTGTTTGGACTACCGTGGTTGTTGGGCGGTGTCGGCCGATTTTTTTTCAATCTTCGGTGGTTGGTCATGGACATGCATTAAAATTTTCTTAAGCTATTGCATGCTATCTTGTTATAAGTTTGGGATTCATCCAACTTTGGGGTATATTGTGTTTGAGTTGGTTAGCTGTAGGGGGGGATCTCCACTTCATGTAGGACTTGAGATACCCAACACAGTCAGTCCCTAATTCGAGTCATGTCAGTTACTTAATTTATGGGATTCATTAATCACACTTTAATAAATAAGGCGTTAATTAGAGGCTATAAAAGGAAGGTGTTTTTTTCTTCTTAAATATCAATAAAATTGTTAGTTAAGATACATTAGTTACTAATGTATATCATCGTTATCTTATTTATATGAATATCTAAAATACGGATGAGAGAAATTTAAATGAAAAAGGGAGAGAGTGCAATTTAGTAGGAAACTAATGGGATTTATGTTATTTACCCTTTAAATATTGGTTACTTTTGGCCAAGTCTAAGGGTTAACAACAATAACAACAACAACATGCCCAGTGTATTCCTACCTAGTGGGGTCTCGGGAGAGTAAAGTGTACTCAGACCATACTACTACCTCAGGAGAAAAACAGAGACTATTTTCGGCCCTAAGGGTTAAGGACACTTAAATAATTAATTAAGTTAATTGGGGACTCAATTAATATTTTTAAATCTTCTTAATCTTTTTAAAAATACAAATCAACCCACAACTATCTTTTTAATAAAATCATTTTTTCAAAAATCAAAACTCCCCCTCTCTCTCTCCTCTCAAATGTCTCGATTATCTCTTTCTCTCTCAAATGTCTCCCAACAGCTACTACAACCATCGACAACAGATCGACGCAATCTTCAATCTCTAGTGACTTTCTACCTCTGGCAAAAATAGTTTTGAGTTCTTCATCGTTCCTTTTTGAATTTGAACTGTCAATTTCCTCCACAAAGATCGACGTGAAAACATTTTTCAACGACTTTCAACCTCCGACGATAATAACTTTGAGTTCTTCATCGTTTCTTTTTTACTTACACAAGTAAAAAATTAGGCCTTTTTAGTTACAATAAAAAAAAGAAACTTGATTTAACTTGTCTTCTAGTATGGGTTAACAATTTTAATATTTGTTGCTTAAGAATAAAATGGGGACTCAAGAAAAATCTAATTTTTGTTATTTCTTCTCTTAATATGATTGATGTAAATATGGCATATTTTTATAGGGAAATATGTCTTTTTGTTATTATTGTAGTTCTTGTTCTCAAATATTATTATAAAAATAATAAAACTTGAATTTTAAATATTTTTAGAGACATATATTGTGACCAAATCTAACCATTATTGATTTTGTTAGTTTAAGTGAACACTTACTTGAACAGCTATTATTTGCTGGCGTTTGTTGTATTTTCTGGAGTTTTTTGCTATTTGTATTTATTGGTGTTGTTGGGTGTGTGTTGGTATTGTTGGTGGTGTTGTATTTGTAAATATTGGTAAATGTTTCTAGTATTTGAGTTGAATGTTGGTGTTGTTAGTTTTGTTTGTGTTGTTATATTTATAAATGTTGGTAAATATTGATGTTGTTGGTGTTGATATATTAGTAAATATTGGAGTTGTTGGTGTGTGTTGGTGTTGGTGGTGTTGGTGGTGTTAGTGGTGTTGATTTGTTTGTGTTGGTGTTGTTGTCTTAGTCAATATTGGTGTTAATAGTGTTGTTGTATTGGTAAATATGGTGTATTGATAAATAGTGATATCATTGTTGGTGTTATTGTTGATATATGTATGTATGTATTTATATGATGAAAATGTTGTTACTATTGATAAATCTTGCTATTGGTTTATTTTTTTGAACAAATGACTCATCCGTTACAACAAATGACTCATCTGTTGAAATAGATGGTTCATTTATTGAAAAAAACATAATAATTATTCCAACAGATGACTCATCTGCTGTAACAGATGGGTCATCTAGTGGATGAAATCATAATAGAACTCCAACAGATGACTATCAAGACTATTTTGATTTCTTCCAACAGATAGGTAATTTGTTGTAATAGATGGGTCATATATTGGAAGAAATCAAAATGGTATTGTTTTGATTTCATCCAACAGAGTATCCACCTGTTGCAATGGAGGAGTGATCCGTTGGAAGAAATAAAATAGTTTTAATAATGTTTTGATTTCTTCCAACAGATGATCCATCTGTTGAAAGAAATCAAAATAGCATTGAAACTATTTTATCTCTTCCAACAGATCACATCTGTTGCAATAGATAGATAATCTGTTGGATGAAATTAAAATAGTATAACCTACTATTTTAATTTTTTTCCAATAGATGGCTTGTTTGTTGCAACATATTACCTGTTTGTTGGAAAAAATCAAAATAATATTGAAACTATTTTTATTTCTTTCAACGGATCATTCAACTATTGCAACAGATAAGTTATTGTTGCAATAGCAACAAATGAGTGATCTATTGAAACTATTATTTTAATACGTTGTACTTGTTAGATTTATTATTATTCTTTTTTTAATGATGCATAGATCAATTATAATATTTTTTTTATTTTCCTCTTATTTGTAGATAAAATGGATCCCAAAAAAGTTAATCAACTCCATTGAAACAAAGAAGTAAAGTAGCTAGGCTACAGTCATGACTATATGAATGTGTTGTACAAGCAATATCTCAATCATAAGAAAAAAGAAATGAACACGAGGATGAGGAAAGCTTCACAAGAGATATTGAATTTAGGTTAAAAAAAGCAACATAATTTAAATGTTAATATTGATCCTAATACCCTGAAGAGTTTATCAAAACCTTCAGTATTGATAGTTTTCCTGTGAGAATGCTGTGTTATGGTACCACATATTTAACTAATGATTGTGTGGTAAAGTCATCCATAGAAAAATATTTTTATACCCTCAGTAAAATACTTCTAGAACATAAAATTGGATGCATATTTTAGGGACAACTGCTTTGGGAAATATTTTGATTTATCGGAGAATAATAACTCTCATTTTTAAATGACCATGGTGTATGGTCTTCTCAAATATAGGTTTATGTATGAAATTAAGAATAAGATGGATGAGTTGTGGATGAATTATTATGGCATTCCACTTTATTTTGGTTGGAAGGAGTTTGTCATAGTTATTGGACTAAACGTTATCCTCCTTCTCAACCTATACCTATTGTAAAACAAAAAAAAACTCCTTGCACACTTAATAATAAGTCAAGTAATGGTGATAACTTGGTGTAACTTGTTGGTCTAAGTTTCAAAAATAGAAATTTGATAGAAGAGTTGAAAGGTAAAAAACTTTCAAAGAAGCACAAGCAATTATTTTTCTTGGTTTACTTTGTACATAATATTCTTTGGGTGAGAGACATTAACAACAATATACCACTTGATTTAATAAAGATCTATGAGGATATTGGGGCACTTAATAACTATCCTTAGGGTCATGAAAGCTTCAAAATAGTTGCCAAATATTTGTTGACTCTGTTAACGCCAAAGACAGTCAACTTATATGGCTTTCCGTGGGCTTTCATGGTAAATATTTCTTTTTTTCATGTTTTATTTATTTTTAATTGAATAATTCCTTTGATTTATTGTCATAATTTTTATATGTTTTGATATTTGAAGTCAATCATTATCTTAGACAACAAGTGAACTATCACGAAGAAGTTTCATATCCAAGAATCTTGAGATGCTTGTCGGCCAAAACTGATAAAAAAAAATTTTAGATCTTTTTAACCCCTTCCCCAGGAAGCAGTAAGTTTGATTTTATTTTATTTTTTATTTTAGTTAGTGATTTATTTTAATGATTTAATTATCATTCTAATATATGTACTGATTTATTTTAGATTGTGCATTCGTGGCTTATTCTGACTAATCGAGAGTTAAAGATGCCATTTTTATTACTTTATGGTACATGCAAACTTTATTAGGTCCTAATATAACTAATAGAATAATAAAGAAATTGGTTGGAGCAACAACCATCAAAAGAAAAGCATTTGGAAAGGCTAGGATTATTCTTGTTGATGGTGTCTCTGTTAATGTTGTTGATGGTGCTAGTGTTAGTGGTGGTGATGGTAGTGGTAATGGTGATGTTGTTGGGGTTGATGGTGTTGATAAGATGGATGATGCTCCTATTGTAGTTTTTAAAAAAGAAATGATCAAGATTATGAGCATACTGATTTTACTAATTTTGGTTGTAGATATGCCTCTTTAATTTGGTATACTATAGATTTTGGAGGTGTTTCCCCTCCTAGCTTATGTTCTTCATAAAAATGTCAACAATGCAAGGAAAAAATTGATGATTAATGCTCTTAATGCATTAACTGCTTCTATAAATAAATAGATATCTAAGAGGGGCGTAATTTAAGCAAATAGGATTTCAAATCTATTCACTCTTTTAGAGGTTAATAGGAGAAATAAAGCAATTTCCAAGGTATTATCAAATATCAAATAAATAAAAATTACAACTCCTCTTTCTTGCATTGTTGAGTAGTGTACAAGGGCTACAAGAGAGCAGCTTGAGCTGAGAAAGGTAAATATTTATCATCTGTTGCAATAGATTACACATCTGCTTATAAATTGTGTAGTTGGGTAATATATTAACAAGTAAACAGATAAATACGATAGATATCCCATCTATTGCAATAGATATATAATCTGTTGCAACGGGTGGGTTAACTATTGCAACAAATTACCTATCTACTACATAACTTACAGTAGCTAGATAATATGTTAACAAGTACATATATAAGCGAAATAGAAATCCCATCTAGTAAAATAGATTACCCATGTGTTGCATAACTTGGAGTAGTTGGGTGATATGTTAACTAGTATAGAGTTAAAGTCAACAGATATACAAATTACATATCTGTTGCAACAGATGGATCATTTGTTGTAACAGATTTCCCATCTTCTGCATAACTTTAATTTATCCTTTTCTATTTTATTTTGTATCTTTATGATAACCATTAATAATTATGTCTTTCAGGTACATGTCACAATACATGCTACCGCTGAACAACATACTATCATAGTTGATAATCCATCTGTTGCTTCCAAAGAGGAAAAAAAGTGAACCCTGTGTCGGGTTCATCTTCAAAAAATAATGAGGATGAAAGTTTGGATCTTTATCAAAATTATCCGTTTGAAGGGTTCAATATCTCGGATGAGGCTCCTACACGATTGATTAATATTTATTTAGAATGGATTGTAGATGGGTTGAAAAGTATCATGCCAACAAGTAACATAAACCATTTTTAGAAATTCTGATTCATAAACTTCTTCTTATACCAACATGATATTAACACATATAAATCATGCAGAGAATAAAAGGACGACCGCTACAAATTGAAACAAAGCATCTCAGATTTGATATGGTCAAATTTATTGTTTCACATCCCAAAATGAAGAATTGATACTATTTGATGACATAACCCAAAACTTGATGGAATAATGAGATTTAAATGCCATATATCTTACTATTAGTACTATATTTCTGACAGACACATTAAATTGACTGTCCCATTTTTGTTTAATTATATCTGTTTAATAATTTTATTATTACTTAATTGTAATTTTTGATAATGTATGAAGCACATCGATGTTATAATTTACTACATCCAAAAGACGGCCAAATTGAAAAGACAACAATAATAGAGGTACACGACAACTAACTAGTTGTTCAATGTATACACTGATAAGACCTACAAAAAGTATAATCCATAAAAAGGGGCAGAAATTTTATCATCACGCGAGGATTACCAACAACATCTACAAGTTGCTCAAAACGAGAAATATTTATGTAACATCATCAAAGTTTTAGCATTCCAGCTAGCCTACCTTGATATTTGATCGATGAAAAGTACATCCAAGTCAATTTTAATGGTGAGTTCCACTGGGTGTTGGTTGTCATTGTTCTAAAAGAGAGGTGCATCCAAATTTATGACTCGATGTTGGAAAAGTGACGTAGACATTCTGAGCCATCGTTCAAGATACAAAAGTTGGCCAAAATGTTGCCTACTTACCTTCATATAAATGGTTTTTTAGATCAATAGATTCATACTGATTGATCGACTGTTGAAGCATACCAGGATAAAATGAGTGATAACCATTTTCTATAGGGTAATTCATTTAATGTAGAATATGTTAAAGGAATTGCTCAACAATCCATTGTTAGCCTATAAATATCATGATTTATTTTCATAAATTTCATAACTCTTACATTAATTAGATATGTATTATTTGATTTTTACAAATACAGAAATTGTGGTGTTTTTGTTACCTCTTACGTTGAATATTTGAGCGATGAATTATAAGTACAAATGATAGACTTGATGACGAATTACTTCATAAAATATATGCTACAATTTTGTGGAATTATGAAAGTGTGAAGGCTCAGAAAGGGTATGTAAGCGACAGTGAGGATCCACCACGACCAAAGCGAATTACATACCACCAGATGAAGCACAACTGGTCAATATAAAGTAGATCTTTATCACTTGATTCCATCAAAGTAACCTTAGGAAGTCGTCTTTAAAACTTGCAAATATTTATCACTTGTTGCAACAGACTACCCATAATAATTTTATATTTCATATTTTTGCTGAATTATTAAATGTAATTTGTGATGACTTGGATTTATTTTTTATAAATTTTGTTTTAATTGATGGCCAGTTATTTTGTCATGAATTTTATTTTATCTTTAGATTTGAAAAATGTTAGATTATTGCTAAAAATGGTTTACTAAATTCAATTATTGCAACAGATGCATTATTTGTTGTAACAGATAACTCATGTGTTGAAAATAATCATACACATATAGACATATGTTGCAATAGATGACTATTATATTGAAATAGATGACCCTTTTGTTGGAAATTATCAAATAAATATATGCATCTATTGCAATAAATGACTACCCCATTGTAATAAATGACAGATTTGTTGAATATTATCAAACAGATACAGACATTTATTGTACCCGATTACTAACCTATTGCAACAGATAACTCATCTATTGAAAATTATCAAATAGATATAGACATCTATTGTAATAAATGACTAATTGATTGCAATAGATAAGACATCTGTTAGAAATTATCAACAGATATAGACATATGTTGCAATATGTTATAATGTGTTATAATGTGTTGCAATGGTTTACACTTTATTAGGCATGTAATTACTATAAAATTAATGAAAATTGTAATTGAACATGTTAATTGAAAAATAATTATAGTTAAATCAATATATTTATTACTAATAATGGTATGATATAAATCATTTTACATCAAACTAGTCAATTGATCACTCTATTTAAGATGAATATGTTTAGTTGATCATTAATTACTATTTAATTCTTTAAAATTGCAATTTCACTTTTTAATTGAAAGGTAACTTTAGTTAAATCAATTTATCTATTACTAATAATGGTTTAAAATGATTTATTTCACATCAATTTAGTTAATTGATCATTCTATTCAAGATGAATGCACTTAGTTGATCATGTAATTACTATGTAATCTGTTAAAATTGCAGTTGAACTTACTAATTGAAAGCTAACTTTAGTTAAATTAATTTATTTATTACTAATAATCATTTAAAATGAATCATTTCATTTCAAATTAGTCAATTGATCACTCTATTCAGGACGAATACACTCAGTTGATCATATAATTGCTATGTAATTCATTAAAATTGCAACTGAACTTATTAATTAAAAGATAAATTTAGTTAAATAAATTTATTTATTACTGATAATGGTTTAATATGAATCATTTCACATCAAATTTGTCAATTGATCACTCTATTTAGGACAAATAGACTTAGTTGATCATGTAATTAATATGTAATTCATTAAAATTGCAATTGAACTTATTAATTGAACGCTAATTGTATTTAAATCAACTTATCTTTACTAATAATGTTTTAATATAAATAATACATCAAAGTAGTCAATTGATCACTCTATTCAGGATGAATACACTTAGTTGATCATGTAATTACTATATAAGTCATTAAAATTGAAGTTGAACTTATTAATTGAAAGATAATTTTAGTTAAATCAATTTATGTATTACTATTAATGATTTAATATGAATCATTTCACATCAAATTAGTCAACTGAACACTCCCTTTAGCATGAATATACTCAGTTGATCATGTAATTACTATGTAATTTATTAAAACTGCAATTGAACTTATTAATTGAACACTAATTTTAGTTAAATCAATATATTTATTATTAATAATGGTTCAATATGAATCATTTCACATCAAATTAGTCAATTGATCACTCTATTTAGGATGAATATACTTTGTTGATCATGTAATTACAATGTCATTCATTAAAATTGCAATTGAACTTATTAATTGAAAGTTAAATTTAATTAAATTTATTTATTTAATACTAATAAATAATTCAATATGAACCATTTTATATAAAATTAGTCAATTGATCACTCTTTTTTGGATGAATACACTTAGTTGGTCAAGTAATTACTATGTAATTTATTAAAATTGCAATTAAACTTATTAATTGAAAGCTAATTTTAGTTAAATAATTTATTTATTAATTATATTGGTTTAATATGAATCATTTCACATCAAATTAGTTATACAGATATAGATATATTTTTTAACAGATGACTAATATGTTGTAATAGTTGACTCAAATATTGGGAATAATCAAATAGATTTAGACATTTGTTGCAGCAGATGACTAATCTGTTGGAAGAAATCTTCCAACAACAGATGACCCATCTTCAAACAGATATAGTCATTTGTTGATTTCTTCCAACAGATGACCTATTTGTTGCAATAGATGACCCATCTATTGCAACAGATGACTAATGTAAGACCCTACAAAATTTCTAAGCTTAATTCAGTCCTTTAAGCTTGTTAAAGGGGTCCTAGACTTAGAAAATTCTAGCTAAGTTTCCAAACTAAGTTTATTTTTGGGAAAGTTGGAAATATTATTTTGCGATCTTAATGTCCTTTAATGGTCAGTATCCTTGCCAATTCATGATCAGAGAGGTCAATAGGTGTTTTCGGATAAGTTTTAGATTTTTCAAACCTCGTTTATACCACGTTTGGTGTCCCAAAATAGTGGACCAATGTGATACTAGCGTGCTGCTCACCAATGGCGTTGGTTAACATTGTTGCAGGTTTCCAAAGCTAAAAGTACAGAGGCATGACGTGATCATGGCGCGATGCATCGAAGGTTGCATCGGTGCCATTGATGCACCGCGTCGCTCAATGCGTCGGTGCCCAATTGTAGTCATTAAATAACCGTATCCTTAAGGGTAATTAGGTCATTTTCCTTGATCTTCAGCCCTCATAAACATGAAATTTAGCCTTCTTTTGGCTAAATACATTCCTTATTCCACAATTTCTCAAGAACAAGAAACCCGAGGAGATCAATTTCAAGCCAAGGATTCAAGCTTTCCTCAATCAATCTTCAAGAAATCATCCACCTAGGTATGTAAAGTGTTCTTCCAAGGATCCCTTTCATCCTTGGAGTTTAAGAAACCATTTTTTTAAAGCTTAAATAATGATGTTCATGTTGTGGATTGAAATTGTATCCATGTTGTTAATTTGTATGGTTTCCATGATGGAATCTTTATGTATTTCTTGATATTATATTTGCATGTGGATTGAATTTCATGAAATTGAGTTGATTAAAGTAGCCAAGATGTAATTGTTTAGTGTTCATGCCCAAGCCTAAGTATATGCATCCTATGTGTTTGATAAAATGCCTAAGTGAGTAGAATTATGTTTTATGACCCTTTGTTGATCTAAATGATTAACAGGCTAAATCTATGTCTTATAGTTGTTTGATGGAATGCTCATGAGACTAGAACTGTGAAATTATGATATGTTTGAATTCATTCCTATCCATGTACAAGATTATGAATATCAAGTGCTTTATGAAATCCCCCAATGACTGTATTATGAATTGTGTCCTATGGTTATGTATTCAAAGAAGTGTCATGTTTTGTTAGTTTCATGCTATTGAGTCTTGGGGGTACTTGTACCTGACAATTTAATTGTGTGCCTAGAGCCAGCGTCTGTTTTCTATATACTCTTAGTCAAGCCCTGATTCTTAGAATTCAGTCAATCACATGAGTCAGGAAAACTCAGTAAATTCAGTATCAGTCTATTCCTTCACAGTACTCAGTAATGTTAATCAGTTATCAGATCTTAGTAGTATTCCGTCAATCAACAAAACTTAGTGAAATCAGTCCAGTTCAGTCTGTAACATGATCAATGAAAGTTCAGTGCCTATTTAGTTAGAGTACGATTAAGCACCGAGTGAACCCAGGGATGAGGCCTCACCTGTCAACCAGTAGAGGGTGTGATACTTAGAAGCAATCCTTGTGTTCCAGAACTACGTAGCCAGCGTAGGTTGAGATGTACCCTTATGAGCCTAGGGATTTTACATCTCATTTGTGTTTTCCTACTAGGAGGGGTTGACGGAAGAGCTCCCTGTCAAAGAGAGTTAACTCACAGCTTGTCTTTACCCGTGACATGGTACTGATACCCTTCCTGCTGGGGTTATTGGTTGGACCCCACCAGTTTAGATTTGGTTCTACCTGACTAACCACCTATTGGTGGAAGGCTGTACTGAGACAAATTTAGGTAGCAAGACCATTATGAAAAGCCCTCTAAAAATGAGCGGTAAAATGGGTACCTCCGTCTAATATAATGGTCCATGGGACTCCATGTAACTTTGACAACTCCCTAAGATAGATTTTTGCATAATCCTCAATGGAATATGAAGTATGAACTTGAAATAAATGGGTTGAATTGGTTATTCTATCCATAATGACCCAAATAGAATTTTGTTGATGGTGTGTATGAGGTAACCCTGTAACAAAATTCATGTGTACCACCTCCCACTTCTAAGTAGGGATACTGAACTCCTGAAGCATACCACTAGGCCTTTGGTGCTCAACCTTAACCTGTTAATTATTTGGACTCTTAGCCACAAATTCCATAATATTCTTCTTCATTCTATTCTACTAATAAACTTGCTACAAGAAGCAGTACATCTTAGTAGATCTTGGATGAATAGAATATCTCGAACCATGTGCTTATACCAACATTCGTTGTCTCAAACCATCCATATTCGAAACACATAACCTTTCCTGAAAATAAAGAACACCATCTCCCACTTCGGAGAAGACCTAAACCTTCTGATTCTAAACTACCTCCTTCAACTTAACCAAATTAGGATCCCTGTCTTGCTTTTTTTAAAAATTCAGAAACCAAAGAAGAATCTGAATTATTATGAACCCAAATACTACCTTCGGCTGAATCTGCCAATCAAACTCCCAATCTAGAAAGCTGATGAACTTCACAGACTAATTCTATCTTATCATCCTCCGCATGAGCAACACTTCCCATTGATAGTCTACTAAGGGCATCAACTACAACATTAGCCTTATGCGCGGGGTGATATAACACACTCATATCATAGTCTTTCCATAATTCAAGCCACCTTATCTGACGTAGATTTAGGTCTTTCTACATGATCACATATTGTATGCTCTTATAGTCCATAAACATATCAACATAAACCCCACAAAGGTATTGCCTCCAAATCTTTAAGGCAAAAAAAAAGATGCCAACTCAAGATCATGAGTCGGGTAGTTCTTCTCATGAGGTTTGAGTTGTCTAGAGGAATAGGCTATGATCTTATCTCACTTCTTCAACACACAACCAACACCAACTCTAGAAGCATCACAATAAACTACAAACCTATTTGAACCCTTAGGTAGAGTCAATATTAGAGCAAAAGTGAGTTGAGTCTCAACTCCTGAAAACTCTTCTCATAGAAATCTAATCACTGAAATTTAACTTTATTCTGAATTAGTCTGGACATAGAAGAGGCAATAGAAGAAAAACCTTCGACAAACCATCTATAGTAACTGATTAAAACCAAGAAAAATCCTGATGTCTAATGAAGAGATGGTTCTAAGACAGTTTCTTACTGCTTCAATCTTTTGAGGATTAACTTGAATGCCATAATCGGAGATGATGTGACCAAGGAAAGCTTTTGATGTCAACCAGAATTCACACTTGCTGAACATAGAGAATAACTAGTTATCCTTAAGGTTTTGCAAAATAATCCTCAAATGGTCTGTAGGATCACCTTCACTATAGGAATAGACGAGGATGTCATCTATGAAGACTATGATGAACATGTTCAATTACTACTTGAACACCCTGTTCATCAATTTCATAAAAGTAGCAAGAGCATTTGTTAGTCTAAAAGACATAACTACAGGTTCAAAGTGACCATACCGAGTTTTGAAGATTGTATTTGGAATGTCACATTCTCTGATCCTGAGCTGATGATAGCTTGATTTAAGGTCTATCTTTAAGAAATAATTTGCACCCTGAAGTTGATCGACCAATTCATCAAACTTTTAGAGAGGATATTTATTCTTGATTGTGACTTTGTTGAACTGACGGTAGTCGATATCTTTCTTGTGCATGAAGAGAACTAAAGCACCTAACAGGGAAATACTAGGTCTGATGAAACCCTTATCTAAGAGATCTTTCAACTTCTTTTCCAATTCCTTAAGTTTTGTTGGAGCCATTCTATAAGGTAGAATTGAAATAGGCTGGGTATTTGGAAGGTGATATATTCTAAAGTCAAATTCTCTCTCAAGAGGAACTTCGGCAGTCACTACTGGAACTAACTCAAGACTCAAGGTTTTGGAACTTGATTCCTTGACTCGGATAAGATGGTAGATACAACGCTTGGAAACTATTTGCCGCACCTTAAGGAATGAGAAAAATTGACCTATTGGATCTGAGGTACTACCCTCCTATTCTATGACTGGCTCATTAGGGAACTGAAACTGGGTGATTTTGTTCCTAAAATAAACTGAGGCATAGAAAGAGTGGAGCCAATCTATGTTGATAATGACGTCAAAATCGGTCATCTCTATTTATAAAAGGTCCAATGAGGTAACTTTATAAGAAACTATGACTGGGCAATTTCGTTATACCCATCTGTCTATAATAGAACTACCCATTGAGTAGATACTGAGAAGGGTTCTGCAAGAATCTCAGGACTAACGCTGAAGTTTACAACTATATAAGGAGTCATGAAGTAAAGAGTGGCTTCGGGATCTAATTATGCATATACATGAATATGAAAGACCTATAACATACCAGTATCCATATCAGGAGAACTTGATCCTATCGAGTCTGAAGGACATAGAGTCAATTCTGACGTTGCCCATTGGTGGCGCTAGAGGTGGTGCCCTTTTGAGCCAGGAGACTTGTTGGATATAATAAGAAATTTAATTAACCCAGTTGACAAAAATCTTTACTTTTATGGACAACTACTGGACACTCCCTAATTCTGTGGCCTGACTTTTGACACCCAAAACATACATCACTACCTACCATGCTCTCACCCTTGTGGTTCTTACCACATCTTCTGCAAACTGGGTTGGTATGACCACTATTAACACTACGTTGGGACATAGATCCTAGTGCTCTATCTCTATTGTGTTGTTTGAACTTAGGAACGGAACACTGGTAGAGGATTGGATTGGAGCGGATCATTTCTGGTGGAGCTATGAATGATTCTCACCATCTAACGTTTGTAGAAAAAAGTTGAAGCTACCAGTTCTGGCCTTCTTATTCTTCCTTTTCCTTTCCTTGAACTTTTCTTCCTCAATCTGTTGAGCATGGACCATCAATCTAGAAAGGTCTATCTCCTTAATCAACATAGTCGTTCTATACTCCTTGACTACATAATCTGGCACACCAAACACAAATTTGCTCATTCTGTCCATAGAATTAGTCGCCATAGTTGGAGCATACCTTGACAACTACTTCAAATTAATGAACTCCTACACCTTGGCCTTCTTCATCATGAGTGGGAAGAATCCTTCTAAGAAAGCCACAACAAACTTATCCCACTTTATAGTCCCTACCTCAACACCTCTGTCCTCCTTCTACTACTTGAACCAAGTATGATCTATTCCTTTCAATTTATAAGCAGCTAAGTCAGTACTCTCACTAAGAGTAACACCCATGATATCTGTCACTTTTTATACACAATCAAGAAACTCTTTAGGATCCTCCCCAGACTTAGATTTTGAGAACATTGAAGGATTCATTCGAGTAAAGTCTTAGATCATAGTTGTTTCTATGTTCACTACTAGATTGGCTGGGGAAATAGTCTGTTGGTTATTCTGGGAAGCCACGGTCTGGGCCAAAATTGTGAAAGCGGTCCTGAATTCAGCATGGGAGATATATTCATTTAGAAGGTCTTCCTGAATAGGTGGTGGTGTGGGATGGTCCCCGTTCCTTGTTTCTTTATTCCTTCTAGGAGGTATTTTCTGTAAATGGATGAAGGATGCGTTAGAAAAGGTAATTCAATAGAGCACACGCTCCATCGTATGACATAAATACTGGAAGAAGGGAAACTTTCCTAAAATTTGTCATAGCCTCTTGCCCATAAGTGTGGCACATATCACACCCATGCACAAGACTCTACTTAACTCGACTTTTCGACACCCTAGGACACTTTAAACCTTGTGCTATGATACCAAGTTTGTCACAATTGGAGACTACCCTTAGTCATGACACCGTGCTTAAGGCCATAAGTGACCCCAAGCTAACCCATGATCTAGCACAAGCTGTAAAGACTAAAGGAAAATAACAAAATACTATGAAAAAATTATTCAATAAAATATTAGAGTAATCACATCAAAGTTGAGTCTGTAATATATCTATGAAAACATAACTAACTAACTGACTATCAAAAAGCCTCTAAACATGATGAGTTGTTGGGACAAGTCCCCAACTAACTCAGGATACGAAAATAACATAAAGGAAAATTACTAGAATGAATAAATAAATATGTAACTAGTCCTCGACTGCTGAGGAATCACCAATACTACAATTGAGTGGTATGAAAGCGTACTACGTGCAATCTGGGAACTGAGCATCAAAATGTATATTGAAAAATAAATATAGCAGAAAATAGGGTATGCAGTCAGTACTTTGAATGTACTAGTATGCGAAATAGATTCTATCTGATACATATCAAGGTACTGAACATGAATGCATGAACATGCAATATGAATACAAAAACAAGCATAAACATGTACAAAAATGATCTGAATAATTGAATAACTAATATATGGACACCTAGTCATGCAAACCTTAATTGGTATGATCTGACTAATGAAACAAAACTATGGGAGATAACATTTAACCGACATGCCCCAATCTGAGCTAATCGGGGTCCGATCTATAACCCTAGTTGGAAGGATGTGATACCTTAACATAGGTACGAACACTTACTGTGTGGATCCACTAAACTAATGTTCCGAAGGACTAGGGTGTCACCCTAAAGTGGCATGTGCCTCTAAGAGAGTGCCAACCCTTTATTGGCAGGAAGACCTCTTATTACCTATGCTGCCTACGTAGTTCTGGAGCATAGGGAGTGCTACTAAAGGTCTCATCCTAAGTTGGCAAGTACGTTTTCATTCCTAGGTTTACTCGATGCTTAGTTCTACTACTGTAACGCCCTAAATCTGGTACCCAAAATGCCACACGGTGCTCATGACCCCGAAGGACCACAATCTAACCTATGACTAATATTTGTACCTGTATACTACATAATATACTATATAATGCAAAAACATGAACTGAAAGGCCATAAGGTTCAAAACTGTAACATACAACAACAAACCCAGTGTATTCCCACCTAGTGGGGTCTGGGGGGGGGTAAGATGTACGCAGTCCATACCTCTACCTCTAAAGAAGTAGAAAGGTTGTTTCCGATAGACCCCCGGCTCAGGACAGGAGACACCACACAAATACATAGTAAAGCACAGAACAAGATTTCATAACATAAATACTGCACCCATAAGTCATAAAAAACAGAGGAGAGCACCGAGATTCGTAATAAAACATGGAACACGGAATCATAACAAGAATAATACCCCCACCAAGTAATTCCCTACCCTAGCGACCCAAACTGGCCCTAGTCTTCTGCCCTAATTCGCGTCCTCCAGACCTTCCTATCTAGGGTCATGTCCTCGATGAGCTGTAATTGCTCCATGTCCCGCCTAATCACCTCGCCCCAGTACTTCTTCGGCCTACCCCTACCCCGCCTAAAACCATCCAACGCTAGCCTCTCACACCTACGAACCGGGGCATCCATGCCCCTCCTCTTCACGTGTCCGAACCATCTCAATCAGACTTCCCGCATCTTGCACTCCACTGGAGTCACACCAACCTTCTCTCTGATAGTATCATTCCGAACTCTATCCCCTCTAGTCATCCCACACATCCAGCGCAACATCCGCATTTCCGCCACCTTCATTTTTTGGATGTGGGAGTTCTTAACTGGCCAACACTCTGCTCCATACAACATGGCCGGGCGGACAACCACCCTGTAGAATTGGCCTTTAAGCTTGGGCGGCACCTTCTTATCACACAACACCCCCGAGGCGAGCTTCCACTTCATCCAACCCACCCCAATGCGGTGCGAGACATCCTCGTCAATCTCACTGTTACCCTGGATCACGGACCCGAGATACTTGAAACTGTCCCTCTTACATACCTCCTGTGATTCCAGCTTCACTACCACCTCATTCTCTAGCCTCACATCATTAAACTTGCATTCCAAATACTCCGTCTTGCTTCTGCTCAACCTGAACCCTTTAGACTCAAGAGTTTGTCTCCATACCTCTAATTTGTCAGTCACTCCCCCTCGAGTCTCATCAATCAGAACTACATCATCTGCAAAAAGCATACACCACGGCACCTCCCCTTGGATACGCCGCGTCAACACATCCATCACCAAAGCAAACAAAAAGGGACTAAGAGTAGGTCCCTGATGCAATCCTGTCAAGACAGTGAAATGCTCGGAGTCTCCTCCCGCCGTCCTCACCTGAGTTTTCTCTCCATCATACATATCCTTAATTGCTCTGATATATGCCAGCGGGACTCCACTCACCTCCAAGCATCTCCATAGCACCTCCCTGGGGACTTTGTCGTATGCCTTCTCCAAGTCAATAAACACCATGTGCAGGTCCTTCTTCCTTTCCCTATACTGTTCCACCAGCCTCCGTACCAGGTGAATTGCCTCCGTCGTCGAGCGGCCAGGTATAAATCCAAACTGGTTTTTCGATATAGACACTATCCATCTCAGCCTCACCTCGACCACTCTCTCCCAAATCTTCATAGAGTGACTCAATAACTTAATCCCCCTATAGTTATTGCAACTCTGAATGTCACCCTTATTCTTATAGAGAGGGATCATGGTACTCCACCTCCATGCCTCTGGCATATTCGCCATCTTGAAGATTTCGTTAAACAATCCAGTTAGCCACCTTACACCAGCCTCTCCAACGAACTTCCAAAACTCCACCGGTATCTCATCCGGCCCCGTTGCCTTACCCCTCCGCATCCTGCGAACAGCCTCTCTAATCTCTTCTACCTTAAAACGTCTACAATAACTAAAGTCCCGACACTCCTCTGAGTGCTCTAGTTACCCTAACACAATAGCTCTATCCCCTTCTTCATTCAAGAGCCTACGAAAGTACGACTTCCATCTATTCTTAATGTGGTCGTCCTCCACCAACACTCTACCGTCCTCCCCCTTAATGCACCTCACCTGGTCGAGGTCACGACTCTTCCTCTCCCTAGCCTTAGCGAGTCTAAACAACTTTTTCTTCTCTCATTTCTCCTATAACCCTGCATACAAGCTCTCAAAAGCGGCCGTCTTAGCCGCCGTGACTGCTGACTTAGCCTCCTTCCTAGCTAGCTTGTACTATTTCCTGTTTACCCGCTTCTCTTCTTCGTCCTTACTCTCAACCAACTTAGCATACGCCCCTTTCTTGGTCCCCACTTTCTTCTCCACCTCATCGTTCCACCACCAATCCCCCCGATGATGCCCGGCCCGGACCCTAGAGACTCCCAACACCTGCCTTGCATTCTCCCTGATGCACCTAGCCGCCCTATCCCACATACTATCCACGTCCCCCCTACACTCCCATACCCCCATTCCTGCCAACTTCTCCCCTATCTCCCACGCCTTCACTGGCGTCAAGCCGCCCCACTTAATTCTATGTCTACACTCCTTACTCCTCCTCTTTCTATTCTTCTTTATACCCAAATCCATAACCAAGAGCCTATGCTGGGTTGAGAGATTTTCACTCGGGATGACCTTACAGTCCTTACACAACACCCTATCCCCTTTCCTAAGCAACAAAAAGTCAATTTGGGTCCTGGCTACCGCGCTTCGAAAGGTGATCAGGTGATCGTCCTTCTTCGGGAAGCCCGAGTTCACCACCACCAGCCCAAATGACCTCACAAACTCCGATAGAGTAGCCCCCTCTTCATTTCTCTCCCCTAAACCAAAACCACCATGCACATCACCAAAGCCTCCCGGTAACGCCCCGATGTGCCCGTTGAAATCTCCTGCTACAACAATCTTCTCCAAGCTAGGCACGCCTCTCACCACCTCCTCCAAAGCCTCCCAGAACCGACTCTTCTCCTCCCCCTCCGAGCCCACTTGCGGTGCATAAGCACTACACACATTCAGGGTAAACCCCCGAATGACCAACTTAATACTCATCAACCTATAGTTGATCCTCTTCACCTCCACTACCTGTTCTCTAAGCTCTTCATCTACTAAGATGCCAACTCCATTCCTACTCCTCTCGCTCCCCGAGTACCACAACTTGTAACCATCCACATCCCTAGCCTTAGACCCTACCCACTTGGCAAAACTGTAACATAAAATCTAATAAATCATAATTTATGGATAGGGTATGAAATACCCAAAAAAAACTAAAATAAACTGTCTGAAACATGATAGTTCGAAAAGCCTCTAACTGACTGAACTTGTCTGGATAAGGAGTTGATGGGACATGTCCCAAACTAACTCCAACTACTGAAATAAATTAATTAATAAGGTAATAAAGAGATGGTCATGTCCTTGAAGGATAAGGACTCACTGCTAACTCTGACTGCTTAGATTGGAATACTACTGATGCTCTGGAGCTCGGGCTTCTGAACCTATGATATAAAACACCATAGCGCAAATGCATCAGTACTTTGAATGTACTAGTATGCATATGAGGTAGGCTGAATGCAAAGGGTTCACATGCATGAACTATACTAACTGACTGGATAACATAAACGTGAGATTACATGCATGAATACATAGTAACTATATCTGAGATCGTGATAACATGAATTTACTAATCATTAATATGACTAATGTCAGAGTTTTGATAACTGATATAACTGATAACATGAGTGACTATAGCTGACAGTCCTAAATCTGATGGAACTATCTGAGTTTCGTACTATTCTGAGTTGACTGTATCTGTCAATCCTAAAATCTAAAGAACTATCAGAGTTTTTTTACTGATACTGATACTAAAACTGTGGAAAGTAGTTATCTAACTGACATGCCCCTAATACGCCAATATAGCTGAGTTGGGGTCCAATCTGTAACCCCAATTGGAAGGGTATCAATACCGCGCCACTTGTAAGGACAATCTGTGAGTAACCCTCATATAACAGGTAAATCTAGTAAGAACGGTGGGAACCCTCATATAACAGGTTGAGCCTCCTCATCTACCCTCATATAATAGGCTATGATGTCTCAACCTATGCTGGCTATATAGTTCAGGAATGCAAGGATTGCTTCTACGAATCACACCCTCACATAACAGGTGAGTTCCCATCTTTGGGTTCACTCGGTGCTAATTCCTACTCCCATCTGAATAGACACTGAGCATGATTAACTGAACTGGACTACACTGAATTCATGGAGTTCCGTTAACTGATGGAATACTATTTAGATTACTGAATTACTGAGCTTTCTTGAGTCACATGACTGACTGAGTTCTATGGATCATGGATTGACTGAGGATATCATGAAATCATGACACTAACTCTAGGAACACAACTATATTTTTTTTGGGTACAAGTACCACCAGGACTCGATGGAACAAAATTGACAAGGCATGACATTCTTGAATACATGACCAACAGCAACAATCCATAATACCATAATTGGAGATATTTCAAGGGCATTTGATTATCACATCTTGGTACGTGAATAAGATAACATGTATGCATAGTCTAATTTCATAAGGCTAACTCATGAGCAATCCAACAAACAATTTCAATACATAAGAATAGCATGGAAGTCATTTTGGATCATAATTTAGCTATAGTGCATAATTTCTATCCTCCTAGGCATTTTATCAAACACCTTGCATGCACCCTTAGGGCATAGGCCTAGTCATTAAATTGATACATTATAAACAACACAATTTATGGATATCACTCACTTGCTAATGTAGTTTTATAAAAAACATATAAATATTCCAACTTGGGAAACATATAACAAGATAAACATGATTTCAAACAACTTACAACAAAAATATCATGATTTGCAATTTGAAATAAGGTTCTTGAGCTTTATGGATGAAAGGAATCCATAAATCAACACAACGTATACCTTAGTACTTGATTTAGCGAAGATTGACGGAGAGCCTTTCTTGAAATTGAATCCCCAATTGAAACCCTAGCTTGTTCTTGAGAGAAAATTGAGAAACTAGTATATTTTGGGTTCCAAATAGCTGAATCTCGTGTTAAAGGATTAAATAGGGATGGAAAATTAACCATTTTAACCCTCGACGCATCTTTCAAATGGGTGAAAATTTCTGAAACAGGACCCCTGGCGCGACACGGCCCTATCGCGTCGTGTCACTAGAATTTGATAACTGAGAAATTGGGGGATGGTGCAACGCGGAGCTATCGTGTTGCCACTTCATTTACGACCTGGAAGTTTGGTGCGACACGCCACTATCGCAGACCGCTACCAGAATTTGACAAATGCCATTTTCTCTTGTGGCGCAGCGCGCCACTGACTAATATGGCGCTGTTTTACGATGGAAACTTGAAATAGTCATAACTTCTTACCTGGTTATCGGATTTAGGCAAATTTTATATCGATGGAAAGCTTATTGAATTCCCACATGACAAAAAGTGAAAATCTTAAAAATTCCCTATGGAATAAACATCATTTAATTTTGAAGCTAATACATGACATTCTTGGGACGAAATTAGTTAGGAAACTTCGGGGTATTACAGCTACCAACTGAACTAACAATGATACTAATTAAGGTTTAACATGATTCAGACTGATAAATGCTCAACATGATAATATTTGTGTATAATAACATAAACATGGTCTGAATGACATGTAACCTAAAATCTATAACATGCATGACTATTCAGGTATTGGGTGTTCATAACCCGCCAGCATTGAAAATACAGTAAATACGAAATCATCAAATCCTAACATACTTATGGAATTTTCCCGACTTGAAATTAAGAATGCTACAATCTTATAAACATTAAGATATAACATGGTTGGGAAACAGAAGCATGTTTAAAATTATGGACGAATACATATTCATGGTAGAATTTTAAGAGTTAAATTGAATAATTGAAAAATTCATGTTTTTCATGGAACACTAAATCAAAATAGAATTAAACTTGAGAATTTGGGAAAAATTTTGGGACTCAATGGGTGAAAGGAACCCACTAATGAATATCCCATATACCTGAATTTGTTGACTTATTAAAGGGAACTTGGATTGGGACCTTGGGAGGTGAATTTGTGGAAGAAACCCTAGCCTTTTATTTTTTCTTGCGAGTGGGAGAGAAACTGATGTCGTTAACTAACTGAGAAAGTGGGCAAATAATGCCTCCTTTATGTTATTAATTCATTGGTAGGGAGTTTAAATAGGAGAAAAGACTAAAAAGCCCTTCACCCTTAGGTGAATAAAACAAAGGCTGCACAATTTTTACACATCAATTTGGGATGCTTCTTATTGCGGAAACTATCCTCCGTGCCACGCTGATATTGCAGAGACTATCCTCTGTGACACTACAATATCGTAAAGGCACACTGCCTTTGTTCCACGCTAATATCGTGGAGGGTAACCTCCATGAAAGGGAGAAAATGTAGAGTCTTACTACCTCCGACTTTGAAATGACCCCGAACCTCATTCAAAAATTCAAAAACTCTTTTGGGACACGCTACTAACACACTTGAACACAAATTAAGTAAAAAATTAATGTTTCAAACACAAAATGTCCCAAAATAAAATGATCAAAATTTTAAGGGTGTCACCATAAATGGTCATGACACTTACCTATGGTTTGAAACAATTGCTTTGGGTCCTTTAAACATATGACGAATAGTTGGAAATTTATCTAGGAGCTTGTGGGTATTATAGGTCATTTTTCACCTTGTTCCAATCGCATTCGTGTGCCCGCTCTGTCTATCATCTTCACTTATACCTAATAAAGTATTCAAACTTAATGTTCCTCCTTTTTGTCATTTCCGCCTCTAAGTAGCCCATCTTTGTTTCAAGTGGTTAGGGTTTATCCCCATGGGACTATTGAAACGTGGTGTCTTTCATCAAACTTTAACTTTTTACTTTGTTCAAACTCCAAAACATAGTTTCTTGCAAAATAGACACAAAAACACATCATATTTAACAAAATGGACCTATACTTGCGTATTTTTCGGTTTAAGAATCTAAAGTGCCATGAAACCATGGCATATCAGGACCCTATGTTGTTCGTCAACGGTTATACAACCCAATATTCAATACCAATCCAATATTCATAACTACTCTCCAGCACATACATCAGTTGAGGGTTCATATAGATGTCAAATTTTTTGTAAGACAAGCCAATATTTCCATAGTGGTACCAATGTTTCATGAATCTGTATGATATGAGAATGTAATGCTGACAAGCAACTAGAATGAGAATTTCAAATACAACTAATATACCAGTCATGTGAACTAAAAATCCACATAATATGTCAACCATCCATGAATCCAATATAGTCCATATACAAACAGAACAAGATATTTAATAATATGCCATTTAATACTACTTACATACCAACTTAGACATTTTCCACCTAGAAGGAGACATCCAATTATAAAAATTCTAGGCCAAAAATATCATATAAGACCCCATACGGTCACACAACAAATAATGTCTCAAAACTACCATACAACAACAACATAGGCCCCCACATGGTCACAAAATAGTAACAAAGCCATTTTCATGATTAGTTCACATACCCATAACATTTTTTTATATCAGTATTAACTATCCAATCCCGATTGAAGAAAGTTAATCCATAACCTATCTTGAAAGAATAAAACTGGGTTTGAAAGACTTCAACACAAAGCCTTACCCTCACGAACGAACTCGAAATTAACTACAAAACACAAGTATAGAACCTAAGATTTAAAAGAAAGCCAATGATACTCGTATTGCCCATTTTTGGGTCAGGGTTAAACCAGACCCCTGAAATGGGTTTCCTAAAAAGAAGGGTAAAACCAAATTTTTTTGTTCAAAACAATATTACACATAATTAAAGGAAACCATAGAAGAAAACTGGGTTGAAATTGGGGGTTCAATCGAAGAATTACTAATTTAGGCCTTTTAAGCCAAATTCCACAAATTCCATCTTTAAAACCGAGTTTTAACAAGATTTAAATGACAAAAATCAAAGAAAAATAATTAAAATAAGGATTTGGATCTTACCTAAACCTAAAAATTGAAGAAATCTCCCAAAAACTTTGAAACCCGAAGCTTCAAGTGCAAAAAGTGGTGATAATCAAGAAAAAGGAGCATATATATTACCCAGGTGCCACTAAAGCAGTAACTTGACGCCAGGCCGCTTAAGCGGGCAAGTTGCGCTAAAGAGGGTAGCACTTTATCGGCTAGATTGTAGCTAAAGCATTACTTTCATAGGTAGGCAGGGTCGATTAAGTGCTAAATGGCCGCTAAAGTACCCTCCGCTAAAGCGCCCAAAGGGCCAGTTTAGCAGTTACACCAGCTGCAATGCATCAGCTAGAAACTTGGAAAATTCCAAATCTTCACGGATCCCTCAAGATTTATTTAAAATCTTGAGAACACAAATGAACTATTCTACCCTTCTAAATTCAACGATCCAAAGTTTATGGCAATATCGGATTTTCAAAAAAAAACATTATTTTCACAAGATTGACCCCCATGACCTCATTTCATGATTTTCCAAACCAAGGATTGAAATGAGATACCAAATTCAAAAAATCACACCAACCATATTACCAACCTAAAATCGATATTCTAGATCTGCTGGTGTAGTTTGTTTAGCTATATGACTCCTAAAATAATAAATGTTGAGCGAAGTCAACTATAAAGCCTTTTTAACCTTCAAAACTACAACCTTACACAAAATACACTAAATACATTGGGAATCATACCAATCATCCCACGCCCCAAAAATACCACAAAGAGACCACGAGGAGCGATAAAATGGTCAAATCACATAGAAATGAATAATTCTCAAAAATCACCAAAAATTAAGTCGTTACATCATCCACCACAAATAATCTAGTTCTTACTTAAACTATAGGCAAGGGAAATACTTGAATTGGCAAAAAGCGGGGATAACTACCACACATATTAGACTCAGCCTCCTAAATAAACTCATCTACATGTCGATGTCTTCAATGGACCTTAACTACCGAATATCTTTAGAACACAACCTCCTAATATCCTAAACAGACAACCTCTCATCTAACTGCACTGAATCCCAACAAATGACATGAGACTTATCTAAAATGTATCACTGAAGCATGGAAACATGTAAAACTTGATGAACAGCTAATAAATTTGGGGGTAATGCTAATTCATAAGCCACATCCCCAATAGTCCAATCTCATATGGTTCAATATACCTGGGGATAAGCTTGAACTTCTTCCCAAACCTTATCACACCCTTTATAGGTGACACATGAAGGAAGACTCAATCACTAATACTAAGTCTCAATACATGAAGTCTATGATCCGCTATAATATTTTTGCCTACTCTGAGCCACTTGAAGTCTATCCTAAATAACCCAAAATCTATCTAATGACTCGCCAAGAAAGTTCATACCTCGAGTTATAATCTTAGAAACCTCAAACAAACCAACTAGAGAGCAACAACACCTACCATTCAAATCCTCGAAATAAGCTATCTCAACACTATAATGGTAGCTATTATTATATGCAAACTTTGCCAAAGCTAGATGCTACTCCCACTGACTTTAAAGTGCATGACACAAGCGAGGAGCATATCCTTCAAAACTTGAATAGTTCGCTCTGACTGACCATCAGTCTGTGGTGAAAAGGTGTGCTAAGATAAACCCAGGTACCCAACTCCTCCTGAAAAGTCTTTCAAAAATGATATGTGAAAATTGAACCTCTATGTGAGATGATAGACATTGGTACACCATAAAGATAAACTATCTCATGAATATTAATATGAGTCAACCTCTCAGCACTAAAAGAAACCTAAATTGTAATAAAATAAGATGATTTGGTCAATTGATACATGATGAACCAAACACTATCAGAACCACGAGAAGTACGAGGCAACCCAGTCACAAAGTATGGTGATCTGTTCCTATTTAAATTGAGGAATGGGTAACCTCTAAACCAAACCACCAAGCCTCAAATGCTCGGCCTTTATTCGATGGAAGCATAGGCAATGAGCTATAAAATATGTTGTATTTTTTCTCATACTACCACACCTGTAGTATTGTCTCAAATCATAATACATGTTAATCACTCCCGTATTGATGGAACATCTTGAATAATGAGCCTTCTCCAAAATCCGTCTCACCAATCACCTACTCTCGGCACACAAACTAGGCCTCAATCCTCAATACACCATCAGAATCAAACGAGGCTTCCTTAGACTCTCGATTCAACACCTAATCTCAAATCAGTCTCAACCCAACATCATCAAACTGATGATCCTAAATCTGCTCAAGAAAGACCCAGCCTCCACAAAAACTAAGACGCATTCTGGTATCGAATAAAGCCTAACCATCTAGTCAGCCAAACACTAAACCTATATATCCAAAAGCCTCTACCATATAAAAATATACACCAAGCTACCCATGCTAGTTGACTTTTGACTCAAGACATCTGCAACCACATTAGCCTTGCCCGATGATAGAGAATAGTTAGGTCATAATCATTAAGCAACTCAAGATAATAATTCTACCTCATATTAGGATCTCACTGGGTAAGGAAATATTGAAGGCAATGATGATTTAAGTAAATTTCACAATAGACTTCGTACAAGTCATGCCTCCATAACTTGAAAGAAAAAATAGTCACGCACAACTCCAAATCATGGGTAGGGTAATTCCTATCATGGGGATTAAACTGATGAGAAGAATACGTAATCACCTTACTCTCTTTCATCAACACAACACCTAAAGCAACACCTAAAGCATCACAAAAAATGGTAAAACCCACACCCTCCTTAGGCAAAGTCAAAATAGAAGTTGATGTCAATAAATCCTTAAGCTTTTGGAAGCTCACCTTACAAGAATTAGACCACTAAAAGGAAATCTTATTACGAGTCAGCTTGTTCAACGGAGCCGCAATAGATGAAAAACTCTTAACAAAGAGTCGATAGTAACCTTTTAAACCAACAAAACTTTAAATCTTAGTAGGAGAAGTAGGCTTAGCCCAATCACTAATTGTTGTAATCTTGGCTGGACCGACCATAATACTATCCTTGGTCACCACATAACCCAAGAAAGAAAGAAATTGTAACCAAAACTCATCCCTCAATCTCTAGAGTATTATCTACAAGTACTCTATCTGGTCAGCCTCACTCTTGGAGTATATCAAGATATCATCTATAAATATAATGACAAGAGAGTCAAGATATAATCGAAATACCCAGTTTATCAACTCCATGAATGCGACTGGAGAATGGGTCAACTAGAAAGACATGAACAAGAACTCATAATGACCATACCATGTCTAAAAAGCGGTCTTTAAAATATCTAAAGCTCTAATCCTCAATTAGTGATACCCGAACTTCAAATCAATCTTCAAAACATTGAATCACCACTAAGTTTATCAAACAAATCATCAATATAGGGAAGAGGATACTTATTATTAACTGTCACCTTGTTTAACTGCCAATAATCAATACACATATGTATAGACCCATCTTTTTTCTTCATCAACAAGACAGGTGCACCCAAGGTGGTACATTAGGTTAGATAAATCCCTTATCCTGGGTCAATATCAATAGCACCATCAATATCACAATCTAAAGGTATACTAGGAAAATACATAGGGAACACATCCATGATACCTGTGATGTAGATCAAAATCAAATAACACAAATACAGATCTGAAATAAATAGGGACGATACTTATGATGATAACTCAGAAGACTCTACCTCTGATCTGGTGGATATAGCATAGCACTATCCATGACCACCACCTAACTGAGTATCCCCACAACTACCATCATAGAAACTAATACTTCTACCTCGTGCACCTCTAGTAGATCCTCTGTCTCTCACTATTGATATAAGAGTAGGCCCCAAAAACACAGTGGGGATAGCCCTAGGAAAAATGGACAATCTCATTACATATAAAGCACACTTTCTGTCCTGACTCATTAAGAGGAGGCATAGATAAGTTAGAATGACCACCAGTAGCTGCTGTAATAGAAGATCCAATAATGAACCCTATAAGGCTTCCTACATGGGTCTGCCATGATACCTGCAAAAATCTCTAAAATCTCTGCCTTGAGGAGTGTGACCTCTAAACTCAACCCTGATGACATACTCTCTTAGAACCTCCCCAAGACACTGGAAGTATAGACTCAGTCATATTTGTATGATCCACTATACTCTGAAATGATACCCCTGACACGACCATCTAGGTAGTAACAAGTTAAATAGAAACATCTTTACCTTTATGAACATCTAAATCTTCTCAAACTCAATGGTAATACGGGCATAGAAATATCTAGACCAGGAATGGAAATGTGCCTTATACTCTGCAACAATCATAGATCCCTGTGCCAAGTGGTCAAACTCATACCTCATCTGGTTCCTAAAACGATAAGGCATAAACCTATCAAAAAAAGGCCTCAGCAAATTGACTCATGTCATCTCTAGCAAACCAAAAGATGTGCAACTAACAAGTGGCCTCCATCAATCCATGGTTGTATCTCTTAAATGGTAGGTAGTGTAAGAAACCTTATGCGCCTTAATCAAACTAATTTTATGCAATTTCTCATGATAATCTGTCAAGAAATCATAAGCATCCTCACCCACAACACCACTGAACTTGGGTCGACCCAAGCGAGTGAATCTCTCAAATCTCTTCTAATCCTCAAAAGACATAACTATACTTAGGATAATAGGAGGCATAGTGAAGTTGGATTGTTGAGATCTAACCTAAGGGGGTAATATAGATGAAGGATGAACTCCTAATCTTAGAATACCATACTCGAATACGGGCACAGAAGGAAGAACAACTCACAAAGTCAATAGAGTACCATAAGCAGATGTCAATACCATTGGAGGACCCACATTCAAAACCTGAGGAACACCATAAACAAGCTCCGACACAGACGGAGATATAATACTCAAAGATAATACTCACCATCTGTGTATAAAATAGTAAAACTAAATTTAGAAAATAGGGTATGGAAAAACCCACATGATAAGGGACAAAATTAGAGAAATTTCCTACATATATCTTATCGCTTCTCAAAGATGGATATAGACATCTATGTACAAATGTGTGATACTCTACTCAATACCCTTTTCTTAAACTGATGAGACCAATGAACCTGTCTGCTCTAATATCAATTTGTTATGACCAAAAAACTAAGGGTCATGATGAAACTTGTCGTGACAAACTTGACAAGTAAGCCTATTACCCAAACTATTATAAAATATGGAAAACAACACCAAATCCTAAGGTAAGGCTTATAGAATAAAGACAAAGCATACATATACTATAATAGTGGAAAATACATAGCTATGATACCATAAATCTCCCTGAAATCGGGTGTCATAGTATAAGAACAAACTAAATATATCTCAAAATCAAAAGATATAACAGATAGTCCAAAAGGAACATAATCGATCTCTGAATATTAAAATAAGACATAAACTAAATAATATGAGGTAGTATATCATTTCTGGAAGCATAGACCGACCGTTAATTTAAAAAACTCCAAACACCACCCGAATCAGCTACCATGCAACGCACTCATATTTGGATCTATATCAAAACGGCACAGTAGGGGTGAGTATGGTCTACTTATACTTAGTAGGTGTCATAGGCCGACTAAGCAAAGTAGAAAATAAAGTAGGTAATACAAACTATAGGAATGTCATATGCAATCAAAAAATATCCCAAATTATAGATCACACCATCTCCACTAACAGTTCTAAAATATACACATATACCAAACACAAGTATAGAAAAGAGGCACAAATAGATAGTTATCAAATTAAGAATGAAAATACAACACAACAAATGAAATGCAATAAATATGATGATGATGATGATGTGATATGCGAGGTTGTTGCATAACCTTCGTATATACCTACCGAGTTATACTCCCAAGGTAGGACCCATGGGGGTTCGTCCACCGATATACAATTCAATATCTAATACCAATCCAATATTTATAACTCTTTTCTGTAACATACATCGCCAGAGTATTTTTAAAGATGCCATATTTTCTATTAGAAAAGCCAGTATTTTCATAGTGGTACCAATGATTCATGAGCTTAAATGATATGAGGATGTAACGCTCATAACTAGCTAGAATAAGAATTTCAAATCCAACTAATATACCAACCATGTAAGATAAAAATCTGCTTAATATGTCAACCATCCATGAATCAAATATAGTCCATATACCAATGGAGTACGATAACAATAATATGCCACTTAATACCACTTTAATACAAATTTAGACATTTACCACCAAGAAAGAAACATCAAATTATAAAAATACAAGGCAAAGAATATTTTATAAGACCCCACAAGGTCACACACAACAAATAATATCTCAAAACCACCATATAACAAAAACATAAGCCCCCACATGGGCACTAAATAGAAATAAAGCTATTTTCATGATTAGTTCATATGTCGATAACATGATTTTATATCGATATTAACTACCCAATCCAGACTAAAGAAACTTAAGCCATAACCTATATCGAATAAATAAAACTAGATTTGAAAGACTTCAACACAAAGAATTCCCCTCACGAAAAATCTCAGAATCAACAAATACACACAAATATTGAATTTATACATCAAAAAAGCCAACAATACACACATTGGCCATTTTTGAGTTTGGGTCAAAATAGGCCCCCAAAATGGGTTTTTGTAAAAAAAAAAAGGGTACAATTGAAATTTTTCTTTAAAACTATATTATACATGATTAAAGGAAGCCATGGAAGAAAAATCAAGTGTAAATGGGTTGAAATTGAGGTTTAAATCATAGAATTTCTAATTTAGACCTTTCAATGCAAAATCCGAAAATTCTACCTATGAAATTGAGTTTTAACCTGATTTAAATGACAAGAATCGAAGAAATTTAATTAAAATAGGGATTTGGAGCTTACCTAAGCTTGAAAATAGAAGAAATTGCCCAAAAACTCTAAAACTGAAACATGTGTCAAAATGGTGAAAATTTGAGAAAAAGAGTTGTATATATAACCTAGGTGCCGCTAATATGGGCCCTTGGCTGGTTTAGAGATCAGTGATACAGCACCAAGGTACCGCTATAGTGGTACCTGTGCACTGATGCCAGGTCACTTAACTAGACAAATGGCACTAAAGCGACACTTTCTAGGCAGGCAGGGTTGCTTAAGCGCCAAATGGCCACTGAAGCTCCCTTCTCTAAATTATCTAAAGGATCGCTTTAGTGGTCACATGAGTTGCAATGCATCAGTTGGAGACTTGGAAAATTTCTAGTATCCACACACAGAATCTCGAGAATGCAAATGAATAATGATAACCTACTAAATTTGATGCTCTAGATGTGATGGCGACATCGGATTTTTGAAAGAACATCATTTTCACAAGATTGACCCTCGAGACCCCATTTTACAATATTCCAAACCGAGGATCAAAATGAGATACCAAAGTAAAAAAATTATACCAACCATGTTACCGACCTAAAATTGATGTTTCAGATCTACTTTCTAAGACTATTTTGCCATCCAACACACAGAATAATAAATTTTGACTGAAGTCAACTATAAGGCCATTTTAGCCTCCAAAAATCACAAAATACACTAAAATGCATTGGGAATCATGCCAATCATCCCCACACCCTAGAAATATCATAAATAAACTATGGAGAGGGGTAAAATGGTCAAATTACACAAAAATTAATAATTCATAAAAATCTCCAAAAAACAAGTCATTACACATATGTTTTGGAATTCTTATTGTTATAGTCGAGGTTGTTGACTTGGTCATGGTTTTACTTGACTTGTTGTTTCTTGACTTATACTTGAAAAAAGTTGTAGAGTCACTTGAAAAGGCTAAGTGTCATAAACTTGAGGTATCGATCATAAGGTATGTTCATAGTTGTATTTGTTATAAGGTGATGATTATTGGTTTTTACTTATTATAAAGGTTAATTCAGGTGTAAGTAAATTAGATTGACTTAATAATGGTTGGCATTAAGTAAGAGTTATGATGGATGACATTTAATATGAAGTGTGATGTATGATTAGTGAGAGAAAGTGTGAAAGGTATAAGGGGAATATCAATGGTATATATTGACTATTAATAATAGATTAGATATAACAAAGTCAGTGGAACCAAAAATGGCATACTCTTAGACAACACAACTGTATGAAATGTGGATTGAGTTGTATATAAGTTTTCATGCTTCCTTTCTATGATTTCTATATTTTTTTACGTGACCTAATGTTGCATCCCACTGCACATAAAAGTGTACATAGTCATGCAAGTAATAAGGTGACCCTTTTGAGCCAAATTCGATCCCACATGGACTTATCGAATTCTAGCATTGATAATGTGATTACATAAGTGCTAGTTGTAACCAAAACACAGTTTGAGTTTTTGAAATTTGAAAAGCAAAAATAAAAAATAATGAGAATATGAAGTGTTCAAAACATTAATAATGAGGAATCCAGGGTTGAGGAAATTTGAACACTCCTACAAAGCTATATAATCTCGTTGTTAAGTTAACTATCTTGGTTGTTGATTCACGAGGTTGATAACATGATTATGGTCTTTTGAGCTTCTAATATCTATTTAAATTAGACTACAACTACATCGTTGAGTGGGTATATAAGAACTAATTCAAATTCATTGGTATTTTATCATGTATTTAAACCAAATGGGGCGAATTAGGTATATTCCTATACTAATCACGAATACTATCATTAATTCATCCAAAAGAAAAGAACTCACTCCATATGTTTCATGTTCTAATCTAATGTTCTTCCTTCCTGTCTCAGAATATAAATATAAGTTTATTCTAGAGGTCACAAGTCAATAAAATAGTAATTACACAAACATATGAATGACCAAATATGATAATTTACTTTAAACCAACTTAATTGAATGTTAATTATTCATGTTCGTAGCCTCAACCCTAGAAAAAGGATGTTTAGCCACTCATAGTCATACAAAGAATCATAATAATTGAATTAATAATTAAAAACTACAAGTAAACTAAAGTAAAGAAAAAATACCTTATTTTGAGCCTTCTTTGTGTGTTTTTCTCTCCCAAGTCATTATAGAATGATTACAGTCAAAGGTAAGTGTCCTATTTATAGTGTAGTATAAGTTTTGTCCAAAAATAACCAAGTCCATATAAATCTCTTATCGCATTTCCTAGATACCATGGAACGCTCTTATCGTATGGCCTAGATAGCGTGGCATGCTCTTACTCGGTAACCACTCTATTTCTTGCAATTCAGTTTGTGGCCATCTCTGTGCGATGCTCAAATTGCAGTAAGATACTATTTTGGTGATCGTAAATCTTCCAAATATTGTCTTTAATAATGATCCATGACTTTTATTGCATCACATCTCAATCGTGATGAGTTCTTCGCTTCAATCCTCACATTCTCTAGCTTGAAGAGCTTCATTTGTGCACTTCCCAATCCATTGTTCACACCAACTTGCTCCTTGTTTATTCACCCATTGTGGATAATGTATGGATTAATTTATTACCTAAGGAAGCTATAATATACTCAGGAAATAACTTTTCACAAGAGTTAGACCATGTAATATATAAAACTAATCAAAAACTACACAAGAACAAACATAACTTAGGTCGGTTAAACTAGTAATCTCGTCAAACCCTCCCTTTGCAATTTTAACTCATATATTGATTCATTTGAACTATAAACCACAAAAACATGAGGCTTAGCACATAATTACAGATCAAATATGCATTTTAAACTCCATTAAGCACATCAAGTTATCCTCAAAATTAAACTAAACAGACAAAAATAATGACTCTTAGGTATATAATTACGCCTAAGATTATCACCCCACACTTAAATCCTTGTTTGTACTTTAACAACTCTTAAAACAAAGTACAATCAAGAAATACTCTAATAATACTACGAAAACTAAGACACTCAAGCAAGAACTACAACGACTACATTAATTGTAAGTTCTACATTATGCATGTCATATTTCAATTGCAAAACTCATCCATACTCCTTTAAGACTTCCTAGCCTTAAGAATTGACTCGAACAAGTTGGAAAACTCATGCACATTACTCAAAAAAGAGATCATATAAGTCATTTATCCATTATTGAACATGGACCTCACCATAAGATAGTCACCCCTATTCACGTACAGATATGTAATTTAACACAAGAATGGATATAAGAATAAAAATTTTCTCACTCTCACATAGAATTCACATGTCAAATAAAATGAGCCATGAGCTTGCCCTTAGTGTAATACTCCACTAATATTAGAATATTAAAGCTCAAGATCAAGTAGGACTTTAAGGATTGCAATGTAGGCTAAGGGACAGATAGAAACTATTTTGGCCAGTAATAGTGACTATCTTCCCTAAGCGCAATAATATATCACACTTAATAATAAATTGGTCTCTAACCAGCAAATTTTTCACTATTTCTATCTTCCCACCTCTTTTTTGTTTTGCCCCATCTCTTTAAGCTAGTTTACATATCTTTAGTTGGGAGTACTTGTTATTGACACATGATTCATTAATCAATTTTTTCTTTCTTTCATTACACTACTCCTAACCACAACTCATGAACTTTTTCAACACACCAATAAATATTATTTTGGGGATTCACTTTCACCTTTTTCCTTCTTCGATTCTATACATCTTAACCTCTTAATTTTCAAATAAAGTGCTTAGGAGTTTTGATTAAATTATAGTCAATTGAAAGAAAGCGAATAAGCTACATATGGGGCTACCAAAGAATAGGCTAAAGGCTCTATGAGTCTAGCCAACGTTATGCAGAAAGGGTAGATAAAGTAGGTATAAAACATACCTAACAAAAAAAATTCGTAAATCATCTCCAAAACCCATCATTTTTTATTTTATTTTGCACACACACTAGGCAAGTTATTGTAAATCCCCGAAAATGGGTCCCGAAGCATAACACGGTGCGTGAGGCTACGAGTAGCCCCAAGCTAACCCTTTGAGCCATTTTCATTCAGTTCAACACGAATCAACGGGGTTTCCATAAATAACCCTCAAATATCAATAGAGTAATCATCATCCAAGAATAAAAGAATTTCAGAAAGATAACAAAATACGACTTATTAGTCAACTCCCAACATCTATACTAGTCTGACAAGCCTCTAAGAAAATCAATAAAACCAGCGACCCATTGAGACATGCTCCAACTGACTCATACTCAGTTATCAAATGTAAATAATTTTGTGAAACCAACATCAGACATCACGTCCTCGGAACATAAGAACTCACCACAACAGAGGATGTAGAACAGCGTGCTCGAAGAATCACTATTGAACCTGGAACTGAGCACCTGAACCTACATTCCGAGAAAATGTAGCCCACATCCGAAGATGTGGGTCAGTACTATGGAAAGGAACCGAGTATATGGGGGTGTATGCAGTTTTATAAACATCATCATCATAAATATTTATAAGAAATATGCAGGATGTATGAAAGACTCACATAGCCCGAAGAAAATCATCATAATCATGAGCGGATGAAATAAGTATAATAACACATGTGAGTTATCATATAATTTGTCAATCACTTTTAGTTCATCAAGAATATCAATTCTCATAATGTAAATATCAATTAAATCATTCGAAAGAGCAACTTTCACAATTCCACTTTCAAATCACTTCACCGTTCACCATTGACACAAGGAAAAACACACACACTGGGAGATCCTATAACCGACATAAACCATGTGAGCTACATGGAGTCCAATGAACAACCCACGTTGGGGAGAGTCGTCCTATCCTTGCCATCGGAGTAGGACTATCGATATTAAATCCATACAAACTAGTAATCACTATATAAATCAACCTCAGGTTCACTCCTACAAGGGCACGTAGTTCTAGGGAAGTAAGGTCGCTTTATAACTCCCACTCGGTGCTAAAGATTTCTCTCGGACTTAGCTCAGATCATTTCAAAGACAATCCAAAACAAAACAATTTCAGTAATATATAAATATACATCGGGAGTCATCATGTTTCCCATCTATCAAAATCAACCACGTTGTGGATTTCTTTCACACTCGAGTTCAAAACAACTCCATTAAGTCCAAAAGGTCAAATCATTCAAAATATCTCAAATATTCAACATCAACGTGCTTATAACACACACTTTCTCAAAAAAACACAATTTCCAATGGGGATTCACAACCCAAATATCAAAATCAGGATAAATATCGTTCAAGATTCATGCTTTATATCTCCACATATGTAAATTCATCTTTCAAAATCATAAACATCAAGATTTCATAATATTAATCATAAGATATGGGTTCATGCTTCAAATTCATAAAAATCAAATAAAAATCATGTGTTTCTAAATAAAATTACTTTTGGTCACAAGAATGAAAGAGAGTTCTTGTTGAAAAACCCCACATACCTTGAATGATGAACTTTAGATCGATACTCATTTTTGACATGTTAATCGTGCCTTTGAATGATGGTTCTTGGAGTTCTTGAACTAGAAACTTGAAATCTTGAATAAATTTGCAGAATTAATGGTGAACTTTGAAGGTTCTTGAACTAGGAACTTAGAATCTTGAATAAATTTGCAGAATTAATGGTGAACTTTGGAGGTTCTTGAAGTTGGATGTAGGAGCTTAGGGTTTTCTTTTTGAGAGAATTTGATGAAATATAACATCTAATGCTTCTAATAGGCTTTAATATAGGGTTTGGATGGATTTTGGGTGAGGGGGAATGACCAAAACGCCCCTAAAAATCAAATAATTCTCGAATCTGTCCTTTGAGAGACTATTTTGATAGTCTGAAATAGATCAACCATAACGTTTTACTCCGACATCCAAATTGGATGAAACCAATTTCATCAGAAAGAGTACTCTCATATATTTTCATTGATATATAGTATCACACCCATATCATTGTGTACGAGGAGTTATGATCATTTGAAGTTGACCCAAAAATTTGCTTTTGATAGACTGAAGTAGATCGACCATAAGTTTTTGCTCCAATAGAAAAATTGGATGAAACCAATTCCATTGGAAAGAGGACTCGCAGACCTTTCCGTTGATATATAGTAGATCACTTAGATTATTATTTACAAGGAGTTATGATCGTTTAAAGTTGGAGCAAAAATACGCTAGGCCTCAATACTTTTTCCTGCACGTTTAACTATTCATAGTTCGATCAGAATGTTAATAACTCGTCGCTCGGGTGTCCGTTTTGGATGATCCACATATCGTTGGAAAGCTTATTCGATACTCTACGCAATGGTGGGTTATAATCTAAGACATTCCGCATGAAAAAATTTATAATTCATTCTAGAAGATAGAACCCAACACGTTTACGCATAAAATTTCAACAAAAAATTTCTCGGGGTATTACATCATCCCCCCTTTGAAACATTCATCCTTGAATGACGCTAGACATGCCAACATTAGATAGGGAATAGAGAATACAGATGAAACCATTCGTTAGACTCATCACCACATCGTTTCTCACTCCGAATGCAACATAGAATGCATAAATTCAAGAAACTACAGCTGAATACATAATAAATGACAGCTGAACTGCTGCAACTTTTAACAAAAGTGCATAATTTAGGAAAGAAAGGTACCTTCGGCTTGATTGGAGTTCGCAAAAAATAGGTGCGGGTACTTGGATCGCATATCCACCTCAACTTCCTAAGTTGCACCCTCAATAGATTGGTTTCGCCACAACACCTTGACCAAGGGAACTTCTTTGTCCTTAGTCTTCGGACACTGAAATCAAGAATCTCAACAAGAATCTATCAAAAGAAAGATTTTCTTGAATTTTAGCACTCACAGCCGCTTCACCCACCTCGAACCGACCTATGGGTGATCTACACTTCCTCCCATATAAGGCTTCAAACGGAGCCATGTCAATACTAGAGTGGAAACTATTACTGTAAACAAACTCTATTAATGGTAAGTGATCATCCCAACTTCCCTTAAAGTCAAGTGCATAAGCTCTCAACATATCCTCTAAGGTCTGGATGATCCGCTCAGCCTGACCATCGGTCTGCGGATAAAAAACAGAACTCAAAAGTACTTGGGTACAAAGACCCTTCTGAAAAGCTTTCCAAAATTGTGAAGTGAACTGAGTACCCTTATCCGAAATGATAGACAAGGGAACTCCATGCAGTCTGACTAGCTCTCAGATATATAATCTTGCATAATCCTGAGCAGTATATGAAGTATGAACAGGCAAGAAATAAGCAAAATTAGTCAACCTATCAACCACAACCCAAATGGAATTATAATGGCATCGGGAAGGAGGTAAACCAATCATGAAGTCCATATTTATCTCTTCCCACTTCCAGATGAGAATACTAAACTCTTGCATCATACCACCAGGTCTTTGGTGTTCAACCTTAACCTGTTGGCATGTTACACACTTAGCTACAAATGCTGCAATATCTTTCTTCATGCCACTCCACCAATAGATTTCCCGCAAGTCTCAGTGCATCTTGGTGGTACCAGGATGAATAGAATATTGCACCCCGTGCGCTTCAGCCATAATCCTCTGTCTCAGATCATCAACATTCGAGACACACAATCTACCCTGCAATCTCAACACACCATCTCCCCCTTGGGAGAAAACCTCTACTCTTTGGTCCTTGACTGACTCCTTCAGTCTGACCAAACTAGCATCTAAGTATTTCTTTTCCTTCACTTCTAAAACCAAGGAGGATTCGAAACTACTCTGAACCCCTATACTACCTTCAGCAAAGTCAAACAACCTAACCCCCAATCTAGCCAAACGATGTACATCATGAGCCAACTCTTTCTTACCTTCTACCACATGCAAAACACTACCCATGGACACCCTACTTAGGGCATCCGCCACAACATTGGCCTTGCTCGGATGGTACAGTACACTTATATCATAGCCCTTTAACAATTCTAACCATCGTCTCTGCCTAAGATTCGATTCTCTCTGGGTAAACACATACTGCAGACTCTTATGATCAGTGAAAACATCAACATAGACACCATACAAATAGTGTCTCCATATTTTCAAAGCAAACACAACAGCAACCAACTTAAGGTCATGGGTGGGGTAATTTTTCTCATGGGGTTTCAACTGTCTAGAAGCATAAGCTATCACCTTAACCTTCTGCATTAATACGCAACCCAACCCAACTCCCGAAGCATCACAGTACACCACAAAACCATCAACACCATTAGGCAAAGTCAAAACAGGGGATGAAGTGAGTCGAGTGTTCAACTCCTGAAAACTCTTCTCACAAGATTCGGACAACAAGAACTTCACTTTCTTTTGGGTCAACCGTGTCATAGGAGACGCTATAGAGGAGAAACCCTCAATAAAACAATGATAATAGCCAGCTAAACCCAAGTAACTTCGAATATCAGTTGGAGAAATATGTCCAGGCCAATTTCTAATAGTTTTGATATTTTGGGGATCAACTCTAATACCCTCGGAAGAAATGATATGACCCAAAAAAGCAACTAACATTAGCCAAAACTTACACTTACTGAACTTGGCAAACAATTTGTGATCTCTAAGGGTTTGCAAGACAGTTCAGATATGATCAGAATGTTCATCCTTACTACGGGAGTACACCAGTATATCATCGATGAACACTATGACAAAAATATCCAGATATGGTCTGAACACTCGATTCATGAGATCCATGAAAGCTGCTGGGGTATTAGTTAACCCGAAAAACATAACAAGAAACTCAAAATGGCCATAAGGAGTTTGGAAAGCGGTTTTCGGTATGTCACACTCCCTAACTTTGAGTTGATGATAGCCAGAATAAAGGTCTATCTTTGAGAAATAACTTGCACCTTGCAATTGGTCAAATGAATCATCTATTCTTGGAAAGGAGTACTTATTTTCTATGGTGACTTTATTCAGTTGGCGGTAAACAATGCACATACGTAAAGAGCCATCTTTCTTTCTCACAAACAACACAGGAGCACCCCAAGGAGAAACAATAGGCCTTATGAAACCCTTATCTAGTAGATCTTTGAGTTGCTCTTTCAACTCCTTAAGTTCTGTAGGGGCCATACGGTAAGAAAGTATAGAAATGGGCTGAGTATCGGGAAGAAGATCAATCCCAAACTCTATCTCTCTATCAGGAGGTATCCCTGGAAGATCATCCGAAAAGACATCAAAAAACACGTTTTTATTCAATGGGTCAGCGGGTTGAGGTTGTTGACCATCATTATTTGTTCTCGCTCGACGTGGAGGCATATTTCTAAAAGAGGAGAGCACGAATCAATAGCAGAGAGAGATATTTTAAGCACGATAGACTTCAGAAAAAAAGAATCACACTTTTTTCTAAAACGTCTTGCAGCCTCTTGCTCATAGATGTGGCGCGCTACACATCGATGATCAAGACTCTACTTAACGTGGCTTGTCAGACTCCCTAGGACACCTTAAAGTCTTAGGCTCTGATACCAAGTTTGTAACGCCCCAAAAATGGGTCTCAGAGCATCCCACGGTGTGCGAGGCTACGAGTCGCCCCAACCTAACCCTTTGATCCATTTTCATTCAGTTCAACACGAATTAATGAGGTTTTCATAAATAACCCTCAAATATCAACAGAGTAATCATCATCCAAGAATAAAAGAATTTCAGAAAGATAACAAAATATGACTTATTAGTCAACTCCCAACATCTATACTAGTATGACAAGCTCTAAGAAAATCAATAAAACCAGCGAGCCATTGAGACATGCCCCAACTAACTCATACTCAGTTATCAAATGTAAACAATTTTGTGAAACCAACATCAGACATCACATCCTTGGAACATGAGGACTCACCACGACAGAGGATGTAGAATAGCGTGCCCAAATAATCATTGTCGAACCTGGAACTGAGCACCTAAACCTACATTCCGAGAAAATATAGCCCACATCCGAAGATGTGGGTCAGTAACATGGAAAGGAACCGAGTATATAGGGGTGTATACAGTTTTATAAACATCATCATCATAAATATAAGAAATATGCAGGATGTATGAAAGACTAACATAACCCGAAGAAAATCATCAGAATAATGAGAGGATAAAATAAGTACAATAACACATGTGAGTCATCATATAATTTGTCAATCATTTTAATTCATCAAGAATATCAATTCTCATAATGTAAATATCATTTAAATCTTTTGAAAGAGTAACTTTCACAATTCCACTTTCAAATCACTGTTCACTATAGACATAAGGAAACGCACACACACTGGGAGATCATATAATCGACATAAATCATATGAGCTACATGGAGTCCAACGTACAACCCACGTTGGGGAGAGCCGTCCTATCCTTGCAATCGGAGTAGGACTATCGATATCAAATCCACACAAACTAGTGATCACTATATAAATTAGCCTCAGGCTCACTCTTACGGGGGTACGTAGTTATAGGGAAGTAAGGTCGCTTTATACCTCCCACTCAGTGCTAAAGATTTCTCCCGGACTTAGCTCAGATTATTTCAAAGATAATCCACAACAAAACAATTTCAATAATATATAAATACACATTAGGAGCCATCATGCTTCCCATCTATCAAAATCAACCACGTTGTGGATTTCTTTCACACTCGAGTTCAAAACAACTCTATTAAGACCAAAAGGTCAAATCATTCAAAATATCTCAAATATTCAACATCAACGTGCTTATAACACACACTTTCTCAAAAAAACACAATTTCCAATGGGGATTCACAACCCAAATATCAAAATAAGGATAAATATCATTCAAGATTCATGCTTTATATCTCCACATATGTAAATTCATCTTTCAAAATCATAAACATCAAGATTTCATAATATTAATCATAAGATATGGGTTCATGCTTCAAATTCATAAAAATCAAATAAAAATCATGTGTTTCTAAATAAAATTACTTTTGGTCACAAGAACGAAAGAGAGTTCTTGTTGAAAAACCCCACATACCTTGAATGATGAACTTTAGATCGATACTCGTTTTTGACATGTTAATCGTGCCTTTGAATGATGGTTCTTGGAGTTCTTGAACTAGGAACTTGGAATCTTGAATAAATTTGCAGAATTAATGGTGAACTTTGAAGGTTCTTGAACTAGGAACTTAGAATCTTGAATAAATTTGCAGAATTAATGGTGAACTTTGGAGGTTCTTGAAGTTGGATGTAGGAGCTTAGGGTTTTCTTTTTGAGAGAATTTGATGAAATATAACATATAATGCTTCTAATAGGCTTTAATATAGGGTTTGGATGGATTTTGGGTGAGGGGGAATGACCAAAACGCCCCTAAAAAACAAATAATTCTCGAATCTGTCCTTTGGGGGACTATTTTGATAGTCTGAAGTAGATCAAACATAACGTTTTAATCCGATATCCAAATTGGATGAAACCAATTTCATCAGAAAGAGTACTCTCATATCTTTCCGTTGATATATAGTATCTCACCTAGATCATTGTGTACGAGGATTTATGATCGTTTGAAGTTGACCCAAAAATTCACTTTTGATAGGCTGAAGTAGATCGACCATAACTTTTTGCTTCGATAGGAAAATTGGATGAAACCAATTTCATTGGAAAGAGGACTCGCAGAGCTTTCCGTTGATATATAATAGGTCACTCAGATCATTATGTACAAGGAGTTATGATCGTTTAAAGTTGAAGAAAAAAAACATCAGGCCTCACTATTTTTTCCTGCACGTTTTACTGTTCACTACTATTCATGGTTCGATCGGAATGTTAATAACTCGTCGCTCGGGTGTCCGTTCTGGATGATCCACATATCGTTGGAAACACTATTCGATAATATATGCAATGGTGGGTCATAATCTAAGACTTTCCGCACGGAAAAATTTATAATTCATTCTAGAAGATAGAACCCAACACGTTTATGCATAAAATTTCAACGAAAAATTTCCCGGGGTATTACAGTTATAGACATCAATATGCATATATAATATAACAAGAACCTTACTCACACATGGCACATACTCAAATTAATATGGATCTCTATAGAATCTCAACCAAGTAATAGCAAGAATTAAAAGTTAAGCCAACATCGCACAAAAATAATATAAATAAGCATAGTCGACTCAAAAATAGGTATTCACTCATTGCACATCATTTCATATACAAAACTAACTTGTATAATGTAATCATTTATAGAATCTAGCAAGAGAATCTCTACTTATTCCTAATTAAAAAAAATTACCCCTAAAATAAAAACGGATACTAGGTTCAAAGGGCTTCCCCTCAGAAAAGATCAAAAAAGAAAAACCAAGGGGTGGGTAAAGTGTGCTTCTACTTAAATAGAACAAACACCAAAACTAAAAATAAAGAAATATAAAATCTTTTTGTAATTTTTAAAAAATTAGTCAATATCTAGAAACTAAACAAAATATGAAAACCCTATAGCAACACTTTACCCTAAATAATCGGAATATTACCCACCCCATACTTAAAATCATACTTTATCCCCAAAGTATAAATTAAAAGTATGTATAGATATGCTCCCTAAGGCCTCTAGGACTAGCTAGTAGCATCATATCTATCAAGGAGGCCTTAAGGACCCCATTCTTAGTTTCTGTCATGCTCCTTAGCTCAGATCTTGAGTACTCAGACTTCCCTTAAACCTGTCAACACCAAACAAAAACAAAACCAAAGGTGATATTAAAGAAATAAAGAGATAAAAAACTGTCTACCTTGGCTTGTGTTGCCTCCCAGGAAGCGCCTAATTTATTGTCGTTGTATGACTCACATAATAACTCTTAACCACTGCCTTTCATCCTTTTTCTTCTACTTGGAGCCCATCTTCTTATTCTTTCATGAACTTTTGAGTGCTCATTCTTAGCATATGAAACTCTTTCCACACTTACCTTTTCAAGATCTTCTTCAAGTTTCTCAATTTTAGGCTTAATTGTTAAATTAGGCAACTCTGTGAGAGAGATCGAAGAGGTACTAGAGGTTTGCACTCCTCTACCCTACACTTATCTACTTCTATAGCTATGATCATGCATAAATATTTATAGTGTGAGGGTGTATGGAGTGATTTATACACTCTAAAGACTACATCTTCATTATTCAATATCATTTTAAGAGTGCCCTCTCTCACATCTATCAATGTTTCTTCAGTAGCTAAGAATGGACATCTCAATATGATTGGCACTCAGTCATCTGCATCTTAATCAATAATAATAAAGTCAGCAGGAATAATGGACTTACCAACTTGATGAGAACATCCTCTGTGGTTCCTTTAGGGACCACTCTTGTTTCGTCTGCCATTTGGAGCACAACTAAACAAGACCTTAGTTTTCCAAAACAAAGAGTATTAGACACTAAAAGGGGCGTCAAGTTGATACTTGTACCCTAATCACTCAAATCATGGACCGTATCACTTTTACCAATTTGTATGGGAAAGTTGAAACTCCAAGGGTCCTTGAGGTTTTTAAGCATCTTGATATGCCACAGAACTGCACTCCTCAGTAAGTGTTACCATCTCAATGTCACCAAGATTTGTCTTATTTGTCACCACATCATTTATGAAAGGAGGTGAAGCAACCTAGTATGACGAATATGAGCCAAATAAGATAAACATCCTTTCTCAACCAATCTACAAGCCTGAAAATAAGATATAATATTCTTAGGACCTGAATGAAGCGCACCCTTCTAAGCTATCCTTGGCACACCCAGCAAGGCTAAATTTATGGTCTTAGCAAAACAATCTAAGACGGCATGATAAGGATCCAACCAGTCCATACCCCAAAAAAAAATGAAATCAACCATATCTAGCATAAGCAAGTCTACCCAAGTCTCACGATCAAAAAATTCACAACACATGATCGGTACACCTGATCCACCACTAAAAAATCTCCTATAAAGGTAGATGTATGAATAGGCATGGCAAGAGGCTCACTAACAAAATCAAAACCCAAAGTAAAATATGCAAACACATAGGAGAAAGTTGATCTTGGATCAAATAACACAAATGTAGATCTGAAACAAACGGGGATGATACTTGTAATCACAACATCTAAAGCCTCTGCCTCAGGTCTAGCTGATATACCATAGCAATGTCCATAACCATCAACTGACTGAATAGCCCCACGACCACCACTATGGGATCTTCTAACTCTACTTCTCGCACCTTTGGTAAAACCCATACCTCTCACGGCTGAATTAAAAGTAGCTCAAAACATACGGTGAGGATAGTTATTGTCCACATGGTCAAACTCATCACACACAAAGAAACCTCTAAAATTATCCTGACAATGAACCTTCTTGGTGCCTCTCTTAGATGCTTAAAAGGTAGGTCCATACATCCTTTCCAGACTCCTAACTCTAAAAAGATGCCCTAAATACTACCATACATGTCATAGCTCGCTGAATACCAGGAGGCATAGAAATCCCAGCTAGAAGAGACCCCACCTAAAGAGGAAACATAGATAAATATTACACTCCTGATCCTAGAAGAGCATATTCAAATATTGGAGTGAAAAGAGATATAGTATTCGAAGTCTGAGGAGTACCCAAAATAGAAGTAGGTGCAACTGGAGGACCCATACTCATGAATGGAGAAACACCACAACCAAACTCTAGCAGGGGAAAAGGTACAACACTCGGAGCTTAGGGAATACTAAATAAACTCAAAGGAACACCCTCCAAATGGGTTAATAGACGAATAGGCAATCCCTCTAAGAATAAGATAGAAAAACCCTGAAGAATTGTAGTGGAACTTATATCTCCAACATGCTCAACATTAGGAAGAGGGGAAGTTTCCCTAGCACTCTTCCTAGATGGAGCTGATCCATAGGCTCATTCACCCCCTCGAGTCCATCCATGACTCAAGGCTTTCCCTCTAGGTTAAAGCTCTGCATCTCTAATCATATTGGTCCTCGTCAATACCATTTGCATAAAAAGAGTGGAACATAACTCAAGACACAACGTATAGAAAAAGTTTGCTTGATTAAGAATAAAATGAGGGAAGTTTCCTAAAGATAACCCATAGCCTCTCGAAGATAGATATGGATATCTATGTACTGATCTATGAGTCTTTATTAGATGTCCCATTCTTACACAATTAAGACAAATAAAACTTGGATACTCTGGTACTAATTTTTCATGACCCAAAATCAAGGGTCATGATGGCACTCGTCGCAGTAAACCTTAACGAGTAAGCCTATCACCCAAACTGATACACAAAGGGGAAAAGGTAGAAACACCCTTAAGGTAAGACTTCTAGAATGAAGTAAAATCATATAAGTATACAAAATGCGGAAAGAATATAATAAAAAATGTAACCATAACTCCTAAAACCTTGTGTCAACAGTATAAGAATGTATCTAGTACAACTTAAAATCTAAAGAGGTACATAAGAAATCCAATAGATACAATTTTGTCTCTAAAAACTAGTAAATACATAGTCTAATGATAGAGAAGATAGCAGAAGACATTCAAACTCTTGAAAATTATCCACTACCTTGAAATCTCCAATAATTTCCCGAATCAAGCACTATGGGATGCACCCAAACTTGAATTTGTATCAAAAGAGTACAGTAGGAGTGAGTAAGATACATTTGTAGTCAGTAGGTATCATAGGCCAACCGAGCAAAGCAGAAAATAAGACATACAAAATACACACTAAGGGCATATCACCTACAGTAAAAAAATATCCCACAAAGGTAGCCCACACCGTTTACACTAACAGCTCTAATATATCACATATATAGCAACAAACACAGAAAGGACCACAAGTGTACAATATACCACATGCAAGTAGGATAAGGAAGGATAATATCCATACAAGATCATTGAGTACAAGTATAAGAAGATAGAATAATTATATAGGTAGTAAATTAAGCAGGAGAACAATCACATCACAACCATAATAAAGTAAATCACAATAAGGATGATGATGATGATGATGATGATGATGATGGTGATGCACAAGGTTGTTACACAACCTTTATATACATCCACAAAGGTAAACCTCTCGATGTGGGACCTATATAGGGTTCGTCAACCCATATACTACCCCGTTTAACCTAAAAAGACTAGCCTCCCAAAGTAGGATCCATGGAGGGTTCATCAACCCGTATGTAACCATTATCCATGACTCTTGAATGGATAACCTTTGTATAAGGTCTATTTGATCTAATAGCTGATTCAAATTTCCATGACTCCTCTCTGAAACCTCCCTCATAGAAGGCCTATAAAATCTGATGTCCCTAGTGTTTCCATAGTTTCCAGTATTTCCCAGAATTTTTTATGTTTCCAGAGCACATACATATCATAAGACATAATTCAAGTACACATTCAACAACAACAAGTTTATGGAAAGCATACAACAAAAAAGTAAGATTATGTGTATAATACCAGGAGAATGATGATGCAAGGTTCACAACCAACCAAAATGTATATTTCCACAGCCAACCAATATACCAATTAAGTGAACTAATTATCCATTCATTATTTCCAACCATTAATAAATTCCCACATGATTCATATGCCAATAAAGTATAAATAATACACAATACACCAACGGTACCACAATAGGCATTCCAAAAACACAAAACAATTATTCATATGTATTTCAGGCTATCAACATCACATATGACCCCACATGGTCACACATATCAAATAATATCTCAAAACTAATAGTCAAATCACATATAAGCCCCCACAAGGGCACAACACTTTAAGATAACCAATTTCATGATTAGTTTTCATCCCCTTAATATGTATTTTGTGTACAAATTAACTACCCAGCACAGTCTAAAAGAGTTAAGCCATAACCTGTATCAAGGCCAAAAATTGGTTTGCAACACTTAAACAATGACCTTACTTTTGACAAATGATCCTACAATTAACTAAATTTAAGAAATATAAAATCTATGTGTCAAAACAAAGTCAAGAATACTCATATTGTCTATTTTTGGTTCGGGACAAAAACGGACCCCCAAAATGGGTTTTAAAAAAAAAGGTCAAATCATAAATATATTTCAAAATGTGTTACCCACGCCTTTAGGAACCTACAACTAAAAACCTAATCAAATTTATTTAAAACCAAGGTACAAATTGAAGAAAACCTATTTTTAAACTTTATCGAGCAAAAACTTTGAAATCCATTTGAAAACCAAGAAATGAAGTTGTTTAAAAGGTGAAATCAAGGAAAAACAAGTAGTTTAATAACATTATTTAAGTGAAAAGGAGTGAAAGTAGGGTTTAAAATCGATCCCTAAGATTTTGAAATTTTGAAAAATTAATCAAGAAATTTAAATTAAGAAAAGGGTAAATTATTTCCTTAAATTCGTAAGAGACTCAAGAAATTGATGTTAATCTAGATTCATAAGCACCCACAAGCTTTACTTTTATGCTCTCACACTATTTTAGGGTTTAACTCTCAATAGGCAAGATGGAAAATGGCCTAATTCGCGACCTAAGTGGTCTTTTTATACCCCTTCCAGGTCATCAAGTATCGCAATCGCACACCCAGGTGTGCAATCGTACACCCTGGCCTCAGAAAAGGGTATGGCGACTACCACAACCTTAGTGTAATCTCACTACCTCTTCTGCACAAGATGAGATTTCCATCCAAGGAAGTGCGATCGCAGAGGCACTAGACAACAGATAAAACTTGTGAAACTTTCCAACTTTCCCCCAAGGCCACAGGATTTATTTGGAATCCGATATATGAAAATGAACTATATAACTATACTAAATTCGGTGCACCAGACTTAATGGAGATATCATATTTTTGAAAAGGCATAGTTTTCACACAGTTGACCCCTAAAACACAAATTTACAATTTTCCAAACCGAGGGACTATATGAGATTTAAAATTCATAAAACTAATCCAAAAATATTAGCACCCTAAAATTGATATTTCAAATCTGGTGACACATTCTGTTCAGCTCTTGTCGCAAAGATCAAAAGATAACCATAGATGTCCATAATAAGGCTCTTGAAGACTCCAAAAATCATAATATCGCACAAATAGTGCCAAAATGTATTGGTTACTATACCAATCATCCCACACCCTAGAAATACTACAATACAACTATGGAAATGGGTAAAATAGTTAAATCACATAAAAACACACACATTTTACATATATTAATAAAATTTAGGTCGTTATAATGGCCTGTGGGCAGACCCTTATAGTGAGCCCTTGGGGTCATACCATGTATCAGACTATGGTTATTGTTTTACATATAAAATCATAGAAATGAGTATTTGAGCAACATATGCTTTATTCTTTCCATAGATTTCCTTCGATAGTCTATCTTGTGATTATTTGTATTACATATAGGTTGAATACATCACCTAGGCAAATTATAGGTTATATATTATAATGAATGCTTTCATGGGAATTATATGATGAACTAATAAGGTTGGTACATAGGTTACAGTTTCATATCGTATATTTTTTACTTGATTTATCATACTTATTTCACTTTTGTCTTTGATTTATATAAGCTTTCATACTTGTCCAAATGTTATTGTGTCTGCTTTCATACCAGTACATGTTGTTTGTGATGTCTTGGAGGAACCATGTCTTATGGATGTAGGCTCAGATCCTTAGGATAGCAGACATCCATGTTAGGCCCTATTGTTATTTTCATATTGATATATTGGTGAGCCCTATCTCTCGCTGGAGATAGTTTATGACTTGTATTTTTTATTATATGTATAGGTATCTTGTTAATATGTCAGGCCTTATGCTAATTATTCATTCATAGTACAGCATGTTAAACTGACTAGATACTTCATGGATATTATGCAATATTATATAGTACAGTTTTTGTTCATATAACTCCCTCGTGTGTGTGTATATGACTGATATTGGATATCCTTCTCGTATATGGTTCTTTTCCATAATTATCAATTTAGGGGATAAAAAACTTGGTATTAGAGCCTAGGTTACTTGTCTAGGGGAGTCAATGAAGTTATGTGTAACACCCCGAATCTGGTACCCAGAATGCTACACGGTGCCAATAACTTCAAAGGACCAAAAGATAACCCATGATTGATATCTATAAACTGAGCACTAAATAATAGTAATAATATCGTAAATGCGGAAACATGAACTGAAAGGCCATAAGGTCCAATACTAGTACATAACTGAAAAATATGGTATAACAATACCAAAACAGCTGAGATAATTATCTGAACATACTGTAGTCTGAAAGCTTCTAAACTTTCTGAATAAGGAGTTAATGGGACATGTCCCCAACTAAATCCAACTACTGAAATAAACTGAAAACTGAAATAGTAATATAATCATCATGTCCTCGAAGGATGAGGACTCACTGCTAACTCTGATCATTAAACTGGGATGTTAGAGGTTCTCTGGAGCTCGTGCTTCTAAACCTATGGTATAAGACATTATAGCAAAAATACGTCAGTACTTTGAATGTACTGGTATGCAAGTAAGGTAGGCTGAATGCAATAAGTTCATATGCATGAAAATACTAACTGACTGACTAACATTAACGTGAGAATACATACATGCATTTGTAACTGTAACTGAGATCATGATAGGACTGGATACTGAATTCTAACTACTGAGTCTACTGACATTGACATCTGAGTCACTGATAAGTGAGAAAACTGATATTGTATTACTAAATACTGAGGGACTAATACTACATTACTAATACATGGATAACTGTGTCTGACAGTTTTAATTATGAAAAACTGCTCTGGTTGACTGTATCTGACAGTCCTAAAGTTGAATGTTAATAACATAAGTTTTGATAACTGATATAACTGATAACATGGGTGACTGTATCTGACAGTCCTAAATCTGATGGAACTAGCTGAGTTTCATACTGTATCTGAGTAACTGAATCTGAGATCAATCCTATCTAGAGGGTGATTTCAAAATCTAATGATACTGTTACTGATTAACCATAGTTGAGATCAGTCCTATCTAGTGGGTGATCCCAGAGTCTATTTATAATGATAAGGAGTGACTGTATCTGACAGTCCTAAATTTATACTACTGAGCTGAATTGATTGTATCTGACAGTCCTGATTCTGTAACTAAAACGGTGGGATGTATTCATCTAACCGACATACCCCCTACTAAGATAACTGGGGTCCAACCTATAACCTTAGCTGGAAGGGTGTCTCTACCGTGCCACTGGTAAAGACAACTATTATGGAGTTAGTCCTAATCTAGTGGGTGACCCCTGCGATCAGTCCTATACATTTAAATATGCTAACGGGTGATCCCTGAGTATGTCTGTCCAATATGACGAGTGACATCTCGTACCTACGCTGGCTACGTAGTTCTGGAACTTAGCGTTTTCTTCTAGGGATCTCAGTTCAATCTAGCGAGTGAGACCCCATCCCAAGGCTCGCTCGATGCTGAATCCTACTCCCATCTGAAAGACACTGAACTGATTAACTAAAGTGAGCTGATTAACTAAACTGAGCTAATTCTAATGGTATTGTTTAGCGAAGCTAAACTGAATTTACTGAGTTTCATTGACTGAGTTTCATTGACTGACGGAATGTACTGAGTTCTGAGGACTGACTGAGAATACTGAAGTTATTGAGATTACTGAGCTACTGAAATTACTGAGATTTTTGAGATTTCCTGAGTCACATGATTGACTGAGTTTTCTGGATCATATCTTGACTGAGGATATCATGAAAATATAACATGGCTCTAGGCACACACCTAAATGTTCGGGTAAAAGTACCCCCAGGACTCGATGAGAAGAAACTGACATAGCGTGGCTTACTTGAACACATAACCAATGACACAATTCATAATTCATATATTGAAGCACTTCATCAAACATGTGATATGCATAAGCTTGTACATACATGGAGATTTCATGATATCATACTAGTTGGGCATTGTTCCTTAATCTAGGCATTTAATCATACACATGGTAGGCATAGCACATGTAGACAACATTATACAACAATTAATCATCATGATTTATCTCTAATTTCATCATCCTAGGGTTTATTTATAGGTTCACATGAATATACATCTATACAAATCAATTCCATATAAAATTGGTCACCCAACATGGATTTAAATTAAATTGATCATTCTCAACATAAACAAAACAAACCAAACTTGAAATTTATAAAGAAATCCATAAACTTAAACTTAGAAAAGATATTCTCGGGCTTCATGGACGAAAGGAGTCCATGAATGAACACTACACATACCTTAGTTCATGATTTCGTGAAGATTGACGGTGAAACCTTCTTGAATTTGAATCCCCAATAGAAATCATAGCTTGTTCTTGAGAGAAACTTGAGAGAAACTAGTATATTTTGGGTAAAGAATGACTAAATCATGTGTTATTGGGTACATATAGGGGTGGGAAATTGACCCTTTTAACCTTCGACATGTCTTTAAATTCTGAGAAAATTTCTCAATTTTTAACCTTCACGCAATGCACCACTATTGCGCCATCACTGGAAAGTGACAAATTGAAAATTTCATAGTGGCGCAATGCGGAGCTATCGTGTTGCCACCTTGTCTATGACCTAGAAGTTTTACGTGATACCCCACTATCGTGGAGCAACACTGGAAATTGACAATTTCAATTTGAGTTGTCTCCGCGATGCGTTGAAGGCTCAGGTGATACACTGTCTCACTAAAAAGGCTCTAAAGTGAAAATCTTAAAAATACCATGTGTAGAAAAGCGGATTCATCTTCCAAAGAAAGCTTCTAACATTCTTGGGAAACTTTTGAATCTTGGAAAAGTACGGGGTATTACAATATATCCCCCTTGAGAACATTCATCCTCGAATGAGACTAAGTGAGAGGAAAAGAATAAAAACTGACATACATACTAAACATGAATGGCTGGAATATGATTTCATGACTGACATAACTGATGGCTGAATATAACATACTGATCATGCATATTTGATGCATGACTAATAAGCTGAATTCATGCATATCTGATGCATGAATGATAATTGACTTATGAGTACATGACTGGATATTCTGATGAACTAAATTTCTCACAGTGAGAATGCATGTCTAATGCATAATTACATGCCTGAACTGATATATGAATGCATGGCTAAATATGCAAGGGTACTTAGTACGAAGTTTGTGATGAACACTGAACATGAAACTGAGTAAGACTAAGGAGAACTATTATCTTAACCGAAAATTCTAATGAATTCGAGACCGTCTTAATAAACATGCATGAGCGGAAATACAAGAACCTAACTGAGTCTGGTCTGATACGTGACATACGAACTGAACATCGTGAACGGAATTGAGACTCTGAATACTTAGCCCAAAGCTAAGGTTGGGACTTTGAGGGTCAACTTATGAATACCCTCTACCTTAAACCGGATTCTTTATTCGAAGAGAAACTTTATTTAAGGCATGAGAACGTTGTGGAAATAATAGGGCTATATCCCTCTAAGAATGCTCACCCTACTGAGATACTGGGGTGATGCACAGGGCATCCACGGACTGACTCATGACTGAATAACTCATTCTGAAAATCTTAAGCTAAAATGAGAGCTAGAGGCCTAACAGCGCATATCATGAGTATGAAGGACCTATAACGTACCCGAATCTATACCAGGGGAATTTTCTAGATCATGGCGAGTCTGAAGAGCATAAAACCTGTTCTGACGCTGACCACTAGTGGTACTGGAAGTGACGCCCTGCTGGCACAAATCTTTTCCCTTCTGAGCCCTTATTCTACATTCCTGCAGCCTACGGCCTGGCTTACCACATTCATAACATACCTTGCTGCCTGCTCTACATACACCTAGGTGATTCCTACCACACTCTTCGCAAAGCTGGATACGTAAAACTCATGTTCTCACTACCCTAGGCCTCAGATCCTGGCGACCCATCACAACCATCATTCACAAACTTGGGTACTGGTGTACTAGCTGAAGATGGAGTTGGGACTAAAAGATTATGACTGTATTGAGAACGGCTACCACCCTCTGACTTAGGCTAAGCAAAGCTAAAACTACCTATCCTCACCCTCTTATTTTGCTTTTCCATTATCTTAATCTTTTGCTCTTCTATCTGCTGATCATGGGTCATAAGTTTGGCTAAAGTCATGTCACTATTCAGCATGGTGGATCTACACTCATTAACCATGCTATAATTTACCCCTGACACAAACTTACTCATCTTAGCCCTACTGTCTGCAACCACATGAGGGGCATATCTGGCTGATTGAGTAAACTTAAGAGAATACTCTTTTACTGTCATATTACCCTGCCTGAGATTGATGAAATCTAGCACCTTGGCTTCTCTAAGCTCTAGGTGGAAGAATCTATCAAGGAATGTGGAAGTAAACTTTTCCCACTCAACTGACCCTGCATCGACTGCCCTCTCTGAAACTGCTTGAACCAAGTGTGAGCAACATTCTGTAACTGGTATGCATCTCGCTCAGCACTCTCAATAGTAGTCAAACTATGATGTCGATCACCTTCTGAAACTAATCTAGAAATTCCTGAGGGTCCTCATCTGACTTAGACCCAAGAAAGGAAGGAGGGTTTATTCGGGCAAAGTCCCAAATCTTGGCTACAGCTGAAATGGCCACTGAGATGGCTGAAAAGACAGCTGGTCATTCATTATGAGTAGCAATTGACTGAGCAAGAGTAGTGAATGCGACCCTGAACTCCACATGAGAAATATGTTTTCCCAAAGGTTCTTCGGGCTGAGGGGCTACCTGATTTTTGTTTCTTCTTTTAGAAGGCATGTTCTGTAGATGAAAAGGAGAAATAGATTAGATTGAGAGATTGACTTTAGATTATGATCACTGGCACGACATGAATACTAAAAGAAGGGAACTGTTCCTAAAACACCTCATAGCCTCCTGCACATAAGTGTGGTGCACAATACACGCATGTACAAGACTCTACTAGATGCAACTTTTCAGACTTCCTAGGACACTGTTGAACCTTAGACTTTGATACCAAGTTTGTAACGCCCCAAATCTGGCATCTGGAATACAACATGGTTCCCATGACCCCGAAGGACCACAAGCTAACCCATGACTGTTATCTGTTAACTGAGCACTGAATAATAGTAATAATATTGTAAATGCAGAAACAAGAACTGAAAGTTCAAAAGGTTCAATACTAGTACATAACTAAAAAATATGGTATAACAATACCAAAACAACTGAGATAATTATCTAAACATACTGTAGTCTGAAAGCCTCTAAACTGTCTGAATAAAGAGTTGATGGAATATGTTCCCAACTAACTCCAACTACTAAAATAAACTGAAAACTAAAATAGTAATGTGATCATCATATCCTCGAAGGATGAGGACTCACTACTAATTCGGATCGGTGAAGTGGGATGCTACTGGTTCTCTGAAGCTCGTGCTTCTAAACCTATGGTATAAGACACCATAGCACAATTACGTCAATACTTTGAATGTACTGGTATGTAAGTGAGGTAGGATAAATGCAATAAGTTCATATGCATGAACAATACTAACTGACTAGCTAACATTAACGTGAGAATACATGCATGCATTTGTAACTATAACTGAGATCATGATAGGACTGGATACTGAGTTCTGAATACTGAGTCTACTGACATTGACATCTGAATCACTGATGAATAAGGAACTGATACTGTATTACTGAATACTGAGGGACTGATACTATGTTACTGATACATGGATAACTGTGTCTGACTATTCTGATTATGAAGAACTGGTTTGGTGGACTGTATCAGATAGTCCTGAAGTTGAATGCTAATAACATTAGTTCTAATAACTGATATAACTGATAACATCGGTGACTGTATCTGACAGTCATGAATCTAATGGAACTAGTTGAGTTCTATACTGTATTTGAGTAACTGAATCTGAGATTAGTCTTATCTAGAGCGTGATCATTAAATCTGATGATACCATTACTGATTGACTATAGTTGGGATCATTCCTGTTTAGTAGGTGATCTCGGAGCCTATTTATAATAATAAGGAGTGGCTGTATCTGACAGTCCTAAATTTATACTACTGAGCTGAATTGACTGTATCTGACAGTCCTAATTTTATAACTGAAACTGTGGGATGTATTCATCTAACCTACATGCCCAATACTAAGCTAACTAGGGTCCAACCTATAACCCCAGCTGGAAGGGTGTCAGTACTGCGCCACTGGTAAAGACAATTGTTATGGAGTCAGTCGGAATCTAGCAAGTGACCCCTGGGATTAGTCCTATACATTGAAATATACTAACAGGTGATCCCTGAGTATGTCAATCCTATCTGATGAGTGACATGTCATTTCTACGTTGGCTACATAGTTTTGGAACTTAGGGATTTCTTCTAGGGATCTCAGTCCTATCTAGCAGGTGAGTCCCTATCCCTAGGCTCGCTCGGTACTGAATCCTACTCCCATCTGAAACACACTGAACGGATTAACTGAACTGAGCTAATTAACTGAACTGAGATAATTCTAATGGTATTATTTAGCGGAGCTAAAATAAATTTACTGAGTTCCATTGACTGACGGAATATACTGAGTTCTGAGGACTGACTGAGAATACTAAAGTTACTGAGATTATTGAGCTGCTGAAATTAATAAGATGATATTTCCTGAGTCACATAACTTATTGAGTTCTATGGATCATAGCTTGACTGAGGAGATCGTGAAAACATGACTTGGCTCTAGGCACACAGCTAAATGTTCGGGTATAAGTACCCCCAGGACTCGATGAAAAGAAACTAACATAGCGTGGCTTACTTGAACACATGACCAACAACGCAATTCATAATTCATATATTGAAGCACTTCATCAAACATGTTATATGCATAAGCTTGTACATACATGGGGATTTCATGATATCATACTAGTTGGGCATTGTTCCTTCATCTAGGCATTTCATCATACACATGGTAGGCATAACACATGTAGACAATATTTTACAACAATTAATAATCATGATTCATCTCTAATTTTATCATCCCAGGGTTTATTTATAGGTTCACATGAATATACATCTATACAAATCAATTCCATATAAAATTGATCACCCAACATGGATTTGAATTCCATTGATCATTTTTAACATAAGCAAAACAAATCCAACATGAAATTCATAAAGAAATCCATAAACTTAAACTTAGAAAAGGGATTCTTAGGCTTGATGAATGAAAGGAGTCCATGAATGAATACTATGCATACCTTAGTTCGCGATTTCTTGAAGATTTATGGTGAAACCTTCTTGAATTTGAATCCCCAATAGAAACCCTAGCTTGTTCTTGAGAGAAACTTGAGATAAACTAGTATATTTTGGATGAAGAATGACTAAATCACATGTTATTGGGTATATATAGGGGAGGTAAATTGACCCTTTTATCCCTTGACGTATCTTTAATTTTTGAGAAAATTTCCCAATTTTCATCCTTAGCGCGACGCATCACTATCACACCATGTCACTGGAAAATGACAAATGGGAAATTGCACAGTTGTGTGAGGTCGAGCTATCACGTTGTCACCTTGTCTGCAAATTGGAAGTTTGGCGCGATATGCCACTATCATTGAGCAACGCTGGAAATTGACAATTGTCATTTGAGCTATCTTTGCGATGTGCTGAAGGCTCAGAGTTGGGCGAACTTGGTATTGATGTAAATCTTATTCGATTCCATACATGATAAAAAGTGAAAATCTTGAAAATACCATGTGTACAAAAGTGGATTCATCTTTCAAAGAAAGCTTTTATCATTCTTGGGAAACTTTTCAAGCTAGGAAAAGTACGGGGTATTACATTATGTCTAGTAGGACCTTACTTATTGATGTGTTGCGTGCACATTTATAATTAGGGGGGCAACAGGGGTATTCAAGAATTTGAGCATCATTTATAATCTAGATCGTGCAACAGAGCTAAATTGTTAAAATTTACTTTTATCTCATATTTTACTTATATGTGATACAGATCATGTCTGCTACAGAAAAGGTTAAAGCATCCTAATAGGCCACTATCATCACCACTCAAGGGGTAACCACTACAAGGGAATCTCCCATATTGGTGGATCTAAATAGGACTCCAAAAAGTTTTATGGGTTCTATGCTTCAAGGTCCTCAAATAACTATGAAGAAAGGACCTATAGGGCTTTATGCACCTCCAATGGTTCAAACAATAGTTCTTATCCCACCACCAAGTGCCTCTGATTAGAATCTCAAAGGAGTAATACGATTGCTCACATAGTTAGTAGTCACTCAAGCCCAAAAACAAATTATGGATGTACCTATTAATACTCCAAGAAGGGTATTTGAATCTAAGATCAAAGATTTCCTCTGTATGAATCTACCAGAATTCAAAGGTTCTAATCTTGTGGAGGGCCCTCAGTAGTTCAATAAAATTTATAAGGTGATTTGGGTATCGAACACACATGCGGTTGAATTGGTTACTTATCGATTTTGATGTTTCTTGGAATTATATGTGGGTATCCTCAAGAGGTTAGGGTCCTTCTCTAGTGGTCTGGCCAGATATACAAAGGTCTTCATGGATAATTTCATTCTATTTAAGCTTAGAAAGGCAAGGGTTGATGAATTTCTGTCTTTAAAGTAGGGTAATCTTAGTTTTGAAGAGTATTGTTTGCAGTTTACATAGTTTTCCAAAATTTCTCCAGAGTTGGTTACAACACAGATATCACGAATTCATCGCTTTGGGAATGGCCTCATGGGTTATCTAAAGGACATCTTTCTATTATTGCTATGAATAAGGATTTTAATATATCAAGGATTATGGCATAGATTCATCTATTAGAGGAGGATCAGCGTAGTCATAAGGTTGATAGCGAGAGGGAGCATAGTAAGAAAGCTAGGACTTCTAGACAATATTCGAGAAGCAGTGGATCTTTCACTAGTTAAGGGCCACTTAGGCACACTCAGTCAGTTGCATGCCCCACATCTAATGCTTCAGCTCAGTTATTGAGGCACAGGTATAAGCAAGGTCAGACTTATAGAGAACTAGACTTATGACCTCAGAGGGGCACTAGTTAAGGATTACCATCTCAACCTACATGCAGGCAGTATGGTCGAAAATATGAAGAGGATTGTTGACATGGTTGGAATGCATGTTATTGTACGGTATAAAAGGTCATATGGTATGATATTGTCCATAGCTTAGAGATAAAGGTAGAGGTGATCGGTCATAGCCTTCAGGTTCTGCATCAGCCTCACCATCATCAATATACTCTTCTTGTGATTCGCAAACACTAGCAAGTAAAGAATCTGGTATAGGCAGAGGATCCAATTTGAGCATTGGCCCAAATCATATGTGTTGACACCCAATTTTTTACCTCCCGATGTCCCTCTTAGGATGCTATTTTATCAAAAATTATTAATTATTTAGGTATTAAATAAATGTTGATTTCGCAATTTGAAAATATACAATGTATTTTTATTACTTTTATGCATGAATTATTAATTTAAAATATAGCATTTCATGTAATTTGTCAATATATATCAAATTATTTTATGATCGCATCGACAATTTACAAACATCTGATGTCGTATTATTATTATTTATTATTATTAATAATTATTATTATTATTATAGCAACCGATCCTATTTAACTTTTTTGTATATTTAATTTCTAGTTAATTTTGTACTCAATTGGCATCAATTACAGTCAAATGGACCTCAATTTAACCATACACTAAATTCTAATTTTTAAATTTATTTTTTTAATCATGCTTTATCTCAGTTGTTGATAAAAAGTGATCCAATAGCTGAGATTCAGAGCACCTACTCTATCCTTTAAGTCAAAACACCAAACCCAAATCCCCATTCTTTCACAAATAAGTCATCTCCTTCTCTTCCCCCTCTCTCATTTCCTTTGTTTCACTCTCTATTGGTGGTCGTGGCTGACACCGCCAAAGCAGTCGTACCCCATCCCCTTTTCCCTCTCGTTTCTCTTCTCTTCTCTCTCTTGCCTCTCCGACGGATGACCTTCCTCCGTTCCTTGATACTCTTCCTACATGCATCGCTACCACACCAACAGCCATGCAACTGACAAAATTGGTCCAACCACCACTAATAGAGCTCAACCAGCCACCTACCAGTAAACCAATACCACCATCAACCCCGAACAAGGGGCGCTGCCTAGCTACTAGTGAGTCACCCCAAAGTCGCAACTCCCAACGGCGCCACCAAAAAAGCCACCAGCCTCCATGGACGAACCATTAGACACTATCCAATTTAAACTTTGATAAAAAAAATTTGCAATTTATGACAGATTCATAAGAATCAAACCCAGGTTTGTTTTCTTAGTTTTACCCCATCTTTTATTTTTTATTTGGAAAGGATCTGTGATTTAAAATTGAAAAAACGTGATTATTTGGTTTAATTTCTTGATTTGAGCTTGTTAACTTGTTTAGATTATCATATGTTAAAACCCCTAAAATTTACTAACTATTGTTAGACCAATTTAACACAAGTTTAGGCATGTTGGTGTGGATTGTTATTATTTGTTGAAGAGATGATTACGTGGAACTTTTGTTCGACTGATAACTTACATCGCCTTGGTTGAATGACTTAGTATTATATCTTTCCTTCATACTCTTTCAATGAGATTTCATTTCATAAATGAGGTTTGCAATAATTGACATCTTTTATTTTTTATTTGGAAAGGATCTGGATTTAAAATTGGCAAAACTTGATTATTTGGTTTAATTTCTTGATTTGAGCTTGTTAACTTGTTTAGATTATCATATGTTAAAACCCCTAAAATTTACTAACTATTGTTAGACCAATTTAACATAAGTTTAGGCATGTTGGTGTGGATTGTTGTTATTGTTGAAGAGATGATTACGTGGAACTTTTGTTCGACTGATAACTTACATCCCCTTGATTGAATGACTTAGTATTATATCTTTCCTTCATACACTTTCAATGAGATTTCATTCCATAAATGAGGTTTGCAATAATTGACTATCTTAATTTGTGGAAAGAAACTTTCACTGATTGAATATTCTTTTATTTTGGTCTGCTATTAATTGATTTAGTCTCCCTATTAAAATTGGAACAAATATTTAACTAAGTCACTTAAGTGGGTATTACTTCATTATTTATGATTTGGACGTGATTGAAAATATATGCAATAGTTAATTTGCTCAATTTGAATTTTGAATAAGTTAATAGTCTCATTATCATCTATTTATGGTAAAAAGTTCCCAAGAAAATTGTTTGGGTTCTTTTCTTTTAACTTTTTTATTTCAACGAATTATGCAAATATGTATAGTGATTTGCATAATTTTCACCTCTTGTAATTTAATTTACTGATTTACAGTAATTTTTTTGAGAAAATATTTATTTTCCTTCTCTATTACTATGATTGATTTTTTCTTCCTTTAATTCTCTACTACTCCCTATATAAAGACCCCCTCTAATTACAGAGGACACATATTCACCTGCTATTCATAGAGAAAAAAAAACTTTTAGCTTTATTTTCCAAATACAAAAATAACAAAGTATTCTAAATTCCTTCTCTCGACTTACATTGCACAAAGGAGCTTGGGTCGGCATTTTACTTATTACAATTACTGAGTATTGGATTCCAAGTGTTGATCTCCAGTTTTTCTTTAATTATTTAGTTGCTACAAAAACTGGCTAGTTTTTGAGACGACGCATTTTATTATAATTTGTTAGTTATAAATGTTTTTTTAAATTCCCTTATGTGTTATTGGTGAATGTTGTGGTGTCTTCGCAAGCTTGTTAAGTGTAGTAATTGTTTGATATTAGTTTTTGTGGTGTGTTTTGGGATATGTTTGTTTTGCTTGACAGATATTATTGAACATTCTAGACGGATGGAGAGTAGAAAGGGAACTAGAAAGGATTATTTAAATTCTTCATGATTTCTATTCCTTTCTTGCTTTCATTTGGGTTGTAATTATTGATTGTATACATGCTAAGGATGTAATAATAAAATTGGGGACTGCTCAGGGGCGGGGTTCATGTGCTTTATGTGCTAAATGAATTACTTAGGCAAACTAATCTAGGATTTGCTAATTGATTATCACGATGGCAAGTCTAATCTAGGACTTATTAATTGATTCACTTAAAAATCATGCTTATAGGGATTTTTTTAGTAACTTTCGATCTCAAATTTAATCTTGACGTGTTTTGTTTGACTTTTGAATGCCATGATTAATTTTTCAATGTTTCATGCATGTCTACTTTAGTGGTCAAACAGTTTTCACCATTTTTATTAATTTTTAGCAATGTAAAGAATCACTTTTTTTGAAATTAAATAATTTTTAGTGTAGGAAAATTACTTTTCAGCATTAAAAAATAAATCTCCAACATGTTAATTTGCTTTCTAGCATTTAAAAATGCATTTCCAGCATGTTAATGGACTTTCCAGCATTAAAAATGAATGTCAGTAAATAATTTTCAACAATTAATTTTAATCTCCAACACTGTCATTAATTTACAACATATTTAACTATCCTTTGCATAATAAATGGTTATCATTCTCTTACATTTTTCACTTAACTTTGACATGTCCTTTTAATAAATTCACAACATCTTGTTTTGAAGTCAATGTCAATTTTCTTTCATCATATTAAACAATTGTTCAATACTTAGACATCATGCCTATAAGTTCTAATTATAAAATGAGTAACCATTGTCTCTACGTGTGTTAATCTCGTAATCAACGTCTTAATTAATGAAGAGGCTTGTTTAAGACAATTATGTGCTACTTGACATCCTATTTGTTTTACGCATTTTGAGTCTAACTAGGAAACCTAGCTTTATTTGTCTACCCCACAAATCCAAAATAGCAAAGTCCAATGTCTCTTGGGCGATAAATTGGGACGATAAGCATTCTAGAGGCTTTAGTTTTATCCTTTCTTTTAGGATACTTTTAGGTTTGAAAACCAACCTAGATTAGGGGCGGGTAGACATTCGGAAGCGATGATACCCAACATATATTACACGACGCATGACATTGTCACTTGTCTAAGAATCCGGCTGCTGGCTAATAGGTTGGATAATGATTAAAAAGTTGGGGTTCTGATCCAAATGAAACCAAAAAATATTCCTTTGTTTTATTTTTTATAATTTTTTTATTTTTCTTACATTTACTTTATATGCGTATTTATTTAGGGTAGTTAGTTTAATAAGCAGTCCCTTTTGTTATAAATTATGTCACTTTTCTCTCCTCGCTTGTTTCATTTACATGTTTTATGGATTTTATCACTTAGGTAATTGCTAGTTAAATTAATTAAATTACATGTTTTGTTAGTCATGTTCTGTCACTTAGTTACATTAAGTTAACTAAATAAGTGACCTTTATCTTATCACATAGAATCCCCACATAATGTATAAATTCGCTTGGGAACCACTTTTGTGGACCTCGACAGGTTACTAACACGTTTCTTTTGATGTAATTTGAACCCTTACTCAAATTTCTAGTGAACTAAAACTAAATAACAAAATAGATTCATTGTTAGCCTAGAATGGTACCCTAACGCACCTTAATTCCTTAGGTAGCGACTCTTTACATTCCTTAAACAATCCCAAGGAAGAGTAGTCACGTCGAATCTCACTTTTTACGAGAAAAATGAGGAGTGATAGAATGGCGACTCTACTAGGGATCTTAGGTTCTAACCGTTTCAAGTTTTTGTTTTATGTGGGATTTTTTCACTTTGTTTTATTTTTCATAATTACCTTCTCTCTTTTCCTTTTACTGTTATATCATGATTCATTTTTACATATTAGTTTCCTCTTCTTTCCCTTTTATGTGTTTTTATTTCTCCATGCCTATCCCCTTCCTGCTTTCCCCTTTTGTTGGCTATGTTCTTTAATGTTTATTTACTTTTCTATTGCTAAGCATGTTATTGTATTTTCTTATGTGTTATATGTTGCTGCTTTATATAATTGGCATTCTACTTATACTTACCTCCACTTGGAACCTCCTTTATTTTATTTTATGAACGGTTGCTTGGTTGCACGGACGTTCTTTCCTAAAACACCCTTTGGGAAATACCTTGTGTATCGGTCGATCAGTGGTGCATCGACAGTCACAAGCTTTCTCACTCGAGTTGTCCACTTGAAGGGACCATGTCATAAACCCACCCTTGTCCTTTAGATCTTGGCTACATATTTCTTTTACTAAGGAATATTTGTCCTATTCAACCTAGGATGTCTTGGCACCCTTGATGCGTTGAATGTTTGTCTCATTCATAGTCAAAGGGGGTTCACGACCCCATGAGGACACATAATATTATTTGCAATGTGTTGCATTTCTATGTATGTTTTGATATTTTACCTATCTTTTTGTTCTTGTCTTGGTCACTCCATATTTTTATTATTCCTCACCGTTTGAGATCTTTACTCTTAAAATTCTTGTCATGTTAGGACCCTACAACACACTCTTAGGGCCTATTCAAAACTTCCCTTCAATTTATCCTCCTGACTCATCCATTAGTATGCTAATTATCTCCTGGTTCAGCTTTTGCTTGGATATAGGGGTTCTATTCTCATTCATAATCTCTTAGTCCAACTCTATCATTTTAGGACTCCTGTTAGTAATGCCTTCAATGCTTACATACTATAATCCTTACCATGTTATCATATTCATGGCGTACTCTAGCCTCCTAACCTAGGCCTCTCATAACTTCTACTCACCTTGCATGAGCATGACTCATTATTTTTCAAATAAGTAGAATATTCATTCTAGACCCATGAATACTCTTTGTTTCTAATCATAAGTCCTTTCTTCTAAGGTTGACTAAAGTTGAACATTAGAAATGGTCAGCCAAGCAATGTTTATCAATCTTGTCAATAGCGAAGCTGGGCATAAGAGTTTGGGGCTGCATCAAAACAAAGTTATTTCAAGCATTAGAAGGATGGAAGCAAGAATAGAGAGAATTAGGGGAATAATAACTGATCTCCAAGGTTCTATTGAGATGCCACAAAATTTTCCAAAGCCATTATCTGAAACTGACTTTATGGCCCCCACCTACACTATGTTGTCCCCTATATCGACGACCTTACCCATGCCTGATTGTGAGGTGCAAGTGTCTTTAAGTCGATATTCAGTTGCACTGCTGAAAACACCAATAGGTTGACAACTATGGGCAAAAAGAAGGAAATGGAAGGACAACTTCCTAAGCATAAGGCAAGGTCATCTTAACAGCCTGAGATGAATAAGTCTTTCAAAGCTAAAGAAAAAGACAATGATAAGATTGAGGACTTGAACTTTCCATTATATGATGGGTTCTAAAATCCCCACTCCCACTTGAAGGAGTACCTTGACAAGCTACTGATTATAGGGAAAAGTGATATCCTTAAGACGAAACTCTTTGTTAGTTCACTTAAGGGTTCAGCATTGATGTGGTACGCTGAAAATAATACTAGCAAGTGGATTTCCTAGGACCATTTGGCAACTGACTTTCTTAGGTAGCTCAACAATAAGATAAAGAGGAAGCTCATAGTCGAGACCAATTTGGATCGGGGAAAGACGATCCATTGATCAGACATCGAAACCTCTAAATCCTGAAGTAATCATACCCCAACCTCAACTGATATGGTACCTATCTCTAACTCGTAATTTGATCCAAATTCCTTAGTGCTTTAAATTGTAAAGTCATGTGACGAAATAAGAGGAAATTGGGTAAGAGTGATGCCTTAGAGTGTATTGGTACTTGAATTTGTTATGAAAAAAGAGTGGCTATCATAGAGGTGTGTTATAAAAAAGGAAATTAGCAGAAAGAAGGAGGAGAAAGTAAAAAACAAGAAATAGAAAAACTAAAAGATAAATTGTGTTTATGATCAAATAAAAAGATAGTTATGTTTGAATGGCAAAATAGGTGAAAAAGGGTGGTAGATAAAAGGAAAGTAGAGAAGTTGCTTAAAAGAGAGTGTTAATGGCATAATGTGATGTATTAAAGCGCTTAGGAACATAGTCACTATTTCTGGCCAAAATAGTCCTACTAGTCCCTTAGCCTACATTACAACCTGTAAAAGACCTATTTGATCCTAAGCTTAGCATTCTGATATTTAGTGGAACATTACACTAAGGGCAAGCTTATGGTCATCAGTTGCAACATACGAATTCTTTGTGAGAGTGAGAGCAAGGATAATCTTATACCCATGTTCGAAATATATACAATACTTGTGAGTGATTATGGGTTATATTTTGTGAGACACACATGGTTGATGAGTTTTGGATAGTCGTGTATGATTCTTTGTGCCTTAACTTTTTGAATACGAATTAACCATCATCACGAGTCTATATTAGAGGTTGAATTGTTTCTAGTAGTGATTAGAAAACTACTCTTTGTTAATAATTGTCATGCCTGTCTTGATGAAAATTTTGTGTTGTTACTGTGAAACCCTAAGTAGATGTTTATATGGACGTGATATTTTGTTCGAGGACGAACAAAGCTTTAAGTGTGGGGTGTTGATGATAGGCGTATTTACACGCCTAAAGTACTATAATTTACCCATATTTTAGCTAAGTTTTAAGGACAAAATATATAATTCCTGCACTTTTAGTCCTTTTTCCTGTAAGTGAGCTGACCAACGTGATTAGCAAGTTTTCAGGTATAAATGATGAAGATTTCAACATTTTATGGAAATTGGACGCCAAAGGAAACTTCACGTAAGAAGGAAGGCAGCTTCTGGAAGCTTGTGGACTGAAAGTGATGCATGGAAAACTTGTCCTGGGCAAAAACAGTATTTCCAAAGACTTGGGGACCAGCAGTAACTTAGTAGGAGTAGGACAAGGATGCAGCAACATAGTAGGATTAGGACAAGTATGCAGTAGCTAAGTAGGAATAGGATATGGGTGTTATAAAAACCCTATTTTGCTAAACTTTTCAGCATTGAATTTCTGCCACCCTCATCCTTATTCTTCCCTATTCGATTCTTTCCCTTCTTCAAAACTTCGTTTTCAAACATTATTCTTCATCTATTCGACTTTTAATTTTCACGACAAGAGAAACGCTACTAGCAAGGAAATCACGCCACAAGTGACACCAAAACATACTTCACGTGAGATTGTTATTATTTTGGTATGATGATAATGTCTATTGTGTTTTTCGTTGCACTCATGAGTAGCTAAACTTCTCTGTTAGGGTTATGGAAGCCTTATGATATACTATCTATTGCTATGAGTTTGTGAATTCTTGATACGTATGCTGCTTATATCATTACTCTCTTTATCTTAATTGAATTCTTGTGGTTGCAAACATATAGAATACGTCAGTATAGCATTAACTTGTTCGAAAGAAAAGTTACATGTCTGGAAAAGAGAGAATGACAAGGAAATAGGGCTACCAACCCCTGTTTAAAAGTTAGTGCCGTAACTGGATTAACCTTTTGGAAAATTCGTACCATTAGATACGCTTTAAGCTTGAAAGAGTTAAAGTGATATAATCTGTGATGGTCGAAAGACGCTAGGATTTACCATAGAATACGAATCTCTATAAGCACATGCATGTCGGAATTCCGCATAACTCATAGCCAATAGATACGTAGAACTCATAAGGTGGACATAACCCTAACTTAAAATTCTCATTGATTAAAACCTACTAAACATTCTGATTTTCTTTGTTACTTTGATACTTTTAATTCACGCTACAATTAAATCCCCCCTTTTCGTAGAATTTTCGATCAAAAGTCTACTAATAGTTGCTTACTTAGTGACCAAGTATTCCCTGTGAGATTCGACACCCAACCCAGTTGGGTTCTATATTTGATAGCGACCGCTTACACTCTTACGAGAGCTGTAGTTTGAGCGTTATCAGTAAGCAAACTCTTCCAAAGTTAGATGCTAAACCTAATTACCACCATAATCAATCACACAAGCCCAAAGCATATCCTCCATTGTTTGAATAGTTATCTCCGCTTGTCCATCCGTCTTTGGGTAGAAAGCAGTACTTAGACTAACCTTAGTCCCCAACCCTTTCTAAAAATATCGCAAAAAATGAGATGTAAATTGCATGCCACAATCATAAATAATCAAAATAGGCACCCCATGCAGCTTCACAATCTCCTGAAGATATAGCTTGGAATAATCCTCCACCGAGAAGGTAGTCCACACTGGCAAAAAGTTTGCAGACTTAGTCATCCTACCCAAGATGACCCAAATTGATCACTTCCCATTTCCACTTAGGCAATTCATTTTCTTGATACAAGCCTCCTGGCCTCATGTGCTCAACCTTAACCTGTTGACACATCATGCATTTGGCCACAAAATCTGCCACATCCCTCTTTAAGCCATTCCAACAATAGTTATCCTTGAGATCATGATACATCTTAGTCAAGCCAGAATGAACAGCATAGCGTGACTCAAGTGCCTCAGCTAAAATCCTTTGTCGCAAACCATCGACATCAGGAACACACATCCTCCCTTGGTATCGTAATGTACTGTCAGCACCGATCTCAAGCACCACTACCTTTTCCCCAACAACATCACTCTTGAGTTTTATCAAGATAGTATATAGCACTTGCTTCTCCTTAATGTCCACACCAAAAGACGATCGAACCACTTCTTGCACTATCACAGCACCATCCTTAGAGTCCAAGAGGCAGACTACAAGATTAGCCAAGCTATAATACAGTATAACCTCGATAAATTAATATTGTTGGGACCGTCAAATTTTATTAATTTAGCGAGGTATTAATTAATCGTATAAATTAATAATTATTAATTTATAAATTATATACTTTTTGGGTCCATATTATGAATGTACCTAGGTGTACGTGAAAACTAATTTCTACATTGACTATTAATTATGCATACTTAACCAAATTCATGTATTTTTGCTGATACATTTTCAATATTCTATGTATATCTTAATAAAATATATAAATCTACTTAATTATTAATGTAGTTACATGCTACATTCATTAAAATGAATAAATCCACTCAATTATTAATGTAGTTACACGTACATACATTAACTAAGTTATTATATAAATAGATGTATTATACAAGTCTTCAAATCAAAAAACAAAAAACATGGCTTCTCATCTCAAAGGTGTTAAAAAATCAACCATGACTAATGGTATACGTAGAGAACTGTGTGAGTATAAACAACAAAATCTAGCATGCACTCAAAAGCAATTGCAACAATGGGTGTTAGAGAAGTTTAATTTGCAAGTGAGTCAAGCCACAATATCAAACACGATCAAGAGGTCAGCAGAGTATCTATCAGCAGCCGACATTCCAAAAGATGAGGCTAAAAGACATAAAGCTTCCAAATTTCCAGAATTAGAGAAGGCTCTGTTCGAGTGGTTTATTCACTACCAAGAGCGTGTTAATATGAATGGAGAACTAATTGTAACGAAGGGAAAAGAGCTTCTAAAAAAGATGTATCCCATCGATACACCTGATTTTCATTTTTCTCAAGGCTGGCTAGAGCGTTTCAAATCAAGACACGGTATCAAGCAATATCGTCGTTTTGGAGAAAGTGGATCAGTTAATATGGAGGCCATGGAGAGCAATTTACAATCCATCAGAGAGAAACTTGATCAGTTTGCTAAGAAAGATGTTTTCAATATGGATGAAACTGGATTGTTCTTTAGGCTACAACCAGATCATTCTCTTGCAACGAAGCAACTTGAAGGTAAGAAACAAGATAAAGAAAGACTTACAATTGTTATTTGTTGTAATGAGGATGGTTTTGAGAAAATTCCTTTATGGATCATTGGGAAGTATTTAAAACCACGTTGTTTCAAGAATGTGAATTTGGGAAGCATGGATTGTGAATATCGAGCCAATAAAAGAGCATGGATGACTGGGATTCTATTCCAAGAATATGTTCAACAACTTGATGCAAAAATGGACGGCAGGAAAATTCTTTTAATTGTTGATAATTGTCCTGCTCATCCAAAAAATGTCGAAGGTTTGAGAAATGTTGAATTATTTTTTTTTACCACCTAACACAACATCAAAGATTCAGCCTTGTGATGCAGGGATCATAAGAGCTTTTAAGATGCATTATCGTAGGCGATTTTATCGAAATCTTTTGGAGGGTTATGAAATTGGGATCTCAAATCCAGAAAAGATTAATGTTTTAGATGCAATGAATCTTGCAATCTCGGCATGGAAAATGGATGTCAACTCAAGTACAATTGCAAATTGTTTTAAGCATTGTAAACTTAGGTTGTTAGATGATGAATCCTCGGAAAATCAAGAACAGTTGAATAATGATGGCTTACAACAATTGCAGAATCTAATCAATGGATTGAAGTATCGAAATGCAATGAATGCTGAAGATGTTTTGAATTATCCGGGAGAAAATGATACGAGTTTTGAGCTACCTACGGATGAACAAATAATTGAGAGTGTTATGGAAACACATAAAGAAGATGAAGTGGAAGATGATAGTGTGGAATTAGAACAAGTTTCGCGCAAAGATGCTCTGAAAGCAACAAACACCTTACATCACTTCCTTTTGCAATATGAGAAGACTACACCTGATATTCTTAATGCAGTAAGAAGGGTTAGAGATGAGATTCAAGGTGATATTGATTTCAAGAAGAAACAAACAACATTAGATTCATATTTTCAAAAACCTGTTTAGTTTACTTATGTATTATGTATGAAATATTTTGATACAGATGAATTATTAATTTATATATCAAATGGGACCTATATGAATTTTTTTTTGTATTATCTTATAAATTTAGCGAATTATTAATTTACCACGTTGATCCCGACTCGGGACCGAAGAAAATTATTATTTTAGCGAGGTTATTAATTTATCGAGTATTAATTTATCGAGGTTATACTGTACCCTAAAAAATCCAAACAAATATTAGAGCCAAGCTCATGCATAGTACATCATGGTTAGTTTATATTTTTATGAGTAGGTTAGATGTATATTGAGGCTTCAAATAACTCCTAGCTATCAGACGAATCAAAACATTCCTCACCGATCGAATTCTTGAGAAAGATATTGCCATAGTCAGATTCAAACAAGCATACAACAGATAGATAATTGAATTATCTTTCCAACGATACCAATTTTGCCTTAATCTGATTTCGGAGCAAAGAGTTATTCCTATTTTACTCCAGCATGTCAGGCTGGAAACTGTGTGACGACATTCGTGGTAGCTTACCACATTTGTGACGCCCTACCACGAAGGTCGCCAGCCTTAAGCAGAAACCAGCTCCTGTGTGACGACATTCATGGTAGCTTACCACATTTGTGACGCCCTACCACGAAGGTCGTCAGCCTTAGGCAGAAACCAGCTCCTAAGTGACGACATTCATGGTAGCTTACCATATTTGTGACGCCCTACCACGAAGGTCGTCAGACTTAGGCAGAAACCACCAGTTTCAGCTCCTGTGTGACGACATTTTTTATGGCTTACAACACTTTTGATGCCTTGTCACAAATGTCGTCAACTATTATTTTCAGCAACTGGGAATTTATTTCATAAGGGTATTTTGGTCTTTTCCCTTCACTTCCCACGACTTATAACCCTCAAGGAACATATTATCTTCCATTATCGTTAATTAAAACATCTTAAAAACCCTCTCTTACACTTTCAACCACAAGATTAAGGATCATTTCCTCAAGATTAAGAGCATTCTTTCCCAAAGGGGTTAAACCCTAGTCAAGAAAAATCAAGGGGCAAGCCTAAGGATTTCTTCAAGAACCTTCAGAAACATTAGATCTCTTTCAAGATCAAGCTTTAAGGTATGCGTAGTGCTCATCTATAATCTATAGAACTCAATCAGTCATGTGACTCAGGAAACCTCAGAAATCTCATGATCCCAATTAACTCTCAGATAATAGTACTACTCCATCAGTCAATGAAAGTCAGTTAATTTGTCCATGTACAGTCAGTTGAATCATGTTTAGTCTCTTCAGATAGGAGTAGGAGTTAGCATCGGGTGAACCTAAGGATGGGAACTCACCTATATATGAGGGTGTGATTCTTAGCAATCATCCTTACATTCCAGAACTATGTATCCAGCATAGGTTAAGACATCGCAGCCTGTTATATGAGGGTAGATGAGGTGGCTTAACCTGTTATATGAGGGTTCCTACTGTTCTCACTACAGTTACCTGTTATATAAGGGTTGCTCAAATGTTGTCCTTACCAGTGACGCGGTATTGATAGCCTTCCAGTTAGGGCAGAGATTGGACCCCATCTTAGCCATAATGGCACATATGGGGCATGTCGATTAAACAACTACCTCCCACAGTTTCAGTATCAGTCTCAGTAAAAGAACTCAGACAGTTCTTCAGCTATCAGTGTACTAGGACTGTTAGATACGGTCAAATTCAATTATAGCAAGGAACTCAAAGAGTTCAACCAGATTCAGGGCTGTCAGATACAGTCATCCATGTTATCAAAACTACGGTTCCAGCCATGTATTAGCGTACAGATTTAGCCAACTCACGATCCTAGTTACTATGTATGTATGTTTGTACTCTTACGTTCATATCAATCAATTAGTAGTATTATTCATGCACGTAAACCCTTGCATTAGCCTACCTCACTCATATACTCAGTACTCCAGTTGTACTGACGTATTTGCGCTATGGTGCTTTCTTTTCAAGTTACACCATAGGTTCAGAGACACGAGTCCCAGACCAGCAGTAGCAGTCGAATTCAGCATACAGAGTTGCAGTGAGTCCTCTTCATTTGAGAACGACATTATTTGATTTATTCATTTATTTCTTCAGTTTAATTTTACGGAGTTAGTTGGAGACATGTTCATTCAACTCCTTATTTCAGACAGTACTTAGAGGCTTTCGGATTTACGCTCAAATTTAGCTTTCAGATTCAGTTTTCAGTTGTTTTGGGTATCTTTCACCCACACAGATGTTACTAATTTATAGATTCTTTATTCAGTTGAACCTTATGGCCTACATGTTCATATTTTCCGCATTATTACATTATATACTACAGTGCACAGGTACAGATATCAGTCATGGGTTAGCTTGTGGTCCTTCAGGGTCATAAGCACCGCGTAGTATTCCGGTTCAGAAAATTGAGGTATTACACAAGCGGTGAATATCCTTTACCAATTTCCTCTATCCTTCCTACATATGAGCCAAACTTCCCATGGATAACCTGCTAAGAGCATCAATAACCACATTAGCCTTACCTAGGTGATAATGAAAACTCATATCATAGTCCTTGAGAAGCTCAAGACATCTCTTCTTCCTAAGATTAAGATCCTTCTAAGTGAACACATATTGTAGACTCTTATGATCAGAAAATATATCCACGTGCACACCATTCAAATAATGCCACCATATTTTCAAAGCTAACACAACCGCCAACAACTCCAAATCATTAGTAGGATAATTCCTCTTATGCACTTTTAATTGTCTGGAAGCGTAGGCAATAACCTCCCCATGCTACATCAACATACAACCAAGCCCTACCCGAGATGCATCACAATAAATCATGAACCTATCATTGCCTTCCGACAAAGTCAGAACTGGAACTGAAGTTAACTTATCCTTCAACTTCTAGAAACTCCATTCACTAGCATTTGGTCAAGAAACTTGACCTTCTTCTGATTTAACTATGTTAGAGAAGCAGATATCAATGAAAAGCATTCCACAGACCGCCTATAATACCCGGCTAAACCCAAGAAGCTCAGAATATCGAATGGAGTCATGAGTCTAGGCCACTTCTTCACCACAATAACTTTTTGCGGATCCATCATGATCCCCTCACTAGAAATAATATGACCCAAGAAAGTTACAACATTTAAATAAAACTCACACTTAGAGAACTTGGCATGCAGTTGCTATTCTTTTAGGTTCTGCAACACCACTTGGAGGTGATTAGCATAATCAACCTCACTCTTCGAATAAACCAGAATGTCATCAATAAACACAATAATAAAAAGATTTAAATACTGACAAAAAACCCTATTCATCAGATCCATAAATGCCACCAAAGCATTAGCCACTCCCAATGACATCACCAAAAATCAAAGTGCCCATACCGAGTAAGAATAGTCAAATTAGGGATATCCACCTCCCTAATCCTTAGCTAATTGTACCCAGACCGAAGATCTATCTTAGAAAAGAACTTGGCACCTTGCAACTAGTCAAATAGATCATCTATTCTTAGAAGAGGATACTTATTCATGACCTTCACTTTGTTCAACTGCCTATAGTCAATGCAGGTCCAAAGGGAACCATCCTTTTTGTGCACAAACAACACCGGCGCACCCCATGAAGATACACTAGGACGAATAAACCCCTTATCCAGAAGATCCTTATGTTTCTCCTTGAGTTCCCTCAACTCAGCCAAAGCCATTCTATACGAGGAATTAAAATTGAATGAGTGTCCAGAACTAGATCAATACCAAACTCGATTTCCCTATTCGGAGGAACACCACGAAGATCATCCAAAAAACCTGTGGAAACTGATTAACCAATGGAACTGAATGGAAAGAAGGACCTTCCGAGGTAGAATCTTTAACCCGGACCAAGTGATAAAGACAACCATTAGAGATTTACCTCTAATCTCCAAGATTAGAAATAAATCTCCCCCTAGGAGCTAAAGAACCACCCTCCCATTCTATGACTGGTTCACCAGGGAACCCAAAGATAACCCTACGAGTATGACAATACAAGGATGCAAAATAAGAATGTAACCAATCCATCCCCAGAATGACATCGAAATCCAACATACCCAACTCAAATAGATCCATCAAGGTTTGCTTGCCACCAACAGATACCACATACCCCTGTAGACGATTTTACCAATAAACAAGTCACCTACTAGGGTAGAAATAGAAAACGAATTTGAAATAACTATCGAATCAAAATTAAAAGATACAGCCACATAAGGAGTCATAGAGGAGAGAGTGGACCTCAGATCAAGCAAACAATATACATCATAAGAGGAAAGTTGTAATGTACCATTAAAAACATCAGGTAATGCCTCAGATTCCTGTCGGGACATCAAAGCATACAACCTATCTGACCAATAAAAGAACCACGAGCAGTAATAGAAGTAGATGTCATACCACCAGGTGTAGGAGCAGAAGATGAAGCCACAGGAATTTATTTTCCTCTGTAGCAACCTTATTAACCATACAATCCCTAAGCTGATGGCCTGACTGGCCATACTTAAATCATTTGTCCCTTCCTTCATCGAAATAACCCTGATGAGGATGACCACAGAACCGATAAAAAAGGCATGAAGAAACTGACTGACCTCTGCTTGCCTAAGATTGGGCACCCTGTGCCCAAAAATTTTCATCACCTTGATGACGTTTATTGTCTGACTGGTAAGGAGCACTAGTAGAAGAGAAGGAACCAGAACTCCCCCACTTCTTTTTCTGCCATTTGCCACCATCTCGACCACCCTGTGATTGAGCTCCTCCCTAGTCAGAAAACTTGTTCCTCTCCCCTTGTCTATCCCTAAAATCTGCATGTTTCCTCTTCTCATCCTCTACCTGTTGCATATGAAAAGTCAACCTAGAGATGTCCATATCTTTAATCAGCAAGGCAATCTTGCTCTCTAAAATCAAATCCCGATTTAACCTAGAAGCTAATTTTCTCATTCCTTCCCGCATATCAGCCACTAAGTCAGGAGCATACCTTGATAATTGGTGAAACTTCAAAGCATAATCCTTGACAGAAATCTTCCCCTACGTGAGGTTTACAAATTCCTCCATCTTTGCTTCTCTTAACTCTTGGGGAATGAACTGACCTAAGAAGGCCTTAGAAAAAGTATTCCAGAAGACTAATTTGTCCACATTGCCTCTATCTCTATCCCATACTTCATACCATATATAAGCAATATCTTTGAGATGATAAGTTATAAAGTTTACCCCCCTCCATATTAGTAGCCTGCGTTACCTAAAATATCTTTTCCATTTCAGTAAAGAAGCCTTATGAATCTTCCTCCACTTTTACTCCAAAAAGGTGGGAGGACCCATTTTCATAAATTAGCCAACCCTTGTGGCCTCAGCAGACAAAGCACCAGTCTCACCCCGCTCAACTTAAGCAGCAACCATCTGAGCAATAACATAAATAGACTGACGAAATTCTGCATTAGTCACCTTGCCTTGAGGAAGACTAGTAGCAATTGGTGAAACTCCAAAACTATCAGAGATAGGACCATAAGATCGAAGATAAACCCTAGAAATAAGATGCCCACTTTTTGCATTAAAACCAGATAGGATAGAAGAATTTTCTTGTGTTTTAGATCTATGAGGCATAATCTGAAAGACGAAAAAAAAAAGATTAGAGAAGAATCCAAGACTAAGACTCCAAGCTTGAGAATAAAATACCAAAAAAGTGAGACATTCCTAAATGCCTTTTAGCATCTCCCGTGTGAGTGTGGCATGCTACACAACCTTAAAAAACACTCTACTTGACAAGGCTTTGTGGACTCCCAATTGACCATAAACCTAGGCTTTCTACCTGCTTGACGTGACCTGACTAAGGGCCTTGTCTTAATGGGCGTACCAAGTTCGATAGGGATTGGAGACCACCCCTGTTATCCAACCCAACCTCCAACCGCCTGCCTTGAGTTGGCTGAATTTTAAGCATGTAACAAGATAGTGTAACAGCTCACATAAAGACTCTGGGATAAGAACACAATCATGATTGTCCCAACTGAGTCCAACCATCCTATACCAACAATCCAACTATGTCAAACCAATACCAAAACAAGGGCCATAAATCAGGCCATAACCTAATATGTTTCAAAACATTATATAGTTAATCCCAAAATAAAACAAGATGGAACAACCAACAATATTGTCCAATGATGTCAGCCCTTCAACTTTTCCCAATACCAAGGCCGACACCAATACCGATCTTGCCTATTACAATCCATAGTAGTACCATAAATTTTCTAACCAAAAGAGAAATAAAATTTGATTAGGACATGCCACCAATCATGGACAAAACTAATATCCAAAATAAAATCAAACTGTCTAGAAATATCCATAACATGAAATAGAGTCTTCTGAAAAGATGGAAGCTCACCACTTCAGTCCAAATGTTGATTCCTGAGTCAATCACTATATAGGATGAGTAGAACGGTTGATTCTTGCACAGTGTGGGTATATAGCCGCCAGTAGATGGGCTAGCAGGTGAACGCTAGCATGATCTTTGAATAAGGATAAACTAATGCCATTTATAAAACAAAGTAAAACCATCCATATGCATACAACCATACATATATATATATATATATAACCATACCGAGAAATGGGATTGGGTTTAGCATGCCTTTAAAACCTTTACCTGGGTTGTGTAGTTTTATCGTCCTAAACTACCCATGGGCTATATGAGTTCAGCTCTCCTACTAAAAGGGTCGTAGTGCATAAAGCTGCATGACCAAGGAAGAAAACCTGGGATGAATAGTATATCCCCCAAAATATAGTGTGACATCATACACATGATCACCAAGAACAACCTCACATCGTCAAATATAAGTTTCCAGTTTTGGTCCCTCCGAGACCTCTACCTTCTATGGCTTTGCTACACATTCTGTCATTACTTCCCAATTAAAACCATTACTAAGAAACCAACCAATCCATTTACTATTTATTAACTAAGTTCATTTAGTGATGGTATCGTCATACCAACCATACTTGCAAGTACTATCCACAGCCAACCACATATAGGTTTAAGGAAACTTCCAAGTGCCCTTCCATTTATAATATTAAAACACTTGGGGGATTCCATGTACCCCACAAGCATAACCATTTATCCATTTACCTTTCCAAGCCATTTAAACCACGCATAATTCCTTTACCAAGTTTTAAAACAAACGTTCCATTAAAGGTACTCATGCAATGAACACATTATTATAGGCATTTTGTCAAACATATTGGGGGCATAACATAACCAAAACTAATTCTAATTAGTATTAAACTATTCCCATGCAATCCAATTATCCAAAACCACCAACATAATTAATATCAAAACCCCCAATTCATATTTGAAAACCAAAATTATACAATCCATGAAGTCATGAAAACATTCATAAAAACCATGCCACTAGTAAGAATTAACAATGAGGGAAGATAACATTCCTTAAATCAAGATGATGATTAAAAGAAATCACCAAGACAAGCCCAAATCAATCCTTGATGTTGGGTGTATTTATGTATTTCAGTGTCACTTTTCTAGTCTTTTTAGCCTTGTTTTGAGGATGATTCGTGTTCTATATAGGTTGATAATAAGATAAATATGAATCTGAGTGTTAAAGTATGTGTTTACAATGTTCAAAGTGAATTCCAAATATGTTTGTACTTTATTAAGTTATTTAGAGTTCAATCGTGGAAACTAGCATTACTAGCTTGAGCTAGGTGCTTGTCTAGTTGATCCCATTGGCACTACAAGAAAAACAGCCTCTAGGGAAGGGAATTCTCACCCTAAAAGTGCAATTCTGATCACGAATGATCATTTAGGATGAGAAAATATTAGTCGTGTTTTGTCCTTATAGCCTCTTTCGCTAAAGGTCTATTGCAATGAGGTACTGTAGTTGGTTGTTAAATGTCATTAGGATGGTAACATATCTGGTCTCAAAAATACTTTTAGAGACTGTATATTTCATCCCTAACAGATGATTTTCATCTTTAAAAAGTAGTTATTTTCTTGTCGCTAAATAATTTTTACGATGAGTAACTACCTTGTCCTAAATTAATCTATAACGACGAGCATCTAACTCATCCTAGATTAATCTCTAGAAAGGAGTGAATTCTTCATCCTAAGTTGACCTTTAGAGACGAGCAACTAACTCATTCTTGATTAACCTTTAGAGACGAATAATTAACTCGTCCTAGATTAATGTTTGAGATCAAATAATATTATATTCATATATCTAATTTACCAACAATTGTATGTCCTGAAACTTCATATCATATAAGTATATATTTCATTATTAATATAAAATTGCTACTAAAAATGTCAAAAGATAATACATACAGTTTCAATATTTGCTAAACAAAAAAGACTTAACCAATTAACATCCCAAGCTAGAATATGATGTCAAGCTTTACATAACATTCTTAGCAAAATAATAATGAGCTTGTGCATCTTCTAAACTTGCATCTTCACTTGTAACTTCAATCTTCCAAAATTTATAAGAACAAAATTTTGCAAAGACAATTAATATCTATTAGTATATAACATAATATATGTAAGAATCCAAGAGTTGGAGAGTACAGTTGAATATACTTTGGTGAGTATATTTCCATATACTTTGGAGAGTACAATTGCATATGCCTATACCTTGGTGAGTTGTGCAGGACTTTGTTTAGTTAATATCTATGCTTAGTTTTATACGAGCTTACCGATGGAGTAAATTTGTATCACATAAGGAAATGAATATAATTTTTTAGCTTCTACAAAAGTAATGTATACTATTGTTTGAAGTACAAAGTTTTGGATGGGAAATAGAGGCTTCGTTTAGGACTGACCTTTCAATTTCTAAACTTTTATGTTGTCCCAGATAACTCATTAGACATTACTCTAATTGCCTATGTCATGCTTTCATACTTTAACATACTTGTAGGCACTTTGTGACGTTGAAATGGCCTCTAGTCCACCAAATATAGAACAGGAAGACAATAACACCACAATCATTCATTGACACCATCTTTTGATGGAGTTCCATCTAACTAATGAAGCTTTATTTATTTATTTGCATTAGAATTAGTTAAAGCGCTCACCGTAAAAGAAGTCATAAATTCATCACTTATCTAGAAATATCACCAAGCTACAATAATATAAGAAAGTTTTAATTAGAAAAGCTTATATACAGAGGAAACACAATGGGTTAGAGAATCTGGGAACATATTAAGTACATAGTTAACATATATCATAAGGTTTCAAGAACTTTCAAGAATCTGGGAAACCACATTAAGTCACAATCTGCATATTAACTTTCAAACTCTTATCTTCAGAATTGATAGTCCACAGATATCAAACCTCATACAGTTAGTTCTCTTATCTTCGCCTCCTTGGTGATAAGGAATCTGGTAAGACCTTTACGACACTCAATAAGACTATCTTCTATATTGGACTATTTAATTTTATTTTCCAGTGGCTTGTCTAATTTAGTGTTACATCAGGTGTTTTGCTTTTCAAGAATGAAAGGTAACAATGAAAAGTCTTACTGAAAATTACCTAATAATTTAGTTTTACCATACCAAGTAATTCGTCATCCACTATAAAATAGGTTTAGATCATACGGTCTGGGACAATCATACTTGAACTTAGCAAAAATAACAACTTAACTGCATAATAATGTCATTTGTGTGTATTCCTGGCACTTGAAATTTTATGTTGTTCTGTTTCCAAACCAACCATTTCTTTTGCATCCAAAAAACCATGTGTTTCCCTAACAAAACACAGTTTCCCTAATATCTATACTTTTGTTCAACCTTCTTGAGAAGATCTCTATGGTTATCACGAACTCCACCTGGAGTTTAGGAATGGAAAACAGCGTCACCCGTTTGAAAATTTCAATATATAATCATTGCACAAAACTGAAAGGATGCAATGAAAAAATTCCTAAACTGTATTTGATACTAAGTTTTTAATTCAAGCATATTTGAAATCCTACTACACTTGACTAACGCACAAATTTTATGGAAGAATTGGCTGAAAATAGGCCTAACACCAACCCAAAGAATAATTTAGAGGTGCTTTATGGGAGACTTTAGCCAAGTTAATATGACTTATGAACTTGAACCAAGAAAATAAATACCAGACTACCAGTTAGAAGTTGTGCTTTAGTTTGCCCACTCAGAGTTAAGTAACTACATTAATTTGTTGTACAGTAGCTTTCCAATGTAATCCATCTACTACAGTAGTTTATTAAAATGTTTTTCAGTTTTTCCAGGTAAGCGGAAGCTTAAAAGAGCATTCATAATATGTTCTGCAGTATTTTCTCCTTTCTGGGGTTGCTCTATTTTGTTTGCTCAACCATAAGATTTATCAACTAGGTAACAAGGGAAAAATACTTGTGACAAATTCAATTACCTTATTATTAGTCCCCTGATTTTGAGAATTTGATGATGCAGCAACAAAGCTACTTTTAAATTGTGTCATCGTGCCTGTCTTCAGGGAATTAACAGTAGCAAAATGGCTCAGAGCAGCGCTCTGGGGAGGGTTATTTGATTCAGGATTGTATCCAATACCTAGATCAAAATCCACACCTCGTACACCTCTATTGCTTCCTCCTCCCCTTCCTTTGGCCCTTTCTCTGCCTGGAAAAAAGCATAAAATTCTCATTAATAGTTTGGTTAGGCAACCAAGAATCTAAAGGATATTCCATTTTCTCTTCCCAACCGTAACAATTGTTAAAAGAGGGCATATCAATAGAACAAAATAGAAAGAGTTACTACATGGAACTTTCAGTGCCCATCAATGCGTTATTTCAAAAATCTTCAATAAGATCAATAATAAGAATAAATACTTACCTCTTTTTCTTGCATCCCTTTTGGACCGGAACCTCCCATCCTAAGAGTTTACACACAATAAATTTAATCATGCAAATAGAATGAGATCTAAGTATTTTAAGCAACAACCAAAAAAGAAGCACAAAGCGTGGAGTAAAAAATGATAATAAATGTCTATAATAATGTAGATGACACCTTGGTTCTTTTTTATATTAGTAAAGAGCAGTTAATGGCCTGAATTGGTGAACGACAATGTTTATTCTATTTGAGGCAATTTCTGGTTTGCACATTAATTATGGGAAGAAACCTTCCACATGACAGGAAAGCTCTTATCCATTATCCAACGACATTCTAGCTAACATACTAGGAGGCAAAGTGGGAGACCTACCCACAATCTACTCGGGTATAATAAGCAAGGAAAATACTTGACAGTTGGGGTAAAGTTCGAAATTCGACCAACTAGAAGGAGAGATAAAGGATTGACCCAACATGTTTATGGTAGACTTTTTGAAAAGAGAGAACTTAGAGGTGTTTTAAGAACAAGCACTGTAATATCCAGAAGTTGAAAATGATCTGCTTAGTCTTTTATTGTTTTTGGTGTACACAGGAATGCTTAGTAGAAGCTGAAGTTATTTTTTATGTTTTAGACATCATGTAAGAAGAAACATAGATAGGAAAAGATTCCTTACTTATAACTATGTCGGAGGACTATATAGGCGGTATAGTATACCTGTTAATATGAAGAATGTTATCATTATCACATGAAAAATTTCATTTTTAAAAAAATGAAAAATTTTATCTCAACAGACCTATGATCTATTGGAGTTTATGTCAGCCGTAGAGAGAGTATAGTGGTTTTTGCCTCCACTAGGAATTGAACCTTACATCTCATTATTATCAACCCATTTCATTGATGACTAGGGCACACCCTTCGGTGTTGTCTCTAGAACATCACCGAAAGGGATGCCATTATAAGTTCTGACTTCATAAAGGAAAAATTACTTACTTTTTTGGTTTATTTTTTTCTTTAAGATGGGGAAGGATTTTGAGGTGGCTACTTAAAAAAAAACTTGCACACGGGGAGCTAATGGGTTTTATGATAAAATCAAACCCAAACTTTAGCAGTGGCAGTGAATGTCATGTGAATTCTGCTGTAACACGCTTGGTAAAATTTAAGAGGCTAAAACAAGAAAATAGAATCCTAAGCTTCAAGCATTTCAAAGAAAAATATAGAAGTACCTTCATGGAATGGTCCATTAGTTCCATGGACACATTTTGACCAGCAGCAACCAAACTGTTTTCCAGTTCACCAGTAAAGCGTGCTTCCATGTAACTTATGAGTGATAAGAGTGTAGGTTGTTCCATCTTTGTCACAGGCTCGACCTGTTCTCCTAATTCGGTGATCATTCATGTCCATATCTTTAGCTATGTCATAGTTCACCACTGACTTAAGGGATTTGATGTCAACACCACAGCAGAAACATCAGTTGCAATAAGAACGTGATATATGCCAGATTTAAATTTTTGCAGTATCTGTGTACCAGAAACTTGATACTTGTCACCATGGAGAGCTATAATCTAAATCCCTTATGAGCCAATTGGGATTCAGTCTCATCTACTGTTTCCTTTTTTTAAGCAAAGAAAAGAACATCGCCATTGTCAATCAGTCCAGGAAGCTTTTCCAAAATCCAAGGCAATTTTTCAGTATCTGGAGGAATCACTTAAATTATTTATGTAATGTCCTCACTAGCTAAGCCAATGTCACAAAAGTAACTCTCACAGGATCTGTCAATATTTCTCTGGCAAGCTTTTTAACTTTGCAGGGAATAGCAGCTGAAAAGACCAATATTTGGCCATCAAGTTTAATTTGACCAACAATGAACCATATCTGAGGCTCAAACTAAAACCTATAAATAGCGGCAACAAAAAATCTCATTCTTATGACACCTGAAGATAGACCATTTGAGTGCAACGATTGAATACAGATGCCTCCAGTCTAGATAAACTAAGCCTCAGAAACAAGCTATCCTGCCATCTTCAACAATAGGACTTGATGCATGAGCTGGATCATATCTTGTCTGAAGAGTTAATGAAGGACCAACCACAGGTGGAAGCACCCAGTAAACATCTAAAACTGACTCTACAAACCTGCTATTTTTAAACTGTTCTACATAAGAAATAACCTTATTGTTGTGGTTAAAATCATCTCGCATTTCCAACATCGATCTACTTTCTATTGTTTGTTCTTTACGCTGCATAGAACATAGACTTACAAGTCCCTAGGCAGTACAGCCCACTTGACTCTTTTAAAATAAACCCTTTCTAGTCTAATTTCTTTCACAAATGGGAAGGACATGGAGAGTCGAATACCATCTTTATGGAAGAAGCTTGCAACTCACCTGGTGAACACCAAAGTAGCTCACGTGAACGCTACTAGTTGCTTTGTTTTAGGGTACAAAGATGGTTTTTGCATTTGATTATTAGAGTATTTAGGAAATACACAAGCATGAGATTGACAATAGAAGGATTGATTTATTAGAGATTAGTAACTGTCATAATACAACTTCTTGGATAGAAATAATAGCATACTGGTTTCTCCTTTGAATCACCTGGCTCTGAGTAATTTTTTGCATCTCAGGCTGGTTCTAGGCACCTCAAAAGGCATGGGATGTGGCTCGGAGGCAAAGCATGATGAGAACACGGCCAAAGGCACCTATAAAGGAGCTGAGTTGATGAAATTTTGTACAGATTTTCTTCTTTAACCTTTCACTCACATTGTTAATTCTTCAGTTATAGTTGATAGGTGGGTTAGTGAAATTTTAGCAAAAATCAAGCCGAGAAGAAATGATAGAAAATTGTACATTATTTAATGTAACCATCACACACTCAACAGCTTCATCTTGTATCTATGTATTGATAATTCTGATATTATTTTTTTATGCAACATTATTCATTACAATCAATGCTTCACAAGCAATTTTATTTCAGAAAAAAAAAGTGCAAATGTCAGACAAGACTATTATTAACAAATCATTAAGGGAGGACCTGCAACCTATCTACTCTAATTTCAAAACTTAACATCAACAAAATTGTATCATAAAATTAAAAAGAAGAATCAAATTCGTCCTAATGAATAGATCCAATCATTTTCGCAATAATAGATACCAATAATCATATACTTGTCCGTGAGCACCAAGATACTAATTCGTCCTAGTTGAACATCCACAAATTTATATATTTCATAGTAAATTACCTATTATATGGAATAGAAAGCATACCTTGATTCTCATTCAACAGAGATGAATAGAGATTAGGGAAAATATGCAGTACCCCAAGGAAGAAGACACAACAGTGGAGAATAAACTCTTCTACAATTGACAAAGCTACATACAATTGGAAAAGCTACGCATTCCTCACTGTTTCATTGTTTATATACCCGATAATGCTAGGGTAAAAAATTGCGACCAGGTAGCTATGTTAGTTTGAGGAAAACAGAGGGTTTTCGCATTTCATAAAAGCTATAAATTTAAGTTTGCGCATAATATATATATTTAGTGAAATAAAAAATATTATTAAAATTTAATATCAAATTTTGGCGGTATTATTTCCCACTCAAGGTTTTGAATTACAATTTGGGATCGGTTACAAATTCTTTTAGGGACCAAATTTTGTACCTTTGCAATAAAATACAATACTAAGGATCGGCATATAATCTCGTCCTAATAAATGTACTTTTATAGATGAGATTATTAATTCATCCTTAAATGTTGGTCATAAATAAAGCATTTTCTTTTAGTGTGCGTTCTATTGTGTTTAATATGTTCCAAATGGTTTTAATGTGTAATTATAAGTAAAATAAATTATTGGTAATGTGAAAGGTTCAATTTGATTAAGTTAAAAGTCGGGACATCAAGTTAAAGATCAATGCGAATTAGCCTAGTCTTAGCTTGTGTTTGTGATTCATCGTCATGGATATTGTGTTATAATTGTCTCTGATTCATGGTGTATGATTATATAGTAAGATTTGTGGGATGAATATGGAGATATTGATGATATAAAGGCTAAAAATTCATGGTAAATACACCACAAGACAAGGGAGTAAGATGGGATGATCAACACTTAACCAATATCTGGGAAGCAAATTCCAGTGTGCCAAGGCGATGAGCCCGCGGATCCTTGGATAGAGCGGTGCTCTACCCAGGGTGCAACATCACCTGGAGTGATGCTCTACCAAGGGAGGCGCCCCTTCTACTCCCTTGCTCACAAATTGCTGGAATCTTGTTCTATATGGCTTTGGCTTACCTTGGACTATAAATACAACATTGTAAACATTTTTAATCATCTTTGCACACCTTGGAGGATTAAGGGGCTGCTATTACTTCAACTCTTAGGTTTTTATTATTTTAATTTAGTTCATTCATGTTCTTATTTGTTAATTACTACTTTGTTATTATAATTATGACTGAGTGGCTAGAAACCTCATTTTTGGGTTAAAGCCAAGAACATGAGTACTATTATTTTGAATTAGGTTTGTTTAATTTGCTTATCATTATTGGTTGTGTGTTCATCTTTGATTTAACTATTTGATGGATTGATCACTCGAAAAATACATCAATTGTCTACCTTTTGAACATGGGAGAGGGAATAGGAGATAGAATGTGGAGATGAACAACGTATGGTTTGTGTTCTTTTATGAAATAAGGAATTTAAATTAGTGTCTAGGACAGGGATGTACTTAGATAACTTACTTGATTCATACGCAGGATGATTGTTTAAAGAATTAAATTGGATTATTACATCCCCGCTCAATGATGTAGTTGTAAGGACCAACTTAGGTAAAGGATTAGAGTTAGGGAAACTATGATCGTGCAACTAACCCTATGAGCCAACAACCAAGATAAGCAAGTTATCGAATGAAGTTCAACAACATAGTATGATTGTTCAAGAGTGCTTTAACCCTGGGTTTTCTCCCATTGGCCATTTCAAGATATTTACTTTATGCATCGTTTACTTTACTTACAATTTACAAATCTCCAAACTCTTTTTGGTTACGCTTTCATCAATTAAACCTAAATTGTGAACTAAAATAGAATTTTTGTTATATAAAGTCCCTGTAGGATTGATACTTGGCTTTCATTAGGCCACTTTACTACTTGGTAGACCACGTACACTTCTGTGTGTGCTTGGGCGCTGTCAAGTTTTTGGGGTCATTGCCGGGGACTTGTAATTTGGCAACCATTTATTTTAGTCTAACTTTTAGATTTAGTTGGTATTTTTATGCTTGGTCTTGGTTCTGTTTTGCAGGAAACAGGTTTTCAAAGTAGGAAGCTGGAAAGGGATCGGGAGTTGGTTCAACCCAGCCCTGAACCTGAGCAACACTTTCATCAATAAAGGAGAGAAGTAATCTTTCTCCCCTATATTCCTTAAAAGTAGAAGACCAAATGAATCCTGCCATCATGGCTGATGAATAAGTAGCCCGCAGGACAGTAAGAGAAGTGGAAATCCTACTTCCAACCAATTTGACATCCCTATTTTAGAAGCCGACAGTTGGAGCCAATTTCAAGCTTAAACAGAATATGGTACGGCTTCTGATTAGCAGTATACAAATCACAGGGCTTTCACATAAAGATCCACAAGTCCACTTGCAAAATTTTCTAGAAATAAGTGATGCATTCATTCCTACGAGTGTGAATGCAAACTATGTAAGGATGACTTTGTTCACCTTTTCACTAATTGGGGAAGAAAAATATGGTTGAATGTGAAATCATCTAATTCAATCACATCATAGGATGACATGGCCAAAAAATTCTTTATTCGGTTCTTCCCGTCTAGTAAGAATGTGAGACTTTGCAGTGAGATAGTGTGCTTTAAAAAAAAAGCCAGACGAGAATCTTTATCATGCTTGGGAGAGGTTTAAGTCTCTTCTTAGGGATTGTCCACACCATCAACAGTCCAATAAGGTATTTGCTCAAACTTTTGTAGAGGCTCTTGACCATAATACAAAAATATTGTTAGATTCATCTACAGGTGGTCAAGCTCTTGAGATGACTTATATGGAGCTGTACACTTTATTAAACTGCATATCCCAGGGAAATACAGAATGGCATTCATACTCAAGGAGCGCTATAAAAAGAATTGCAGGTGTACTGGAGGTTGACCAATTCACTACTATATTTGCTTAGATCTCTGCATTGCAAAATCAAATAAGCAGTCTGAAGTTGGGAGTAGCACAGCCTGCATCCAGAATTAATGCAATCCAACAAGTTGTAAGTTGGAGCAAAGTTTACGGTAATAGTGGCTATATAGCCTCTATGTGTGCATCAAATCCAAAATTTGTGATGTATGTAGGCAATGTTCAGAGGTATAATTACGGTAATGCCTGCAACATAAAGTGGCAATCTTAGCCATTAAATAAGTCATGGAATGCCTAACAACCACAATAATTTCAACAACAACAGGAGCAACAAAATCAAGCAACTAACAACTTGGAAGAGATGATGAAGTATGTTCTAGCTAATCAAACACAGTTAGCTGCAAATGTAAAAAATTAACAAGTATCTCAGAGAAGCTTAGAGTTACAGTTGGGTAGTTACAATAAGCATTATACGAAGACTTAAGGTGGTTTGCCAGCAGATACAGAAAATCCAAAATAAGTTATGGAAATCACCTTGAAGAGTGGTAAAGAACTTCAAAGATAACCTCCCAAGGCAACAAAGGAGATAGATACATATTTGACTCCCCCATATGTAAATAACAAAGTTTCTAAAAAATCAAGGAAGTCTGAGTACTTGAAAACTAAAGTTGTTGAACCAGAGAATAAACAGATGCCGCTACTTCCTTTTCTTCAGAGGCAAATAAAAGAAAAGGAGGATGCAATATTTAAAAAGTTCTTTGACACATTCAGAGAGCTTCACATCAACTTACCTTTGTTAGATATTTTACAGGGTATGCCTAAGTATGCAAAGTACTTGAGGGATGTGGTTGCGAATAAGGTAAAGTTGCAGGATATGGAAACGGTAGCACTCACTGAAGAGTGTAGCCCTATAATAATACAAAAGATGTTGAAAAATCTTAAGGACCCCCATACCGATTGGAAATAATGAGATGGCTCAAGCACTTATTAATTTAGGGGTGAGTATCAACTTGATGCCCCTATCTCTGTTCAATACATTGGGTTTGGGTAAGCCCAGACCATGCACTGTACATCTAAAGATGGCATACGGGTTCATTGACTATCTAGAAGGAATCATTGAAGATGTCCTCGTAAAGGTTAGTAAATTTGTTATTCCTGCTGACTTTATTGTTCTAGACTTTCAGGAATACAAACAGATACCAATCATCTTGAGGAATCCATTTTTAGAAACAAGAGAAGAATTGATTGATGTTATAAAAGGCACGCTTACGATGAGGTTAGAGGATAAAGAGGCAGTATTTAAAGTTTACAAAGCGTTCAACACAACGTCCTAATATAAAGAATTATGTATGATCAATGTTATTGAATGGGACAAGTACGGGGTGGCTAGTCCACCAAAGGCTTTTTCTAATACACTTATTGAGCAGCCAAAGCCTCCAATAATACAACCTGATATGATACTAGTTAATGAGCCTAAACAGGATAAAGTTGAGAAACCAATTACCCTTGAGAATCCACACCCAAGAGGGGTGAAAAGAATAAGAAGATGGAAACCAAGCATGAGAAAGAGAAGAAAAAAAATAACTAAGTCGTAGTTGGGTCGTGCCGTGACTCTAAATCAGGCGCTGCTTGGGAGGCAACCCAAATTAAGTAGGTATGTTTTATTTTTAATTTTTTGTAGTTTTTATTTCACATAGTTTTTATTTTTGATTGAGTCGCAGGTTGATGGAAAGTCTGAATACTAGAAATCTGAGTTAAGGAGCATGGAAAATACTGAGTGTGGTGCCCCACGGACCTCCTTTAAGTGTAAAGATACTACTAGCTGGGCCTAGAGGCCTCAGGGAGTATTTCTATCTCTTACTTTAAAGTTCACTTTAGGGATAAAGTATATTTGTAAGTGTGGGGTGGGGAAAATTTCCTATTTTTGGCTTAATTTAAAAAAAATTGTGTAAGATATTCTTGTTGGTGCTATTTTTTATTGCGTAGTGCAAGTGTTTTGTTTGTAAAAGCATGTTGATTTCGAGAATAGATACATTTGAGACTCTTAGGCTCATGTTTTTTAATCTTGTACTTGTTGGCTTAAATTTGAATTCATGCAATTGTTTGGTTGGCGGTCTATGATGATCCTATTGAGTCAAGCATGCACCATAGGTATGTGAGGTTATTTATGTATTCCTTGTTGCATGTGATGTTTAGAACTTGCTTGGTGTGTATGCAAACAAAAATAAAGAGTGTGAATTTAGGAGATGATATAGGCATTTCTTTGATGGCCTTGTTTTATACCTTTTATTTGACCTACCCTTTATGCTTAATCCTAGTAAGCCCCATTGAGCCTTTAAATTTTTTCTTTAGAAGCCTCATGTGTAGCCTAATACCCTTCTTTGATAGACCATAATTTGATCCAAAGCTCCTAGGTATTTTAGTGTAAAATTAGTGAGTTAAGGAGTATGAAATTAAAGGGAAAAAAAGGTAAAATTGAAGCCCCTAAAGTGATAAGTTATTGGTGTTCAAAAGAATTGTTATGTGTTGTGGTTGGAAGTTGAGTAATGAAAAGAATAAAAAATTTTGGTCAAATTGAATGAGTTCTGCATAAAATACTCCCACCATAGTGTTGTGAATGAGTTTAATAAGATGGGGTGAAAAACAAAAGAAATGGGTAGACAAAAATGGTGTAATTCGATTGTTGGAGATTGGTTTTAAGTATAAAATATGATGTATTGAAGCGCTTTGGGAAGATAGTCACTATTCATCCAAAATAGTTCCTACCCGTCCCTTAGCCTATATTAAAAACCGAAAAAAGGTCTAATTGATCCTAAATTCATCATTCTAATATTAGTGGAGCACCACACTAAAGGCAAGCCTATGGTTTATTATGTTTAACTTGTGAATTCTTTGTGAGAGTAAGTGTAATTTTATTCTTGTACACATCATGTTATAAATTGCTTAATTGTGAGTGATTATGGGTAAATCTCTTGTTGTGAGGGGCACATGTTTGATGAATGTGGGTGATTTGTAGGATGTCATTGATAGAATTATAAGCATTAGTTCCCCAACTAGGTGAGTCAATTCTTGAGGGTAGGATGTTTTGGAGTAGTGTTCATGAGCTTTCAATGGTGTAAATAACATGCTTAGTGTGCAAACTTGTAATGTGTGTAATAATTATAGTATTATCTTGAGTGTATTGCATGTAGTATAAGTGTAGAGTCTCTTTAACCTATTATTCTTAGATTAAAGAGTTGTTCGAGGACGAACAAGGATTTAAGTGGGGGGTGGTGATGTTAGGTCTATTTATGCATTCTAGTGTCACTATTCTAGTCTTTAATCCTTGTTTTGATGATGATTCGTGTACTATATGGGTTAATAATGATATAATTGTGCATCTAAGTGTTAAAGTATGTTTTTACAATGTTCAAAGTGAATTACAAACAAGTTTGTACTTAATTAGGTCATTTAGAGTTCAATCGTGGAAACTAGCGTTACTAGCTTGAGCTAGGTGTTTGTCTAGTTGATCCCGTTGGGTTCTATTGTGTTTAATGTGTTTCAAATGGTTTTAATGTATAATTATGAGTGGAATAACTTGTTGGTAATGTTAAATATTCAATTTTATTAAGTTAAGAGTCGGAACATAAAGTTAAAAATCAATGCGAATTAGCCTAGTCTTAACTTGTGTTTGTGATTCATCGTCATAAACATTGTGTTGTAATTGTCTCTAATTTGTGGTGTACTTTTATGTAGTAAGATTTGTGAGCTGAACATGGTGATATATTGATAATATAAAGGTTGTAAATCCATGGAAAAGACACCGCAAGACAAGGGACTAAGATAGGATGATCAACATTAACCAAAATCTCAGAAGCAAATTCTAGTGTGCTAAGGCGATGATCCCGTGGATCCTTAGCTTGAGCGGTGCTCTACCCAGGGCATAGCCTCACCTGGATTGGTTCTCTACCTAGTGTGGCTCCCCCTCTACTCCCTTGATCACAAATTGTTAGAATTCTTGTATGAACTAAGTTGGATATGTAATTGCAATTTTTTGTTGCATAAAGTGATTGATTGTAGGTTTAAGTAAACATTCTATATTGTTTTTTATGTTAGTGTGGTGTTGTAGTACTAGAACAATATAAAAAAGAATGTGCAGAAGGCAAGAAGCTAATGTAATGTTTAAGGTTTAACATATATATAATATTTCTTATGATATGTTTTTGTTGGTCTAAAAATTTGAGAGAGTTTATATGCATAACCTTTTTTTTAAAATTTTATCTGATGACTTATAAAAAATGTATATGTTGTAATTGTGGAATAAAATCAATGTTATTCTGGCATGTAATATATAAAAGTATTTTACATCCACAAAAAGTTAGGTGTTTTGTATATCTTTTTTTCTGGTTTTGTTATAGTTTCTCTGATTAGTAACATTGAAGTGTTATGAACATCCACAAAAACTTATTGTAGTATATGTTGCTGCATATTGCAGCTATTTCCTCCGATGTCATAATGAGGATTGTGAATGGATGTTGGAAGCATCTAACTATAAAAAAAAAAATAGATGTTTTTATCATCAGGAGATTTAATCCAGAACATTCATGTCGTTTGAGTGATAGGGTTCTGAAGAATATTATGGCAACTACTGCTTTTGTGTGTGGATTCGCGGCTCCTAAATTAGTTAACTATAAAAGAAAGCACACATCGAGAGACATCATGGAAGAAATAAAAGTTGTATATGGTGTTAATATAAACTATATGAAGTCATGGTGTACAAAGGAGCGCGCCATAGCGATGCTTAGCGGCAGTCCAGCTGATGGGTATAGATAGATTCCAAGATACATATATATGTTGAATAATGTCTATCCAAATTCACACATTGTAATGCATAAGTATTGGGATAATCAATTTATGTATCTTTTTATAGCGTTACATCTAATGATAAGGGGTTTTGAGTTTTGTAGATCCATTGTAGTTGTTGATGGTGCGCGTTTAAGTGGACCATATCAAAGGACTTTCCTGTCAGCAAGTACAATCGATGGTGCAGGTATGGTATTTTCCATTTATATTTGTTTAGACTTTATATTTCATTGTAAAATATATGTTGTAGTATAATAAATTAGTTTTGACAACTTATCAATATTAATATAGTTTATACGTAAATTAGGATGTATTTTACCGCTTGCGTACGGAATTGTGGATACGGAAAATGACAGCTTATGGTCATGGTTTTGCAACCAATTCAAAGCTGCTTTTGGAAAACGTGACAACATATGTGTTGTCTTTGATCGTAATGAAAGTACCATCAAAGCAGTTAGTGTTGTATATCCAAATGTCCCATACCTTGCATGTATTTGGCATCTCTGAAAAAATATTTGTGGTTACTTTCGGAAAAGCAAAGAAAGTATTAGTGATTTGTATTATTCAATAGCCAAGGCTTATTGAAAAGAGGATTTTGACTACCTAATTACAAAGATTGAAAAAACTGATTCGAGAGTGAAAAAATATCTACAAGAAGCTGGATATGAAAAGTGGAGTAGGTGTCATTCACCGATAAATAGAGAACGGATGATGACTTCGAAAGTGTATTAATGGGTGTTTGGTGGAGGCCAGAAAATTGCCAATATATGAATTCTTAGAAGAGGTGCGAATTTTATTTGGATCTTGGAATTGTAAAAACAGTGAGATAGCTTCATATACAAGTACTACGTTGGGTCGTAGATTTGATGAAATCTTAACTCTCAATGGTATGAAAGCGTTGAGGATGACGGTATGTGTCATTTTTTGTGAGCTTTTACCATGTAGTTATATGTATTGTTATAATCATAGTAAACATTTTTTTTTCAAAATGAAATAATAATTACTGGTAAAGTTCAATGTATGTATTTTTTATTCTCTGCAGGTTAAGGCGTCCTCACCGTATATATATTCAGTTTATAAATCTGGACGAAGATACATTGTCGACCTTGAAAGTGAGTCATGCAGCTGTGAGAGGTTTCAAATAGAACGAATACCTTGTGCTCACAATATTGCCATATTAAAGTCTAAGCATGTAAAGTAATTTGGTCCATATTGTTCTGAATACTACAAACCATCTACTTTGGTGAAGACTTATGAAGTTTCAATCATTTCGATGCCAGATAGGACAGACTGTAATGTTCCTAATAGTGTAGATGAGGAAGAAGTGTTGCCTTTGATATTCAAAAGACTTCTAGGAAGGTCGAAGAAAGGGCGAAAGAAAAAATCTTGCAAAACACTTTCATCAAGCACAAAATTTTGCGGACGTTGTGGACATGAAGGATACAATAGGCGTTCCTGTAATTTCTTCCCAAAAAGAATTAAGTTTTAGTTTTTGTTGACTCTTGAAGATTAATCACTCAATTATCGTTTGCTGTTTTTTAGAAATGAAGTCAATAAACAGTTTTTATTTGCTATTTTAACATTGAAACAAGTAAGATTTTTGTTCAGTTTATGCTTGATTTTGGTCAATTTATCGCTTAATTTTTTATGTGTATTTATTTACTGGTATTAAGTGTTTTTATTATTTTGTAAGCATTTGTTTGCTGAGTTAATCGCAACAATTGTCAGATTTAGTTTGAAATTTTAACATTCAAAATAGCAAAAAGAAAGTTAAGTATTTGTTTACTGTGTTAAAGACATCAATGATCAGGTATAGTTTGCCATTTTTTGCTCATAATTTTTTGTGTATTTGTTTTTATTTGTTGATAAATATGTCTTATTAATGACAAACAAATCATATTTAAATGTATGTAGCTTATAAGACCGTATGTATGTTAAAAGCTTATAAGATGGATATGTAAATTATGAGTTTGTAGTTATTATATAGGAATTGACTACAGGTGACAAAATATTGAATGTATATGACTAGATATACATGGAATCATTTTTTGCTTGTTTAAAATGAATAACTAAAAAGTATGAACACAAAAAAATCTTTATAGACATGTTATATATGAATGATTCAAGGTATAAAACTATGATGAGTGGTGTTGAATAATATTCTATGAACATTCCAACATTTATAAGATTATTAAGACTAAATGCAGTGTAGTTGACATGTAAATGCATTCTAAAAGTTATACTTAGGCATAAGAATGAAGGTATAAACAATATGTATATGTTGACATATACACACATTCACGAAGAAAAAAATATACTAAGTTTCTATACATTGGAATGAAGAAATATGTTCTGTAGAATAGAGTACTGTGTATATTACTACATATAAACTCAGTCAAAAAGCTAATTTGGTTTGTGCTTTATAAGCATAAGATAGTGTTGTGTATCTGTGTATGTTACTACATATACACTCAATCAAGAAGCTAATTTGGTTTGGGCTTTATAAGCATAAGATAGTCCTATGTATCTGTGTATATCACTACATATACACTCAATCAGGAAGCTAATTTGGTTTGGGCTTTATAAGCATAAAATAGTCCTGTATATATTACTACATATACACTCAATCGGGAAGCTAATTTGGTTTGTTCTTTATAAGCATAAGATTGTGCTGTGTATATTACTACATATACACTCAATCAGGAAGTGAATTTGATTTGTTCTTTATAAGCATAAGACAACAATTATACACACAACAAATAATACAGTAGTTTAATAATGCAATAAGCCTATAATATACATATGACATCATAGATATACAATTTGTATATGTATACGTAGTCGTACATATTTAAAAGAATAAAAACATAAACATAAATGATATGTTATTTGTATAAAAGAAATATGGTTTGTAAGCATTTGGTTATCAGTATTATTTAGTATACATATGTATATGTAGATTAGTTCACGAATAAATATAGAACGACAAATCATGTTCACAAAATAATAATAAGCAAAGAAATTTTTATCATTAATCCATAAACATAGCTTAAAAAAACTGTAAAAATAAATTTATAATAAGAAAAATCTAAAGTTGTTGAAAATGAAACATTCCAAATAAAAGCCATATTAGTAAACATTTTGTAAATCATAATATACTGTCCTCCTACCCAATTCTAACAATGGTCATTTCATTAGGAATTAAGTGTTTTGTTGGTCTTGGTGGGTCTTCATTCTCACTGACATAACCCTTGTTTGCTTTCCGAAGATCATAATTTCTAAGGAGAGATGTGTATCGCATACGATGGTATGCCGCTTCAAAACCAACTGATGGGACTGACATTCCTTCGCATATGTATTCTGCATATCCAGCAACAAAAACTCCACAATCTCTATCACAAGAAATAAACACATTATATTATTCTAATACATTGTAAAATAATATTTAAGAAAACGCTAAGTGCAAATTACTTACAGACTATCACAATCTTGTTGAGTAATGTTTTCACATACTTAACCTCAAATGGATTGGTATTTAGTAACTGCGTCGTATCACTTAGTTTATCTCTGTATGCATCAAGGTTTGGTCAATTTGTACGAGATGTTTGTTCAAAAAATCCACTGTTAGACAAAAAGGTTGGGAGCATCACCGCCAACTTCTGAATCTTGGGGGATGAATCCATATTTCTTAGGTTGGACAATGAATCATAGATGCGTATATGTCTATCCTATAGAGCTATAACAGCTAACACCCAGTGAAAATTATGATTGCAGTTTATTGAAATATACACCTCATCAACAAGGTGTCAGGGCAACCCAGCTGGCATTGAAAATCTCGTGATTATATTGTTTACTGCATTTTCATTGTCGGTCACAACTACAGACTCAACATAAACCTTTTGAGTAGAAAGTACCGTGTCTGAATCATTAGGATAATATCTACGGATGTTTTCTCAACATAATTCTTGAAAAAGCAGTTTGTTGTAGTAAATCGGCATTCTTGATCAGTCCGTAATTTTGATTTCTTGCACAAGTGATAAAATATCACATCAATATGCTACAAAATTAAAATACAAAGAAGAGGCATTATTTTGATGTACAATGTGAACATATTTATAAATGTATACAGACAATAATAATAGTTAAAAAAAGTAAACATAATTGTGGAGTTAATATATATAACTTGGAGGCAGTTACAATAAAATATTTTGAGACGCACAGGTATATAATGAATCTTCACATATATATAGTTATTCATTACAATTCTACACGTACATATAATGAATCCTAAATATACAAAGAATGCGCAAGAATATTTTTTTATCCTGTATTCCATACCATATTGAAAATTAAGAACACATAATATGTGAGCCAATATGGTTAAAACATTTTATGTATGTTACAACTAGTAATTGCATTACACATCTAGTACATAGACGTGTATATGAACAATACATAAAAAATAATGAATATAAGCAATAAATTTTATTACACAGTTAACGATATATATCAGTCATGTATTTGTTTGAAATATACGTAGGTAATGTCATTACCTTAACCAGATGGTACTATATGTATATATATTTAATATAAAAATTTTATATGTACATGTACATAACAATACACAACATAACAAACAAATATTACATTTATGTATATGTTCTTCACATACATATTTAACATTCCTTACTTGAAAAACACTATTAAAAACAAAAAATAACTCATATATATATGATTTACATGTACATATTCAATGTATGAAAATATAGTACAACATTAAAATAACAATGTATGTGTAGAACATATACATACTTACTAATACGTACAACCATTAACCACATGTGTATATAATGAATATGCACATATATATAGTTATTCATTACAATTCTACACATACATATAATGAATCTAACATATACGAACAATGTGCAGGAATATTTTTTTTATCCGGTATTTCATATCCTATTGGAAATTGAAGAACACATAATATGTGAGCCAATATTTTAAAATATTTTATGTACATTACAACTAGTAATTGCATTACACAACTAACAACATCTAATACATAGACGTATATATGAACAATACATAAGAAATGATGAATATAAATAAGATATTTTATTAAACAGCTAACGCTATGTATGAGTCATGTATTTTTTTGAAATATACATAGGTAATGTTCATAACCTTAAACAGATGATAATCTATGCATATATATTTACTATAAAAATTTTATATGTATATGTACATAAAAATATACAACATAACAAACAAATATAATATTTATGTATATGTTCTTCACATGTAGAACTGTGTATATGAACTACAAATATCAATGTTTTCAAACTCTAACACATTCTATGTAAGTGTAATATGAATAAGATGCCAATATTTGTATGTGTGTATGAAAATTTTTAAAAGGTAATATTCAAATTAAAAATACCTCATCATTCCAGCATAAATTTTTCTACGACATCAAGTAAAACCAATTTTTAGAATGAGCATGAGCAACAACAAAATCATATTGCTGAACTCCAAGGAAAGATGCCTTTGCTTTGTAGTGTTCATCATTCATTTTCATATAAAAAGTTGAATAATTGCATTAAAAAATGTGTAAATTGTACATGCATATTCATGAAATAAAATAATATTTGTATTGTTAGAACTCACTTTTTAGAATGAAACTTCAACAGACCCTCAAGAACCCATTTCTTGTACTCTTCAATGATAGAACTTGGCATATCGTCTGATATTCCATAACCTTCAAATGCAAATGTCTGTTTGAATTCTGTGCTTTCATCCTCTAGGGCCTTTGAACCAGATGCAAAGTCAGTCGTGTATGGTGAGTTGAAAATTCTGGACCTAGTCCTGGTTCATTTAGCAGGGGGTTTTGCAGCTAGATGAGCCGCAACAACTGAATCAGGATAATTTGATGGAATCTGACTATCAGATAGAAAATGCAAGTTAACTGTTTCATCCATCGATTTAACAATTTCAAGCAGAATATCATCTACCGGTGCTGCCAAACCTTGCATTATAGCATCTATCTCCAATTGAGCAGATTTTGAAATGGTACTCAAGTATTCATCTTATATAGATAATTAAATCTATATAATGTAAGTTTTCTTTAAACATGATTGTAAAGAAAAAAAATTGACTATAAAAGTTGACACTACAATTATGAAAAAAATTCACTTTATGTATTTACTGAATGATCCTCACAAATATTCTTAGTCATAAGGTTTTGTACTTTAGAGTAATCCGGATTCTGATTTACAACTGTATCGATAAGAGCATTCAATGTGGTAGTTTCAATATCCTCCAGTTCCTGATTCACCATTTCTTTGACCTGTGCATCTAATGTGGAAGTTCCAACATCCGAACTAAATCCTTCAAAATCCTGTTATATATTAAAAAACATATACACAACTAAATAAATGTATTTTTACGAAATAATAAACTTTATACTATGAGATATATCCAACCTCAAAAGGTTTTTGTACATTTTATCATGAGCATATTCTGGGTACAATGATTTATTTCTATGGTCGAGAACCAAAAATATTTTAAATGTGTATCGAATGGTTATGATGATGTTTCCTTTTTTGAGGCGTCAACATACACAAGAAACTAATCTAAGTTTTATTTTAATTTTTTTTAACACAAAATATGAAACTAACTATGTGAAACTGCCTTTTTGTAAAAGATACCTTTTTTCGTTTTTGTTCCTTTGTTAAAAAAAATTCTATATTAGTCTACTCTTTTGGTGGAACATGTTCCTGTTGTAAACATTCCACATCATGATCTTGTTGATGTTGTAGGTGTTGTTTGAAAAAATACAATAAATAAATCATTATTGTTAAAAAAGTTATAAAAATGTACTACATAGTACAGTATCTTGTCAATTATACACAAAATATTTATGTTATTTATAAAATATTAACTACATAGTTACGTATGAAAAATTGATATACATAACACAGTTATGTATATTAAAAAATATATATAACTTTATTATTTAACTTGTTTAATGTACAAAACATAGATGAAATGTATTTGAATATATACATGGCTGTGTGTATAGATTTAATATCAATATCTCACTTGAGAAAAAGTCATTTTGTAAAAAATACCTTTTTTCCTTTATCTTTCGAACTAGTGACGATATCCATCTCTTCAAAATTGTCTATTGATGGAACACCCCCAATTGTAAACCATCCAATTTCACCATCCTTATGACATTAGGATTACATATGTGTAAGAACAACATCAACATAGGTAAATAAAAAAATTCATAGTTATAAAAACATATCATTTTTGAATAGTCTACATTTGTTGAAAAGAAATTCGTATGAACAACCTGTTCTTCTGATGGAATATCTTATTTTTGTAAGCATTTCACATCTTGATCTTGTTGATCCTGTTGCTATTTTATGGAAAAAAAAGTGGAAAAAAATTGCAATAAATAAGGTCTTTTATGTCTAAATGTAGATTAACAAATATAATGTTGGATTCATCCAACATAGATAATTGATTATGTGTGAATGAGTTAGAAACGTTGATAAGATGGGCTTGTATGATGGGTACTATAGACCACAAACTTATGTATGTTATTAAAAATACATTACATGTTATGTGTGTAATCTACATATATATAAAAAAGTTATGTATATTGAACAATATACATAACTTAGATGTACAAGAAAGAGAAGACATATATTAGGATATATAAATAACTCTGTCTGTGTATTTTATGTATATTTAGATATATACATAAGTGAGTGTGTGTATTTTGTAACATCCATAACCGTATCGTATTAACATTTGAAGTTTGATTAATCAACAACCTGTGTATATACAATTAAGTATTTTATATAAGGGAACAATTCTGAATGAAATTAAAATAAAAAATTCTATCAACAATTTATGATGTATATCAATATTATAGAAAATTGTGATGTATATAAAAAATGATAATGGCACAAATGTACTTCAATAGTTAAATACAAAAATCAGTAATTGTGATAAGTAAAATCAATTAAATTTACCTTTTCATGGGTGTGTTTGATGTGTTTTAGCATGCTTAAAAGTTCTGCGTGTTGTTTATTTCTTTTATCATTTGATTCTTCATGTTGTTTAACCATTACTTTGTGAATGAAGGTGAATTTTTGGTCAACCTGCAAATAAAAAACACAACAAATTTCATAATGTTTCTACAATTTAATTGTACATAGTGTTTGCTATATGCAGAAACTTACATAAAACTATAAGAAGAACTTTAACTCATTCCACCTTTGGTCAGAACTGTCCTGATGATGTGACTTGCCGGATGATGATGGAGTTAGCGCTAATGCATCAAGACGCTCTGAATCAGAAGTCCATGATTGATCTATTGGTATACTTTTTCCTAAAATAGACGGTGGAGTATTCTCGCTATCTTGTATAGGAATAGTTGTAGTATCAAATCGGACTGTCCTCTTCTTCTTTGTAGGTTGTGATGCTGATGCATGAGTATTCAGACCTGCCCTCATTAGGATTTCAGGTGGTGGAACAGTACTAAAATCTTCTAAACCTTGATGGTCCATGTACGATTGGGTATGTATGTCGACAGCGTGTCTTTTACCACTACGATCTAGATAAGTATCATGTGATAAGGAAGATGCATCATTATTTAATTCAACGTCGTCGATCGTTGGCAAATCAAGCCTTTGTACTTCTTCATGAGTTTGCCATAAATTAGTGTACACAAACTATTAAGCATACAAAAATGGGTACATTAAGATTCACTAGAAAGTCAGCAGAGTGAAATACAAATTTTAACTCAAAATGTAGTACTAAATGTTTACCTTGCTGAATATACCGGCCATGAACTTCTCATACTTGACCTTAATGCCAACTACCTTCCAATTAAAAATCTTTGGAATTACATTACCGACATGCTCATCTATAGTACTGTCTACCTCAGAACAGTATTCATATACCCAAACATTCAATACATAAGGCATTCCCTCAATAGAGTATAGCTGTTTTTGAACAAAAAATCTTGTCTCCATATTGCAATCAGCTTTTGAAAAGAAGCCTTTTCCCATGGGAATTGTTCATACCTGTCATCCTCAACCATCACAAAGTCCGATTGGCTAATACTAGAATCATGTACTTGTGAAAACAAAAAGGTATGAATAAAGTATAGGATGGACATGTTCAAAGCATCGGTGTTGTTGTCAAAATTTCCCCCCTTGAATCGTTGTACAAAAATATACTTTTTAACAGTATGTTTTGAACTTGAAAAATACTTCACCATTAATATGGACTTAGATGAATGAGTATACAGGTGTTCCTCAATGTTCCTAATACATTTAAGTACAGATATTAAAGCAAACTCCAAAATAGTAAACTTTAAAATGGTTCCCTGCACGTAAACATGAATGTCATTCGGATTTCCTTGCTCTAACTCAAGCATAAGTCTACATTTGGAAATCTGACCCTAAAAATTACACTGGGGCATGTCCAGAAAGAACCCAAATATTGTTTCATGAAAAATATTGTAAGCTTCTTCACCAGCATAATTCTTTATATCTGGACCAAATACGTGGTTGAAATAACTATCGAAATACAAAGAATGCGCAAGAACATTTTTTATTTGATATTTCATACCCTATTGGATATGAAGAATACATAATATGTGAGCCTATATGGTCAAAACACATATTGTACATAACAACTAGTCATTTCATTACACATCTAACAACATCTAACACAGGAACAAATATATGGACATTACATAAAAAATCATGAATATAAACAAGACATTTAATTACACATATAACAACACATGACATGTATGTATTAGAAATATACATTGGTACTATTCATAACCTTAAACACATGGTAACATATGTATATCTATTAAATATACATACGTTATATGTATATAAACACAACAATGCACAAGAAAATAAAACAAATACAACTCTTTTGTATATGAACTACACATATAGATGTAACATTTGTTACCTCAAAAACAGTATACACAACAAAAAACAACTAATATATAAATATGATTTACATATACAAATATAAATATTCAATGCATCAAAACACAGTACACAAAACACACATAATAGAATTTATGTATATGTTCAACAACATAAAAAGAATAATGTATGTGTATAACACATACATACTTACTAATAGATACAAGCAGTAACCACATATTTATATGAACTACAAAAATCAAGTTGTTCAAACTAATAGCATCAACAAAAATGTATATGCAGAATATATACACAAAGTAATTTTGTATTTGCACATCCAATTTTCACACTTAACTTCATAACTCCAATAAACAATCACAACAGTTAAATACCATTTTCAAAAAACACAATATACCAATAACAAAAAATATTATAAAAGATAAAATACCTTTGGTAAACGAGGCCGACCATTATTCTTTTTTTTTTAATTTTCTTGATGATTCTCCAATTTTTTTTTGACCTTGATTTGATGCTTTAGTAATTCTTTTCATCCTGGTGGGGTCGTTAAGATTTTTTGATTTATTTTCATCAAAGTTAGGTTCCTAATTATCAAATACTACGGGAACGTCATCAACTAGCGAATTTGTTGTCCCGTTATTATCTAGCTAAGTTAATCCTAAACTAAAGAAAGGAGAATCCTCCATTAACAAAGTATTAAATTGCTACTTTATTACTTCAAATAGAAGATTTTTTTTTTAAAAAAAAAGAAGAAAAATGCAGATTATTAAACTATAATTTGGTAAAGTAGAAACCCATAAAACTAGTAAATCAAAACATGCAACAAAATCTTTTTTGGAAATTCTCAAAAATTTCAACTATGTAATGAAATTTTTGCTTAACAATACTAAGAAATTAAACATTTAGAATGTTAAAATAAGATTCAGTTGAAATTGATGAAGATTAAGTTGAAATTGAATACCCTTGACTAGGAGCTGAACAAATACACGATTGATTTCAAACTTGGGTGAACCCACCCGAGTTCTTTGGGTCAACGATAGGTAAGGACGCACGTTGTATCTTCAGGAGGAAAAACAATCACCCAGGTTATGCATGTGAATGAGGAGGAGAGTGTAGAACTGACCTTTTATCAATTGAAAGATATTTCTCATGACTGGGTTGAGGCATGGAGAAAAAATAGAGGGGAGAATTCGGCTCTTATAACTTGGCAGGTGTTCCAGGATACATTCCTTGATAAGTTCTTTTCGTTAGAGACGAGGGAGGCAAAGGTAGAGGAGTTTATGAACTTGAGGTAAGGCTCTATGACTATACAGAAGTACTGCCTTAAGTTCAACCAGTAGGCAAAGTATGCCCCTGAGTTGATAGCTAACACCAGATCTAGTATAAGTAAGTTCGTGACTAATGTGTCCGGGTTGGTGTTGAAGGAGTATAGGACTACTATGCTAAATAGAGATATGGATCTTTCTTGTTTAATGACACATGCTCAGTAAATTGAGACTGATAAGATAAGGGAGAGAGATAGGGTAGGGAAACAAGAGGGGAAGATCAGAGCAGCACGAGTATAGCCAGACTAGATCCCATGAAGGGTACCGTCCTCAGTTTTAGAATCGTTAGTTTATGCCTGCATCATTATCAGCTAGTCCTCCCGCACCTAGACGTAGGAAGGAGCAGGGGAATAGACCTTCTATGTCTAGATCCCAGAACAGTGTGAGTAACAGACCTCGTGGTCCTATATGTACTAAGTATGGTGGGGACCATCCCGATGAGTGCTTAGCTGATCAGAGGGGTTGTTTTGGTTGTGGCAAGTTGGGCCACAGACTTAGAGAGTATCCACATGCCAGGCAGAGGAACCATGATGTTCTCCCCCAGACATAGGCTACTAGTGCACCAGCTCCTTTAGCCTGTCCCACTCCCCATCGGTTTTAACTAGATGTTATACCCTGCATAACAATACATACATATTAAAATGAAAGACACGAAGTATACCGGTAACAATATCTAGTGAATCATCTAGCTCCTGGTGGGATGGCAAAGAATAGAATCAATTTTGGCAGTGACCGCCACCGATACTAGATGAAGCTCCCTGAGGGGAGAAGGACAGGCTAAAGGAGCTGGTGCACTAGTAGCCTGCGTCTGGGGGCGAACATCATGGTTCTTCTGCCTGGAATGTGGACACTCTCTAAGTCTATGGCCCAACTTACCACAACCAAAACAACCCCTCTGATTAGCTAAGCACTCACCGGGATGGTCCCTACCATACTTAGTACATGTAGGAGCACGAGGTCTGTTACTCACACTGTTCTGGGATCTAGACATAGAAGGTCTATTCCCCTGCTCCTTTCTATGTCTAGGTGCGGGAGTACTAACTAATAATGGTGCAGGCATAAACTAACGGTTCTAATACTGAGGACGGTACCCTTCATGGGATCTAGTCTGGCCATACTCGTGTTGCTCTGATCTTCCCCTCTGGTTTCTCCTTACCCTATCTCTCTCCCTTATCTTATCAGTCTCAATCTACTGAGCATGTGTCATTAACCAAGAAAGATCCATATCTCTATTTAGCATAGTAGTCCTATACTCCTTCAACACCAACCCAGACACACTAGTCATGAACTTACTTATACTAGATATGGTGTTAGCTATCAACTCAGGGGCATACTTTGCCTACTGGTTGAACTTAAGGCAATACTTCTTTACAGTCATGGAGCCTTACCTCAAGTTCATAAACTTCTCCACCTTCGCCTCCCTCGTCTCTAACGAAAAGAACTTATCAAGGAATACATCCTGGAACACCTGCCAAGTTATAGGAGCTGAATTCTCCCCTCTATTTTTTCTCCACGCCTCAAACCAGTCATGAGAAATATCTTTCAATTGATAAAAGGCCAGTTCTACACTCTCCTCCTCATTCATATGCATAACCTGAGTGATTTTTTTTACCTTCTCAAGATACAACTGTGGGTCCTTACCTACCGTTGACCCAAAGCACTCGGGTGGGTTCACCCTATGTGATTGAAATATAAATATTTTGTGATAGATCTTAAGGATTGTTGGGATTGTCTCAAAAAACCTATATTGAAAAAGTATTAGAGAGATTTAGAATGGAAAAATGCTCATCAAGTCCCGTTCTAATTCAGAAAGGAGATAGGTTTAGTCTCAATCAATGTACAAAGAATAACTTAGAATGAAAGAAAATGACAGATATTCCTTATGCATCAATAGTTGGGAGTCTAATATATGCCCGAACATGTACAAAACTAGACATCAGTTTTGCAGTTGGGATAATTGGTCGATATCAAAGTAATCCTGGAATGGATCACTGGAAGGCATCAAAGAAAGTGTTGCGATACTAACAAGGAACGGAAGATCATATGCTCACTTATAGAAGATTTGATCATCTAGATGTGGTTGGATAATCAGATTCATATTATGTTGGTTGTATGGATACAAGAAAATCCATATTTGGATATTTGTTTCTATTAGCTGGAGGAGCAATATCATGGAAGAGTGTGAATCAGTCTATTATAGTTGTATCCACTATGGAAGATGAGTTTGTGGCATGCTTTGAGGCCATAGTCCAGGCTAATTTACTGTGGAATTTTATTTCAGGACTTGGACTAGTCACCAATATAGCCAGGCCATTGAAAGTTTATTGTGATAATACTACCGCAGTTTTCTTCTCTAAAAATGATAAGTTTTTGAAAGGTTCTAAGCATGTAGAATTGAATACGTTTTGGTTAAAAAAGAAGTCCAGAAACATAAAGTGTTAATTGAATATTTTAGCACCAAGCTTATGATTGTTGATCCTTTGACGGAAGGATTACCGCCCAAAATATTTGTTGAACATGTTGAAAGGATGGGTCTTATTGATAGCAATGAATGATTTCATGTAAAGACTTTATTATGTTTATGTAATTGACACTTTGAGCTCAAATTATATATATTTCTGTTGTTACTTGTTTTCTCTTGTATACATAATATTGTGAATAGTGATGACATATTCTGACTTAGATAAAGTATTCTAAGTATTATTGTTGGACCCATTATGTATTTGAAAGGTTATGTTAGGTAATAGACTAATATTGTAGTACATGAAAGTAATTATGTCAGGTAAAGTGACGTACAACCGCCATGACTCATTTTAGTTGATTTATTTAACAATGACAAATGATGTTGGATTTAACGTTAATTGTGCACATGATTAACGTACATATTAAATTACTAAATTAACATTGTGTGTACCAAGTGGGAGAATGTGATTTTCTATGGCCCACATAATTAAGTTATTTTTTATTTAATAATAATTGAATAAGTTAAATCCTAAATCTGTATGGAGAAGTTACCTAGTAGGATTAAAACTACTGATTACTCTGTTAGTGGGATAATTACTGTTAGTGGGATAATTATTATATCCATAAATCACATTGATGAAACGCGAAAACATAACTGTTTATTCCCTGTATTATAAAAGGTGTCCTCTCTCTGCCAAAAGAAGAATAAGTTCCATCAAATATTATTCTAAAACACAAGGTAAAGAAAGAGAAATAATACTTCTGTTTTATGCTTCCACTAATCTCAATCAACAAGAAAACTATGGAGGATTCAGGTAAGTAATTCTTTATTGAATTACTGTAATTTTGTTTATGTGAAAATCATGTAGTTCCATGTTTCAAAATGATTGATAGGATTATATATTAGATTGTTTAGGTTATACAATCTGTTGAATCCTTACTTCTTCCACTATAACCACTAATCACGTGTAAATGATGGCTAGTATTATTCTCTTAAAACATGCAATGATATTGCTAATTGAACATTACCACCTCAACAAGACATTTTAGTTGGCGCTTGAAGTTCCACTTTTATAGGAGACCACACAATAAGAGAATTTTAACAAGATTTAGGATTTTAATTTGAATATTACCGCCTTAACAAAGCCGTGTTTGTGCAAGAGACAAATTTTGAAAAGGCCATCTCTTGAACTCTATAAATAGGGGCAGAGTCCATTATATTTTTCACTGATTTTCTCAAAAAGGCTCACGTCTTCAACTTTTTTGGTAAGCATTTAATAATTTCTTTTCTTGTAGTGTGTATTTTTCTTCTTTTCATATTTACTCTCCCTTTTTTGTAAAATTGAAACAAATAGCAATATAGAACAATCGATTTAACGTGTGAGAGTTTAACTTCGCCTCTATACACCTTAAAACTGATCAATTCAGCTTTATTTTGGTGACTTAGCAATCATTGTGCGAGAGTTTAATTTTGCCACTGTACATGTTAATACCGATCAATTTGGCTTCAAGTTTGGTGACTTTGAAATAAACGGCTTAGGGTGCGAGATTTTAACTTCACCTCCGTATACCTGAAGATCGACCAATTTGGCTTCAGGTTTGGTGGCTATGCAACTTATGGCTTAAGGTTTAAGAGTTTAACTTCGCCTTCATACACCTTAGGACCGACCAATTTCTTCAAGTTTGGGATGCTTTACATTAAAAATCCATCAAAAGGCCATCTTAAGGTGCAAAGGTGCAAATGTTATCCAACATAAGGCATAAAAATTTTAAGATCCGCTTATGGATAAATCCATGGAAGAGTCCAGCTTAAGGTGCAAAGGGACAAATCTTATCCACCATAAGGCATGAAAATTTTGAGATTTTTTAAGGATAAATTCGGGAAGATACGAACTTTAGGTGAAAAGGGACAAATCTTTTCCACTTAAGGCATGAAATCTTGAGATCTTCTTAAAGATAAATTCATAAAGAGGCCAACTTAAGGTGCAAAGGGATAAATTTTGTCCACCTTCAGGCATGATAATCTTGAGATCCTTTTAAGGATAAGCCCATGAGAGGCCAGCTTAAGGGACAAAGGAACAAATCTTGTCCACCTTAAGGCATGAAAATTCTAAAATCCTTTTAAGGATAAGCCTGTGTGAGGCCAACTTAAGGTGAAAAGGGGCAATTTGTCCACCTTAATAAATGGAAACTTTGGAGGCTTTAATTTAAATACTTGGGAGTTAAGATAAATTCAACTTACAAGTTTGGTGGTTTTGGAGGTTCATCTTTCAAATTTGATGGATTTATAGACTTCAACTTACATACTTGGAAAATTTGATGACGTCAACTTACAGACTTTGTAGATTTAAAAACAATAGCTTACAAAAGGATTTGGAGACTTCATCTTGCAAGCTTGATATATTGTGACTTCAAACTATAATCCTGGTAGATTTATGCCCTTAGTTGTAGGCTTGGAGAATTTAGTATTCTTTTTCTAAAGGGATGCCACCACTTAGCCATGAATATTTGGTGCAAGTCCAAAATTTAAGAAGAATGCTTGTAGACTTAACTTTTATGTGACAGATCAAGAGGTAACATGCCTATTTTTTACACTCATGCTATTGAACTCAGAGCGAAGTTCCAAGTGCCTACGTACCTTAGTGGAGAGGATCAAGTCATAACATAGTTTTGGGTGAGTGTTTTTTTAAACATATTTTGTTTTGTGTACTAATTTTTGCCTAGGTCTCCTCTTTCGAGGTTTTCAGCCTAGAGGACTTTTTTTTGTGTCATACATAGTTTATACTCTTACAGGTTATGAGTGGATATGTAGTTTATTCTCGTGCCTTAAAGAGTGTCATCTTCTTACAAGAATAGTACTTCATTAAGAACTTGACGTTGATAGGACCAATTTTCATGTCATCTACATTGATAAGCTTGTAAGCACCATTTGGATATGCTTTTATACAACATATGGTCCATCTTACTTTGAGGTGAATATTCCCCCAGACTTATGAGAAGTAATAATGGGTCTCCTTACTTTAAGTACTTGATCTCCAACTTGAAACCCTTTTAAGAGAATTCTTTGGTTGAAAGAACGAGATAAACGGGCTTGGTAACATTTAAGATTCTGTTAAGCCTCTATCCTATTCTTATCGAGAGCTTCCAAATCTGCAAGATGCAACTTAGCATTGTTATTCCTAGGGAGCCCTTCTTGAATACTCAGTCTTAAAGAAGGTATTTGATGTTCAAGTAGTAGGACCGCCTTAACTCCAAAAGCAAGTGAGTATGGGGTTGCTTGCGTCAGTATGTGGTAAGTCATCTTGTATGCCCACAAAGCTTCTTCCATTCATTCATGCCAGTCTCATTTGGATATGGAGACGACTTTCTTCAACAGGTTGCATAAAGTCTTATTGAATGCTTCGGCTAGACCATTGACAGCAACATGGTACATAGAAGACTTACACTACTTGAAACCAAAGAGATCACAAATCTTGTTCATCGGCTTGTTATCAAATGGCTTGTCATTGTCAGTTATTATGTACTAAGGAATTCCAAAGCGGTAAATGACAATCACTCGGATAAAGATTGCAATATTCTCGTTCTTTACTTTTTTGAGAGGAACAACTTTAACCTATTTTTAGAAGTAATCTAGCACGACCAAGATGTACAAGTGTCCACCAGAAGATTTTGGCAGTGGTCCAACAACATCCAATCTCCATGCGTTGAATGAACTAGATGCTATAGTTAGGTGTAAAACTTCAGCAGGTTAATGTATGAAATTTGCAAGAAATTGACAAGCTTTGCAATATTTAGCACAGTCCAAGAAATATTTCATCATTGTTGGCCAATAATACCCCATTCTTTTAACATGAAATGAAGCTTCGGTCCAGACTGATGATATCTATAAACTCCCGAGTGCACTTCTTACAAAGCTTAAACTACTTCTTTCTCACCCAAACATCACAAGAGTATTACTTCAAACAATCTTTGGTATATCATGTCTTTGTAGTAAAGGTGACATGACCCAAACTTTGAACCATGTCATAGGGGCACCTCAAGCTAACATGAATCGGAGGTCACTCTAATAACCCAACCTAATCGTCTCATGTACCATAGGAGTCGTACGAACTCTAACTCACAAGTCAAGATAGCAGAAACAAAATCGTAAGTCAATATTAGATTCATAATAATAACTATGGCCAAATTCATAGTTGTTCACAACACCTATACAAAACCAAAGTCAATAAATGTATATGTCGGTACAAGCCCACAACGATAGCCAAACCAAGTCTAAATAAGACTAAGTCTAAAGATAAGTGATCAAGGATGAATGTATTCTGAAAAAAGAAACCTCACCACTCTAAAGTAAATGCACGAACTACTTCGATTTACTAATCACTGCGTAAGAAGAGAAGAAGATGCTCCGACCCCTATGTCGCATGGGGACATAGTGTCTGAAGATGGTTAGCGATTAGAATGCTAGCATGTAAACTAAGGGAAAGGACAAAATAACATCATCATTTAATAACAAGTCCATATAGCATCTTCAATCACAATCATACACTTATCCTTACATATAGATGCACATGTATATATATATATATATATAGCATGCCAATATGGTATCAGGGCTTATCAACATCCTTGAACTCTTCAATCATGAGACATAAAGTGTACGACTCCAATATTCCTCACTTAGGTTCAAATTGTTCTTAGTAAACATTGAACTTTCATACTCATCCACATAGACATATACAACATGCCCACATTATGCCATAAAGCGAACAAGGCTTAGCATGCATTCTCAATCATTCATTCATAAGACATGGAGTGAAGAACTTTCAATCTTGCACTGTACCAATTTTATAACCTTAAACTTCATCACTACATTATCCACGGGGATCCAAAAACTAACCAAATCAACCATCACATTACATCAGACCAAATCAACCTATTTTATTGCCATGCCATTGGACTAGGAACTCAAATCCCTAGCCCTGTCATCACTCTAGGAACTCAAATCACTAGCCATTTTATTAGGCGAGGAACTAGAATCAGTCGTCGTTTCATTGGACTAGGAACTCAAATCACTAGTCATTTCACCAGTCTAGGAACTCAAAGCGATAGACATTTCATTTGACAAGGTATTTTAACCTGAAGAGATCTTTTTGGACAAGGAACACGAATCACAAGTCATTTCATCTAGGAACTTGAATCACTAGATGTTTCATTAGACGAGGAACTCAAATCACTAGCCATTTCATTGGACGAGGAACTCGGATCACTCGCCATTTTATTGGCATCATTGACATTAGAACTATTGACCTATTAGTTCATATATTAACCTCCATACAATCTATTTCACACTTAAATACTTTGGCTCACTTAGCTAATTCAACATTATACAAGACTACATGGTCTTATGGGAGCCTTCATTGCTCAACCATTTCAGTTAGCCAGTGCCATAACTCATTTCATCATACAATTAATATTATGGACATCAAGACTCACATGGGAACATAAGGTCTTCATAGAAACATTTATCAATTAAACACTTTAATAGGCCACCGCCTCAATTCAAATCATTATTCAATTCACTTGGCGGTCATCAAGACCCTAACTATCTTATTCATTCATCATTAGCATTTTTGCACTAGCCTTTCTACTTCTTTAGAGGTAGAGGTATGGACTGCGTACATCTTACCCCCCCCCAGACCCCACCAGGTGGGAATACACTGGGTTTGTTGTTGTTGTTGTTGTTGTATTAGCATTTTTGCACTACACTTTACTCCACACAAAATTTCAAGTTCAAACTTCAAGAATTGAACCCCTTTCTTAGCCATCAAATCAACATGCTCATATTTTCACAAATTACATGGCTAACAACATCAACACAACATCAATTATCAACCATTCATTATTGTCCGGCCATCACCCCATTTAGTTATAAGCTAGTCCATTACATGGATAAAAAGGTTCCTATTATCCAATTACCAAGTATTCACAATCGTTATAACTTAATACATGGACAACAAGGGCTTTACTAACCATTTATCAGTATTCACATTCATTTAGTCATCATCATGACTCATTCATGTTCACTAATTCTATAGATACACATTTAACCTTCACAAACCATTAAACCACTTAATCATTTTATAGACTACGTGCCTTGGTTCTATTCATCATCAATTATATTTAAGGTTACAAAGACGCACACAACCATTCACATTTCATTAGCAAGATTACACGTCATCCTCACCACATTTAGGCTCAACACACACATCAAGGTCATTTTCATGATTAAGGCTTTAACCCCTTATTACCCATTAACCCAACAATATCATAAATTTCTCCATACATGACTCACAATATCTTTACCACATCACTTATCCATCATTTATGCTTATTAGACCATTTCCCTAGTTTAAACATCACAACATGTGACTAGACAATTCACTTAGACATTTTCACAAACACCTTATGTGCATTCATTCAACAAAGCCATGTCCATGGTATTTATTATCAAGATTAGGGTTACTCAAGACCCTCATATTAATGCAAATTCAACAAAAACCTGCACATGCAATCCATCATCAATATCACATATAAACATAAGTCCAAGCAAGATTCAACATCATACATCATTAGGCAATGAAACCCTTTTCATTTGATTTCAAAACCACCATGGACACTTACTAATCCAAGTGTAAAATACATGGTTGTAGTGGTACTTAAAAGAGGGGAAGAGATATATACCTTACACAACTTGAATCACCGAGAAACTTGACTCTTTCTTGACACTAGATTAGCTCCCTTGAAACCCTACCCTCCAATCTTGCTGCAAGAACCCTTTAGAGTGTTTGAGTCTTGTAAATAAAGACTTAGGAAGCTACAATGCGTTATATAGTGATAATACTTAGGGTTTAAGGCAAGAGAAATGACCATAAGGCCCTTAATAAAAGCTGGAAAGTGAACTTATGTAGGGGTACGACTCCCCCATATGGTTTCCTTAGCAATTGTACCCAAGGGTATGAGTGGTACCCTAACTCATATCCTAGGTTTCTCCTAGGCCAACCATACTGTTGTGGGTGCAAGTGGACACCTTTGAGTCATATCCAAGGGTACGACTCACCCCTAACCTATGAACTTCACTCATAACAAAAATAGTCCACTCGGCTTGAGTCCTCAGTCTATACGATTAAGTATTATACGACTCGTATACATTGGTTATGACTAAGAGAGGGTCATGTCGTATAGAAAATAATGTACTACCCTAACATGCTTCTTAAGGTATGAGAGGGGAGGAGGAGAAGGATACGAGTCATAACCAAGGGTACGAGTGACTTGTCCAATCGTATCTTGGTCTTTATGCTTAAAACCAAAAGAAAAAATTTGCAAGGCCACATTTTTGGGTGTTTCATTCTCCCCCACTTAAGATCATTTATCCAAGAATGATGGGTAAAAAAGAATGAATGCAAGTTCACACATTAGCACACACCACAAACAACTTTCAACCAAATTAGGACCAAGCACAGAACAAAGTTACAACACAACACATATCATGATCATCATTAATAATTCATTTCATATTAACGATCCTTGGGATTAAAACCCATCATTTATCAAAAACACTTGCTCGACTCAAAGATTAAGGGCTTAAACTCATCAAATTTCATGGATGTAAAGCAACTCAAGCATTGGGAACTTTAATCCCTTGTCTAACAAAGACATTAATCAATGATAAGTATCAGGGATTCACACCTCGTCTATCAAAGACATAAACCAAATTAGGAACACCAACACACACCTCAAGCGAGATTTTTTGGAATGGAACATAGTTGCGGATACTTGGACTTTACGTCCCCTCTGCCTTCTAAGTAGCTTCCTTGGACTGTTAGTCTCTCCCTAGAACCCTCACTAAAGCTACTTCTATTGTTCACAACTGGGGAATTTACTGATCCAAGATCCTCATCGGGATCTCCTCACAAGGTAAAGAACCCCAAAAAATACCAATGCCCTCTAAGGGAAATCAATCAACGAAGGATCACCTACACATCTTTGACACATGGAGACATGGAAAAAGCTGAGTAAAATGGAGTTCGATTTAGAATACACTCCAACTCGTAGGCAACATTTCCAACTCCTTTCAAGATCAAATAGGGACCAACATAATGGGGGCTAAGCTCCCCTTTTTCACCAACTCGTATCATTCCCTTCATGCGAGACACCCTCAAGATTACCCAAACACAAATATGCCACACGTCCGCATAAGAATTTTAGCGACTTGAGTGGTTTTCAACCAAAAATCATACTAGGAGAACTTAGAATACAAACGATGATCCTTACAAAATTACAACACAACACAGAGGTGATCTACATAGTTCGCCTCACTCTTAGAGTACACTAAGTTATCATAAATAAAGAAAATGAAAACCATGTCCAAGAATGGATGGAAGACCCTATTCAATAAGTCCATGAATGCCACCGAGGCATGGGTCAACCTAAAGGACATGACAAGAAATTCATTAGCCATGGAAACAAATTCTAGAGAAAGCATCTCCTGAGTTAGAATCTTTAATTCTGACCAAATGATACAAACACCCCCTAGAAAACAACTTATGGGCTTTGAGGTAAGAATTAAACCTCTCCTTAGGTACTAAGGATCCATATTCACACAAAAATACCAGCTCATTAGGAATTGGAATGTGACCTATGGGTCTATCAATATAAAAAGGCATAAAAGGAGTGCAATCAATCCTCCCCGAAGATTATATCAAACTAACCATATCTAACTCTATCAAGTCAACAAGAGTCTCTCTACCACCCACTCCCTACTTTGGACCCCTTTGAACAAGAACAGAGTGTCTTACTATGGTAGGAACAGATTATGGAACTGAAAGACCCCCGAGACCAAAATCAAGGTGCATATCTACATACGGGGTCTCATAAGAAAGAGTAGACCTTATATCAAACAACAATACGCATACAAAGAGAAACGTTTCAGCGTACCCGCGTTAGCATTAGAAGAATCATCGAACTCTTAAGGGATAGTAAGTGCATTGGGATGATCCTAATGAATGTCAAAGTTAGAAGCGGCACCCCTTGGTGAAAAAGCTAGAGAAGTGGTAACCGATATCTTTTTTTCCCAAGCGGCAATCCTTATGGGACACTCCCATTGCATGTGACGCAATTGACCATATATAAAACACCAACCCTTTCCTTTCTTGCAACAACCACAGTGTGATCGATTGCAAAACTGACAAGGAGGATAAGTGAATGAGGATTGGGCCCCGCTAAACTGATGTTGGGCAACTTGTTCCACACGAGCATCCCAAATTTGAAGATGCCTGCCTCCTAAAGAGTTTGAGTAGGGAACAATAGTCTCAGAATTGAAACTAGGACCTGCCCAATATTTCCTCTTAGACCACTTCCTACCAACCTAAGCCAATTAAGCAAAGGGGTGATGGAACCTTACATTTTGAGGCTACTGAGGAGTAATGTTGCCCCCAAGAGTAGGGTTAATGAGAATAGGTATAACTCCACTAGGATAGTCAGATGTCATGACCCTTGACCAGGCCTGGATCCCAGAAGTTGGATGAAATTTTTCCATATTGCACCCAGTTAGGACAGAAGAGCTTGCTTCAACATCAGATCTACTTGGATACATAATCTGAAAGATGATGAAGCATAAACCGGAGGAATCTAAGAACTTAGACCCTACATAGCTTGAGATTAAAACACGAAAAAGGGAAATATTTACTAAGATGTCTCATAGCCCCTCTTTTATAAGTGTGGCGTGCTTCACATCAATAAAAAAGACTTTACTTGACACGGTATTATGAACTTCAACCTGACCAAGAACCTTGGCTCAAATACCAACTTGACATGACCCAAACTTCAGACCCTATCATATAGTTACCTCAAGCTCACATGAACCAGAGGTCGCCTCAATAACCCAACCTAATCATCTCATTGTACTATATAAATTGGATGAACTCCAACTCACAAGTCAAGTTAGAGAAAATAATATGGTAAGTAAATATTAGATTCATAACAATAACTACACCCAAGTTCTGAGTTGTTCACAACACCTCTATACAAAACCAAAATAAAAAAAAGTATATGTCGGGACAAGCCCCGGACAATAACCAAACCAAGTCTAAATAAGACCAAGTTTAAAGATAAGTAACCAAAGATGAATGTCTTTCGAAGAAAGAAAGCTCACCACTCTGAAGTCAATGCTTGAACCACTTCGATCTACTAATCACTGCGTAGGTAGAGAAGAAGATGCTTCGGCCCCCATGTTGCGTGGGGACATAGCATTCAAAAATGGGTAGCGGTTGGAATGCTAGCATGTAAACCAAGAATAAGGATAAAATAACATCATCATTCAACAACAAGTCCATATATCATCTTCAATTACAATATTCCATATAAAGTGGAGCACTCCAATATTCCACACTTAGGTTCAAATCATTCATAGTAAAGATAGAACTTCAATCACATTCTTAAACACTTACTCATACACATAGACATAGACAACATGTTCATATTATGCCACACAGAGAATAAGGCTTAGCATGAATTCTCAATCATTTATTCATAAGATATGGAGTGAAGAACTTTCAATCTTCCACCGTAATAATTTTATAACCTCAAAATTTATCACTACATTGGCCATGGGGATCCGAACCCCAACCAACTCAACCAGCTCATTACATCAGACCAAGTCAACTAATTTTATTATTATACCATTGGACTAGGAACTCAATCATTAGTTGTGACACCGGTCTAGGAACTCGAATTACTGGCCATTTCATTAGGCGAGAAACTCAAATCACTCATTATTTTATTGGACTAGGAACTCAAATCACTAGTGATTTCACCTGTCTAAGAACTCGAATTGCTATCCATTTTATTTGATAAGGTATTTTAACCTCAAGAGATCTCTTTGGAATAGGAACTCGAATCACTAGTAATTTCACTGGTCTAGGAACTCGAATCACTAGCCATTTCCTTAAATGAGGAACTCGAATCACTCTCTATATCATTAGATGAGGAACTCAAAACACTCATCATTTTATTAGCATCATTGGTCGACATTAGAAATCTTGACCCATTAGGTCATACATTAACCTCCATACAATCCATTCCATACTTCAGGACTTTGTCTCACTTAGCTAATTCAACTCTATACAAGACCACATGGTCTTTATGGGAGCCTTCATTTCTCAACCATTTCAATAGGATAATGCCTTAACGTATTTCATCATACAATTAAAATTTTGGACATCAAGAATAACACGGAACCATAAGGTATTCATAGAAACATTCATCGATTAAACTCTTTACTAGGCCAATACCTCAATTCAAATCATCATTCATTTCAATTGGCGGTCATCAAGACCCTTACCGACTCATTCATTCATCATTAGTATTTCCATACTACACTTTAGTCCACACACAATTTCAAGTTCAAACATAGGGAATTAAACCCCTTTCTTAGCCATCAAATCAACATGGTCATAGTTTCATAAATTATATGGCTAACAACATCAACACAACATCAATTATCAACCATTCATTGTTATAGGGCCATTACCCCATTTAGTCATAAGCTAGTCTATTACATGGCTAACAAGGTTTCTATCATCCAATTACCAAGCATTCACAATCATTATAACTCAATACTTGGACAATAAAGCCTTTACCAACCATCTAAAAGTATTTACATTCATTTAGTCATCATCATGATACATTTATGTTCACTAATATCATCGATACATATTTAACCTTCACAAACCATTATACCACTTAATTACTTCGATAGACTAAGTGTATTGGTTCAATTCATCATCAATTACATTTAAGGTTACCAAGACCCACATAACTATTCACATTTAATTTTCAAGATTACACCTCGTCCTCACCACATTTAGGCTCAACACACACATCAAGGTTATTTTCTTGATTAGGACTTTAACCCCTTATTAGTCATTAACCCAACAATATCATAAATTTTACCATACATGACTCACAATATCTTTACCACATCACTTATCCATTATTTATGATTATTGGGCCATTGCCCTTGTTCAAAACATCACAACCTATGACTAGACAATTCACTTAGATATTTTCACAAACACCTTATATGTATACCTTCAACAAAGCCATTTCCATGGTATTTACTATCAAGATTAGGGTTACTCAAGACCCTCACATTAATCCACATACAACAAGCACCACACATGAAATCCATCATCAATATCACATATAAACATAAGTCTAAGCAAGATTCAACATCATACATCATTAGGCAATAAAACCCTTTTCATTTGATTTCAAAACCACCATGTACACTTACTAATCCAAGTGTAAAATACATGGATATAGAGGTATTTAATAGAAAGAAGAGACACATTCCTTAAACAGTTTGAATCACCAAGAAACTTAACTCTTCCTTGACACTAGATGAACTTCCTTAAAATCCTAGCCTCCAATCTTGATGCAAAAACCCTTTAAAGTGTTTGAGTATTGTAAAGACTTAGGAGGCTACAATTCCTTATATACTTAAGGGTATTAGGGTTTAAGTCAAGGGAAATAAATCAAGGCCTTTAATAAAAAATTATAAAGTGAACTTATGCAGAGGTACGACTCCACCATACGGTTCCTTTAGCAATAGTACCCTAGGGGATGAGTTGTACCCTAACCCATACCCTAGGCTTATCCTAGTACAACCATACTATTGTGGGAATAAGTGCACCCCTTTGAGTCATATCCAAAGGGTATGAATCGCACCTAACTCATGAGTTTCACCCATAACAAAAATAGTCCACTTAGTTTGTGGCCTCACTCTATACGATTGAGTAGTAAACGACTCATATACATTGGTCAGGACTAAGAGAGGGTCATTTCATATAGAAAATAGTATGATACCCTAACATAATGCTAAATGTATGAGAGGGAGGAGAGAGAAGGATTCGAGTCATAACCAAGGGTACGATTGGCTTGTCCAATCGTATCTTGGTCTTTATGCTCTAAACTAATTATTTTTGCAAGGCCAAATTCTTGGGTATTTTATTCTCCCCCACTTAGGATCATTCATCCGTGAATGATGGGTAAGGCAAGCATGAATGCAAGTTAACACATTAGCATATATTGCAAATAACTTTAAACCAAATTAAGACCAAGCACAGATCAAAGTTACAACACAACACATATCATGATCATCATCAATAATTCATTTCATATTATTGATCCTTGGGATTCAAACCCATTATTTATTAAAGATGCTCGATTCAAAGCTTAAGTTCTTAAACCCATCGACTTTTAAGGATATAAAGCAACTCAAACATTGGGAATTTTAATCCCTTGTCTAACAAAGACATGAATCAATTATACACATTAGGGATTCACACATCGTCTATTATAGACATAAAAAAGGGTCAATGTTTTATATATGGTCAATTGGGTTACATGCAATGGGAGTGTCCTAAAAGTATTGTCGTGTGGGATAAAAAGATGTAGATTACCACTTTTCTAGATTTGGCAACAATGGGTTCCACTTCTAACTCTGACATTAGTCAGGACCATCCTAATGCACTTACTATACCTCGAGAGTTCGAGGCTTCTTCTAATGCTAACACGGGTACATTGAAAATTTTCTCTAATAATATGTGTTGTTGCTTAATCTCGGGTATACTCTTTCTTATGTGACCTCGTCTGTGGATATGCACCTTGATTTTGGTCTCGAGGGTCTGTCGATTTCTTTTTTGTTCCTATCTTGGTAGGAGACACTATTGTTCAAATGGGTCTAGAGGGGAGTGTATAGTATCTATAGGTGATAAAGATACTCTTGTTAACTTGATAGAGTTATATAAGGTTGGTAATATGTAATATTGGGAGAGGATTGATTGCACTCCTTTTTTGATTCTTTATATTGTCATACCCATAGGGTCACGTTCTAATTCCCTAAAGAGCTTGTCCTTGTGTAGGATGATGGATCCTTAGTACCTAAAGGGGGGTTCAATTCTTACCTCAAAGCCCCAAAGTTGTTTTCTAAGGGGTTTTTGTATCATTTGGTCTGAGTTAAAGATTTTGACTCAGAAGATGCTTTCTCTAAAAATCGTTCCTAAGGTTAATGAGTTTTTTTCATGTCCTTTGGGTTGACCCATACCTTAATGACGTTTATGGACTTATTAAATAGGGTCTTCCATCCGTTCTTGGACATAGTTTTTATTGTCTTTATTAATGATATATTAGTGTACTCTAAGAGTGAGTCGAACCATGAAGATCACCTCCGTGTCGTGTTGTAAACTTTGAAGGATCATTATTTGTATGCCAAGTTCTCATGGTGTGAGTTTTGGTTGAAAACCATTCAAGTTGTCAAAAGTCCTATGAAAACGTATGGTACGTTGGTGTTTGGGTAATCTTGAGGGTATCTCCCATGAATGGAATGATGCGAGTTGGTGTAAAAGGGGAGATTATCCCCCATTATGTTGGTCCCTATTTGGTATTGAATGTAGTTGGCAATGTTGCCTACGAGTTGGAGTGTGTTTTAGATCAAACTACATTTCTCCTGGGTTTTTCCATGTCTCTACATTGCGAAGATGTGTAGGTGATCTTTCGTTAATTGTTTTTCCTTGGAGGACGTTGGTATTTTTCTTGGGTTCTTTACCTTTTAAGGAGATCTTGGTGAGGATCTTAGATAAAAAAAATTGTCGATTATGAATGATAGAAGTGGCTTCGATGAGGGTACTAGAAAGGGATCAATAGTCCTAGGAAGATACTTGGGAGGCGGAGGGGACGTAAAGTCCAAGTATCTGCAACTATGTTCCATTTTGGAAACTCTTGCTTGAGGTGTGTCTTGGAGAAATAACTTGCACCTTGAAATTGATAAAATAGGTCATCGATTCTTGGAAGAGGGTACTTATTCTTGACTGTAACTTTATTAAGTTAACGATATTCAATGCACGTATGCAAAGAACCATCCTTCTTCCACACGAATAGGATAGGTGCGCCCCAAGGAGAAACACCGGGCCTTATGAAACCTTTATCTAGAAGATCTTTGAGTTGTTGTATCAACTCCTTAAGCTCTGTGGTTCCATACGGTATGAAGAAATAGAAATAGGGTGTGTATCAGGAAGAAGTTCAATCCCTAATTCTATCTCTTTATCAGGAGGTACCCTTGGGAGATCTTCCGAAAAAATATAAGGATACTTATTAACTATACTGACTAACAGAATAGTTGGAGTTTCAGACTTAGTGTCCTTAACTCGAACTAGATGATAGATGCAACCTTTGGGTATCAACTTTCTAGCTTTAAGATAGGATATGAAATGACTCTTAGGAGATACAGAACCACCGACCACTCAAAAATTGGCTCATATGGAAACTTAAACTTAACCACATGGGTATGACAGTCTATATATGCATAACAGGAGTGAAGCCAATCTATACCCAGACTAAGGACAAAATCGACCATGTGTAACTCTATCAAATCAGAAAACATAACTTTATGAAGAATAGTAATGGGACACTTTTTGTACACCTGCTTAGCAATAACTAACTCACTAATTGGGGTAGATACCAGGATAGTCTCAGGGATCTTTTCAGAGTTTATCTCAAAATTTATAGCAACCAATGGGGTCACATAGGAAAAACATGACCCAGGGTATAACAATACATACACATTCAAATGAAAGACACGAAGTATACCAGTAACAATATCTAGTAAATCCTCCATCTCCTGGAGGGATGGCAAAGAATAGAATTGATTTTGGCAGTGACCGCCACCGATACTAGATGAAGCTCCCCGAGGAGGAAAGGGACAGGCTAAAGGAGCTGGTGCACTAGTAGCCTGCGTCTGGGGGCGAACATCATGGTTCCTCTGCCTGGCATGTGGACACTCTCTAAGTCTATGGCCCAACTTGCCACAACCAAAACAACCCCTCTGATCATATAAGCACTCACCGGGATGGTCCCTACCATACTTAGTATATGTAGGACCACGAGGTCTGTTACTCATACTGTTCTGGGATCTAGACATAGAAGGTCTATTCCCCTGCTCCTTTCTATGTCTAGGTGCGGGAGGAATAGCTGATAATGGTGCAGGAATAAACTAACGGTTCTGAAACTGAGGACGGTACCCTTCATGGGATCTAGTCTGGCCATACTCGTGTTGCTCTGATCTTCCCCTCTTGTTTCCCCTTACCCTATCTCTCTCCCTTATCTTATCAGTCTCAATATACTGAGCATGTGTCATTAACCAAGAAAGATCCATATCTCTATTTAGCATAGTAGTCCTATACTCCTTCAACACCAACCCGAACACACTAGTCACGAACTTACTTATACTAGATCTGGTGTTAGCTATCAACTCAGGGGCATACTTTGCCTACTGGTTGAACTTAAGGTAGTACTTCTTTACAGTCATGGAGCCTTACCTCAAGTTCATAAACTCCTCTACCTTCGCCTCCCTCGTCTCTAACGAAAAGAACTTATCAAGGAATGCATCCTGGAACACCTGCCAAGTTATAGGAGCCGAATTCTCCCCTCTATTTTTTCTCCACGCCTCAACCCAGTCTTGAGAAATATCTTTCAATTGATAAAAGGCTAGTTCTACACTCTCCTCCTCATTCACATACATAACCTGGGTGATTTTTTTTACCTCCTCAAGATACAACTGTGGGTCCTTACCTACCGTTGACCCAAATAACTTGGGTGGGTTCATCCTACCGTTGTCATATAAGAGCACGAATTAATAGCACATAGAGACAGTTATGGGCATAATAGAATTTGAAAGAAAGAGATGACTTTTTCTAAAATGCCCCGTATCCTCTTGGCCATAGATGTGGCGCACTTCACACCAATGGTCAAGACTTTACTTAACATGGCTTGTCAGACTCCCTAGGACTCCTTAAACCTTAGGCTGTGATACCAAGTTTGTAACTCCTCGAAATCTCATCCCAAAGCATCACATGGTGCTCAAGGCTACAAGTAGCCACAAGCTAACCCTTTGAGCCTGCTACTAAATCTCATACTTACGTTAGGGATTCAAAATCAGATAATAAGAATAAATCTCATCAAATCTCAACTAAAAAGACTAAAAATATAATGTCTAAAACACAAAATACTGAAAATATCTAACAAACATATGAAACTCTAATCTGACAAAGCCTCTACTACTTAAGATCAAGAGAGCCATTGGGACAAATCACCAAATGACTCATACTTCTCTAAAAAAAATAACCACAAATATCAAATTTGAAGGTCTGAGAAATTGGTCCTCAAACAATGAGGACTCACCAACTAAAGAGTATAGATCAAGGTACTCGGAGATCACTAACGTTGCTGAGCCTAAGCACCTGAACCTACATTATAAGACAATGTAGCACATAGACGTAGTATATGTGAATCAACACTTTGAAAATGTACTAAGAATATGGGGTGTATGCATTTACATAAACAATATCATTACTCCTTATAAAATCTTGCATGCAAATATGAATGACTCACATGGCTTGAATAAGTCTGAAACATAAATCATAAATCATGAATAATGAAACATGTAGTATAAATCTCATGAGCCATTATACATAACTCAAAAATCTATATTCTCTTCTTACTCTATAAACTTATAAGCTAAAGGAATCTTTAAACAATGCTTTTTACACTCATACTTTCATCTTGAGGAGAATGGAACTTCTTTGAAACTCAAGGACTTAGAACTTTAGAAACTTCAAGACGTAGGAAAAACTCTAGACTCTTATGAACTTGGGAGTTTCTTCTAACCGATATAAACCATGTGAGCTACATGGAGTCCAACGTCTTGCCCGCATTAGGGATACCTATTCTACCCTTGCCATTGGAATAGAACCTTAACTCTAGTGATCACTATCTCGGCCTCAGGCCCATAAATCTCAATCCTATGGGGGCACGTAGTTCTGGGGAAGTAGGATGCGCTAAACCGACACTTCTCGCTCGGTGCTAAATATTTATCCCGTACTCAAGCTCAGAACTTTTAGAAAAATCCACCTCAAAACAACTCAAGGGTCTATAGTGAAGATCAAATTATAATTCTCTTAGATTTAAATCATAAAGACTGAATAATGTGGATTCCTATCTTAACTCAGGCTTAAAAGTAATCTTTCTTTAAAATCTAAGTACTTGTTATTATATCATACTAAATAACATTCCCTTCAAGAAACATCAAAACTCATACTTAGTTTAAAATTTATTCTCATGCTCAAATAATTCAGTTTCATAATAAAGCTTAAATCATGACATCAATCTTGGAAACATCAAATCAATATGAGGATGTGCAACTCATAGCATAATTTCTCAAATTATGTCATAAAATAGTGAAATAACCATGCAAATCAAGACTTGAACAACTTGTAATCTCATAATCTCAAAATAAAGTAAATTGGGTATAAATCCGCTTGCAAGAATGAAAGGGGTGTTCTTGTTCAAACACCACATCCTTGAATTAGAAGCTTTGGATGAACTCTCACTTTTGGGACTCTATTCGTACTCTTGAAATGAGGGTTCTTGAAGCCTTTAACTTGGGAACCTTGAATCTTGACTTAATTTAGAAAATTTATGGTGAACGCTTGAGATTCTTAGAAGAGGATTTGGATACTTAGGATTTTTGGTTGATGGAAATTTTGAGAAAATCTAATATGATGCTTGTAGTGGCCCTAAATTTTGATGTTTGTACAGTTTAAAAGGATTGGAAAAAGTCCAAAGTGACCTTTTTAACTTCTGCACAAAGCTAAAAAATTAAACTGGAAACCCAATTTTATGGGCCACCACGATGCGCCACTATCACGGTGGCTCACTGGAAATTGACAAATGGGAATTTGGGAGTCAGCACAATGTAGAGCTATCACTTTGTCCCACTGGTTAGGACTTGAAATTTAGCGCGATGCATCACAATCGCGCTAGTGTAATGCCCCAAATCTGGTTCCCAGAATGTTACACGGTGCTCATGACCCTAAAGGACCACAAGCTAACCCATGACTGATATCTATACCTGTATACTGCATAAAAGACTGTATAATACAGAAAAATGAACTAAAAGGCCATAAGGTTCAATACTAGTACATAACTGAAAATATGGTATATCAATACAAAAATAACTGATATAACTGTCTGAAATGCTATAGTCTGAAAGCCTCTAAATTGTCTAAAAAAGAAGATGATGGGACATGTCCCCAGTTAACTCCAACTAATGAAATAAACTAAAACCAAAAATAGTAATGTGATCATCATGTCTTCGAAGGATGAGGACTCACTGCTAACTCTGACTGTTGAACCTGGATGCTATTGATTCTCTGGAGCTCGTGCTTCTAAACCTATGGTATAAGACACCATAGCGCAAATGCGTCAGTACTTTGAATGTACTGGTATGCAAGTGAGGTAGGATGAATGCAAATGGTTCATATGCGTGAATAATACTAACTGACTGACTAACATGAACGTGGGAATACCTACATGACTACGTAATTATAATTGATATCATGATAGGACTGAATACTGTGTTCTGACTACTGAGTCTACTGATATTAACATCGAGTCACTGATGAGTGAGAAACTAATACTGTATTACTGAATACTAAGGGAATGATACTATGTTACTGATACATGGATAACTGTGTCTGGCAGTTTTGATTATGAAGAACTGGTCTGGTTGACTGTATCTGACAGTCCTGAAGCTGAATGATAATAACATAAGTTCTAATAACAATATAACTGATAACATGAGTGACTGTATCTTACATTCCTGAATCTGATGGAACTAGATGACTTCCTTACTGTATCTTAGTAACTGAATCTGAGATCAGTCCTATATAGTGGGTGATCTCTAAATCTAATGATATCATTATTGATTGACCATAGTTGAGATCAGTCCTATCTAGTGGGTGATCCCAGAGTCTGTTTATAATGATAAGGATTTACTGTATCTAACAATCCTAAATCTATACTACTGAGCTGAATTGACTGTATCTAACATTCCTGATTTTGTAATTGAAACTGTGGGATGTATTCATCTAACTGACATGCCCCATACTATGCTAACTAGGGTCCAACCTATAACCCCAGTTGGAAGGGTATCAGTACCACACCAATGGTAAATACAACTGCTGTGGAGTCAGTCCTAATCTAGTGGGTGACCCCTAGGATCAATCCTATATATTTAAATGTGCTAATGGGTGATCCCTAAGTATGTCAATCCTATCTAATGGGTGACATCTCATACCTATGCTGGCTATGTATTTCTAGAACTTAGGGATTGCTTCTAGATATCTTAGTCCTATCTAGCGGGTGAGTCCGCGTCCCTAGGCTCGCTCGATGCTGAATCCTACTCCCATTTGAAAGACTCTAAATTGATTAACTAAGATGAACTAATTAACTGAACTAAAATGATACTAGTGGTATTATCTAGCAGAGCTAAACTGAATTTACTGAGTTTGATTGACTGACGGAATGTACTGAGTTCTGAGGACTGACTGACAATACTGTAGTTGCTGAGATTGACTGGGAATACTGAGGTTACTAAGATTACTAAGTACTGAGATCACTGAGATTACTGAACTACTGAGATTACTAAGATTTCTGGGTTTTCTTGAGACACATGACTGACTGAGTTCTATGGATCATCGCTTGACTTAGTATTGTGAAAACATGACACGACTCTAGGCACACATCTAATATTTCGGGTACAAGTACCCCCGGGACTCGATGGAAAGAAACTGACATATCATGACTTACTAAAACACACGACTACCATCATAATCCATAATTCATATACTAAAGCACTTCATCAAACATATGATATGCATAAATTTGTACATAATTGGGGATTTCATGATATCTTACTAGTTGGGCACTTTTCCTTTATATAGGCATTTAATTAAACACATGGTAGTCATGGTACATATAAACATCATTATACAAAATTTAAACATCATAATTCAACTCTAATTTCATCATCCTAGGGTTTAATCATAGGTTCACATGAATATTCATCTATACAAATCAATTCCACATAACATTGATCACCCAACAAGGATTTGAATTCAATTGATTATTCTCAGCATAAACAAAACAAACCCAACATGAAATTCATAAAGAAATCTATAAACTTGAACTTAGAAAAGAGAATCTTGGGCTTCATGGATGAAAGGAGTCCATGAATGAACACTATGCATACCTTGGATAAGATTCTTGATGTTCTTGAACTTAAAGAATTGGAATTCCCTTAGTTCTTGAAGAAGATTGGATTTTGTTCTTGGAGATTAATGTTAAAGAGAAACCCTAATCTTATTTGTGGAATAATGATGAACTAAATGGCTGAAATTGGACATAACTGGGTATATATAAGTGGGTGGTAAATGACCAAAATACTCCTGTTAAAATGACTTTAAAAAATTAAACGAAACCAGCGTTGATGGTCCATTGGCCCTGACCGTCGCTTCTAAGAAGAATGAGATCTCACTATTTGGGCTGCGACGGCTTGGGAAATGGTTCATCGTAAGTTCGACGGTCCTTCAACCTGACCGTCGCCCCTTATCCAGAAGGTGGCCTCACTGTTTCCCTTGCGATGGCCTGAGCGACGGTCCATCGCTAGTCCGATGGTCCATCGCCTGGACGTAACACCTAGGAAGAAGGTAGTTCTCACTTCCTTACTGCGATGGTCATAGGCGATGGTCCATCGCTAGTCCGACGTCCGTCAGCCTCACCGTCGCATCTGGGCAGTTTTACTGCCTTCTGTATTTTAGGCCATAACATTCTCCTCCGATGTCCGATTTTGACGAAATTGGTATTGTTGGAAAGTTAATACCATTTCCCACATGATTAAAAGTGAAAATCCTAAAAATGTCACGTATAAAAAAGTGTAATTATATTTCAAGTCAAGCTTCTAACACTCTTGAGACGATTTCAAGCTAAGTAGAAGTGTGGGGTATTACAGCTAGAACATTTGAAATTGACTATTGGAAAGTTAGGGTCCTCCGCGATGCGCCATTGTCTTGGAGTTCCACTAGAATTTGACAATTTTTAAATAGACCCTCTCCACGATGCGCCAAACACTAAAATGATGGTGTTTTATGACTAGAACTTAAATTATCCATAACTTTTTGCCCAATTATCGGATTTGGGAGAATCTTATATCGTTGAAAAGATAATTAAATTTTCGACATGATAAAAAGTCAAAATTAGGGAAACCTATGGTTTAAATGTTAATCACTTAGGAAGTCATTCCTTAACCCTCTAGAGAAAAAATAGGCTTAAGGAAAAGTTTGGGGTATTACACCATTGGACTAGGAACTCAAATCACTAGTCGTGTCACCGATCTAAGAACTTGAATCACTTGATATTTCACTAGGAGGGGAACTTGAATCAATCACTATTCATTAGACTAGGAACTCCAATCACTAGTCATTTCACCGTTCTTGGAACTTGAATCACTAGCCATTTTATTTGATGAGGTATTTTAACGTCAATAGATCTCTTTGGACTAGGAATTTAAATAACTAGTCATTTCACCAGTCTAGGAACTCAAATCACTAGCCATTTTATTAGACGAGGAACTCAATTCACTTCTCATATCATTAGACGAGGAACTTGAATCACTCATCATTTTATTGGCATCATTGGTCGATATTAGAACTCTTGACCCATTAGTTAATATATTAACCTCCATACAATCCATTCCACACTTAAGGACCTCAGCTCACTTAGCCAATTTAACACTATACAAGACCACATGGTCTTAATGGGATCCTTCATTGAACAACTATTTCAATAGGCCGATCCCTAAACTTATTTCATTGTATAATTCAAATTATGGACATCAAGAACCACACAGGACCATAAGGTCTTCAAAGAAGCATTCATCCATTAAATACTTTACTAGGACAATGCCTCAATTCAAATCATAATTTATTACAATCGGCGGTCATCTAGACTCGTATTAACTCATTCATTTATCATTTGTATTTCCGTACTATACTTTAGTCCTCACCAAATTTAGGCTCAACACACACATCAAGGTCATTTTCTTGATTAGAGCTTTAACCCCTTATTAGTCATTAACCCAACAATATCATAAATTTTACCATACATGACACCATATCTTTACCACATCACTTATCAATTATTTATGCTTATTGGGCCATTTTCCTAGTTCAAAACATCACAACATGCGACTAGACAATTCACTTAGACATTTTCACAAATACCTTATATGCATACCTTCAACAAAGCCATTTCCATTATGTTTATTATCAAGATTAGGGTTACTCATGACCCTCATATTTATACACATACAACAATCACACGCACATGCAATCCATCATCAATATCACATATAAACATAAGTCTAAGAAAGATTCAACATCATACATCATTAGGCAACAAAATCCTTTTTATTTGATTTTAAAACCACCATGTAAAATACATGGGTTTAGAGGTATTAAAAATAGGGGAAGATATACATTCCTTAAACAACTTGAATCACCAAGAAACTTGACTCTTCCTTGACACTAGATGAGCTCCCTTGAAACCCTAGCCTCCAATCTTGCTGCAAGAACCCTTTAAAGTGTTTGAGTCTTTTAAATGAAGATTTAAGAGGATACAATGCATTATATAGTGAAGGGACTTAGGGTTTAAGGATAGGGAAATGACTATAAGGCCCTTAATAAAAAGATAGAAAGTGAACTTATGTAGGGGTACGACTCCCCCATATGGTTCACTTAGAAATCGTAACCTAGGGTACAAGTGGTACCCTAAATCATACCCTAGGCTTCTCCTAGGCCAACCATACTATTGTGGGTATGAGTGGACACCTTTGAGTCATATCCAAAGGGTACAACTCACCCATAACCCATGAGCTTCACCCGTAACAAAAATAGTCCACTTAATTTAAGGCCTCACTCTATATGATTGAGTAGTATACGACTCGTATACATTGGTTAAGACTAAAGGAGGTTAATATCATATAGAAAAAATTAAAATACCCTAACATGTTTCTCAAGGTACGAGTGGGAAATGGGGAAGGATATGAGTCATAACTAATGGTACGATTGTCTTATCTAATCGTATCTTGGTCTTTATGCTTAAAACCAAAAATTATATTTTGCAAGACCACATTATTGGGTGTTTTAAAATGAAGAGAGGTTCACAACGATGGTTGTCAGTCCTTATCCTTGGATCCTCTAGAAGTATCCCATAAAATAAGTAATCAATGATAGGTTTTCACTAATCTTCCTTTATGGTTTCAGATAAGCGATGAGGTACCCAACCTTATTTTCTATATATTCATCATCCATTCGATAGTTCTACTACCCATTATTGGTGGATAGTAACTCATGTCTGATTTAGAAGAGTTAGGGTTGAGGCTAAAGTAGCCAAGGCATCAATTTTATTTTTTTATTTTCTTGGCACATGCTGGAGAGTTAATTCTCCAAGTCATCCCATCAACTTCTAAGTATAGTCATGATATAGGCGTAGCTCAGACTTTATGAATTCATAGCTTCCCAGAAGTTTCTTGATAACCAATTAGAAGTCACCAAAGATGTGTAATTACAATTGCTTTATGTCGATAGACATCTTAAGTCTGAGTATTAGTTATTAATATTTAGCAACATTATTGGATCAACGGTTTGGTAGGGTAAAAGTGTATTGGATGACCTCTCCTTGTGGAGTGAAAAACACTACACCATCACCAGCTCCACCTCGATGTGTGTCTCCATCAAAGTACATCTTTCTTGGGGGTATGGCTTTAATAACCATTGCATCTTTATTGGAAAGTTCATTGATCATTTCTCAATCATTAGGTGTTGGGTGGTCTTCTAAGAAGTTTGTCAATGTTTGTCCCCTTACGGTCTTTCAAGGGATGTACACAATCTTAAACTATTGAAATTAAAGATACCACCTCACAAGTTGGTCACTAGAGACTATTTTTGATATTACAAACTTGATGGGATTTGCCCTAGACACAAGATAGATGACATAAGCTTGCAAGTAGTGCTTCATCTTTGGATTGAGAAGTCCAATGCCAAACATAGATTTTTGATCGGATAAAATTCAGCTTCTTAGATGTCATCATTTTGCTCAGATAGTGAAGAGAATTTTCTTTGTCTTTACTATTTTCTTGAGCTAGTAGTACTCCAACTAACCTTTCTTATGCCATAATGTAGAGTATCAATGGTTTTTCAGGATAGGTGCCACAAGATTGTAGGCTTCATCAAGTATGATTTGATACTTTCAAAGGCCTTACTACAAGTTTGGACTCATTCAAATGGAGCATCCTTCTTCATGATATGGCTAAATGGTTGACATTTTCTGGATAGAATTGAAATGAACCTCCTTAAATATGCTAGCCTCTCTTAAATTCTTTTTAACTCCTGAATGTTTCGAGGCTCGGCCATCTTCCGAATTGCTTGGACTTTAGCCTGATCAACTTTAATTCCTCAGTGTCATACAATGAAGCCAAGTAACTTTCCAGAAGTAACTCCAAAGGCATATTATAGTATATTCATCCAAAGTTTATTTCTTTAAAGCAATTTGCATTCCATTCTTAGTTCTTTCAAGCAGTCATCCCTTTTTTTACTTCAACGCTAATTCATCCACATAGAACTCAATATTTTTATGGAGTAGGCCATCATAGATGCTATGCATATCCCTTTGATAAGTGGTAAAAACATTCTTCAAATTGAAAGGCATCACCTTGTAGCAATAAATACCTTTGGGCATACAAAATGTAGTAAGTTCTTCATCCTTTGGTGCCATGCAATTTTGGTTATAACCGGATGAATCATCTATAAAGGACATCACCTAATAACAAGTAGTAGGATCAATCATCAACTCTTGAATAAAAATTGGAAAATAATCCTTAGGGCGGGTGTTGTGAAGATCCCTAAAGTTGAAACAAACTCAAATTTATCAATTATTTTTCCTCGCGGGAACAATATTTGAAATCCATATGGGGTATTTAATCCACAAATAAAGCCAGCTTTGATGAGATTGTTAACCTCACTTTCAATCAATGGAACCAATTCTGGCCTAAAGTGCCTTTGGGCTTCCTTAATAGGAAGAGCACCATTCTTAACCCCCAACTAATGGACTACTATTTTTGGATATAAGCTATACATCTCCTTATAAATCCAAGAGAAAAAATCCCTATATTCTTTGATATGTCCATATAAGCAATTTCTTCATCTATTTCTAGAAAAGGGATCAGTTAAGTGTAACGCCCCGAAAAACAGGTCCCAAAGCGTCACACGGTGCTTGAGGCTACGAGTAGCCCCAAGCTAACCCTTTGAGCTATTTTTATTTAGTTCAACACAAATCAACGGGGTTTCCATAAATAAACCTCAAATATCAACAGAGTAATCATCATCCAAGAATAAAAGAATTTAGAAAGATAACAAAATACGACTTATTAGTCAACTCCCAACATCTATACTAGTCTGACAAGTCTCTAAGAAAAACCACCGAGCCATTGAGACATGCCCCAACTGACTCATACTCAGTTATCAAATGTAAATAATTCCATGAAACTAACATCAGACATCACATCCTCGAAACATGAGGACTCACCACAATAGAGGATGTAGAATAGCGTGCCCAAAGTATCACTATCGAACCTAGAACTAAGCACCTGAACCTACATTTCGAGAAAATGCAGCCCACATCCGAAGATGTGGGTTAGTACCATGGAAAGGAACCGAGTATATGGGAGTGTATGCAGTTGTATTAACATCATCATCATAAATATTTATAAGAAATATACAGGATGTATGAAAGACTTACATAGCCCAAAGAAAATCATCATAATTATGAGAGGATGAAATAAGTATAATAACACATGTGAGTCATTATATAATTTGTCAATCACTTTCAGTTCATCAAGAATATTAATTCTCATAATGTAAATATCATTTAAATCTTTTGAAATAATGACTTTCACAATTTCATTTTCAAATCACTTCACCATTCACCATAGACACAATGAAACACACACACACTGGGAGATCCTATAACTAACATAAACCATGTGAGCTACATGGAGTCCAACGTACAACCCACGTTGGGGAGAGTCATCCTATACTTTCCATCAGAGTAGGACTATCGATATCAAATCGACATAAACTAGTGATCACTATATAAATCAGCCTTAGGATTACTTCTATGGGGTACGTAGTTCTAGGGAAGTAATGTCGCTTTATACCTCCCACTCGGTGCTAAAGATTTCTTCTAGACTTAGCTCAGATCATTTCAAAGACAATCCACAACAAAATAATTTCAGTAATATATAAATATACATCGGGAGCCATCATGCTTCCCATCTATCAAAATCAACCACGTTGTGGATTTCTTTCACACTCGAGTTCAAAAAAACTCTATTAAAATCAAAAGGTCAAATCATTCAAAATATCTCAAATATTCAACATCAACGTGGTTATAACACACACTTTCTCAAAAAAAACACAATTTTCAATGGGAATTCACGACCCAAATATCAAAATCATGATAAATATCATTCAAGATTCATGCTTTATATCTCCACACATATAAATTCATCTTTCAAAATCATGAACATCAAGATTTCATAGTAATAATCATAAGATATGGGTTCATGCTTCAATTTCGTAAAAATTAAATAAAAATTATGCCTTTGTAAAGAAAATTACTTTTGGGCACAAGAACAAAAGAGAGTTATTGATGAACACATAACTTGAATGAGGAACTTTAGATCGATACTCGTTTTTGAGATGTTAATCGTGCCTTTGAATGAAGATTCTTGGAGTTATTGAACTAGGAACTTGGAATCTTGAATAAATTTGCAGAATTAATGGTGAACTTTAGAGGTTCTTGAAGTTGGATGTAGGAGCTTAGGGTTTTTTTTTTGAGGGAATTTGATAAAATATAACATATAATGTTTCTAATAGGTTTTAATATAGGGTTTGGACGGATTTTGGGTGAGGGGGAATGACCAAAACACCCCTAAAAATCAAATAATTCTCGAATCTGTCCTTTGGTGGACTGTTTTGATAGTTTGAAGTAGATCAACAATAACATTTTATTTCGATATCCAAATTAGATGAAACCAATTTCATTAGAAAGAGGACTCTCATATCTTTCCATTGATATATAGTATCTCACCCATATCATTGTGTACGAGGAGTTATGATTATTTAAATTTGACCCAAAAATTCACTTTTGCTAGGCTGAAGTAGATTGACCATAACGTTTTACTCCGATAGACAAATTGGATGAAACCAATTTCATTGGAAAGAGGACTCGTAGATATTTCCAGTGATATATAGTAAATCACTCAGATCATTATGTACAAGGATTTATGATCGTTTAAAATTGGAGAAAAAATACGCTAGGCCTCAGTACTTTTTCCTGGACATTTTACTATTCACTACTATTCACGATTTGATCGGAATGTTCATAACTCGTCGCTCGGGTGTCTGTTTTAGATGATCCATATATTTTTGGAAAGATTATTCAATACTCTACGCAATAGTGGGTCATAATCTAATACATTCTTCACAGAAAATTTATAATTCATTCTAGAAGATAGAACCCAACACTTTTACGCACAAAATTTCAATGAAAAATTTCCCGGGGTATTACATCATCCCCCCCTTGGAAATATTCGTCCTCGAATGATGCTAGACATGCCAAGATTAGGTAGGGAATAGAGCATACAGCTGAAACCATTCGTTAGACTCATCACCACATCGTTTCTCACTCCGAATACAACATAGGATGCATAAATTCAAGAAACTACAGCTGAACACATAATATATGACAGCTGAACTGCTGCAACTTTTATCAAAAGTGCATGATTTAGGAAAGAACAGTACCTTTGGCTTGATCGGAGTTTGCGGAAAATAGGTGCGGGTACTTGGATCGCATATCCGCCTCAGCTTCCCAAGTTGCACCCTGAACAGATTGGTTTTGCCACAACACCTTGACCAAGGGAACTTCTTTGTTCCTTAGTCTTCGGACACTGAAATCAAAAATCTCAATAGGAATCTCATCAAAAGAAACATTTTCTTGAATGTCAGCACTCACAGAGGAATCCACTACCACAACATCGCTAATATGCTTTCTAAGCATGGAGACATGGAATATTGGATGAACAGAGGACAACTCAGAAGGCAACTCGACCTCATAAGCTACCTTACCAACACGAATAAGAATTTTATAAGGACCAACATAACGGGGACTAAGCTTCCCCTTCTTTTCGAATCTCTTCATCCCCCTCATGGGTGAAATTTTCAGATACACTAGGTCACCAACTTCAAACTCAAGGTCTCTCCTTCTAACATTCGCATATGATTTCTGACGACTCTGTGCAGTTTTCAACCTTTCTCTAATCAATTTAACTTTTTTCATAGCCTCAAAAACCGAATCAGGACCACTCACAGCCGCATCACCCACCTCGAACCAACCTATGGGTGATCTACATTTCCTCCCATATAAGGCTTCAAACAGAGCCATGCCAATACTAGAGTGGAAACTGTTATTGTAAGCAAACTCTCTCAATGGTAAGTGATCATCCCAACTTCCCTTAAAGTCAAGTGTACAAGCTCTCAACATATCCTCTAAGGTCTGGATGGTCAGCTCAGCCTGACCATCGGTCTACGGATGAAAAGTAGAAATCAAAAGCACTTGGGTACCAAGACCCTTTCAAAAAGCTTTCCAAAATTATAAAGTGAACTGAGTACCCTTATCCAAAATGATAGACAAGGGAACTCCATGTAGTATGACTAGCTCTCGGATATACAATCTGGCGTTATCCTCAGCAGTATATGAAGTATGAAAAGGCAAGAAATGAGCAGACTTAGTCAACCTCTCAATCACAACCCAAAGGGAATCATGATGGCGTCGGGAAGGAGGTAAACCAATCACGACGTGCATATTTATCTCTTCCCACTTCCAGGGGGAATACTAAACTCTTGAATCATACCACCAGGTCATCACTGTTCAACCTTAACCTGTTTCCATGTTGCACACTTAGCTACAAATGCTGCTATATCTTTCTTTATGCCACTCCACCAATAGATTTCCCGCAAGTCTCGGTACATCTTGGTGTCACCAGGATGAATAGAATATCGCGCCCCGTGCGCTTCATCCATAATCCTCTGTCTCAGATCACCAACATTCGGGACATACAATCTACCCTACAATCTCAACACACCATCTCCTCCTTGGAAGAAAACCTCTAATTTTTGGTCCTTGACTGACTCCTTCAGTCTGACCAAACTAGCATCTAAGTATTGCTTTTCCTTCACTTCCGAAACCAAAGAGGATTCAGAACTACTTTGAACCCTTATACTACCTTCAGCAGAGTCAAACAACCTAACCCCTAATCTAGCCAAACGATGTACATCACGAGCTAACTCTTTCTTACCTTCTACCACATGCGAAACACTACCCATGGACACTCTACTTAGGGCATCCGCCATAACATTGGCCTTGCCCGGATGGTACAACACACTTATATCATAGCCCTTTAACAATTCTAACCATCCTCTCTGCCTAAGATTCAATTCTCTCTGGGTAAACACATACTGCAGACTCTTATGATTAGTGAAAACATCAACATGGACACCATACAAATAGTGTCTCCAGATTATCAAAGCAAACACAACAGCAGCCAACTCAAGGTCATGGGTGGGGTAATTTTTCTCATGGGGTTTCAACTGTCTAGAAGCATAAGCTATCACCTTACACTTCTGTATCAATACGTAACCCAACCCAAATCTCGAAGCATCACAGTACACCATAAAACCATCAATATCATCAGGCAAATTCAAAATAGAGGCTGAAGTGAGTCGAGTCTTCAACTCCTGAAAACTCTTCTCACAAGATTCGGACCACAAGAACTTCACTTTCTGTTGGATCAACCGAGTCATAGGAGATGCTATAGAGGAGAAACCCTCAACAAAACGGCGGTAATAGCCAGCTAAACCCAAGAAACTTCAGATATCAATCGGAGAAATAGGTCTAGGCCAATTTCTAACAGCTTCGGTTTTTTGGGGATTAACTCTAATACCCTCAATAGAAATGATATGACCCAGAAAAGCAACTGACCTTAGCCAAAACTCACACTTATAGAACTTGGAAAACAACTTGTGATCTCTAAGGGTTTGCAAGACAGTTCGGAGATGATCAGAATGTTCATCGTCACTATGGGAGTACACCAATATATCATCGATGAACACTCTGACAAATATATCTATATATGGTTTGAACACTCGATTCATGAGGTCTATGAAAGTTGCTGGGGCATTAGTTAACCCAGAAACTGAAACTTGACCACTCGGGTCCGACAATTAATAGAGGCATACGAAGAATACAGCCAGTCCATACCTAGAATCACATCAAAATCTACCAAGTCTAACTCAATCAGATCAGCCAACAAGACTCGTGGAGGCATATTTTTGAAAGAGAAGAGCACGAATCAATAGCAGAGAGAGATACTTTAAGCATGATAGACTTCTGAAAGAAAGAATCACACTTTTTCCTAAAACGTCTTATAGCCTCTTACTCATAGATGTGGTGCGCTACACACTGATGATCAAGACTAAAGCGGCTTGTCAGACTCCCTAGGACACCTTAAAACCTTAGGCTCTAATACCAAGTTTGTAATGCCCCAGAAAATGGGTGCTGGAGCGTCACATGGTGCTTGAGGCTATAAGTATCCCCAAGCTAACCCTTTGAGCCATTTTTATTCAGTTCAACACAAATCAATGGGGTTTCCATAAATAACCCTCAAATATCAACAGAGTAATCATCATCCAAGAATAAAAGAATTTTAGAAAGATAATAAAATATGACTTATTAGTCAACTCCCAACATCTATACTAGTCTGATAAGCCTCTAAGAAAATCAATAAAACCAGCAAGCCATTGAGACATGCCCCAACTGACTCATACTCAGTTATCAAATGTAAATAATTCCATGAAACCAACATCAGACATCATGTCCTCAGAACATGAGGACTCACCACAATAGAGGATGTAGAATAGTGTGCCCGAAGAATCACTGCGAGCCTGGAACTGAACACCTAAACCTACATTCTGAGAAATGCAACCCACATCCAAAGATGTGGGTCAGTACCATGGAAAGAAACCGAGTATATAGGGGTGTATGCAGTTGTATAAACATCATCATCATAAATATTTATAAAAAATATACAGGATGTATGAAAGACTCACATAGCCCAAAGAAAATCATCATAATCATGAGAGGATGAAATAAGTACAATAACACATGTGAGTCATCATATAATTTGTCAATCACTTTCAGTTCATCAAGAATATCAATTCTCATAATGTAAATATCATCTAAATATTTCGAAGAATAACTTTCATAATTCCACTTTCAAATTATTTCACCATTCACCATAGACACAAGGAAATACATACACACTGGGAGATCCTATAACCTATATAAACCATGTGAGCTACATGGAGTCCAACGTATAACCCACGTTAGGGAAAGCCATCCTATCCTTGCCATCGGAGTAGGACTATCAATATAAAATCCACATAAACTAGTGATCACTATATAAATCAGCCTCAGGCTCACTCCTATGGGGGCACCTAGTTCTAGGGAAGTAAGGTCGCTTTATACCTTCCACTCGATGCTAAAGATTTCTCCTGGACTTAGCTCAAATCATTTCAAAGACAATCCACAATAAAATAATTTTAGTAATATATAAATATACATCAGGAGCCATCATGCTTCCCATCTATCAAAATCAACCTCGTCGTGCATTTCCTTCACACTCGAGTTCAAAATAACTCCATTAAGACCAAAAGGTCAATTCATTCAAAATATCTCAAATATTCAACATCAATGTTCTTATAACACACACTTTCTTAAAAAACACAATTTCCAATGGGGATTCACACCCAAATATCAAAATCATGATAAATATCATTCAAGATTCATGCGTTATATCTCCACACATGTAAATTCATCTTTCAAAATCATAAACATCAATATTTCATAATAATAATCATAAGATATGGGTTCAGGCTTCAATTTCATAAAAATCAAATAAAAATTATGCCTTTGTTTAGAAAATAATTTTGGGCACAAGAACAAAAGAGAGTTCTTGTTGAAAAAACCCCACCTACCTTGAATGATGAACTTTAGATTGATACTCATTTTTGAGATGTTAATCGTGCCTTTGAATGATGGTTCTTGGAGTTCTTGAACTAGGAACTTGGAATCTTAAATAAATTTGAAGAATTAATAGTGAACTTTGGAGGTTCTTGAAGTTCTTGAACTAGAAACTTGGAATCTTGAATAAATTTGCAGAATTAATGGTGAACTTTGGAGGTTCTTGAAGTTGGATGTTGGAACTTAGGGTTTGTTTTTGAGGAAATTTGATGAAATATAACATATAATGCCTCTAATATGCTTTAATATAGGGTTTGGACAGATTTTGAGTGAGGGGGAATGACCAAAACACCCCTAAAAATCAAATAATTCTCGAATCTGTCCTTTGGTGGACTGTTTTGATAGTTTGAAGTAGATCAACCATAACATTTTACTCTGATGTCCAAATTGGATAAAACCAATATCATTAGAAAGAACACTTTCATATCTTTCCGTTGATATATAGTATCTCACCCATATCATTGTGTACGAGGAGTTATGATTATTTGAAGTTGACCCAAAAATTCACTTTTGATAGGCTAAAGTAGATCGACCATAACTTTTTGCTCCGATAGACAAATTGGATAAAACTAATTTCATTGGAAAGATAACTCACAGAGCTTTCTGTTGATATATAGTAGATCACCTAGATCATTATGTACAAGGTGTTATGATCGTTTAAAGTTGGATCAAAAATACGCCAGGCCTCAGTACTTTTTCCTGCACGTTTTACTGTTCACTACTATTCACGATTTGATCAGAATGTTCATAACTCGTCTCTTGAGTGTCCGTTTTGGATGATCCAGATATCGTTGGAAATCTTATTTGATACTCTATGAAATGGTGGGTCATAATCTATGACATTCCACACGAAAAATTTATAATTCATTCTAGAAGGTAGAACCCAACACGTTTACGCACAAAATTTCAACGAAAAATTTCCTGGGTATTACAGTAAGTTGGTCTTGGGTCTTCATCAATGCCAAGATTGACTTTCTTTAAGGGATCTATTATGACCTTCACTCCTTCAAGTTTTGCCGAAGCATCTCCAGTACCTTCCTCCTATTTAGGATCATTGTCATTCATAGACATATGGTAATATCAGGAAATATCTTTGTACTCTTCATCAACCTTCATTTGAGATGCAGCTTCATTCTCTGTTTAGGTTATTATATGGTACGAAAAGCCTACACTTTCTTCATCTTTCTCACATTTCTTGGTATATAACATGGTATGGGTCTTTGAAATTGGAACCTCCTTGTATAAAATCATGAGTTCCATCTACCACCTCATTCAAGAAGATATCAAACTTTGGAAATCTTGTTGGATTCTAGGTGAAGAGTGCATTGTCATGCTTTGACAACTTCTCCGATGCTTGTTTATTTTTCTCTTATTTAGTGAATGAAAATCCTAGTTTATAATTTTTAAGGTGTGTTTAAAAAAATTGAAATCAATTTGGACACTTAGAGTTTAGATGATAAAACTAGTATTACTAACTTGAGCTATGTGTTGTTCTAGTGTATCTCGGTGAATTTTATTAATTTGTGTGAACTAATTCATATTTTGATGTTGTAGGAGACAATTTATTATGTTAATATCATTTTTGGAAGCTAAAAAACCTAAAGTGAAGTGGAAATACACCCAAGAAGCAAGGAAAGCAAAGGCAAAAGGAAGGAGTTCAAGAAGTCAAAATCTAGAATTTCTAAGGCCATGGGCATGCCACGCCCTTGGACCTATGATATAAGGGAGTGACAATCCCTTATAAACAAAATAAATGTGTCCAAAATAGTGTGAATCCATGTAAAGGGCATGCCACTCCCCTAAACGTGGAGCGGCACAAGCATGACATATTCAAGGCACCAAAATGGCCAGCTTTTCTCATATTATAAATAGGACACTTGGGACTTGTTGTAACGAACTAGGAAAACTTTTAGGGATGGAAATAAAATTTATTAGGATTAATTAGGGTTATTATATTTAATTTAGTTTACTTTTTATTTTTTATACATGAATTTCAATCTTGTGTTCGTTATAAATCCATGAGTGGCTAAACATCCTTATCTACGGTTGAAGCCAAGGACATGGTTACTTATGATTTTAATTCAGTTTGTTTAAGTTGATTTTCATTATTTATTTTTCATACATTCTTATTCTTACTATTCTATGTATTTGCGACCCTTAGGATAAATCTATATTTCTATCGTAAGCTTGCAAGAAGGAACAATAGATTAGATCATGGGATGTATGGAGTGGGATCAAATACGATGAGGGATCAAAGTTAATATTTGCATTTAGTATAGGAATATACCTAATTTTACCCATTTGGCTCATATTTGGGGTGAAATATAAATGTGTTTAACATAGTTCTCACAATCCCGCTCAATAATGTAGTTGTGGGACTAAGTTAGATAGATGATTAGAGGCTCGGAAGACCATAATCATATTATAAACCTCGTGAATAAAAAACCAAGATAATTAACTAAACTAAAAAGATTGTATGGCTAAGTAGGACTATTCATAGTGCTTACCCCTATATTCTTCCACAATATTGACTCCAACTCTTTGCTCAATCAAATTATTTACAACTACTTTTGAGTTCTTAATTCTCAAATATTATTGGTTACACTTGCACTTTTTTAATTTCTATAGTAAATATAGAATCGAATTATTGTTGAACTAAGTCCCCTGTGGGATTTATACTTGGATTTAAAAGGCCACTTTACTACTTGGGTGACCACGTACACTTGCGTATGCACTAGGATAAGTTCTTGGTGCTGTCACCATGGATTTAAAAATTAAACATTGTATTACTTTTATTTTTTCTATTTGGATTAATAAATGCAAACAGCTTGATCTTAGCTTCTGAATTTGCAGGTACGGGTTTGTAACTTAAGTAAGCTTGCAAGGGAAAAGCATTTATTAAACTCGTATCCTAAACCTAAGAGGTTAGTTGATGATAGAAATAGTACTTCTCTATCAGATACCTCAAATATATTAGTAAGAATCTATTTATGCACCACTGGTTAAAGATCAACTAGCTCGTAGGATAATTCATGAAGTGGCAATCCCACTCGCAACTAATGTTACCTTCACTATTCACAGACCAAAACCTAGAGGTAGATTCAAGCTTAAATAAAATATGGTGCAATTGTTTCACGGTAGTGGGCAATTCACAGTCCTGACACATGAGGATCCACAGGTGCATCTGTTAAATTTCTTGGATATCGGTGACATATTGATCCTCACTGGATTCTCTACTGACTACGTAAGGCTTACTCTCTTCCCCTTCTCACTTTTGGAGAATAAAAGAAATAGTTGAATAAAGAACCTTCGAACCCCATCACTATATGGGATGATTTGGTGAGAAAGTTCCATATGTAATTCTTCCTATCTGGCAAGACTATAAGGTTATGTAGTGAGATTTAGAGTTTTAAGTAGAAGCCGAATAATAACTTATATTATTCTTGGGAGAAGTTAAAATATCTTCTTAAAGACTACCTACATCACCAACAAACTAATGCGGTATTATCTCATACTTTTGTTAAAGCTCTTGAACATGACGCAAAAAAAAATTTAGATTCAGCTGCAGGTGGTCAAGTTTTAGAGAAAACTGATGAGGAGCTTTATACTCTCCTGAATCAAATTGCACAAGGTAATCATTATTGTCATGGTGATATTTCCAGAAGAGCGCCAAAAAAGCCTATAGGTATGATTGAGGTGGATAGCATTATTGATTAGGCCACTCAATTGTCAGCCTTGCAAAATCAAATAATGATGTAGTTCAGTAAGTTGGGCATAAATGTCACACCTCTACAAATTTGTAAAATTTATTTTAATATTTTAGATGAGTATAGCTCTTAGACTATAGAGATTTACATGGTACATATATTTTAAAGAAAATTATATTATGTGTATATATATCTGTGTGTATGTAAATATAGCATATATAATGTTTATGGTTGTGGCTGGCGGGTTAAAGGGTAAGTGAGAAGTTTTATTATATATATGTATATTTTTTTGTGCAAGTGGGTCCAATTTATTATTTATTTTCTCTACAAAAATACTCAGTGAAGAAAAAAGGGGAGAAAATCCTAATTATTGTTACCCAAACCAACCGCCTTCCTCAACTTCACTGTGCCATAACTCCAGCCGGTAACAATAATCACCAGGCAGCGAAACCCACCACCGGTGTTACCTTTCTTTCTCCTCTCTCCATCTCTCTTCCACTTTGATTAGTTTCCCTTTTACTTTCTCTTTAGCTGTTCTCTTTCTCTACTACTTCTTCTGCCACTGGTGAGCCAACCACCGATAAAACCACCACTGCTCCAGTAGGCAAACCCCACTAAAACACCACTAAACAGACTTGGGATGGAAACATCAATGGTTTCTCAACACTGATTTTAAAATATTGTGCTAGTAAATTGGTTATCTATCAGATTGTGGAAACTAGTGGTTAGCAAAACAAAGGCTACACACCCTCGGGTTAAATTTTTTGATACTTGTGGTCCTACCATTAAATGGGAAGGAATCAAAGTTATGTAAATATAAACCTCCCTTTAGCATGAAGGAGCAACTCATAGTCATTTATTTCTCCTAGCAAAGTCTATATAGTTTACTTGATATACAGGAACAAATTTTTCACCTTCTTTACGTCTAATACGTGACTATATGCCTTATATCACCACAATATTCATATTCCCTTCCAATTTCAAATTAATTTTCTCCATCTTTCATACTTCTATTTATTTGAGTTATGATATTTATTTTTACTCTTGTCAAGTCAAGTATCTATAGAATAACAGATGATTGTATTCGTGTGTGTTAGAAATTCTTAGAATTCATATATTATGTCTATCACATGCAATTTGTTTAGAATAAATAGACATAGTATAGTCGCATTTGTATATTGGATCATATAGCAATGTAGTTATAGAATAAAAGAAGAACTAGTGTTTGAATAGCTCAATACTAGTAAAGAAGTTAGTGGAATATAAGAAGCATTAATCTAATGGCTGGATAGTATTTACCATGATACACTTGAAGAGGTCTATATGGCACTACTTGATAAATTTAACAACAGGAGGGTACGTAGGTTTGGCTTGGCATATCGCTCGATGTGATTCTGTGAACAGGATCGGGACTAGACCATTATATCAAGCCTAAACATTATGGTATACCCTCCCTTATGGAATTATTTGTATTTGGAGTCAGCTAGGATACCCTTGACTCGAGCCAATATATGGCATATATGGCCTACAGGTAGACCCTTATAGTGAGCCCCTAAAGAGGAGCATACCCTATATCAGATCATGATTATAGTCATATATATAAAATCACAGTCAGGAGTATCTGGGTAACATATGTCGTACACTTAACATAGAATGCCCTTAGTAAGCCATCATATGATTATTTGTATTAAAAGTAGGCACAGGACATCACATAGGAAAATTACTAGGCCCTTAATAACAATGACTTACTCGTAAGTGGTAAGACATTATGTGATAAGTTAATAAGGTAAATGAATAAGTAATAGTTTCATATAAGAGTTTCTAGTGTTCAATCATCCGTAATTGCTCATTTTGTTGTTTGATTCATTGAGCATCCTTATACATCTACTTGTTGTTTTGTCTTCTTTATATATTAGTACATATTTTATGTGTGCTAACGTCCCTACATTTTCAGTCACTGCATTTCTGTAAATACAAGATCGAGTATATCAATTTGAAGACTTTTATGCTAGGCACATATTCATATTTAGCAAAGCAACGGTTGAGCTTCTCTCTTACCTGGGGCTAATAAATGTCGAGTACTATATAATCATATTTCTAGTTATAGTTTTAGATGAGCATTCAATGGGACAGAATTGGTTTGTACCATATCCCCTATCATTATTTATTAATAGTAACTCCTTCGTATAGTATATCTGCCAATTATATAACCCATGCTTATACGTTTTTTGTCTGCCCTGTCTGCCCCACTTATCGATATCTTGTGCACCATATTTATAATGAGGGACTGTTGTGTCTTGTAATGGCTCTACCAAGTCATGGAATGGTATTTATGTAGTGACTACATTTAAACTACATCTATTGTTTTTCTTGTTTATTGGGTTGGATTGCCTATTAGGCCTTTTTAGGGACTTTTCACCAAGTTAACCCTTTGTGTTTAGCTCTGAGTTATGATTTGGATTACCTACTGGTGAGATAGAGTAAGTCCCATCATGACTCATAAATTAGGTCACAAAAATTAGTATCAGAGCCTAGGTTGCATTAGTATTGATAGTACAAGAGGAAATATCTAGTAGAGACCTACGGATCAGAATGATGACCTCTGTTTCCTATCTTCGGGAGGCTATGGGACATTTTTAGGAGTTTTTCACTTTATTCACTTATTTCATACTAAGATTCTAATTTGGTCTATAGAACATTCCTTTGATTTTACTCTTTCGCAAATGGCTAGGACACGTGCTATCACTAAATGAGACGAGGGTCATGAGACTGAGCCTAGGGATCCTCCCCTATTAATGGATAATCCAAAAGTCATGGATAGACTAGATATATGTCCCTAGATAGGGTCTAGAAGAGGGTACCTTCGCCAAACCCTATTCCCACTCCTTAGCCAAAGATATTTCCACCCTAGCCAGTGGTGGGCCAGGGACTAGCCCAGGCTCTAATAGGGTTTATTTCTTCTTTAGTGCTTAGAGATTCTTTAGTTTATCTATTGAGATTAATTGGTGGTGCACTATTTGATGGTAGCACTCTATAGATCATAATGCTACCGAGGTAATGGTCCAGCTTATAGCTGTGGCTCCCAGAGTTGATGTCCCTCTTATGCCGGTGGTTGCTCAGGTGATAGTTGCTCAGCCAGTGGTTTCCCAGCCTACTATGAGACTTATGGTATGGATTACACTATATTTTAGTTGGACTTGGCTACTCGACATTGGTGAAGAGGTTATATGGTTTATAGACCAGCTGGATCTTCTCCTTTGACATGGACTCAGTTCTTCGAGATGTTGTTTGAGAAGTATATGCCTCACAGCCTTTGGTATCATTTAACGGATCAGTTCTCTAGATTGGAGAAGGGCTCCATGACAATTGTGGAGTATGAGTCTTATTTTTATGAGTTGTCTAGGCAAGCTACTTCTATTATGGGTATTAAGTATAAGAGAGTTTGTTGCTTTGTTCGAGGATTAAGACTTCCCCTTTGTATGTCTACTAGAAGTTTAGTTGTTGTGGGTAGCTCTTTTTCTAATGTTTCTAATCATGCTCAAGTAATGGAAGAGATACAATCTGAGGCTCGTGGGGGCAGCGTTAAGAGGCCTATATATCATGGCAGTTTCACTGGGAGTCGTAATAGTTCCTGATTCAGACATAGCCATTTTCATGGTAGATATCCTTAGTTTCCATCCTATCAGTCTCAAAGTTAACCTAGTCGACCAGTTCTGACAGATCTTTAGATTACTGACGGAGTCAGTCTAGTGCCAGTGATTTCCTTGGTTAGGGAAGTGGTTATTCCTTCAGAGGTTAATTATTTGTTTATTCTAGAAGTGGTGGTTATTGACATGTTATGGATTTATAGCACTGTCGATGCTTAAAACGATGAAAATATGCATGTTTCTTAGGTTATTTTATAATATATGATGTGTTTTGGGTATGTTTTGCAGGAAATTAGATTTTGGATGCCACACAAAAGAAAAAGATAAAAATTAAAGTTTTGGGCTACTAACTTAGGCATTTCTAGGCATAAGTGCCACTTACCGGGCATAGGAGACCAATGTAGGTGTTAGAACTTGAAGTCTACAAGCTCAGAAGCAGCAAAAAGAAAACTCTGACACTTACTAAGGGCACCTACGGTCCGTAGGTGCCACCTACGGTCCATAGGTGACCAAAGTAAGTGATAGAGGTCCAAAACAAGAGAGTTTCAAGAACTGTGTAGGAGGTCTAGCACTTACTGAGGACCACCTACATACATAGGTAGTACCTACGGTCCGTATGTGGCCTAAGTAAGTGGCCACCGAGCTCAATTTTCCCTTTTCATTCAGGTTTTAATTTTTGGGGTTCCTTGTATCTTATAAATTCCCTTTTGATGTTTTGTAGTTACTTTACCAGTCTTAACACTTACAAACATATATTTGATTCCAACATTTGGATTTTGATCAGGGGATTACTTTGTTCTTATTTTGGTCGATAATTTAGTTGTTGGCTTTGGTTTTACTTTTTTATCACTGTGATATTGTTAAATGCTTTTCATTATGAATTACATTGATTGTTTCGCAAGTATGAGCAACTAAAGCTCTTATCTAGGGTTGTGGAATTCTAGCATATTGATGAAATAGTGGAAGTGCTAAATTGTTCTGAACCAGTATCTTTGCTTGTGTTGCATTATCTTTGGTTTGATAGATTTCTTAGTGGTTGCAAATGGTAACATCCCGCCAAAAATATCACTACTTACTTCACTAGAGGAGTAGTGACTAGGAAAAGATAATTACAATAGTAATTTGAAGATTAATTGTCGACCTAGGCTAATTAGTATTATCTATGTAAGATGGTTATATATCATCTAATAACTTAAGACTCAAAAAGTAATAGTTAATTAGGATCTAGGATAAGGATTAGTAATGTGATATCCTGAGACTCAAAAGGTAAAGGATAAAATTCGTCAATAAGTCCACAAGACAGTTGATAGTACATAACTTATCAAATTATGTATGCAAGGTACTGGGTTGGTTAAATAAAGCACGATAAGCCTACTGAGTTGAGAAGTTAAGGGGAACACAATCCTTGTGTTCATCACCGATTGATTACAACAAAATTTGAATTTTTTAACCTATTCAAGATTACAATAACAAACCCCCCATTTACTCTCTGTTCAGCCCGTTGAGTTTGGCAAACTAGAGATACAAATTTGTGTCCTCCCTATAGGTTTTACCCAAACCTAGTTGGGTTACTTTACTTGACAGTGACTGTTTTATCCTCAATTGGAGGTGTAGTTTGGGCATTGATTGAAATTTTAGCGTCATTGTCGAGGAAAACATTGTGAGTGTTGATTTAAGTTTGTTAGATTTTTTGGGTCTTTAGTTGTCTTCTCTTAGTTGGATATACGATGGTGTATGGCTAACACCAGGAGTCATGGAAACCCCTTACTCTCACTAAATTTTATCCCAGAGAGACTGTTATAGCCAAATCATACGATGACTAAACCAGTATGTGTAATCCACTTAGAAAGGGTTTAGGATGATCCTAATGTGGTTTTTCCCCTACTCTAGGTGATCCCCAGAACATTATTGATAGATAGATAGAGCAGATTTTTGCAGATGTTACTAACTAGAAAAGGGATGAGTAGGCCCGATTAGCTCAGCAGGCAGAGTTAGCCATGCCAAGACTAGTAGTTGATTTTTTAGCAGTACTCGATGCTAATCAAGATAGAATTTGAGGTGGTCAAGCTCAAGTGATCCCAGCATTCTAGTACTTCCAATCGTATGATAATGAGAAAGATATGGGATATGTTGAGCTAAAAGAAATGAGAGTTATCATTCCTCCTACACTGCCCCCAATGTGAAATTTGACGTAACTAGTGCCATGATCCATCTTCTAAATTTGAAAGGTGTATTCTTGATCTTGGCTACAGATGACAAAAATATGCATCTTGCTAATTTTGTTGTGATCTACACTTCTTATGCTATTCTGGGGGTAGACCAGGAGGCACTCAGAATGAGGTTATTCCTCTTCTTATTGACTAGAGAAGATTCTTTGTGGTTGGGAGAACTTTTGAGAGGATCTATTACCACTTGGAATGAGTTGTGCAAGTAATTCATAAGTTGTTTCTTTCCTCTGGACAGGATGTTGCATCTTAAATATGAGATATACAATTTCAACAGCTTCATTCAGAGTCAATATATGAGGCTTAGTTCTAGTTTAAGAAGAATTTGAGCATGGTGCGCAATCATCATATTTCAGGAACGAGCTTAATGGAGATATTCTATAGAGCCCTGAACATCAGTACTCGAGCCATGGAAGACATAATTACTAGAGAAGAGTTTATGAGATTGCGATGGGAAGCAGCTTATGAGTTTCTAGACCAAATTTCTCTCACTAACCAATGAAGGCATACTTGAGAAGCTGAGAGGGGTGCTAGCACTTATGATACTGGAGCTTCAAGCGACCATAGAGCAGTGGATGATTCTGTGACACAAGAGATTATGCAACTAAGGACCGATATTGGGTTGCTTGCTAAGCAATTTGTAACAGTGAATTTTAAGAAGTTAAATCCAGTAGGTGCACAGGGTTCAACCTCTAGAGCTTATGAGTCTGACTTAGAGGAGGAGCCTAAGTATCTTGATCGCAAATTAGAAGGTTTATAAGCCAAAGAAATAGGAAACTAAGGTTGGAACTATTATAGTGATAAATACAGAGATTGTAGTAAGAAGTGTGATAGTGAATAGAGACAAAGAGATAACTACAAGGAGAAGGGAGATAGGTATATTCCATCAAGCAGACGAGACACTAAATCAAGAATGTGGCGATGTTGACCACACTAGTGAAGGAGAACGAGAGTCAGGCGACTAGCCTTAAGGATTTCAAGGTTGATATCTCAGGTTTGACCCAAAAGGTTGAGTCATACGCAACTGCTATCCAGTAGCTAGAATACCAGTTTGAGTCAGCTACTATGAATCAGAGATAGCTAGGTACCCTTGTGAGTAACACGGTTCAAAATCCAAAGAATGATGGTCACTATCTTGATATAACCACCCAAAATGGTTTATCAACTATTGATCCCCAGTTTCCTACAGATGAGGTGCCAAATAATGATAGTACTATGGTTTATGAGACACCTGTCGTGAAGTCATACAAGGTGATAGGTGTTGATGTTAGTATTGATGATGATAAAGGTAAGGGTAAGGTTGATGAGCCTGTAGTGAATCAAATTCCCCGAACACTCTCACCTTTTCCTGAATGACTAAAACAGAAGAAAAAGGATGGGAAGTTCAAAAGATTTATTGAGATGCTAAAAAATCTGAGTTTTAACATACCTCTCCTTGAGGAATTGGGGCAGATGACTGGGTATGCCAGTTCATAAAAGAACTGGTGACAAAGAAGCAAGAAGATAATTTTGAGGACATTCGTGGATAACACCACTGCAGTGTAGTCACTTCTAAGTCTCCGGCCTAGAAAAAGAGAGATTCTGGTACGTTCACGATGCCATGTACTATAGAGACATCCAAATTCGCCAGAGCAATATGTGACTTGGAAGCCAACATAAATTTGATGTTGCTGATTGTATTTAAGTAGTTGGTCTTGAGCCCTCTAGAGCTGAATACTATGCAGTTATTGATGGCAGACCGTACAGTAAAGAAACCCAGGGGCATTTCATTTGATGAGTTGGTAAAACTTGATAACTTTATTTTTTCTAGATATTTTTCATTCTGGATTATGAGGTTGACTTTGAGACGCCTATGATATTGGGAAGACCATTCATGGCCACGGGTAGAGCGATGGTCGATATGGAAAAGAGGGAGCTCAGGTTTAGAGTCATTAACAAAGAAGTCACTTTCAATGTCTAAAGAACTATGAAGAATCCTAGCGACATGAGGGTAGTGGTTGTTATTCAACGTGTCGATGATCCTGGAAGTTATTCCTTTGGGTACCTTGATGAATTCTGAACTGTCAAGGTACCTATGTTATGTTATGACATTAAATTAAGTGATGTATGGGAGGCAACCTGATACAGCCCAAACCAGGGCCTAGTCGTGTCAGGTATCCCAAGTCCAACTTAGACTAGAGATCACCCCTAATACCCCACCGTTAACCACCCTACACCCCATGTTGAATAAATTCCAAACATATAACAAGATAAGGCAATCTAATTTTAAAGACATAATAGTATGCTTAAAACCAAAGTCGAAATCCACAAAACCAACCCTTGGTATTGGTATTGGTATTGGTATTGGTATTAGTATTGGTATTGATAAGGCAATATAATTTTAAAGACATGATAGTATGCTTAAAACCAAAGTTGAAATCCACAAAACCAACCATTTCCAATCCCAGTGCCAATACCAATACCAATACCAATATCAATACCAACGTTGAAGCTAATACCGAAACCGCCCATGCCCAAAGTTTTTAGACAAAGCCTCTAACAGAATCAAGAAACATCTGGTCGGGACATGCCTCCGACCAAAGCCAAACCCAGATCTAATGATATAACAAAAAATGAAAAGAAGTTCATAGTATAAAATAGAGCCTTCCAGAGTATGGAAGCTCACCACTTAAATCTAACTCGTGTCCCTAAATCCAAGCCACTGAGCAGGAGGAATAGTGGTATGACCTTTTCCTGCATTGCGTGGGGATACAGCACTCGAAGACGGTTAGCAGGGTAAACACTAGCATGTAACTCAGGGATAAAAATAAAATAATTCCATCAATTTAAATTCAAATAAAATAACCATATACAATAACATATATACATATATATATCGTGCTAAGATAGGGAACAAGGTTTAGCATGCATTTAAAACCTTAACCTAGGTTGTGTAGCTCTACCATCCTAAAACCACCTAGGGGCTGTATGGGTTCAGCTCCCTCTGCTGAAAGGGCCCCAGTGCATGTTACCCGCAAAATTAGAGAAAAACCTAGGATGACTGGTACATCCCTAAAAATATAAAGGGTGACATCATGCACATGGACACCAAGGCCACCCTCACATCAACAAATGTGAGTTTCTAATGCCAATTTCCCCAGGACCTCCACCTTCCATGGCTTTGATACTCAGCCCCTTTTAAGCCCAATTAAACCTTTTACACATAACCAAACCATTTACCAAAGAGTATTTTAATTAGTCATTAACTGTTGGTATTGTCATATTAAAATTAGAGTTTGCAAGTCTATTACCTTATGCCATATAAACCATTAAATCAAATTAGACTCCATCATTTCCAATCAAAAAAAACTATTTATAATCAAACCATAGAAACCAAGGCCTTTCTAAAGTCATGTGAAACCAACCAAAACTATTTCATGTTTCTTTAACCATTTATATAGTGCAAGGATTCCAAGAGGAGTCAAACTATGTGAGAAAATCATTCTCATTGACAATTTCACAAGTAGGTTGAGGGCATGTCATTAACAAAACCAAAATCATCCAATTTAGGGCTCAATCATGACCCCTTAATTAAATCACCATTCCTATGCACCCACATATGCAAAACCATAATTAAAAATAAAGAAAACCATAATGAAACCATGACAAACAATATTCATCCATGAACAACCAAAACCCCCAACATTTATTTTTAAAAACATAACAAAACCATGAAAACAATACATTAAAATACATATCTTTAGTAAAATAACAATGATGGAAGAGTCACATGCCTTAGACACCAAGAAGTACGAAGAGAAAGCCCCCTTGAAAGCCTTACTTGATTATCTTGATGAAACCCTAGAATTTTGCTTGAAAGAGAGTTTGAGAGAGTTTTAAGAGTGATTGATTAGGAATAATAGGTTAATGAAGTCCCAAAAGGTGTTTTAATTCGTGGCCTTAAAGGGAGTTAAAAGAGGAAATGTCCAGAATGCCCCAACTTTAAACTGTAAAAACGTCGCAGATGGTTACGAGTCAACCCTCGTGACTAGTGACCACAATATACGACTCGTACCCTCGAGTTATCACCAAAATAGTGAGTTGGACACTCATACACTATCCATCATACAACCTCATGGCCTCACTCATTACCTGACCATACGACTCATATGGTCTAGTCGTATCCCATACAGAACCTAAAAGGGTTGGACATTGGACAACATACCACTCAACCTTACTATCTGTAACCAATCTTCACTGATCTTATGATCCACTCGTACTCTGAGCAAGTCAAGTAAATAAGTTAATGATTTGATTAAGGGATTATCCTAATGACCCACTACCACCACCAAAGACTCATACCACCAAAGTGATACCATAATAAAATCCCAACCACCACCCACTAGGAACCTCATGACCAGGGTCACCTAACCCGTACCTACACCATACAACTTATATGGTGAGTCGTTACTAGGATAGTGAGCTCAAAGGTCAGGAAATTTCCAAGGGACCAAACCCAGGGTGTTTCTCAACCTATAGGCTTGTAGGTAAAGTCTAAGTAGCCAACATAGCCACGCCATTCCGCGATGTTAAATCAAGTATTGGGTGGGACACAAACTACTATTTTAGTGCTCACATTTGTTTTTATTTTTTGTAGCTAAAATAGAATAAGGAATGGCCTAGAATGTGGAAAAATTGGTCAATTCATAATCTTCTAGGTAAGGGGACTTTGTGACCAACTCACACATGTCTTAAGTCCCACATGGGCCAAGTAAGTTGTGTACTAAGTAAAAAGATAAAATTTTGAAAATTTTTTGTGGGAAATATTTGGACTTTAACCTACAACCACTTATGACCTCCTTAATAGAAAATTAAGTACAAGAATACAAAGTATAGAGAGCAGGGAATTTGGCAAAAAAGTAGGGCCCATCTATGGATAGTAGGTACCAGCTACGACCCATAGTTGGCTATCGTAAGTGGCTAGGTTTTGGGCCTATTTTTTTATTAAAATTTTTGGCTTGTCTTGACATATAATAACCCTAAACCAACCCCCCCCCCCCATCCCTCATAATCTATTTTTAACTTATAAAACTACAAAATTCCCTTTTCCTAATTAAAATTCAAACTATCCCACTTCTCTACACTTGAGTAAAGGCTAAAATGGTACTTTTTTGGTAACAACTAGTCCAAAAGAACTAAATACACGTTCAAGCTTCAGTTTTACTATACTTTTTCATAGTTCACTTTTGATTCTTCGAGTAAAAGGTAATATTCCTGGCTCCTAATAGTAGTATCTTATGCTAAACATGAAATAAGTAAGTTGGTATATTTATTTGCATGCAAAAACATGTAGAAACCATTATGCTTGTCTATAGGATCCTTGAATTTGCCTAAAACCTTAATGTAGGGCATTATTCTCTAATTAAACCTTAATATCATGCCCTAAAATGGAAGTTGAATTTGAAAAGGTAGAGGAATACCAACATTTTTGAATGCTAGTTTGTATTGCAAAGTTGATTCTAGTTGAATGTGTGCATATTGGGCCTCTTGGGATTAAGTATAAGTTATAGGGATACTAAAATTAAGGAAAATTTTGAAGTTTTTGAATTTTAAGTTGTTCTTTAACTTTTGCAGTCCCTCACTATCTTTTGGATGCTAACACTTGATTTTTCAGGTACACATATCACCCAAGGCTTTGAAGGAGAAGGCTACTCCTTCTAGGCGACGGGATGACTCTCTTGAAAGTAGTAGCTCATAGGAGGTATACATATTTGCCTAAACTAAAGCAGCCCTAATGAGGGTGGCACGTCTAGTGAGTAGGGGACAGAAGCATGCTATAGTTGATGCTATTTTTATGGCCAAATTGGGTGTACCAATTGAAGAAAAATCAAAGTGCGGATAGACAGCCTACTTTTACTCAGCCTAGGACCCTAGGCTACAAGTTGAGGCTATCCAGTTCATATCTAGGCCAAGGATAAAGTAATCCAGGAGATCACCACCACACTCTCCCCATCCTATTAAAAGTGGTGATGATCATAATATGGAAGAGGCAGAGTATAAGACACCACCAATAGTATATGCACAAACCCTCAGTTTGAGAAGGGGTCACAGGATGAGGATGAGTTCGAGGTAGTAGTTTAGAGAAGTCATCAATTGCAACCCAGTCTGAGGAGGGTACAAATTAGGCTTCACAACAGGTGCCAACTCCTGATTCAAAGGCACTAGTTTAGCAGGTTCAGATGACCATTTCCATACGTATCTCAAAGAAACCTATTAATAAGGTGATCCCAAGATGGTGTGTGGAGGGTATTTAGACCATTTTTTAGTAGGACATCCATATCACCAAGTTTGGCTGGCCCAAGATGGCTATTTATGAGGAGCACAGGATAGAGCTATTTGGGTAGAGTAGAGCACCATAGTAGTGAGCTAGTTTTGAGTATTATTAGTTGGGTGGATGACCAGACCCCTACGATTATATAGCTTAGCCTTGGAGTGGGAATTCTATATCTCATATCATGCCATAGCATCTCTGACTATGCCCAGATATAGGGGTCTTTCAAGGCAATTTGAGCAGCCTATCTTGAGCAGACACTTATGAGAGGGGTTATGGTAGACATTTTAGCAGAAGCTATACCCCAAGTTCTCTTCGAGATAAATTATATTACTCCAGTATCCATAGTAGAGTGTGATTATAGATTAAGAATTATATAAGATAGAACATTATGCATGACATTGAGAATAGGAAAGAGAAAGTTGACATAGCGAGAAGGATCACAGCTATATTTCACCTCTGGGTAATGATGCCCCTTGGATCGAGGGGCATGCTATGATTAAGAAAGAGTCACTAACTTTTGTCGTGGAGTTCTAATGGCTAATTGTTTGATATAGATTATGTTTTACTATTGCGGATAATTTATTAACTTGGGATAGAGCTACATTGACTGCGAGCATAATGGTTGGGATACGATATTGACTTTGCAGTTATTATTCTGCATAAGCTTCATAAGAGAGATTTTAGTGAGACTACAATTTTCCCATTCCCATGTCTTGTCCAAAAATTATGTGATGAGGTCGGCGTGCTAGAAGTACCAGGTGTAGATGAGAGAGTAGCAGTGGCAGTCATGGCATAGACTAAGATAATGAAGGATCTGGTATATTTGGACCTTCCCAAGAGACCCCGTTCACCCACTACAATGCCTTTGGACAAGTTTGAGGGCCCATTAATTTAATGAAGCCTATTGATACACAGGGAGATGGCATTTAAGTTAGTATTAAGTTTGAGATAGGGGAACAGAGAGAGGCCCCTGAGTTAAGTACATAAGGTGGGGGGACCCAGCTATATCTACATCAGCCTCAACTTCTACTTCAGAGTTGGTGGGTGCATTTTCAATGCTCCCTCACCCATCCACTTCAGCTGCTGTATCAGGTATGATGTTAGTTTTATGTAAGCTTTTGCAGATCTTGGTGGATAGTTAAAGCATCACCAACACTTAGCGATAGAATATTGAGGATGAGGTAGTGATGTTATATGGACAAATTTGGTCATGGTTACAGACACCACTAGAGATTTTTGAGGCTAGATTGGAGTCTACACACCAAGCTATTATGTTAGAGCTATGAGCTAAGTTACATGTATGCATATAAACTTTTGTGGGTCATGTATCGGCCTAATTCAGTAGTATAGATATGCCATATCTAGGAGATATTAGGGAGGAAGTGGATGTACTTAGAGTAAAGATACATTCTCTCATTGAGAGCCAAATGTCAGTCATTCTCTAGTTATGCCCCCATTTGTTCAACTGAAATATCTACCCAGAACCAAATAGTTTGACTTATTTGCAAAGTATGATGAGGCGATGCCTATAGTTTAGACCAAGAAAGGTCGAGATAGGGACCTGTAGGATCCTAGTATTCTATTTGACCAAGACCTAAAATGGGCCATACGTGATTCATAAGAGATTGTAGTGATTGATAGGCAAAGATGTGTCAAGTTAGTTGCGGGCTCATCTTCCAGTAGTGCACCACCTCTATCACTCTAGATATCCTTACCTAGGGATGATCATGACACAGACAACTAGTGCATCCCAGGTATGTCCTCATTTTCTTATTTTGTATTATTTATACGCACTGGGGGATAGTCCACATATTTTAATTGGGGTGGGGTATATACATAGACACTGTAGGTTTTTGTTGTCATGATTTTTTTACTGTCGACCATGATACGATTGTAAAACCTATATGTCTAGGTTAAAATTTGTGTTGTATTGTGTTTAATTTTATATTGTGTTGTTTTTGTGTAATTAGGAGATTTTAAGTATTTAAAAGTAGTTTCCATGTTTTATGTTAGTTTTGAAAAAAATAATACCCCTCCAAAATTTTATTTTTAGAACTGTGTGAATGAATATATGTGTGACCATTGTGGATCTTGTTGTGGAATTAGATTAGGTACATGATAATCATTGCTAACTTATGCATGAACTAGATAGGTAGTAGCTTGTGATGTGACATTATGCCATGTGTGACAAAGATTCTACTCAGCTCCCTTTGTGTGTTAAATCCAAAAATTGCTTGGTTAGTCTTGACTAGGTTATAGGATAGTCGGTTAGGAAAGGATCATAGGTCATTTTTTATATTAGTCTACTTTTAGCCTAAATAACCTTCCCAATGTGTAATAGTATCCCTTGATCCAATGTTTGATCCTTGTAGCCTATTTCTTTGTTTTTACCATTGACCTTCTCATTTGTGTTACAAGGAACTTGTTTTGGCCCTAGTCCTCCTTAGTTATTGTGCACCTTAATTCAGGCAAATCACCTAAATTGAGAGTGGCTATCATAGGGGTGCATAATGTAAAGTGGGTATGAAGAAGAGTAAAATAAGCGAAAATAAAGTAGGGTTGAGTATGGTAGAAAAAAAAAGAAAGATATGAAAAAAAAGAAAGAAAAAGCAAAAATGAATAAAAGATACCAAACCTAACCTTAATGTGATAAAGAATAAAAAAAGAGAAATAAGGGTGGAATAAAGAAAATTGGTTAAAGTGTGGATCCCAAAGTTAGTTTAGTGCCAAGGAGGTTTAGTCACTTGATATATCCATATGTACCATACCATCTCCCAAGCCTACATTACAAGCCGAATAAAGTCCTATAGTGATCCTACCTTGATAGTATGAAAGCTAATGTAAAGAAAATAAGGGCAAGCCTATGGTATTTGATGCGCATTGATGGAACTTCTCTTTTGAGAATGAGTGTCTCTTTATCATCCTTGCATTGACATACATTATTATATATGAGTGACTGGTAATTCTTTATTGTGAGGGCACATGGGTTTTATTACTAGTAGTTTATATGTCTGCATAATGTAACTTGTATATATGCATGTTTGTATGTTGCTAATGTAATTTTCATACCTTGATTCCATTGTGTCACATTGTTTTACTTCATGTTATACACAGTTGGTTTTTGGATTATTGCTATAGGAAGGGGGTAACGTGTTTGAACTTAAAGTGATGATTGACTGCCTTAGATTGCATAAATTCTCCTAGTTAAGCGTTTTGTCTTCATTTTGTTGAGTTATGTTGTCTAAGGACATTCAAAAATATTAAGTTGAGGGTGTTGATGTGCTATGGATTTATAGCACTATTGATGCTTAAAATAATAAAAATAGGCAAGTTTCTTAGGTTATTTTTTGAGATATGATGTGATTTGGGTATGTTTTATAGGAAATTAGGTTTTGGAGGCTAAAATCCAAATAGATGAAAAAGATGAAAACTGAACTTTTAGGCTACTTACTTAGGTATTTCTTGGAATAAGTGCCACTTACCAAGCATAGGTGACCAAATTAGGTGTCAAAACATGAAGTCCATAGGCTCAAAAGCAGGAAAAGAAAAGACTCTGTCACTTACTAAGGGCACCTATGGTCTGTAGGTGCCACCTACGATTTGTAGGTGACTAAAGTAGGTGATAGAGGTCCAAGTACAGAGAGTTTCAAGAACTATACAGAAGGCCTGGCACTTACTTAGGACCACCTATGGTCCATAGGTGGCCTAAGTAAGTGGCCACCGACCTTAATTTTTCTTTTTCATTAGAGTTTTGATTTTTAGGGTTTTCTTGTATCCTATAAATACTCTTTTAAATTTTGTAGTTATTTTATGCACTCTTAACACTTACAAACACATATTTGATTCCAAAATTCAAATTTTGATCTTAGGATTACTTTGTTCTTCATTTTGGTTGATAATTTAGTTGTTGGCTTTGGGTTTACTTGTTGATCAATATGATATTGTTTAATACTTTTCATTATGAATTACATTGATTGTTTTATAAGCATGAGCATCTAAATCTCTTAGCTAGGGTTATGGAAACCTTTGCATATTAATGAAGTAGGGGAAGTGCTAATTGTTCTAAACCAATATCTTTGTATGCATTGTATTATATTTTGTTTGATAGATGTCTTAGCTATTTAAAATTGTAAGATCCCACCTAAAATATCACTACTTACTCTATAAGAAGATTAGTAACTAGGAAAAGATAATTACAATAGTAATTTGAAGATTAACTGTTGATCTAGGCTAATATGTATCATCTATGTAAGATGGTTATCTATCATCTAATAACTTAAGACTCAAAAGGTAATAGTTAATTAGGATCTAGGATGGAGAGTCTATTACTTGACTTTGTTCCTGTAGTTTATGAGTTTTTTTATGTATTCCCTATCGACCTGCCTGGTATTCCCCTGTTTGTGAGATTGAGTTTTCTATTAATCTCGAGTTTGGCACTGGCTTATTTCTATGGCATCTTACCATATGGCTCTTTCCGAGCTTAAGGATCTAAACTTTTAACTTTAGGATCTTCTTGGTAAGGGTTTTAGATCGAGTGTGTCTCCTTGGGCAGCTCCTGTGTTATTAGTAAAGAATAAATATGGCTCCTTGTATATGTGTATTGATTATAGATAAGTTAATAAGGTGAGAGTAAAGAACCATTATCCTATGCCTTGCATAGATGATTTGTTTGACTAGTTCTGGGGATCGGTAGTGTTTTCTAGTTTGATTTATGATTTTTTACCATCAATTGAGGATTTGGGCTTAGGACATCCCGAAGACAATTTTTAAAACCCATTATGGTCATTATGAGTTACTAGTGATGTTATTTGGCTAGACTAATACCCCAGCTGCATTTATCTATTTGACAAATTGAGTGTTCAGATCTTATTTGGATTCTTTTATGATTATGTCCATCAATGGCATCCTTGTGTATTCAAGGAGTAGAGAAGAGCATGTGCAGCAATTGAGGATTGTGCTCCAGACTTTAAGAGATCGTGTGCTTTTTGCCAAATTCTCTAAGTAAGAGTTTTGGCTTGAGTCGGTGGCATTCTTTGGGAATGTGGTGTGTAAGAATGGTATTATAGTAAAACCTTATAGTAGAACCAGCTAAGATTGAAGCGAATCATGATTGGGTTAGACCTACATCTCTGATTGAGGTTCATAGATTTATTTATTTGGTTGGTTATTATTGATGATTCGTCGAGGGTTTTGCTACTATTTCACCACCTATGACCAGATCAACTCAGAAGGAGGTTCCTTTATGATGGTCCATGGAATGTGAGTTAATCTTTGGAAAGCTTAAGGATTTTCTTACTTTAGCTCCTATTCTTGCTATTCCTATTGAGGGTGGGGCATTCACCTTAAAATTATGATGCTTTGGGTGTTAGTATAGGTTGTGTATTGATACGACAAGGTCGTGTTATTAGTTATGCTTTGAGATAGCTTAAGGTTCATGAGCTCAACTACCCTACTCATTATTTGGAGTTGGCGGTGGTAGTTTTCGCACTTTAGATTTGGAGGTATTATTTTATGGTATGTATTGTGAGATTTTCACCGATCACCACAGTCTTCAGAATTTTATAACCTTGAGAGGCTTAATACTAGACATCGTAGATGGAAGGAGTTTCTTAAGGATTATGATATTTCCATCTTATATCACCCAATTAAGACAAATGTGATAGTAGATGCTTTAAGACATAAGGCAGTAAGTATGGGCAATTTGGTTTGTATTTTAGTTTCTCAGAGGTCGTTCGCCTCGGACAATTAGTCCTTGGCCAACTTGATGGTTTGACTTGATATTTCAGATCGTGGGAGGTTCCTTGCTAGTGTTGAGGCCAGGCCTTTGCTTTTTGAGGTTTTCGATAGAGTCAGTTTAAGAATAGTAATCTTTGCTTTCTTCGTGTTAAGATTTTAGGGGTAAGTGCGAGAGGATCACCTTAGATTATAAAGGTGTTTTGAGGTTTGATATCCACATATATGTTTCGAGGAGTGATGGCTTAATCCAGTTGGTTCTGCATCAGGCTCATTGATCTAGATATTACATTAATTTGGGCATAGCTAAAATGTGTAGAGATTTGAGAAAGCATTATTGGTGGAGTAGAATGAAGATAGATATAGTAGACTTTGTAGCTCGTTGCATATGTTGTTAGTAGGTAAAGGCCGAGCATCAATGACCAGGTGAATTGATTTAGAGATTGACCATTCTCGAGTGGAAATGAGAGTGGATTACCATGGATTTTGTTATTAGTTTGCCTCAAAATTCTTATGGTTTTGATGATATTTGGGTCATCGTGGATTGTTTGACCAAGTCAGCTTATTTTCTTTCTATTCAGGTGTTCTTTAGTGCCAAGAGGTTAGCCCGCATCTATATGCGTAAGATAGTCCATTTGCATGGGGTGCCCAAATATGTTATTTTAGACCAAGTTTTCTTGTTTATTTCTAGATTTTGGAGAGCTCTTCAGAAGGGTTTGGGTACTCAGGTGGATCTAAGTACAACCTTTTATCCCCTGAATGATGGCCAGTCTGAGAAGACTATTCATGTGTTTTAAGAGATGCTTCAAGCCTATGTTATGGATTTTTGGGGATAGTGGGAGGAGCACTTACCCTTGGAAGAGTTTTCTTATATCAATAGTTGTCACTCTATTATTAAGATGGCACCTTTTGAGGCTTTGTATGGTAGGAGATGTCGTTCTTCGATTAGATGGTTTGAGAGTTTTGAGATTCAGCTCTATAGTACTAATTTGCTCCAGGAGTCATTGGATAGAGTTAGAGTGATTCAAGACAAGTTGAGAGCAGCTTAGATTAGGCGTAAATCCTATGCAGACCGTAAACTCTATACCTTGAGATTTGGATTTGGTGATCAAGTATTCCTCCTGTGATGAGGTTCGGGAGGACGGACAAACTCAACCCTAGGTATATTAGACCTTTCGAGATTCTTCACATATCTGGTAAGATGGCTTATGAGTTAGCTTTGCCTCTAGATTTTATTTTTGTCCATCTAGTTTTCTATGTTTCTATATTGCAGCGATGTATTCCTAATCCATCTTATGTGTTTAGATGGGAATCAGTCCAGCTAAATGAGCAGTTGACCTTCATGGATGAGTCGATGATTATTTTGGCTAATGGTGTTTGGAGGTTGCGTATAGGTAGATTCTAATAGTTAAGGCTTAGTGAAGGCACCACATAGTGGAGGAGGCCACTTAGGAGATTAAGAGAGAGATACGAACCAAGTATCCTCACCTGTCTAAGACTTCAAGTATATCCTAATCCTTAACTTTTGTGAATGAAAGTTCCTTTATTAGTGGATATTGTAATGACCCTTTAGATCATTTTCTATATTTCCACTTATTTTTGTTGTTAGAGCTTATCTATAGCTTCCCTAAGTCATTTATGATTTATTGGAATTGGCACTTTAGTTACCGGGCAGTTCGTTTGGTTTTTTGAGTTATTTCCTTCTTTTGAAATCTTCGCTGGTTCCAAATGGCCATTGGGAAAAAACTTTAGTTAAATGACCTTATATGAAAATTTGGACTATTCCAGCAGCTTTGAAATATTGATTTTAGGCTAGGTGGACTCTTGGTTCAAGTCCCGATGCACCCGGGCTCATTTTGACCTATTTATCAAAAAGTTAAATTAAAAATTATGTGTGGGTCCCACATTTCATCAAAACAACCTTGGATGGAAATTTTGACTGCACTTTTGAGTTTGGAACATCGAATTTAATATGGTTACATAGTTCATTTGCATATACAGGGTTTCAAATGAAGCCCGAGGATTCCAAGTCTCAGCTGCAACTGGTTCACCCACGATCGCAGGCCATGGACCGCAATAGTGATCTGGCTGCACCAGCAAGTGCCACAATTGCAACACTTTCAGTTGCGAACATGGTTTCTTAGGCAGTCTACCAGAGATGCGATCGAGATTTGAAATTATCAAAATAGCGACCTCTTCTCCTGGTGCCATATACCGCATCGCGATGGTCAAGTCACAATAGTGATACTCGAGAACCTAGTATGGCTATAAATAGACCCTTTTTCATGATTTTTACCATTCTTCATCTATTTTCTTGAAATCTAAAACCCTAAATCATGAGATAGCTTAAAATTGTAGCTTGTGGGAGATTCGGGGGCTTAGCTAACACTTGTTTACACAATTATCCTTCGATTTATGGTAAGATTCCACCCTTTTAGGTTTGATTTTTCCCCTTTTTATTTCTAAAATTTTCAAAACATGGTAGGCATGATTTTAGTCCTAAATTAGCTTGATTTCACCCATTTGTAAGGTAATGACTCCTTAAGCAAGAGGGAACATTAGGTTGGCATCGAAAATGTGATTTTTTTTGTAGATGGGAACCACATGGGATTTTTGCATGATTTTGGAACCAAAGCACAATAGTGCAATATAGGTATTGATATTTTCATATTGATGAGTAGAATGTGATTTTGATAGCTTGGCATCTTATTGAAGCTTATCAAAAGGGAAAAACGATGATTTAGCGGATCTTGTGAGCTTTCTTCGGTGTCCAGGTAGGCTAGGTTTTACCCCTTTTAGATTGAGCTACTTCATAGTATTTTTATGACATTATGTTATATCTGGGATGGGATTTAGGTGTTGATATGATAAATTGAAATACTTGAGATTAGTTGTATCACTTAGGCTATTTTGGACATCTTTTTTGGCGTGATTAGCCTAATTGACCATACCTTAGGGGAAGTTAACCTTGTAGGTTAATGCTTCTATCGGAAATGCTTTAGTTACTAAACCAATGAGAAGATTTCCTTGGTCACTTGAGCTTAGGATAAAACTTACCCAAATTGCAATACCTTAGGTAAAATGGACTTAATTGCCCTACATTAGGAGGAATTGCTATCCTAGGGAAAGTTGTCGCTTGTTTAATATCTAATAGTGGATTTAGATACCTTAGCCTAGTCTGGGATAGACATTGCTTAGTAAATAACTTCGAGGATTTAGAAGTGGGCTCTTTGACCCACCTTTGGACAAGACTTTGATAGTTATTGAAGCCCTTTGATACGCTAGTGTACACCTAGGAAAATGGTTATTTTGATAATATTAAGATGCTTTGGTACTTGTAGTTCATGATGGATGACATTGAAGGTATGCTTAACGATTATGCTATAAATGAATTATTGGTTAAGTTATGATGAGATAATGAATATGCTATTGATTTTACTATTGTTTAGGCCACCGAATGAACTATTGAATAAGCCCATGATCATGATATTGACTAAGCCGTGAATTATGTTATTGGTTGAGCCAACGGATAAGTTATTAACTATGCTAGTGTTTATGCTTATTGATACATTGGCATTTACACTATTGTTCATGCTAGAGGTCATGCTTAATGACTACATTGGCGATTAAGTGATTTATTATGCTATGAATAAACAATAGATTATGCCTGGATTGGCTATCGATCTAATTATTGATAAGCTATCTATTATGTTAATGATAAGCCATTAATTAGACTATTAACAAGGTATTGTCTATTCTTTGACAATATATCTATCAATTATGTTAGTGATCATGTTTATTGACTATATTGGTGAATATGTTATGGATTATGCTAAAGGTTGTTCTTATTTATCATATTAGAAATCGTGTTTTTGATTATTCTAGAGTTCATGATTTCAGTTATGATTATTGATCATGTTAATATACTATGTTAATGGTTATGCTATTAAGTACTCTAATGATTATGCTATTGCCCATGATATTAATTCTATTGATGCTAATATTTATGATGATATAGACATGCCTGACAAGGTCGGAGGATGACTATGATGACATATATGTCTAGCAAAGCCAGAGGATAATTATGATGATATATATGTCTGATAAGATCGGAGGATGATTATGATGATATATATGTCTGGCAAGGACAGAGAATGATTATGATAATATGTATGCTCGACAAGATTGGAGGATGATTATAATGGTATATATACATGTCCGACAAAACCAAAAGATGATAGTGATGATATTTATGAGGATATTGTTGAATATTCATACCGGTTCAAGTTCGAATATACATTTTATACTATGATGATATACCTATTATGATATCATGACAGTGGGGCATGAGATTGACAATAGTGATTCTAACTAGGTATGAAAACAAGGAAACAGTCATAATGTGGTATGATATGAATGGATTTAATGATATAATAATAAGTTGATAAATATTAGTTAGTTGATAAATAATGACTAGTTGATAAGTGATGATTAACCGCTATATGAGAATTAGTTGATACGTGATGTTTAGTTGATAAAGGATGATTTAATAATACATGAAGACTTGTTGCTACATGATAGATAGTTGCTGAGTGTTGACCCATTTGCAGATGATAAATATGGTAAATCGATGTCTATTGTGAGACATGTCTTGAATGAATTCCAATTGTATTATGAGATTTGGTAAATGACGATGGTAGGTTATGCTATCTTATTTGTACCTTCCACGCTTATGGGGGCATACAATGGACTATTTACTTTTCCATATTAGTTGGCGTATGGGAGCCAATTATTCAATTATGACTACATGTATTGATGCTTTATGTTGTGTTATGCTATTATTCTAATTTATGTACTTATTTATGCATAGCAATGTTGGTGAGAATTCTGGTTCATTTTTGTACCTTGGCTTTGTTATGTTATCTTACATTTTATCATACTTGTATCATGATTTAGCTCAGGTGAGCTATGATGTCTAATGAGTACCCATTTTTTTGGTACTTATACTACACTTATGTACCTTTTTGGTGCAGATCTAAGTACTAGTTGTCGTTGTTGATCGACGCTTGTACCATATTAATATCCGAAGATAGGGTGATCTCTTAGTGTCAGATTCACCTATTTTCTTCTATCTTTCTATGTTCAATCTTTTATTTTGAGACATATTGTTTTGACTATTTTAGATACTTTGGGTTGTATTTATAGTTGCTCTTGTACTGGCTCTACCAAGTCGTGGGATGGTATTTATGTAGTGACTACCTTTAAAATATTTCTATTTCCTTGCTTATTTGCTGTGTTGGATTCCCTATTTGGCCTTTTTGGGGCATTTCCATCAAGTTAATCCATTGTGTTTAGCTTTGGATTACGATTTGGCTTACCTACTAGCGGGATAGAGTAGGTGTTATCATGACTCGTAAATCAGGTCATGACAGCTCTATTGAGCCTTTAGCCTATTTTTGAGCAGCCTTTTATATCATTGATTCCCCTTCATTGATTGATCGTCATTTGATATAAAGCTTCTAAGTACTGTAGTTGAAAATTTTTAAGGTTAAGTAGTCTAAAAATTATGAAGGAAAAAGGTGAAAAGTGACGACCCAAAAATAGTAGTTATTGATGTGAAAAATTTGATGGGATACAGTTGGGAGTGAATCAAATACTGAATACTGAACATCTATCTGAAATAGTCTAGTCTGAAAAACCTCTAACTATCTAAATATGGAGTTGATGGGACAAGCCCCCAACTAACTCTGACTATTGAAAATATAGTAAAACTGAAATAACAACTCTGTTCTCAAACTATGAGGACTCACCACTAACTCTGTTGTTGATAATCTGGGCTGCTAAGTATGGTCAGGAGCTCGTGCGTCTAAACCTATGATATAAGACATCATAGCGCAAAAGAAAGGTATTCATCAGTACTTTGAATGTACTGGTATGATAGGTGAGGTAAGGCCGAATGCGTGGGTTCATATACATGAAAAATAACTGACTGAATGGCATGAACATAAATGAATAAGAATACTCTTTCACTGTCATGCTTCCCTGCTTCAGATTAATGAACTCCAAAACCTTCACTTCCCTCAACTCCAGTAGGAAGAACCTATCCAGAAAATCAATGGCAAAATCCTCCCATTCTATGGTCCCTACATCTACAGCTCTCTCTGCCTTCCACTGCTTGAACTATGAGTGAGCCACATCCTGCAACTGATATTCGGCTAACTTTGTGCTCTCACTTGCAGTCACCCCCATAATATTTGTGACTTTTTTGACTTGATCAAGGTATTCCTGTGGGTCTTCCTCTGAGTTAGACCTAGTAAAGGTTAGAGGGTTCATTCAGGTAAAGTCTCAAATTCTAGCTGCAGCAGTATTGCCAACTGGGTTGGCCGGGACAGCAGCTGGGCTTTCATTCTAGGATTCCACAGAATGAGCTAGAGTGGTAAAAGATGCTCTGAATTTTGCATGGGAAACATGCTCATCCAGAGGATCTGGCAAGACGGGTGGAGGTGCTGGCTAATTTCCTATTCTTTTTCTTTTTTTCTTTTTGGGAGGCATATTTTGTAAGCAGAAGTAAGAAAAGGATTAGACTAAGAGTGTAATTTGAGCTGATACTCACTCGTATGATATGAATACTAAAGAAGGGAAACATTTCCTAAAACACCTCATAGCCTCTTGTCCATAAGTGTGGCGCGCTATACACCCATTCACAAGACTCTACTAGATGCGGGTTTCAGACTTCCTAGAACTCTGTTGAACCTTATGCTCTGATACCAAGTTTGTAACGCCCCGAGTCTGTACCCCGGACGTCACACGGTGCTCATAATCTCCAAGGACCACAAGCTAACCCATGACTGGTACCTGCTGTAATCACTAAATGATAATACTACAAAAATGCAAAAATTTGGCTAAACTGCCATAAGGTTCAAAACTGAATCAAATACTTATATGTAAATACTGAATACTGAATATTTGTCTGAAATAGTCTAGTCTAAAATGCCTCTAACTATCTGAATATGGAGTTGACGGGATAAGCCCCCAACTAACTCCGACTACTGAAAATATACTAAAACTAAAATAATAACTCTGTCCTTAAACTATGAGGACTCACCACAAACTCTGTTGCTGATAATCTGGGTTACTAAGTACGGTCAGGAGCCCATGCATCTAAACCTATGATATAAGACATCATAGCGTAAAAGAAAGGTATGTGTCAGTACTTTGAATGTACCGGTATGCTAGGTGGGGTAAGGCTGAATACATGGGTTCATATGCATGAACATAACTGACTAAATGGCATGAACATAACTGAATAAGAGTACGTGTATACCTAAAACTACTGTAAATATTGATTATGCAATGTTATGCACATAACTACGTGTACTGTAACTGAGATTTCATTAACACTAGATAAAAAGTTTTGAAAACTAAATGACTGATATCTGAGTTTAATAATATTGTATTACTATTAACTAAGAGATTGTTTCTGACAATCCTGATTCTGTAGAGCTAAACTGAATTCTATACTGAGCTGGGTGATTCTATTTGACAGTCCTAATTCTAAAACTGAAGTGAGGTTTTATATTGGGTCTGAAATTAAAACTGTGGGAGTATTCATCTAACCAACATAACCAATTATGAACTGAGTTGGGGTCCAACTTGTGACCCAGTTGAAAGAGTGTTAGCACCTCTATGAGTTAACCCTCTCTGACAGGAAACCCTTTTGTCAACCCTCGCTGGCAAGAAAACTCATACAAGATGTATCAACCCTAGGCTGGTAGGAATACATCTCAACCTACACTGGTTATGTAGTTCTATAACGTAGGGATTGCTACTAAGTGTCAAACCCTCTACTGACAGGAATGCCCCCATCCCAGGGTTTGCTCGGTGCTGATTCCTACTCCCAACTGAATAGATAATAAATTAATTTCAAGACTATACTAGGATTAACTAAATGGTTACTGATCGTGTTGTCTATCAGAACTGGACTGAGTTCACTAAGTTTTAATAACTGACTGAATACTCTGAGTTCTGTTAACTGGCTGAATGTACTGAGTTTTATTATCTGTCTGAGTACTACTGGACGTGACATAACTAAGACTATTCTGAAACTACTGTAAACCTAGCTGTTATTATCTGTCTGAGTACTATTGGACATGACATAACTGAGACTATTCTAAAACTACTGTAAATCTAGGTAAACAGCTAGATTATCGGGTTTTAGATATCCCCAGGACTCGATTTCATAAATTGTAAAACATAGAACAATCTTGAAAGCATGATAGCCAAACACTTTGTCACATATCATTCATTGGGGCATTTTAGTAAACACTTGCATAGCATGAACTTGTATACATGCTAACATGATATGATTTTATTACTCAACTCACATGAACAATTCATTAAACGCTTGGGAAGCATAATTTATTCACATGACAATACTACAACATGCGAGCATCATGATCAAAATCCCAAACTCATAAATTTAAAGGCTTTTAACATGAAACCATATAACAACACACACAAGCTATTTGTTTCTGAAGAAACTTGCAATTAATCATGGATTATAAACCCAACTATACCATAATCACGTATACAATCAAATTCAACCTGAAATTCATGAAAAAAAATCAACTTGTAATTTGAAAAGGGTTCTTCAACTCCAAGCGTAGAACCTTTAGATGAACACCTAACATACCTTGATACTTGAATTCGTGAATATTGATGGTGAATTTCTTAAATCTTGATCTTGAATTGATGGGCTAGGGTTTATTCTTGAGAGGTTTTAGTGAATAATGAGAGTATTTTGCCTATTGATGGTTTAATCTCGTGTTTGGGGGCTGAATAGAAGTGGGGAAAATGTCCTAAATACCCCTCTAGATGCTAATTTAATTACTGAAAAGTGTGTCCAGCGATGCACATACCGACACGCTGCATCAATGGTATCAACATGATGACCATCGTGCTGCATCGAGTTCTCGTTGGTTCACTAGAATTGCACTGAAAGCTGAGGGAAAATTATCTGTCGACGTATTGAGATCACATCGACCCACTATTTTGGTCACCTGAATATGATTCAAACGAGGTTCGAAAAATCCAAAACTCACCCAGAGTGACCTATTGACACACCTGATCATGTTTCAATCCAAGGATCGACGTTTTAAGGTCATAAGGGTCATAAAATAGGATCGCCAACTTATGAAGGATAAAATAATTCTAAGTATAAACACTTAGCTGAAATTTCTAAGTTTGGGACCTCTTTTCAAGCTTTAACTAACTAAGTTAAGCTTAGGATTTTGTGGGGTCTTACAATATCTCCCCCTTGGGAACATTCTTACTCGAATGAGACTGACTAAGCTGAGAATATTGTTAGACTGATTTTACATATTGAACATGCACAACTAAAGTGATTACATGGCTGAAAGTACTGATATACTGAGTTATCATACTGAACATACATAATTGAAGCATGACTGAGTTCTAAAAACATGACACCTGACTGAACTGTTTCATGAAGGTATGCATGATATGAGAATGCTATGCAACTGAAATGATACAGAGTTGTAAAGGTAATCTAAGCATGGAATTGAGTAAATTTAAGGAAAACTGTTACCTTAAGCTGAGTCTGAGTTTGCAGAGAAGAGGTGAGGATACTTGGTCCATATATCTACTTTTTCTTCTCAAGTAGCTACCTCTGCGGACTGATTCTGCCAAAGAACTTTGACTAAAAGAACTTCTTTGTTCCTTAGTCTACGAACCTCAAAAATTGAGAATTTCAACTGGGATTTCCTCATAAGAGAGGTTGTTCTAGACATCAATGCCCTCAATCGGGACTAAAACTACTGGGTTACCTATGTACTTCTTTAGCAAGGAGACATGAAATATTGGCTGCACTGAAGCTAAGTCTGAAGGCAACTCAATCTTGTAAGCTACCTTTCCAAAATGGCTAAGAATTCGGTACAGACCGACATATCAGGGACTGAGTATCCCCTTCTTGCCAAACCTCTTCACTCCTCTCATAGGAGATATTTTCAAATATACATAATCACCAATCTTAAATTTGAGATCCTTTCTTCGCACATCTGCATATAATTTTTGTCAGCTCTGAGCTGTCTTAAGCCTTTCCCTGATCAACTGAACTTTTACTAAGACATCAAATACCAAGTCAGGAGCTACCACTGTGGCCTCGCCCACTTCAAACCAATCAATGGGAGATCTACATCTCCTCCCATAGAGTGCCTTAAATGGGGCCATCTGAATGCTGGAATGATAATTGTTATTATATGTGAACTCAATCAAAGGAAAGTGGTCATCCCAACTACCCTTAAAGTCAATGGCACATGCCCTTAACATATCCTCCAAAGTCTAAATGGTACTTTCTGCTTGACCATCTGTCTGATGGTTAAAGGTTTTACTAAGGTGAACTTGAGTACCAAGACCCTTTTGGAAGGTTTTCTAGAAATAAGAGGTAAACTGGGTACCTCTATCTAAGATAATAGATACTGGGACTCCGTGTAACCTTACCAACTCTCTGACATAGATTTTGGTGTACTTGACTTAAAAGAGGTATGAACTGGTAAGAAGTAAGCTAATTTGGTCATCCTGTCTACAATGATCCAAATCAAATTATATTGGCAACGAGTACGAGGCAAACCCGTCACAAAATCTATGTTCACTTCCTCCTACTTTCATATGGGAATACTGAACTCCTGCATATATCCATTGGGCTTCTAATGCTCAATATTAACCTGCTGGCACGTAGAGCACTTAGTTACAAACTCTACAATGTCCCTCTTCATCCCACTCTACCAATAGATCTCCCACAAATTGCGGTACATCTTAGTGTCCCCCGGATGAATACAGTAACGTGCACCGTGTACTTCTGCAAGAATCTATTTCCTCAAGTCATCTACACCTGGCACGGATAACCAACCCTGGCAATGCAACACACCATCTCCCCCTTAGGAGAAAACCTCTACTTTCTGATCTCTGACTGACTCTTTCAACTTGACTAGACTGAGATCTCTGTCCTGCTTTTCCTTCACTTCAAAAATAAGGATAATTCTAAACTATCCTACACCCACATGCTACCCTCTGCTAATCGACTAAGCATACACCTAGTCGTTCAAGTTGATGAACTTCCTGAACTAACTTCTTCTTACCATCCTCCACGTAAGCAACACTACTCATAGACATCTTACTGAGAGTATCAGCCACTACATTGGCCTTCCTCGGATGATACAGGATGCTTATGTAGTAGTCTTTCAACAACTGTAACTACCATATCTAACATAGGTTCAGATCTTTCTGAGAAAACACATACTGCAGGCTTTTATGGTCTGTGAACACATCTACATGTACCCCATACAAGTAATTGCTCCAAATCTTTAAGGCAAATATGACAACTGCTAATTCAAGATCATGATTAGGGTAATTATTTTCATGGGGATTAAGTTACCTAGAGACATAGGCTATAAACTTACCTCTATGCATCAAAACACACCTCAAACCCACTTTGGAAGCATCATAATATACCACAAACCCATTGAGCCATATGGTAAAGTCAAAACTGGGGATGTAGTGAGTCGAGTCTTTAACTCCTGAAAACTTATCTCACAAGAATCTAACCACTAGAACTTGACTTTCTTCTGAGTCAATCTGGACATGGGGGATGCAATAGAAAAAATCCTTCAACAAACCATTGGTAATAGCCAACCAAATCCAAAAATCTCCTGATATCTGATAGAGAGATGGGTCTGGGCTAGTTTCTCACTGCTTCAGTCTTTTGAGAATCAACCCTAATGCCATCATCAAAAACTATATGACCAAAGAAAGCTACTGACCTTAGCCAAAATTTGCACTTACTGAATTTAGCGAACAACTGGTGGGTTCTGAGAGTTTGTAATACTATTCTAAGATGGTCTGCATGATCATATTTACTGCGGGAGTATACAAAAATGTCATCAATGAAGACTATGACGAACATGTCCAAGTACTACCTAAACATGCAGTTCATCAAGTCCATAAAGGCTGCTGGAGCATTGGTAAGACCAAATGATATAACTAAGAATTCAAAGTGACCATACCATGTTTTGAAAGCTATTTTTAGAATGTCACATTCTCTAAATTTAAGATGGTGATAGCCTGATCTGAGGTTTATCTTAGAAAAGTAACTAGCACCCTGAAGTTGGTCAAACAAGTCATCGATTCTGGGAAGTGGATACTTGTTCTTGACCATGACTTTATTTAGCTAATGGTAGTCTATACACATTCTAAGAGAACCATTTTTCTTAAGCACGAATAAAATATTTGCACCCCAAGGGATACATTGGGTCTGATGAATCCCTTATCTTGGAGATCCTTCAACTGTTCTTTTAACTTTTTGAGTTCTGTTAGAACCATTTAGTATAGCGGGATAGAGAAAGGCTGAGCATCTAGAAGAAGGTCTATTCTGAAACAATTTCTCGCTCGAGAGGGACTCCAGGAAGATATTTGAGAAATATATTTGGGAATTCACATGCTACTGGAACTAACTCTAGATTAGGGGTCTCTGAACTAGAGTCTTTAACTAAGATAAGATGATAAACACACCCCTTAGATATCATTTCCTTGCCCTAAGGTAGGAAATAAGCTGACTCTTAAGTGTTGAAGTATTACCCCTCCACTCAAGGATAGGTTCATTCGGAAACTAAAATTGGATGACTCTATTTATACAGTTAACTGAAGCATAGCATGAATGAAGCCAATCCATGTCAGGAATGACATCAAAATCGATTATCTCTAATTCTACTAAGTCTTCTGAAGTGACTTTCTGAGATACCATAACCGGATAGTTCTTGTATACCCATTGGACTATGATAGATTTACCCACTAAGGTAGAGACTAAGAAGGGATCTGCTAGGATTTTGAGACTGACTCTGAAGTCAACAGCTATATAAGGAGTTATAAAGGACAAAGAAGTTCCTAGATCAAGCAAAGCATAAATGTGCAAATGAAAAACTTGTAACGTACCAGTGACCACATCAGGAGAACTTTCCTGATTCTGTCAGGACTGAAGTGCATAAAGCCTATTTGGGCATTGCCACTCGTAGCACTGAAAGTGGTACCCTACTGATTTGGATGATCGAACTGAGCTGAAAAGCGATTATGCTGACTCTGCGAACACACCTAAAAATACTCTCTGACCCTATGGCTTGGCTTGCCACATTCGAAACATATATCGCTGCAAGCCCTAAAGACACCCTGGTGGTTTCTGCCATACTTCTGGCAAAGAGGATTCGTTCGGTAATAGCTAACACTACCCTAAGGTTTAAGGCCTGGTGTCCTATCCTTATTACTATCTCTGAATTTCAGCACCGGAGCACTGGCTGAGGACGGAGCTGGAACTGAAGATTTAGGGTAGAACGAAGAATAATTTACACCCTCTAACTTAGGCTAAGTGAAGTTAAAGCTACCTATACTAGCTCTCTTATTCTCCCTCTCCCTCTCCCTCTCCTTATTCTTAACCTTCTCTATCTTTTGAGCAAGGACCGTGAGCCTGGATATGTCCATCTCCTTAATCAGCTTTGTTGTCCTACACTCCTTGACCACACTGTTAGACACCCCAAACACAAACTTACATATATTAGATCTGCTATATGCTACCACATGAGGGGCATATCTGGATAACTGAGTAAACTTGAGAGAATACTCTTTCACTGTCATATTGCCCTACTTCAGATTAATGAACTCCAAAACCTTTGCTTCCCTCAACTCTAGTGGGAAGAACCTATCCAGAAAATCATTAGCAAACTACTCCCATTCTATTGGCCTTGCATATGTGGCCCTCTCTACCTTTCACTGCTTGAACCATGAGTGAGCTACATCCTACAACTGATATACGGCTAAATCCGTGCTCTCACAGTCACCCCATAATATCTGTGACTTTCTGCACCTGATCAAGGAATTCCGGTGGGTCCTCCTGACTTAGACGTAGTAAAGGTTGGAGGGTTCATTCGGGTAAAGTCTTGAATTCTAGCTGCAGCAGTATTGGCCACTGGGTTAGCTTAAATAGAAGTTGGGCGTTCATTCTGGACTGCCACAGAATGAGCTAGAGTGGTGAAAGTTGCTTTGAATTCTGCATGGGAAACATGCTCGTCCAGAGAATCTGGCTGGACAGGCAGAGGTGCTGGCTGATTTTCTGTTCTCCCTCTGTTGTTCTTTTTGGGAGGCATATTTTGTAAGCGAAAGTAAAAAAAAAATTAGACTAAGAGTGTAACTTGAGATCATGCTCACTCGCACAATATGAATACTGAAAGAAGGGAAACTTTTCCTAAAATGCCTCATAGCCTCTTATCCATAAGTGTGGCGCTACACACCTATGTACAAGACTCTACTAGAACTCAATTGAACTTAGGCTCTGATACCAAGTTTGTAACACCCCGAGTCTATACTCCAAACGTCATACGATGCTTCTAATCCTGAAAGACCACAAGCTAATCCATGGCCGGTACCTTCTACAATCACTAAATAATAATACTATAAAAATGCAGAAATTTGGATAAACTGCCATAAGGTTCAAAACTGAATCAAATACTGATATATAAATACTGAATATCTATCTAAAATAGTCTAGTCTAAAAAGCCTCTAACTATCTGAATATGGAGTTAATGGGACAAGCCCCCAACTAACTCTGACTACTAAAAATATACTAAAAATAAAATAGCAACTCTGTCCTTAAACTATGAGGACTCACCACTAACTCAACTACTGATAATCTGGGCTGCTAAGTAAGGTCAGGGGCCCATGCATCTGAACCTATGATATGAGACATCATAGCACAAAAGAAAGGTATGTGTCAGTACTTTGAATGTACTGGTATGCTAGGTGAAGTAAGGTTAAGTACATGGGTTCATATGCATGAACAATAACTGACTAAATAGCATGAACATAACTGAATGAGAGTACGTGTACACCTAAAACTATTGTAAATACTGATTATGCAATGCTATGTAGATAACTACGTGTACTGTAACTGAGATTTCATTAACACTAGATAAAAAGTTTTGAAAACTAAATGACTGATATCTGAGTTTAATAATATTGTATTACTATTAACTGAGAGACTGTTTCTGATAGTCCTGATTTTGTAGAGCTAAACTGAATTCTATACTGAGCTGGGTGATTGTATTTGACAGTCCTAATTCTAAAACTGAAGTGAGGTTTTATATTGGGTCTGAAATTAAAACTATGGGAGTATTCATCTAACCAACATAACCAATTATGAACTGAGTTGGGGTCAAACCTGTGACCCCAGTTAGAAGGGTGTTAGCACTTTGCCAAGGGATACTAACAATGGCTATGAGTTAACTCTCTCTGACAGAAAGCCCTATCGTCAACCCTGCTATCAGGAAAACTCGTACGAGATGTATCAACCCTAGACTGACAGGAAGACATCTCAACCTATGCTGGATACGTAGTTCTATAACGCAAGGATTGCTACTAAGGGTCAAACCTCCTACTGACAGGAATGTCTCCATCCTTGGCTTCGGTCTGTATTGATTCCTACTCCCAACTGAATAGACACTGAACTGATTACTATACTGTACTAGGCTTGACTAAATTATTACTGATTGTGTTGTCTATCTGAACTGGACTGAGTTCACTGAGTTTTGATAACTGACTAAATACTTTGAGTTTTGTTAACTAGCTAAATATACTGAGTTTTATTATCTGTCTGAGTACTACTGGATATGACATCACTGAGACTATTTTGAAACTACTGTAAATCTAGGTAAACGGCTAGATTATCGGGTATTAGATACCCTCAGGACTCGCTTGCATAAAGTCTAAAACATAGCACAATCTTGAAAGCATGATAGCTAGACACTTTGTCATAATTTATTTATTGAGGCTTTTTAGCAAACACTTGCATGGCATGAACTTGTATACATGCTAACATGGTATGATTTTATTAAGCACACATGAACAATTCATCAAACACTTGGGGAGCATAATTTATACACATGATAATACTACAACATGCAAGCATCATGATCAAAATCCCAAACTCATAAATTCAAAGGCTTTTAATATGAAACCATATAAAAACACACGCATGCTATTTGTTTCTCAAGAAACTTGCAATTAATCATGGTTTATAAACTCAACTACATCATAATCATGAATACAAACAAAGTTAACATGAAATTCGTGAAAAAAAATCAACTTGTAATTTGAAAAGGGTTCTTGAACTCCAAGGGTGAAAGGAAACCCTTGGATGAACACCTAACATACCTTGATACTTGAATTCGTGATGATTGATGGTGAATTTCTTGAATCTTGATCTTGACTATGGACTAGGGTTTGTTCTTGAGAGGATTTTAGTGAATAATGAGAGTATTTTGCCTAGTAAGGGGTTTAATCTCGTGTTTTGGGGCTGAATAGAAGTGGGAAAATGTCCCAAATACCCCTATGGACGCTGATTTAATTACTGGAAAGCATGCCCAGCGACGTGCATACTGACGCACCGCGTCGATGGCATCAATGCGATGACCATTGCGTCGCGTTGAGTTTGCGTTGGTTCATTGGAATTGCACTAAAAGCTAGAGAAATTTATCTGTCGACACAATAAGTGATGCGACGCGTTGTCGCTCACTATTTTGGTCACCTGAATATGATTCAAACGAGGTCTGAAAAATTTAAAACTCGCCCAGAGTGACCTATTAACACACCTGATCATGATTCAATCCAAGGATCAACGTTTTAAGGTCATAAAGGTTGTAAAATAGGACTGACAACTTATGAAGACTAAAATAATTCTAAGTATAAACACTTAGCTGAAATTTCTAAGTCTGGGACCTCTTTTCAAGCTTTAACGGAGTTAATCTTAGGATTTTGCGGGGTCTTACACTAATACAGGTGGTGTAGTGACTGAGCTCCATGTGCCTAGACCAATACCTAGCACACTAGCAAAGTGTAGAAGAAAATAGAAGGATGAGCCTAAAAAAAAGTACGGGAAGTTATTTAGGATTACTAAACGTCACTTGCTCTAAGTGTTATCAAGTTGTTATAACAGAATAGTTTGTAAAACTCAGGTAATAAACTCTTCTCTTTTGATTCAATAATTAAATAATGGTATTTATACTACACATTTAATATAATTTTTTGTTAGTATAGGATGGGAAAACCTGGAAGCTCTATCCAGGCAGTAAGTTCTAGCAGGACACCAACCTATAGTCAACCGCTAAGCTCTATCCAGCCATCAAGTTTCAGCCAGCCAATAATTTTTAGCCAGCAAGAAAGCTCTATGTATGTTGATACTTTAGTTATTATAAGAGTGCAGCCAGTTGGAAAAGGTAGAGCTAGAGGTATTGGAAAAGGTAGAGGAGCTGGTAGAGGTGAGAGCTTTAAAAGAGGCACTGACGAGGTAAGAAAAGGGGAAAGAAATTGTATCTAATCAGCAACCTAGGAAAAGGGCCATTGGAGCATCAACATCTATAGTAGGATGAAAGAGGTATAAGAATGTAGAATTTGGAATCTACATTAATCAAATAAGTGGCAGTTAAACTTTAAATATAAGTATGGATTACAACTTCATGTAATTCTTAATTATTATTTGACAAATCTCATTTTACATCATGTAATGCATCCTGAAACTAAATATGAAAGAGTTGTCACTCTACGTGTTTATAAAGATATAACTCAAAGAAACATTGATATTGGTTATAAGCCTCGAGGAATGAAGTGGAGGGTAAAGGATATTGTCATAACTACACAATTGCAAAGTATAAGTCAGTCAAGAAGAAGCCAATCTGAAAGTCCTAGTGCATCAGGAGGTATATGAACTTGTTGAATCAAATTGTGTTTTAAGTACTATGTATATTTGGAGATTAGTTGTGTGACTGCTTTATTATTATGTTGGGATATTTGAAGATTCTAAACTATTTTTGGTGTTCTGTTTATTTTGTTTTTGTTGAATACTTATGCATGTTCGGAGCTTATTTGAGAAGTTGAATGATAGATTATTTTGTGTGAAAAGTGTTGATCAATTGCACTTGTGCTCTTGTGCTTTATAATATAGTTGTGGACAAAAGGTACTTGATGTTGTGTGAATCATTTCACAGTAACCTTGCCTTTTAAATCATTAATTATTATTGTGTGAATCATTTAAACAATGAAAAAACAGAGAAGACTAATGCACATTACCCAACTTGTCTCCCTTCCTTCTTCATTCCTTCATACACAATTTAAGTCACAAAACAAATCAATTACAATAGGAAAGTCAAATCAAAACAGTCCCATACAAGTAACCCAACCCATATTAGCCAAAATTTAAGAATATTTCTTCAGAAATTTCATGTACCAAAAATCACAATTTCAGCAATGCATATCACTATTAATTTTATTGATCGATTTCTCTTTTCTTCAAATGATTTTTTTTTAATAAAACCCGCATCACCCTCTTTGATTGAGAATTTATTTTGTCATTGTATCAATCAAAGTAATTGTATCCACCTCTCGCCTACAAAATTAAAGAAAAACTAAACTAAAAAATTTAGTTGTGGTCATTTGATGTAAATGTAAGATGAATACCTTAAGTTTTGCAGCAAAAGAATTTGCCTCCAGTGTTGAGCTTTGTCCATGAGATTTTAGTTTTAGCTTTGACCTCACATAGATATGCTCCTTTTCCAATTGAAGAAGATGAAGACAATGAGAAAGATGAATTCGACATTGCTATTAAAAATGACAAAAAGAAAGAAATCAAGAAAAGAATGGGAATTTAAGAGGAGAAAGAGAAAATATTAATGACCTCCAACAAAAAATGAGGGATATGAAGAAGAGAAGAAGAAATAGGGAATAAGAAGGAAAGAAATTAGAGCTAAATAAAAAAAGAAGAAATAATACCATTGGGAAATGCCACATCAGTTGCTTTCCACATCAGCTACTTTTCATACGATTTCATGCGCTTCAGAAACGTGAGAATACGCCAGCATGTCAGGTCGAACATTTATGTTTAGTTGGCACAGTTTATGAATGACTAAAGGGTTCAATAGGGGCAAGGCCTAATTGAGGCGCCAACACAAAAAAAAATCAATTAGTTCAGAAATCTGTCTATGTATTTCTATCATATAAAAAAATATTAGATTTAGTGATTGATTTATAAAAAAAATTATTTTACAAATAATGTTAATTAATTTAAATAAAAATAATAATAATAATAATATCTAGATATATATATTAAATTTCAAGGATAAAATAGACATTATATAGGAAAAAGGGAGATATTAGTTATTGTTCAAAATTGATGTGGTATTTATTTTTTAAAGCAAAATTAAAAGATGTAAACGATTTTAAGCCCGGTTTGTAATTCAGAAGTAACACTTCCGTTTTACAATTCAGAATTACTTATTCCTTTATATGCATTTTTTTAACATTACTTTGTACTAGTATTTAGGCTTCTGGCATTGAAATTATGGTGAGCCTTAGGAACTAAGTATAGGAAATTACATGTCATACACCTAAATGTGGGTAACTTTAGATTTCTGACCCCAATATGAAAAGTCTTTGAAAACTAATCTTTCTTCCTTTCTAAGTATTGTACAAGTATAATTTTATCTCTCTACGCCTCAAATATATTTTTAAAATTTTTCATACTCATTTGTCTCTTAAATTCTATTTTTTATTATTTTCACTTATTTTAATTTTTTTTCTTTAATTTTATTATCATGTTTTAATTCATTTGTCTCAACCTTTCTTTTTTTCTCTCTTTTTTTTCTCAAGCATTATCTATTTCTTTATTTTTTATTTTTTATTTTAATTCATTTGTCTTTAACGTTTATTTTTTATTTTTATTATTTCTCTTTTTTTTTCTGATTTTTCTCAATTACCCCTCTACACCTCAAATATTTGTAAACTTTTCATACTCATTTGTCTTTCATGTTCTATTTTTTTATTATTTTCACTTTTTTATTTTTTTCTTTAATTTTATTTTCATGTTTTAATTTATTTGTCTCAACCTTTATTTTTTCCCCATTTTATTTTTTCTCAAGCATTGTTTATTTCTTCCTTTTTTAGTATAGTACAAGTATAATTTTGTCCTCTACACCTCAAATATTTTTTAACTTTTCATACTCATTTGTCTCTCAAATTCTATTTTTATTTTTATTATTTTTTCTTTAATTTTATTTTCATGTTTTAATTCATTTGTCTCAACCTTTATTTTTCTTTTATTTTTTATTTTTATCATTTCTCTTTTTTTCCCTCCTTTTTCTCAAAATTTATTTTTATTTTTTCTCTTATTTTTATTTTTCTCAATTTTTTTAATTCTTTGTTTTTTTATTAATCTTTATTTTTTTCTTGCTTTTTTTTTCTCAATTGTTTTTTATTTCTCTATTTTTTTTATCGCTTTTTTCTTTTTTCTCAACTTCTATTTTATTTTACTAATAAATAAAAAATTGGATAATCCGCAAAGGGATCTTCTTTTTTTTACATCAAAGCAAATTTAAGGGCATGAAAACATAATGTGGTAGAGTCAACTCTTGCCCATGAGGCGTAATTTTTTGTTTGAAAGTTCTTGAGCTAAGTTTTACCTCTAAGGCAATAGTTGTAGAACATCTCATAAACTAAAACATAACGTGGTAAAGTCAACTCTTACCCGCGGGGCATAATTTGTAGTTTGAAAGTCCTTGAGCCAAGTTTTGCCTCTAAGACAATAGTTATAGAACATCTCATAAATGAAAACATAATGTGGTATAGTTAGCTATTGTCCGTGGGGCATAATTTATAGTTTGAAAGTCCTGTGGCATAATTTATAGTTTGAAAGTCCTTGAGCTAAGTCTTGCGTCTAAGGCAATAGGTGTAGAACATCTCATAAATGAAAACATAATGTGGTAGAGTCAACTCTTGCCCGTGGGGCATAATTTGTAGTTTGAAAGTCCTTGAGTCAAGTCTTACCTCTAAGACAATAGTTGTAGAACATCTCATAAATGAAAACATAACGTGGTAAAGTTGACTCTTGCCCGTGGGGCATAATTTGTAGTTTGAAAGTCTTTGAACTAAATCTTGTCTCCAAGGCAATAATTGTAGAACATCTGATAAATGAAAACATAATATGGTAGAGTAACTCTTGCCCGTTATTTGAAAGTCTTTGAGCTAAGTCTTGCCTCTGAGACAATAGTTGTAGAACATCTCATAAATGAAAATATAACGTGGTAGACTCAACTCTTGCCCGTGGGGCATAATCTGTTGTTTGAAAGTCCTTAGAATAGCCTTTACCTATTAACTAATATTTTTTGGACGAAATTGCCCCTAATCAATGGAGTAAATTAAATAAATGATCCTCATAATGGATAACAACTCCATATTTATATCTTTTTAACTTTTATTTTTTTTCACTTTTTAATTTTACTTTAATTTTTATTTCTTCTTTTCTCTTTTTATTTTTAATTTTTCTCAACCCTTACTTTTTTCCTTTTTTTCCTCTAAACTTCTTTTTTTTCTTTTTTCTTTTATACTATTTTTATTTTTTCTTTACTTTTTTTTTGTTCGTTTTAATTTTTCTCAACCCTTATTTTTTTTTCTTTACATCTCTCAGCATCTACTTTTATATAAAAAAAAAACTATTTTTATTTTTTCTTTTCTTTTTTCTTTTTAAATTTTTCTCAACCTTTTTTTATTTAATCTTTTTTTTATTTTTATCAACCTTTATTTTTTTCCTATTCTCTCTCAACTTCTACAATTTCTTTAATTTTTTTTCTTAATATTTTTCTTCATTTTATTCTTTTTCTGCAATTTTAATAATTTTTGTTCTTTTCTTCAATTTCTTACATTCAAGTTACACCTCATGAGCAAGAGTTGACACTATCACATTATAAAGGCAAGACTTATGACTTTCGAACAACAGGCTACATTTCATGGGAAAGAGTTGACACTGCTACATTCTAGAGGTTAGACTTATGACTTTCAAACTATAAATTATGCCCCACGGGCAAGAGTTAACTTTACCACGTTACGTTTTCATTTATGAGATGTTCTACAACTATGGCCTTAGAGGCAAGACTTGGCTCAAGGACTTTCAAACTACAGATTATGCCCCACGAGCAAGACTATACCAAATTACGTTTTCATTTATGAGATGTTCCACAACTATTGCCTTAGAGGCAAGACTTAGCTTAAGGACTTTCAAACTACAAATTATGCCCCACGGGCAAGAGTTGACTGTACCACGTTATGTTTTCATTTATGAGATGTTCTACAGCTATTCTCTAAGAGGTAAAACTTAGCACAAGGACTTTCAAACTACAAATTATGCCCCACGGGATAGAGCTAACTCTACCACGTTATGTATGAGATGTACTACAGCTATTCTCTTAGAGGTAACTTAGCTCAAGGACTTTCAAATAACAAATTATGCCCCACGGTCAAGAGTTGACTCTACCACGTTATGTTTTCATTTATGAGATGTTCTACAACTATTGCCTTAGAGGCAAGACTTAGCTCAAGGACTTTCAAACAACAAAATATGCCCCGCGGGCAAGAGTTGACTCTACCACATTATGTTTTCATTTATGAGATGTTCTACAACTATTGCCTTAGAGGCAAGACTTAGTTCAAAGACCTTCAAACTACAAATTATGCCCCACGGGCAAGAGTCAACTTTACCACATTATGTTTTCATTTATGAGATGTTCTACAACTATTGCCTTAAATTTGCTTTGATGTCAAAAAAAGATCCCTTTGCGGATTTCTAATTTTTTATTTATTAGCAAAATAAAATCGAAGTTGAGTAAAAAGAAAAAAGCGATCAAACAAAATAGTGAAACAAAAAAAAGATTGAGAAAAAAAGAAAGAAAAGCGAAGAATTAAAAAAATGGAGAAAAATAAAAATGAGAGGAAAAAATAAAAATAAAGTTTGAGAAAATGAGGGAAAAAAGAAGAAATGATAAAAACCAAAAATAAAGGTTGAGACAAATGAATTAAAACATGAAAATAAAATTAAAAAAAAATAAAAAAAGTGAAAATAATAAAAATAAAAATAGAATTTGAGAGACAAATGAGTATGAAAAGTTGAAAAATATTTGAGGTGTAGAGGACAAAATTGTACTTGTATTATACTAAAAAGGAAAGAAATAGACAATACTTGAGAAAAAAGAAAAAAGAGGAAAAAATAAAGGTTGAGATAAATAAATTAAAACATGAAAATAAAATTAAAGGAAAAAATAAAAAAGTGAAAATAATAAAAAAAAAAAAATAGAACATAAGAGACAAATGAGTATAAAAAGTTTAAAAATATTTGAGGTTAAGAGGGGGTATTTGAGAAAAATCAGGAAAAAAAGAGAAATAATAAAAATAAAAAATAAAGGTTAAAGATAAATGAATTAAAAAAAATGAAGCAATAGATAATGTTTGAGAAAAAAAAAGATTGAGACAAATGAATTAAAACATGACAATAAAATTAAAGAAAAAAATCAAATAAAGTGAAAATAATAAAAAATAAAATTTAGAGACAAATGAGTATGAAAAGTTTTAAAAATATATTTGAGGTATATAGGGACAAAATTATACTTATACAATATTTAAAAAGAAAGAAAAATTAGTTTTCAAAGACTTTTTTTATTAGAGTCAAAAATCTAAAGTCACCCACATTTAGATCTATGGCATGTAATTTCCTAACTAATACCTAATTTTTAAAATTTAAAGAACACCTCACTTTTAATGCATATCCCTTATTGTATAAAGTGTGTTTTCACATGTGATGTGAGGGCCTTTCATTTGCTCAAATTCTTCCCTTACCTCTTTTTTCCCAAAAAAACCTAGAACTTTTGTAATTTTCCCAAGGAAATATTCTATATTAAAGAAGGGGATACGTGCCATAGTGGTAGTGATGGCACTTGGCAGAATAATGTGTATCGAGCGAATTTAACCTCCGTCAGTAGGTGGACCTTCGCGAGGCTCACCAAATTTATGGGTAAACAATAGGTACATTATCCATTCCAATTTCTACTGTATCTCATGTATACAACACATATTATCATCAGTACTGGCCTATGCTCAATTCGGATTATATCCACACTGCGAGACTGATTTCCGCTAGTTTTATATTTGCGACGTCCTTTCATCCCCTCTTTCCATTCAGGCATGCGTAAGGCAAGCTGACTTGGGGAGGGAGATTGTCGAGAAGCGAAGTCTTCAGAGGGACTCATTTAGATTGTTTTGGTTTTCCGCTTTACCCCACCTTGCCTGCCGGCTTATGCAATTTGACATGGTCAGTTGCCCATATCACAGGCAGGAAGTCGCAGATTTCTGCTATATTAAGAGCTCTGGATCTCAAGTAAATGCAGCTAAGAAAAAGTACCATACAGTCAAAAAGGCCTAAAATTCTATACACAACTATACCCCGAATACAAAAATAAAAATGAGGAACACCGCCAGGTACAGACCACTCGCCAGTTTGTATTGTCAGTGAAGTTGAGATGATGGGCATTTCCAGATCGTTGAACATGCCTAAAGGAATGTTGAGACAAGGACACAAATTGGATGCTGCCTCAAATAGAGCAGAAAAATAAGTAAAAAGAACGTTAAGAAAAGGCATTTCACATATTTTATGCGTTCATTCACTTCATCTCCCCCTATTCCCCATCCGGCCACCCCCACCCCCTAAAAAGAAAACATTGCAACAGTAAATTCTTAGCTCCGCATGACAGCAAATTAACATATCTCCATGATTGATGGACAACCATCAGTTTAAGGCCTTTCTCGCCTCAGGGCGATTTGTCTAACAAAAAAGATTTTTTTGTAGTCAGATCTATAATGCTGTCTTAATAATGGATCACCGAGAAACTACAGAACCGTTAAAAACCACAAAACTAACTAAAAGCTCTCATCACAATATTGAACAGCTACAAGTCGGAATCTAATTATTCTAAGCATCAGGATAAAAGTGATAACAGTTTAATCATCGTATCTTATTCTATCAGCAAACAGCAAATCCACCATGTGTTATCTTTCAATTATGTGCCTTAGCTTCAGCCTTCTTTTGAGACTTGGCCTTCGCCTATAAAAAAATAGAGGGGAAAAAGTGTCACAATTACTTTAATTAAAAGAGGGCAAATCAGCTAGAATTAACTATCATTACAAACATCTCTATGGACAAAAATAAAATAGAAAACAGTTTATACAAGGATAAGTAGCGCAGAAGCTTCCAATATAACAATGCTATTCTCACCAAACACGCCACTTCTAGGTCGCATGAACAACAAATATTAGTTCTTGAGGTAAATAATGACCCATATGCTTGGATTAGAATGATGTTCAATATTTATCAAATAAGGAGACCCTTTTTCTTTTATAACCGAGAAATCCTCAAGGACTAGTAGCATAATGATTGAAACTCTTGTGGATAATTGGACCACCTTCCCGTTGCTGGCCGAGCAGTGTACCAGTAAAAAGCAAGAAATAAGAACAAAGAACAGAACTTTGTGACAGCAATACAACAAAGACGAATTTTATGAGGCTTTCTCCTCTGCACTGTCGAGAAGAAAAAGTTTCTCTTACAGAGTTGTTTTTGCTCTTCTATAAAGCCAATATTCTTCAAGAGAGCTTTCCATTCAGCATGGAAGTTCCCCGTCTTGCTTCTCCAATTTGGCTTGGTGTTTAAAAGCTTAAAAAGCTACAAAAATGATGTGTTTGAGTTCCTTTTACATCAGTCAAAAAAGGGGGAATCTAGCTGCAGTTATTCTGGGATCAAGATAAGTTGCTCAGGCTCGGTGTCCGATACGGGTGCGGATCTAGAAGTCGGATCCTTCGTGATCTAAATTTCAAGATTCAAGGATACGGATCCAAGTATGGATACATGTGTGGGGATTCAACAAAATATAATTCAAATATCTAAAAATAATGTTATAAACCTAAATTATGAGATATTATGTGAAAAAATTGATGAAAAAATATTGATCGTGAGGACTTTTCTAGAAGCAGATAAAAGGAAAAGGAGTGATGTAGAAATTTCTATATACAATGTATTCCATTTTCTTCAATTTCATCTAAGATTTTATTTTGATTATAAAAATCATTGGATCTCCGAAATTTCTCCATCAAGTTTGGTCAAAGTAGCAAAAATTGTTTGACCAAATTGGGTGTGGATCGCACACCACACCCACGTCGTGTCAACACGGGTGCAGCACCGAAAGTGAAGAGCCCGTGCAACTTAGGGATTAGGTAACAATTAAAATAATCCTGGTGCACATATTCATGTCCTACCTACCAGGTCAATGTTTTTGGTTCTCTTAAGTTTCAGTCGCAGAAGACAATATTATGACAGAAAATATGTTGAGGATGCATAGACTATTTTTATATCTTGTTTACTACTAGTTTTCTGGCAAATTTCTTCTTTTGGAGACAAGATCCTCAAGTTTCCATAGACCATCCCTTCTGGTTTCACTTAATTCACCCATGATCTAAAAGTGCTCCAAATTACCATTCTACTTACCAAGCCCATCGCATCATCGTTATGCGGGGGGAAGAACTGAGCTCATATACTAATATCAACAAATTTACCTACCTATAAATTGCTATCTTGGTTAGAGATAAAACAATAACAGCACACAAAATCTTATTTTCTAATTTGCAAAATATTGGAGTTAATTTTGGGTTGCTAAATCTAACACATATGCAAGATGAGTATCCCAGAAATGTGGATGCTAAGATGGATGTACGGTTATACAAAACTAAACAAGATTAGAAAATATCACATTCATGAGAAGGTTCCAGTAACAAATTGAGTATGCAACAAGAGAAGGCCATTTGAGATGAGGCCATTTGAGATGGTATGATCGTGTCTTACGTTGACTGACAAATGCCTGAATCCGTGGATACGAAACCATGGTGGTGAAGATGTTTAAAAGGACGAGATAGACCAAAACTCACTAGGAAGAAAGTTGTCTCACCGGATTACAGTTTCTTGGTCATGCAGAATCAACAAACGGCAGAGCACAATGGAAGAAAAAGATCTATATAAGACAAACCTGTTAGTTGAAAGTCATGTTAGCACTTTTATTTTATGTTCTATGTTTTCTGGGAGTTGTTTAGCCTTTTAAAGATTTTAATATCTGTTAGTTGAGAACAAATATACGCCATGTTACCCCTTTCATTTTATGTCCTATCCTTTTTAGGAGTTGTTTAACCTTTCATCGAATTTATACATCAATAAAAAATATGGAAAAGGATCACATTTACCCCTCAATTTTGGAAAATTGTTCAAATTGTTCATATTTACCCTCTGTTATACTTTTTTGGTCATATATACCTCGTTGTACTTGTTTTTAGTATTTGTTTCCACTTCATATAATATTGGACTTAGGTAAGTTTAAATGGAGTAACCTCATGCAATGAACAACGGAGACAAAGTTTAAATTTAAAAAAGAAAAATAGTATGCTATGTTAAAAAATTCTAATTAATTTATGAAGCAGCTTTCTGATTAAAAAAAAAAAAGAGTAACATGGCCAGTGAAGATTCAAATACCTAACCCAACTTGTTCGAGACTGAGGTGCTGTTCTTGTTGCGCCAATTACAATTGTAAGATGTTAAGATCTTGGATTGTATTAATTGAAATTGTATTTTGGCTAAGTTGAGCAAATCTACAACCAAAATCAAGTTGAGAAAATCTACAACCAAAGAAGTTGTTAAAGAAACTCTCAAGCCTGAGACTGGTGCTAATTCTAGTCCTAAAGATGAACTGCAGAAATGCACCTATGGTCCTCTGCATCTTCACAACTTAAAGGTACAGTAATTTTGAGATCTTCCTAATTTTATGTGGTCGGTATTTGAAGTTCGTTTATTGTTGGAAAAAAAAACTTATTTTGTTTGGTTTAGTAACTTGCTACACAATGAAAACCAAATGGAACTCAAAATGGAGTAAAATGGATATGGAGTATCTTCATAGCTGGCCCAAACTAGTTAGTGACTGGTCGTGATTGTTCTTGAAATTAAAAGGAAATGTGTTACTCCTAAATTTTTTGTTTGCCTTTGAACTATTGCAATATTTGCAATAGTTAGAAATGAGGATATTCGAAAAAGGTAGCAGCGGCTCCATCAAGATTTAGATGGTTTGGGCATATGGAGAGGAGATGCACACAACAATGTGAAGGTGTGAGAGGTTGGCTATGGATGGTTCTTGGAGAGCCAGAAGAAATATTGGGAGAGGTGATTAGAATAGACATATGGCAACTCCAGCTTACCGATGGCATGACCTTGATAGAAAATTATGGAGGACACAAATTAGGGTAAAGGGTTAGGTAGCTGAGGGAAAGGGAGGGAAAGGGTTAGGTAGTTGAGGGTTATCTCCCTTAGTCTTTCATACTAGTGCTCGTAGTATTAGTCTGAGAGTTTCTTGTTATTTTATTTTTGTTACTATTTATTGTTACTAGCACTTCGAACATCGTATTATTTTGTGGTAGTGACTGTTCCGTTGTTAGTATGCATTGTCATGCTTTCTTTAGCATTTTGCCTTGGCTTCTTCTCATTGTTTCTTTTTCAAACTGCTTTGGAATATTTTTACTTGAACCGCTGGTCTATTAAAAAACATCATCTCTACCTTGTAGGGGGTAAGGTTTACATACACACTACCCTCCCTAGACCCAACTTGTAGGATTACATTAGGAATGTTGTTGTTGCAGTTGTCTTCGTCGTTGTTGTGTTTTGGCTAAGTTAGGCATGCCAAACGTAAGGAGATGTGCATTGTTATAATACAAAAAGAGAAGAGAGGATTCTGCCCAAGCAGTAGCTGACAACAAACATAGATAAAGACTGCTTCCACCAACCTTGTGTCTGAAAATCTAGAGTTTTGATGCTTCAAACAAGATTGGGTAAAGAAGTGGTTTGCAATGAAATTTTTTCTTTTTAATATCAGCATTTACATTAAGCAGCCACGTGAGTAGTGTTTCTCTAGTTTTTCTCTAGTTGTTGAACCCAATTAAGATTTGACTACTGTTGGACAACAACAACAACAACAAACCCAATATATTCCCACATTGTGGAGTAATGTGGGGTCTGAGGAGGGTAAAGCGTACGCAGTCCATACCACTACCTCTACAGATTGACAACTGTTGGACGAACCTAACAATTATTCATATTATTCTTTTTAGAAAATTTAACTCATATAGCCGCTCATATAAGTTTTAAACCTAAAATAGCCATATTTTATTTTGACAACCTCGTTATAACCAACTTCCACATGTTTATTTTTAGGAATAAGGATAAGGACAAAACTTATTTATATTTAGATTCCTTATAAAAAGATAAATATAATAGTTTGTATCCCCAGACCCCACGCTGTGGGAATACACTGGGTTTGTTGTTGCTGTTGTATTCCTTATAAAAAGATAAATTATAATAGTTTTTTTAATTAAATAGTTATAGGGCCTATATTTAGCATATAATAAGTGTAGAATTAATGTATCGATGTTAGTTGCAAACGTTATATACATATAGTTGTTAAAATAAAAACTATATTAAAATTAAATAGCTAGAAAGGAGCAAGAAAGGAAGGGAGAGAGAAGGCAGAGAGTATCAATTCTTTACTCTTTCTATTGTATTTTTCCATTACCATGATAGTGTCTTTTATAGACACGTGGATGCCATGTGATAAGGGCCCACTAGTACAAGGATGACTTCTCCAAGTCACTCCCTTTCACTTTATGCTGATAAAAGACGCTGTCATGGTAATGGAGCCAAAACAAAAGAAATTCTCTAAAGTTCTTTCCCATGCATGATCCCTAACAAAATGGTGTAGTGAATATTCAATAAGTTCATTTCACTGATGACTTGACGGATCACCAAGGTCTTGCCAATATCAACATTTGAGAAGTTGATATATAAGATTGGAATGCATCATCTTTGAAAAATAAAGTGATGTTATCATCAAGGGGAGTCAAATACGTGTTGCACTCTTTTCTCCTTAGCTGCGATTTTATCCCATTGGATTTTTCTAGCAAGGTTTATAATGAGTCATCTCTCAATGCATACTACTAGATGTGTGCTCTTTTTTCTTCATTTGGACTTGTTCCCATAGGGTTTTTTACTAGTAAGGTTTTAATGAGAAATATTATCAATTAATGATCAAGGAGAAATACATTATATAATGGATGTCCATTGCACAATTTTTTTGGACAAGCTTGCAATTACGCAGATAGCTTGCAAAAGTCTAAAGCAGACAGGTTGCAAGTAGCTCAAGGAGGCAAGTTGCAAGTAGCTCAAGCAAGCAAGTTGCAAGTAGCTCAAGCAGGCAAGTTGCATATAGCTCAGGCGGCTTCGCACATGATCTCCAAAAGAATGATGATAGTGAAGCACAAAAAATCCATTTAAGTGATGATGACAGATTTATTCACCTGATCCTTATCGACTTCAACTCTTGAGAAAATGGTGCACAAGCAAATAATGTGTATTATGAATAATTATGTATAATTTTTCTTTTATTTCAATTTCTTTGTACATGAACATCCAAGGGGGAGTGTAGTAAATAATGGCATGTGGATGTCATGTGATAAGGGCCCACTAGTACGGTAGAAGGGTGACTTCTCCAAGTCACTCCCTTCCACTTTATGCCTATAAAAGGCACTATCATGATAATGGAAAAATACAATAAAAGGGCAGCCTGATGCACTAAGGCTACCGCTATGCACGGTGTCTGGGGAAAGACCCCACCACAAGGATGTATCGTACGTAGCCTTACTTTACATTTTGCCAGAGGCTGTTTCCAAGGCTTGAACCCGTGACCTCCTGGTCACGTGGCAGCAACTTTACTAGTTACTCCAAGGCTACCCTTCAATGGAAAAATACAATAGAAGAGTAAAAAATAGTTACTCTCTGCCTTCTCTCTCCCTTCCTTTCTTGCTCCTTTTTAGCTATTTAATTTTAATATAGTTTTTATTTTTAACAATAATGTATAATTGATAAATAATCACTATATAATCTATGTATAATCTATATGCATGTATACCTATCCTTACCCCCTGCAATTACGTGATTAGAAATAAGATTTGTACCTATCCTTACCCCTACAAAATCCATCATTAGAATCAAAATCCTACAATTACTCAAACTATGTAGGTTGACTAACAAAAGTAACAATATGTGGAAATTGTTTATAACAAGATTGTCAAAATAAAATATGGCTATTTTGAGTTTAAAAATTATTTGGCGGCATAAAATAGACCCTTGTGGTCGGGCGCTTCGCCGTAACCTGCACATAGCGAGAGCTTCAATGCACCGGGCTACCCTTTTATTTATGTTGTTATAACACCCTGGGTTTTGACCCTTGAAAAATTTCCTAGAATTCTGGTCTCTGGACCCAATACGACTCATGGGTATGAGTCGTATGATGGGGTACAAATGGTATGGTCCAGTCGTATGCTGACCAATGTTGGTTGGTGGGATGAATTTTGGTTACTGGAATGGATACAACTTAAGGGTATGAGTCGTATTGGTGGGTACGGATCGTTTGGTTCCTTAACTTAACCTTACACTTGGTTACTTAGGTTGGATCTGAGTACGAGTGGCTCACCGTGAGCCGTAAGCCGGGGTACAAGTCGTACCATGAACTCATATGGTGGACAGTGTCTAAATCTTCCTTGGGTTTAATCTTCCTTGGGTTTCACCCGCTAACCCGTCTACTGGCGGCTGTATACCCACACTATGCAGAAACCAGCCGTTCTACTCCTCCTACATAGTGATGGATCAGCATTTGGACTGAAGTGGTGAGCTTCCATCCTTTCAGAAGGCTTCATTTCATGTTATGGATATTTCTAGACACTTTGATTTTATTTTGGATATTGGTTTTGGTCATGGTTGAGGGCATGTCCCAACCGAATTTTATTACTCTTTTGGTTAGAGGCTTTGTGGTACTGCTATAGGTTGGAATGGGTGGGATCGATATTGGTGTCAGCCTTGGTATTGGTATTGGTATTGACAGTGGGACTGACACTAGTCGACGGAATTGTTGGTTGTTCCATCGTATTTTATTTTGGGATTAATTATATTATGTTTTGGAACTTATTTAGTTATGGCCTGGTTTATGGCCTTTGGAATGATTTGGTACAATTGGGCGGTTGGTGTTGGATGGTTGGACTCGGTTGGGTCGGTCACGGTAATGACCCTATCCCAGAGTCTTCATGTGAGCTATTACACTATCTTGTTATATGCTCGAAATTTAGCCAACTCAGGACGGGCGACTGGAGGTTGGGTTAGATAACGGGGGTGGTCTCCATCCCATTCGGACTTGGGACGCCCATTACGACAAGGCCCACGGTCGGGTCGGGTCGGGTCAATTGTTCTCCTTTTTTTACTAATCCTCTCTTTTTTTACTGATCAACTATGTGAGACTTGAGGAGATAGTTGGAGGATCAGTTTGGCTAAATTCTTCACAGCAAAGCCAAGGTAGAAATCTAGCATTCCACAGCAGGCAGTACAGAAACAAAAATTAAAGCTGAAGGAGGGGCCAGAAGAGTCAATGAATAAGAAACACAATGTAGAGCCAATTGGTGTATTGCAAAATCAGAAACCATTATACATATTAAGTTTGATGAACCTTTTTAATTTGGAGAGAAATCATTCCTAAATAGGATTAGTGTAATCTATGTCATCCGTGGGTTTTCGAAGACCTGTTTCATTAAATGGCCAAAAGGAGTAAAGCTTATTCAACAGATTTGGGAGTATAGTTTGAAAATTTTATCTTAAAATATCTATTTGGAGATGAAATTTGATTAGATATTGAAAATCTGGTCTTCAAAATTTTTAAGTTCCCAAAAATTGAATTAAGACCAGCTTTTAGGACAAGTACAACTTCAAATTCCAAAAATCACAAATCCAAAAAACCAAATTTTTAAGTTTAAATTTAAAAATCTATGGCCAAATGGGAGCTTAGGCATGTAGTATATCAGGGATTATCTGCTACATAACCCATTTCCTAGTCCTAGATTTCAAAATCTAAGAAGCCTATTATCTTATCAAGGTACAATACCTGCAGTACAGTTCATATGACATGGTCCAGACTTATTACAACAAGCCAAAACAATGATGTGAAATTGTCAATTAGTAAGCTCCCAGTAAATTTCCTCAGGACTCCGGTCTATCATAACTAGAAACAACCCAAAACATAACTTTGACATCACCCGTCACTGAGAAGCAACAGATGATGCAGAACAGCACTTTCACAAGGAATCTGGTTAACCCATACAAAAAGGTAACAGTGGCTGCCAATTTTCTGCTTGTTTTCTCATTACGTGGGTTTGAATTCAAAGAAGTACTCCTAGTTCTCCAATAAGTCCTCAAACTCATAATTATTCCATCTAAAGCTGATCCGACATATAATTTCACTTTAGGAAATTAAGAAAGTTAATCTTCTCTTATTAGTCACCTCATTAACAATAATATCTAGCAATTGATCCACTCACAACAACAACAACAACAAACCCAGTGTATTCCCACCTAGTGGGGTCTGGGGGTAAGATGTACGCAGTCCATACCTCTACCTCTAAAGAAGTAGAAAGGTTGTTTCCGATAGACCCCCGGCTCAAGACACGAGATACCACGCAAATACATAGTAAGCACAGAACAAGATTTCATAACAAAAATACGGCACCCATAAGTAATCGAAAACAGAGGAAAGCACCCAGATTCGTAATAAAACATGGAACACGGAACACGGAATCATAACAAGAATAATACCCCCACCAAGTAATTCCCTACACTAGCGACCCAAACTGGCCCTAGTCTTCTGCCCTAATTCGCGTCCTCCAGACCTTCCTATCTAGGGTCATGTCCTCGGTGAGCTGTAACTGCTCCATGTCCCGCCTAATCACCTCATCCCAGTACTTCTTCGGCCTACCCCTACCCCGCCTAAAACCATCCAACGCTAGCCTCTCACACCTACGAACCGGGGCATCCATGCCCCTCCTCTTCACGTGTTCAAACCATCTCAATCGGACTTCCCGCATCTTGCACTCCACTGGGGGTCACACCAACCTTCTCCCTGATAGTCTCATTCCGAACTCTATCCTCTCTAGTCAACCCACACATCCAGCGCAACATCCGTATTTCTGCCACCTTCATTTTTTGGATGTGGGAGTTCTTAACTGGCCAACACTCCACTCCATACAACATGGCCGAACGGACTACCACCCTGTAGAATTTGCCTTTAAGCTTGGGCGGCACCTTCTTATCACACAACACCCCTGACGCGAGCTTCCACTTCATCCATCCCGCCCCAATACGGTGTGAGACATCCTCGTCAATCTCACCGTTACTCTGGATCACGGACCCGAGGTACTTGAAACTATCCCTCTTATATACCTCCTGTGATTCCAGTTTCACTACCACCTCATTCTCTAGCCTCGCGTCATTAAACTTGCATTCCAAATACTCTGTCTTGCTTCTGCTCAACCTGAACCCTTTAGACTCAAGAGTTTGTCTCCACACCTCTAATTTGTCATTCACACCCCCTCGAGTCTCATCAATCAGAACTACATCGTCTGCAAAAAACATACACCAAGGCACCTCCCTTTGAATACGCCGCGTCAACACATCCATCACCAAAGCAAACAAAAAGGGACTAAGAGTAGATCCCTGATGCAATCCTGTCAAGACAGTGAAATGCTCTGAGTCTCCTCCCGTCGTCCTCACCTGAGTTTTCGCTCCATCATACATGTCCTTAATTGCTCTGATATATGCCAGCGGGACTCCATTCACCTCCAAGCATCTCCATAGCACCTCCCTGGGGACTTTGTCGTATGCCTTCTTCAGGTCGATAAACACCATGTGCAGGTCCTTCTTCCTTTCCCTATACTGTTCCACCAGCCTCCGTACCAGGTGAATTGCCTCCGTCGTCGAACGGCCAGGCATAAATCCAAACTGGTTTTCCAAAATAGACACTATCCATCTCAACCTCACCTCGACCACTCTCTCTCAAATCTTCATAGAGTGACTCAATAACTTAATCCCTCTATAGTTATTGCAACTCTGGATGTCACCCTTATTCTTATAAAGAGGGATCATGGTACTCCACCTCCAAGCCTCGGACATCTTTGCCGTCTTGAAGATTTTGTTAAATAATCCAGTCAACCACCTTACACCAGATAACATCTAATTAGAAATTATTTCAACAAGGCTTGTTATCATATCAGGAACAGAAACAAATAACATCATATCAAACAAAAAAAAAATTAAAACAATGCAAGTTGAAACTTTCAAATCATCAATAGCCAAATATGCCTCAATTCCAGACTGGTTGGGTTGGCTGCATATATCTTACTTATCTGTTCTGCTCCGTTTATAAGCCCGTTTAATATAATATGAAACTCATAAAAGCAAGGTTGCACTTCAAAAGTCTATCAATCAACCAAATTTGTTTAGGGTGGGCTATAAGAATCTTCTACGTCTGTTCTGCATTACACACATGCCCACTTCATTTCGCACGAATAACAACTTTCAAGTAACAGATCAAATGAACAAAAAGCCGTGTTAACATCTATATTAATCAGTCAGAAGGAAAGGTTTTTCTATCATAATATTTAGAGATAATGCTCTATTTCACCCTTGAACTACACTCAAAACGACTGAGACATACCTCAACTTAAAGGATCCTATTACCCTGAACTAACTAAAAGTATAATTTTGACACCCTTAGTGCCTACGTGGCACAACATACTGAACGGGCCACATAGGCACTAAGGGTGTCAAAATTACACTTTAAATTAGTTGAGGGCTAATAGGCCCCATTAAGTTCAAGGCACTAAGATGTATCTCAGTCATTTTGGGTATAGTTTAAGGGTGAAATAGGGTATTTTCTCTAATATTTATTTATCTGTCAACCTCGGAATAGTTAAAGTAGGGTATATAAATCATCTATATCAACCCCGCTATATTTAAAATCAAAATTCCAAAAGGGTAGGAAAATACCCTGAGATACTTGAGCTTAATGCTGCCATAAGCGAGTCCAAACGTGAATGCCGATGCGCGCGCCACCTGCCTCCGGTCAAATCCGCCAACAACGAAATATGTCAACATTTAAAAAAATATTAAAAAATGAGAAGTTTACTGAGACTTGTGGTAAGATAGAAGCACACGAAGCGAAGTGCAGAAGAAAGAAGAAGGATGATTACGAGAGCAAGAGTGCTGGTTCCTGAGTATGGTGCAGGAAGAGGGGCCATTGTCGACTGCAGATATCTGAGAAAGAAGCTTCTAGATCTCTTTTTATAAGCCCTAGAATTTGCAAAACCCTGAGCCTGCGACTGCGAGTATCGGTTTCGTTTTAACGAGAGAGCTGCAATCCAACGTGCTCACCCGCCTATTTGGAACGCTCACGCTATTGAAGGAAAGGTGGTTTTAAGCAGGAATAATTTCTCGAATTAGTCATTATTTTAATTTTTAATTAATTATAATTCATAATTTTTTTATCTATTAATTATTTTTAATTATAATTTATAACCGTCTTACTACTTTTCGAGAGTAATGGTATGTATTGCATACATCTTATCCTTTTCAGATTTTATTATGTGGGAATACACTGGACTCACTGTGTAAGAGTATACTGAATTTATTATTGTTGTTGTTGAATTATAATTCACAGTTTTTGTCATGTATTTTCTATTTTTTTTATTTTCTATTATTTTCTTCTTTTTATTTTTTAATTTTTTTTTCAATTTTTCTTTTCTTTTTTGTAGTTTTCTCTTTATTTTTTATTTTTCACTTTTTCCTTTTTTTATTCTTTTTTTCTTTTCGTTTTTCTTCTCTTTTTTTCTTTTTTATATTTTTTTCTTGTTTTCCTTTTTATTTTTATTTTTTTGTATTTTTTTATTTTTTATTACTCTCCTTTTTTTTTTGTATTTTTCCTCTTTTTTTTCTTTCTTTTTTCCTCCAATTTTTTCTTGCTTTTTTTTCCTTTTTTTCTTTTCAATTTTTCTCCTTCTTTTTATTTCTGCAAACTAGCAAATACAAATATAAGTGTAAACTATAAAATATAAATGCAAATTATAACATATAAATATAAGTGCGAACTATAAAATACAAATACAAATACGAACTATAACAAATAAATACAAGTATAAACTATAAAATATAATTACAAATGTGATTTATAACTTATAAATACAAGTGTGAACTTTCATTTGCATTTTTTAATTATTGAAAAGGAACGATTGATTTTCTTTTCACGAATATTTGTTTGTATTTATTGATATGAGTTGTATTTATTGATACAAATAAATATAACACAATTTTTTATAGAAATACAATATATCCAAATGCATATTGTATTTGTATTTGTAAAGTCATTTGTTTCATTTGTTTGTCATTGTATTTATATCAAGTGATATTTGTTTATTTACAAATATAAATGATAATTTTGATATACAAATACAAAACGGTACATTTGTATCAAATGGTACATTACATATTTATATATTTTAGAATCAAGAAAATACAATTAATGCATTTACTTATTTGTATACAAATACAAATGATAAATTGTACATGGTCACGGTTAAATACAACATGCAATCAACTTACAAATACAAATACAAAATAATTTCTTAAAAATAAAAAGGTAATGAAGAAATTAGAATACAAATATAAGTATAATCCAAATATACAAACACAATAAAACCATAATATAAATATAATCCAATATAATATTCAATCAATTATAAAATACAAACACAAAATAGTTCTTTAAAATATAAGTGTGAATTATATAAAATATAAATAATGGCGCAAACTAACAAATACAAATATAAGTGCGAACTATTAAATACAAATACAAATACAAATGTGAACTATAAAATATAAATACAAGTGCAAACTTTAAAATACAAATATAATTGTATCAATAAATACAAAAATATAAATGACGGTGTGACTACAAATACAATAAATAATTGTGGTATTTATGTTATTATCCATGACTTGTGCTCGACTAGTCATACAACAACAACAAACCCAGTGTATTCCCACATAGTGAGGTCTGGGGAGGGTAAGATGTACGCAGTCCATACCACTACCTCCGGAGAAGTAGCAAGGCTGTTTTCGATAGACCCCCAGCTCAAGATAAGATAAGTCATCAAAAACGTACACAAAGCATGGAACAATATGGCATGACATAAATACGCCACCTATAAGTAGTAGTAAACAAAGAATAGTAAGCAATCGTAATGCAGCATAACAAGAATACTGCACCTGCCAAGTAAAGCTCTATCCTACTTACCAAAAAAGTCACTAGCCTTCTATCCTAATACGCGTCCTCCAGATCTTCCTATCTAGGGTCATGCCCTCAGTAAGTTATAACTGCTCCATGTCCCGCCTGATCACCTCTCTCTCCAGTATTTCTTCAGCCTACCCCTGCCCCGCCTGAAACCATCCAAAGCAAGCCTCTCACACCTACGAACCAGAGCATCCGTGCCCCTCCTCATCACATGTCCAAACCATCTCAAACGGACCTTCCGCATCTTGTCCTCCACCGAAGCCACACTAACCTTATCCCGAATAGTCTCATTTCGAACCCTATCCCCCTAGTAAACCCACACATCCAACACAAAATTCGCATTTCCGCCACCTTCAGTTTTTGAATGTGAGAGTTCTTGACAGGCCAACACTCCGTTCCATACAACATGGCCGGACGGACTGCCACCCTATAAAATTTGCCTTTAAGCTTGGGTGGCACCTTCATATCACACAACACCCCCGAGGAGAGCTTCCACTTCATCCATCCCGCCCCGATCAGGTGAGAGACATCCTCATCAATCTCACCATTCCCCTGAATCATGGCCCCTGGGTACTTGAAACTATCCCTCTTACACACCACCTGAGAATCCAACCTTACTACCACCTCGTCCACCTCTCTCGAGACATTAAACTTACATTTCAAATATTTGGTCTTGCTCCTACTTAACCTGAACCCTTTAGATTCAAGGGTCCATCTCCACACCTCTAATTTATCATTCACACACACACCCGAGTCTCGTCAATCAAAGCCATATCGTCTGCAAAAAGCGTCAATCAAAACCATATCGTCTGCAAAAAGCATACACCAGGGCACCTCGCCTTGGATACGCCGCGTCAACACATCCATAACCAAAGCAAACAAAAACAGGCTAAGAGTAGATCCCTGATGCAACCCTATCAAGACCGGGAAATGTTCTGAATCACGCCCCGCAGTTCTCACCTAGGTCTTAGCTCCATCATACATGTCCTTGATCGCTCTAGTATATGCCACCGGGACCCCACTCACCTCCAAGCATCTCCAAAGGACTTCCCTAGGGACTTTGTCATATGCCTTCTCCAAGTCAATAAACACCATGTGTAAGTCCTTCTTCCTTTCCCTGTACTGTTCCACTAGTCTCCGCTCTAAGTGAATTGTCTCCGTCGTCGAGCGCCCAGGCACAAATCTAAACTGGTTCTCCAAAATAGATACAATCCTCCTCAACCTCCACTCACCATTATCTCTCAAATCTTCATCGTGTGGCTCAATAACTTAATACCCCTATAGTTGTTGCAACTCTGAATGTCACCCTTATTCTTATACAGAGGGATCATAGTACTCCATCTCCAAGCCTCAGGCATTTTCGCCGACTTGAAAATGTCGTTGAACAAATCTGTCAACCACCTCAAACCAACCTCGACAGAAAACTTCCAAAAATCCACGAGGATCTCATCAGGCTCCATCGCCCTACCCCTTTGCGTCCTGTGAACGGCCTCTCTGACCTCGTCCACCTTAAAACGTCTATAATAACTAAAATCACGATACTTCTCCGAATGCTCCAGCTCACCCAACTCAATAACTCTCTCCCCTTCATCATTCAAAAGCTTATGAAAATACGACTACCACATTTTCTTAATATGACCATCCTCCACCAAAATTCTACCATCCTCTCCCTTAATGCACTTCACCTGGTCTACGTCACGTCCCTTTCTCTCCCCAACCTTAGCCAGCCTAAACAACCTTTTTTTTCCCTCCTTTCTCTTCTAACCCCGCATACAAACTCTTAAAAGTTGTCGTCTTAGCTGCCGTAACGGCAAGCTTAGCCTCCTTCCTTGCTAGCTTGTACTCCTCCCTAAAAAACCGCTTCTCTTCATCATCCTTACTCTCAACCAACTTTGCAAACGCCTCCTTCTTAGTCTCCACTTTCTTCTTCTTTTTTACTTCATCATTCCACCACCAATCCCCCCTATGGTGCCCGGCCCGGCCCCTAGACACACCCAAAACCTCACTAGCAGTCTCATTGATGTACCTAGCCGCCCTATCCCACCTACCATCTATGTCTCCCCTACGCTCCCACACCCCATACCAGTCAACTTCTCCCCTATCTCTCGCGCATTCACCGGCGTCAAGCCTCTCCACCTAATTCTCGGTTGGCCCTCCTCATCCCTACTCTTCTTACCCTTCTTTATTCCTAAGTCCATCACCAAGAGCCTATGCTGAGTCGAAAGATTCTCACTCGGAATGACCTTACAGTCCTTACACAACCCCCTATACCCTTTCCTAAGAAGCAAAAAGTTAATTTGGATCTTGGCTATCGCGCTTCGGAAGGTGATCAGGTGATCGTCCTTCTTTGGAAAGCTCGAATTCACCACCACCAGCCCAAAGGACCTCGCAAAACTCCAACAGAGCAGCTCCCTCTTCATTTCTCTCCCCAAAACCAAAACCACCATGCATATCGCCAAACCCTCCCGAAAACGCCCCGATGTGTCAATTAAAATCTCCTGCTACAACAATCTTCTCAGAGCTAGGCGCCTCTAACCACCTCATCCAAGTCCTTCCAAAACCGCATCTTCTCCTCCCCGCCCAAGCCCACCTACGGCGCATACACACTACACAAGTTCAAGAACAATATATATTAATTTAGGATAAGAAAATTAATTAATCATTCACCATTAAAGCTTCTTCTGTGCCTATCAAAGTTCTTATGGGTCGTTTGGTATGAGGAATAAGAGGGGAAATCTCAGGGTTAAATTTGAATTAAATTTATGTTTTGTTTGGTTGACGGTACAAATTATTTCATTCAACTTGGGATTATTTTATCGCACCTCTCACGTGGTATAAATTAATTCAGTAATCATATTCCCAAGACTATATTCCTAAAACTAGTTTAACCGCACGTGCCTGGCACGTGCAGCTTTTGATTACTTAAAATTAAATGATGTTGTCTATTTCGAAAATTTTTAATAAAGTATAAAAAATTTCAATCACTTTTCAAAGATCCTTCACACTTTAATATAATAATGTAAACATAAACATATATTTCACTCTAAGCACATATATATTTTATTTTACCATCAAAGGTTTCAAGTGGTTGACGAATCATCACTTTTGTGTTTGTCATGCAATACTTCTTTCCCTTCCTACCAAAGGCTAAGAGAGACGCAACAATTTGAAACATATTTATGGTATGATTATTTTTTTTATATTTAAAATTTTTATTTGTTTTTAAAGTCAAATCTTTACAAAATCTCCGATTACATTCTTATTACATACTTAAAACTTATAAAATTTGGTACTTCTTAAATTTTTCTCATTCTAACATTTTTATATTTATTTTTAGATTTTTCAAATCTTCTTAGAATCAAATTTAGTTGATTTAAAAATTTTAAACTAATGAAAAAAGTATTAGTTGTCACTAATTATGATGATTTCTAATAAGGAAAGGTTTTACCATAAATATATTTAATTAATTTTTAATTCTTAAATATTAAAAAAATAGTGAAAAGATAATTTTGTCTAAAACAAAGATTTTTAATAAAGTTCAAATAATATTTCTAAGGCCATTTACACTTTTAATATAGTATAAATATAGTCATATTATTCAAAACTACAAAAAATATAAAATAGAACAAAAAAAAATAAAGAAAATAAATACAAAAAAAAAGAAAATAAAAAAATCAAAGAAGAAAAGAAAGAGAAGAAAGAGAAATAGAACTTAGAGATTAAAGAGAGAAAAAAAATAAAAAGAAAGAAAGAAACGAAAAAAATAGAAGTACGAAAAAATAGAAAAAGAAGAAGAAAAAATGGGAAAAACACAAAAAATATAGAAATATGAAAAAAGATAATGGTAGTGTTAGGCAAAAAAATATTCAGTTCAACGAGATAAGCATGATTGAGATTTTTTTTCTTTTTAAAAATATTGAATTTCATTTTTGGCACGACTAAATAGGAACTGTATTCATATTTTATACAAATACATAAATCGAATACAGCGGCTATAAATGATAATTATGTAAAATGTGGCTATGAAAGGTGGATTTTATAGCAAAATGCTAATATTTTTGAAAGATTTCATTTTTATAATATTGAAAATATACTACCATTTATGTAATTAAGTTTTAGGGATGATCTTTTCATATAATTTGCCTAAACAAAAGGGCAAAATAGGCTCAATAGATAGCCGAGAAGTGTATTTTAGGTCCAATAGGTAGGTGAGAAGGGCATTTTTGGCCCAATAGATAGACGAAAAGGGCAGTTTAGACCAAATAGGTTGACAAGAGGCGTTTTTACACCATTTTACGTAGTTGAAGGGCATTTTAGGCCCCTTTCCGTAGATTTTTTTTTTATTATCATTACTATTATTACTGTTATCACCATACTAATACTATCACTACACACTTTTTTGGGTTTGCAATTTTACTACGTACTACTATTTTATTATTATTATTATTATTATTATTAAATTAAATGCATTCAAATATATTTTATAGTTTATAAAATGAATAAATTTTTGAAATAGTAAGAGTTTATTTAGCACTCTTTAATCATACTTTTCTATTTTTAAGCTAATGATTTTTTTTCTTTTTAAAAAGATAAAATATTTTCAAATTCAAATATTTAATATTTAAATTATAAAAGAGATAAGTTTTAAATGGTAAGTCTATTAGAACTCTTCAATTATGAATTTCTAGTTAATGTATTTCAAATTCAAATTCTTAATCTTTCAATTCAAAATTTTTATTACAATATTTTCAACTTTGTCTTAAAATATTTTTTAATTTTATCCTAAAAACTGTCAAGTGACTATTTTAATATGTTGCCACTTGACATATTGTCTTGTTTTACTTTTGCTTTTATATATAAACTAGTTTAGGTGTACGCGACTTGCACGTGTACCTCACTTTACTGAGTTCAAAATTACATTAAATAAGATATTTATTTAAATAATAAAGATGAATATAGTAATTAAATTTAATATCTTTTGAGTATGTAAGGATGGAGAATTTATCTATTAAACTTAATCTTTACCAAAAATATTTTTAAAATTCGATCAACATTCATCTACCATCTTAAGACATCAAAATAATACAAATAAATAAAATTTTTACACACATAAAGTTTCTCAAAGTTATCTGACACTCATCTACCACCTGTAAATAATAACAAAATAATACGATAATAGAGATATCAAAATGATACAATTAAACCTAACCTTTACATTAAAAAAATTCTCAAAGCTGATTAGCATTTATCTATCACCTGTAAACTGCAACAAAATCATATGAGAAAAGTGATATAAAAAAATACAATTAACCTTAAATTTTATACACAAAAATTTCTCAAACCCAACCGAGATTCATCAACGAATTATAAACTAACACAAAATAATAAACTAATAGAGATATTACGATAATACGATTAAACCTTTTTTTAAAAAAAATTGGGGGTAGGGGAAGGGGATTACAATGTGGGGAATTGAATCCTCATCAATAAGATGGAAGTTCAGGTAACTAATCAACTAAGCTACTAAAGGTTAGTTATAATACAATTAAATCTAATCTTTACCTAAAAAAAATTTCAAAGCCGACACATTTTCAGCTAGCATCTGTAAATTAAAATAAATCAATAAGATAATAGAGATATCAAAACAATACAATTAAACCTAACTTTTACACAAGAAATTCTTCAAAGCCAACTGACATTCATCTATGACTTGTAAACTATAAAAAAAAATTATAATGGTGATCATAAAGTTTAGATTTTGATCCAACTAATTCTTGTCTGGGCGAAAATTTTGACAAACAATAAAGATATATATATATATATATATATATATATACACACACACACACATACACACACACTATTGAATTCTATTGTGCTGACAAAAACAATGAAGATGTTGAGGGTTAGAAAATCAAACATCCATCAATCTAGACATGCAATTGAATCAAGTTAGATGAGCATTAATGGTATTCTTCCAATAGGCAAACCGGCTTGTTCTTTGGTTTAACGTACATCTCAATATTTATAGAAGTATTTTTCTTAGTAGAGTCCTATTTTAGGAGTATTTTTCTAATTAAACAGTAAAAAGGAAAATATTAATTAATTCTTCTACCATATATTTTAGAAAGTCTAGTAGAAAGAAAAATATGATTAATTCTCCTACCATATATTTTAGGAGTCCATATATTTTAGTAAGTCTAGTTAATATAATAAAAATAATTAAATAATAAATTAAAAAATAGTGAAAAGACGATAGAAAAAAGTTAAATTTGGAAAAATATTTAATTGTAGGAAAATATAGGGTGTTTGTGGGTTGAAATAAATCAAGCAGGAACCAAATAGGATTAACTAAAAAAAAGGGTGTTTAATCAAGTATAGTAGGAAAAAAACCGTATGTTTTACAATTAGTTAGGGGAAAAAAGTATAAAAAAATAGGGGAAAAGCTAAATTTGGAAAAAGCTAATTATAGGGAAATTTAGGGTGTAGGAAAAAAATTGTATGTTTTACAATTAGTTAGGGGAAAAAACGTATAAAAATGGGAGAAAAGCTAAATTTGGAAAAAGTTAATTATAGGAAAATTTAGGGCATTTTTTGGGTGAAAGAAACCAGGTACAAATCAAATTAAATTTGGGAAGAATTTAATTGTAGGGAAAAGGGTAAAAGACGATTTTGTCTAAAGCGAACTCTTTTAATGAAGGACAAAAAGTTCAATTCACTTTTCTAAATGCCTTCACACTTTTAATATATTATAGATATAGATTTAAAGAAAAAATAACCATGTGTGGTAATTATTTTAAATATTGACCATGACATGTAATTATGAAGTCTTTTTATCCATACCACGTAATAATTCCTAAATTTTTTGGATAAAGTAAAAGTGAACAAAGATGATATTTCACAAAGCATGAACTCATTTTGTATGGAAATTACTAATTTTGTTTATTTATTTTTACCGAATCATTTTCATAATTGGAATGTTCATCTGAGTAAACTCATGTTCGAGACTATTGGAGCCAAAAGCATTTCTTGAAAGGTTTTCAGAATTGTATTTGCTTGACTTGTTTTTCTAAAATAAAACACATTTTTTTTTGCCTGCCTTAAGATTGTTCTCCACAAATCTGGGGTGGGGTTGTTGATGTGAGGTGGATTCAAAAAAAGGTGGTTCTAATTATAATTTTGTTGGTTCTCCTTATAATCTCAAAACGATTCATTTTATAGAAATGTACAATTAAAGTAGGGGATAAATTAGCCGAAAGACCCATAGATAAAGTCTCCTTTTATGAGAATTAGACAATTCTTTTGGAAAAATGTTCTTTGTAAACACTTCTCTGGGGAAAACTTCCCTCAGAAGATTGCCCAAACAAATGCCCAAAAGTTATTAGTATTATCAATTTTTTTTTTAGTTTTTTTCCTCGTAAATACAAAAGTCTATACTGTATTTTGCATCAGATATCAACTAGTCAGGATGACCCAATAGTCTAAGGCGCCAGACTCAAGTTCTGTTCTTCGTAAGAAGGCATGAGTTTAAATTTCACTTCTGATATTTTCTTTTTTTTCCTTCTCATTTCATCAAGTCAACTTTTCTTGCCTCTTTTATTTTTAACTAGAGGAGCATGACCCGTGTTATCACGAACTCAATATTAAGATATTTTAATCATGTACTATAAGCTAGATTGATGTTAATTTGAATTATAAGTTGTAAGACATGAATACACAAACATATTAACTAGTACATAATAGTATTTTTCAAGGAGTCAAGTCTCACAAGATAATTATGTATAACCTATTCATATAAATAACAAAATTCGATATATTTTTGAAGTTAGATCTTTAATTATATGACTGAGACCTGCCATATTTAGTAGAGAATGTAAGATTAAAATTGATACATAAGACTTTACATCTGTTGTATAAAATAGGGAATGTGAGATTAAAATTACAAAAAAGAATTCAATATTTCTATTCTTGAATCTACAAACAAAATAAATAAGTACACAAATATATTTCAGTAATCTACTTAAACTATCAAAATATTAGTATCAATAGAAAAAAGAAAGATCTACAAACTAAGAAGTGATTGAATGTTACAGAAAACTATCTATGCCTCTCCAATAGATGCACCAATGAAAAAAATTAAGAGGGCAAGCTAGCAAACTTGTTTTACATATCCAATTAGTCATAGATCACAACATTCTCAAAAAATCATGAGCTTTATGGTAATATATTGATGACAATAGTCGAACTACTTTCACTACTAGCTATAAATAACCCCCTCAAGTGCTTGTGGTAAGCATCTTGAAGTAGTGCAAGAGATAGTACAAACATCCCCTTGAAGTCTATTTGTGGTGAAAGTACAATATATTAGAAAATATCACAAAACAATACAAACATTATCGTCAGTCCAAGCGATTTGTCTTACTATATAGATTATTAATTTTACTTTTTTGTAGATACCAATTTGATGGTTACTTTAAGTAACCTGAGTAAAATTTCTTCTGAAGTGTCATTGTTGGTAAAGAAAAAAAATTGTATACCAATAAAGTTGAAGAATTCCCATTACTTAATTCATATACACTAATTAAATATAGCACAAGCCTCGTCAGTGCTATTTTTATGTATAGTATCAGACTTTTTAGCTCAAAACTAAAATTTAATTAAATGTCGCCCTTCATTTTTATTGGAGTGAATTGGCTAGATTAGCAACGGGAAAAAAAGGATTTATATACTCTATAGTTAAGTCTAAACATGCATAATGGTAAAATAAGAAGGAGAGGAAAATAACAATGAAATTACTCTAAACTATCAACCAAGATTGTGATGCTAGATGGAATCATCTTATTCTTAATCAGGTTGTCACACCCCCTTTTCGTCGGTTCGAAGAATTTTTCAATTAATGTGACGATTTTGAATAGGGATTATTTTATTTACAAAGTCATCACTTGGAATTAGGTTATGGTATTCCAAATCATCTTATTGAATCCCTAATTAAAAGAAAATGACTCTTTATTGGTCTGCAAAAATAGAAGAACGGATGGGGAATTTTGTTGACCGAGGAGAAGGTATGAGATACCCCACGAGTACTATTGTTCTAGCACGATCTATACTTAGCCTTAACTATTTTGGATAAATTGTGTTAGTAAGCCTTAATTCACTCATTTTTAATGTCTAAAATCTATCTATACCTCTTATATTAAGCTAGCAAAAATTAATTTTAGGACTATCTTTGCCAAGGTGCATTATTGCATCCTCAAATTATTTTTAAACGTCTTAGAAGATGTGTACTCCGCATTCTTAATCGAGACATATATATTAAACGTGTGTAAAATTCATCTAGCATTAGAGGCGTTCGTTCGTCCCTTATAAACTTGTTATCCATTTTTACTTCCTTTTGCTCTCCTCTTTTAATTTTTCAATGAATCTTGAAGTAATCCACAACTTGTCTCACTCTTTCTTACACTAACTAGTGATTGGACCATAGTGTATTTAGAGAACAATACAAAGATCCAAAAAATTAGAAACCCGTGATGTCTTTGCCATAATGAACTGTACATTCGATGAGTCAAGCCTTACACAAATAAAATTAAGTGGAAACAATGAACAATATTTAAATGATTTCAATAGAGTAAAGTAAAATCACGACCATCACTAGTAACATAAATATTAAATCGTGGCATAGTTAATGGACTCCTTTGAATATATTTTTCAAATAATGACAAAATGAATTGTACAAAATAAAGCATACAAGGAATTTTCACGTCGAAATTTCAAAGGCTCATAAAAATCAAACTAAAAATATTATGGTTAGCATACTATTGAAAATTAATTTGAAATAAACTGATAGACAAACATGATAAAAAGCTTTGCTTAAACAATAGAATTTAAATGAGAAAAGACATGATTTCCCCACTGAACTTGTCCGCTCAACTCACTTTAGCACTTAAACTAAACTTCTGTTTATTTGCCCCCCTTAGCATCTTTAAAGTGTATTTGTTTCACCCCAAATGCTGACGTGACATTTTTTTTTAAAAAAAGGCGCGTTTATTATTTAAAAATTACATGGTCCCACTTTTATTTTTTTTATATATATATATATATCAACCTTTTCTTCTTCGGTGCCCCCACCCTTCCTCACCTCTCATCCCCACCCCGCACTCCATACCCACACCCGCACCCTATACCTACTCCCTTTTCTTCTCCGATACATCATCAAACAACAATACCCATTTTCTTCAACCATTACTAAAATGTCAAAATCATAATGTGATGGCCATAAGAAAATTCTAAACTAAAATTAAATACAATTGCTACAACTACGAAAATCATTACTAATCAATTGTGTTTATCTTTCCAACCATTATAATGATTACTCCAATCATTGTCATGATTACCCTAATCATTGCTCACTATGAACTACTAGTACTACTTTAAGAAAAAATTAAGAAGAATGGGTTGAAATACTGTTTTAATGGAGGAATTACCTTAAATTGGTGTTTTGATAGTTGTTATCTGATGATGTTAATGGAGTAACTGAAAAAAATAAAGGAAAAAGTATTTTTCATGACAGGGGTGGGGGTTAAAAGGGGATAAAGAGAAAGTTGGGGGAGGGGGTGAGGGGAAATGGTCAAGAAAAAATGAAGGGGGTGCTAAAGGAGGAGGGGGAGGGGGGAATCTGAAGAAGAAGGGCACATGAGAGGGGGGCTTAAGGGGGTGGGGGGACTACGTTAATTGCAAGGTAGGGGGTGAGAATGGTGGGTGGGTGGGGGTGTGAAAAAGAAAGAAAATAGGGGTGGGGGTGCCTTTTTTATTTAATATAAATATATATATATATATATAATTATATACTTATATAAATAAATAAATATATTTTTATAAATAAAAAATAATATGTGGGGGATTATTTTTTTTAGGAAAATAGTAATTTCTTACGTGACAATGAAATGGGTCTGACGTGGCGGTGATGTGTAGGCGAGTGTAACACACTCTCCGTTGTGAGAGTGGTATTCAATTTTGAGGGGTGAAATTAATACACTTTAAAGATATTAAGAGGGGTAAATAAATAGAAGTTTAGTTTAAGTGCTAAAGTTAGTTGAGCGGACAAGTTCAGGGGGGAAATCATGTCTTTTCTCAATTTAAATTGGACGATAGCTTTCTTCTCCTTTCTTTTTCCTTCTTGTTTTCTCTAAGTTCTCTCTTTTCCAGTTTGTCTTGCTTTTTTTCCTTTCTCCTTCGTATACTGATGTGCGTCTGTTCTTGCTTCTTCTTACTTGGTTTCATTTTTTTTTTTGCTTTTCTCTTATCTCTCTCTATATTTTTTTTAGCTTTTTTGCATCTTCTTCTTTTCTCCTCTAACAAATATATAATATAAAAAAAATATTTCACATGAATTTGCATTCATGGAAATTTATACACACACTGTGAAAGATAACAATAACATATGCACTATGAAGGATTATAATAAAAATAAGAAAAAATATCAACTTAACAAAGAATGCACACATGCACATAATTTCTCAAATCAGTAGATATACAATACTATATAATACATGAAATCATATAAATAAACATTGTTCGTGTTTTGATTCACATGAAAACTTATAAAAATATAGTACCGATTTGGATAAGAACCTGTGAAGATCTAAATTGAATATATAAGGAAGAAAACCATCACCAAAATCTCGAAATGGAGACCTGATCACAAACCTTCAACTTTTTTCCTTTATTTTTTCTCTCTTTTTCTTTATTTTTTTTTTGGAAAAAGGGTCAAATTTATCTCTTTACTTTAAAAATTTTGTATAGCATATGGAAACTTCTCATGCCATCCCTATTACCGTCCACTATCTTCCTCAAGATCCTCTTGATATTCTTGTGGTCGATAAGCCGTAGTATTTTGATGAGAAATCTTAAACCTTTCACAAATCTCTCTCATCAGGTCGCTATTAAGATTGTCTACATTATCTGCTATGATTGACTCTGGAATTCCACACCAACAGACTAAGTTATTGCGGATGAAATCTGCTACCACCTTCTTGGTTATGGCCTTATGTGTTGAGGCCTCAACCCATTTCATAAAGTAATCGATAGAGACCAAGATAAAACGATGTCCACTGGATGCAGGAGGCTCTATGGGCCCAATAATATCCATGCCCCAAACAACAAATGGTCAAGTAGAGCCCATCACATTGAGCTTGTTTGGTGGAACTCGTATAAGGTCTCCATGAACTTGACATTGGTGACATTTCTTCATGTGTCGGATGCTATCCCTCTCCATGGTCATCCAAAAGTATCTAGCTCTCGAAATCTTCTTTGCGAGCATGAAACCATTCATGTGAGGTCCACATATTCCTGCATGTATCTCGTCTAACAATCTTGTGGCCTCTATGGCATTAACGTATCGTAGCAATCCTAGGTCTAGAGTCCTCCTGTATAAGATTTCTCCATTAAGAAAGAAGTGATTGGCTTAAACTTAGGGCATCCACAAGCTCCAGTTTATACGGTGTAATAGACTCAAACTTGGTGTGAGGTATGTGGTAATGGTAACCATTCAGTAGATGCATATGCAACTAATCCATAATCTATGAACTATGTGGGTAATGTACAATGCCAAGGGAATTAGAATTTCGGTAATCCATATAATGCAAACTGGTAGAATCATCCTAACTTCTCATGATGTAAAAACCAAGGGCAGAATGTAAATCTATATTAAGGATAAGGAAATTAGAATCTTCAGTAATAGGCTCAGGGTAGTCAAGATAATGCTCAATCAAGAAATATTAAGGAAATCCTGAAACATGGCAAATTAAGTATAGATGGCAGCAAATATAAAGAATCAATAACTAGCTACTAAAACCTTAGAGGTTCAATTGGGGCAGCATGTCGGGGCACAAAACACTAGACCTCAGAGAGGTCTACCCAATGACATGAATCCGAATCCTAAGTAAGTGAATGTAGTATCTACTTATAGTGTTCTACAATTGGAAGAGTTAGAGCTTAAAAAAGTGACTCACAAAGCTATGGCTAGGGATAAGGAGAAAACTGAGAATGACAAAGTTGAAAGCAGTGCGAACAAAGTAGAAAGTATGAAGCCACCTTCAACATTCCCGTAGAAGCTGAAGAAGTAGAAAGAGAAAACATGTTAAAAGTTGATCAACTTATTGAAATACGTTCACATTAACCTTTCTTTAGTTAATGTTTTGAACAGAGTCCAAAATGTTCCAAGTACATCAAAAACATTGTGGCGAATAGGAATAAGTTGAAAAAATATGTTGTTGTTGCACTTACTGAAGAGTGTCCCTCAAGGATTAAGAAAAGAATGCCTACAAAGCCCAAGGATCTAGGAAGCTTTACTATTCAGATCATAATTGGATAGTCTATTAGTGCTCAAGGCTTATGTAATCTTGGGTCTAGTATAAATCTCATGCCTACCCCTTTGTTTAAGAAGATAGGGTTAGGTAGTCTGAGGCCCACCACAGTGGTATTACAGTTGGCTGACCGCTCACTTTTTAGACCTGACATAATGGTGGAAGGCGTATTAGTGAATTTGAGGTCACTTATATTTCAAGTGGACTTCATTATAATAAACTTTAATGCAGATCTGAAAGTCCCATTTACTTTGAACATCCCTGTTTAGCTACTGGACGTGCATTGATAGATATAGCTGTCAGGCAACTAACTACGCAAGTTCATGATAACATAGAGGTATTTAATCTATATAAAGCAATAAAACTGCCAGCTATCTATAAAGAACTATCGTTCATCATAGTTATAGACCATGAGTCAGAGCTACCACTTATTACTTCCAAGAATCCATTGAAGAGAGCTTTGATGGGACATAACATCCTTAGTGATACAGAAGCAAATAAATGGTGCAGATTCTAAATATTTCAAGTGTTTTTATTCATAAGGGTGCCTTGGAGCTTTTGAACAGGCCTATAAGTCCTTCTCATGCCATTTATTGAGAAAGCTCCAAAATTGGAGCTTATGGCTCTACCTTTATACCTTAAATATGTTTTTCTTAGGATGATGACACTTTATCGATGATTCTTTCTGTAGGATTATCTATGTTCAGGTTAAAGAGGCTTTGGAAATGGTGAAAAGGAGAAAGAAATCTATTGGGTCATAGATTTTGGACATACAAGGATAAAACCTGCCTATTACATGCACAAGATATTCATGGAAGAAGGTCATAAACCTAGTATGCATCATCAGAGGTGATTGAAGCTTGTCATGGAGGAAGTGTTAAGGAAAGAAATGATTAAGTGTCTTGATACAAGACTAGTCTATCTTATTGTTAACAATAGATGGGTCATTTATTCTCGTTTAGTGTGTTCCAAAGAATAGGATATGACAGTCGTGACTAATTAGAAGAACAAGATTAACCTAGATCGCATAGTAACCAAGTGGAAAATTTGTATGAATTACAAAAATCTTAATGATGCTACCCAAAAAGATCATTACCCAATTTCTTTCATTGTTTAAATATTGGATATACTTACTAGACAAGCGTATTACTGCTTCAGATAGCCATAAATTTAGAGGATCAAGATAAGACAACATTCACATATCCTATGGGACTTATGCTTTCAGGCGAATGCCCCTTGGGTTATGCTATGCACTAGCTACATTCTAAAGGTGCATGATGACCATATTCTATGACATGGTGGAGGACTTCATGGAGGTATTTGGATGACTTCTCTATTATTTGTAACTCCTTTGAAATATGTTTGCAGAGTTTAGACAAGGTATTAGCGAGGTTTGCAGAAACAAATCTAGTGTTAAACGGGGAAAATGTCACTTTCTAGTGAAGGAAGGCATTGTCTTTGGCTATAAAGTGTTGTAGAGAGGTCTATATGTACACTGAGAAAAGGTGGAGTAGTTTCCACCCTCCATGTCAGTCAAAAGAATACATATTTTCCTTGGGCATGGTGAATTTATATGACAATCATAAAGGATTTCTCAAAGGTAGTAAGACCAATATGTAAGCTTCTTGAAAAAGAGGTAAAGTTTGAGTTTGGGGATGATTGCTTGAAAGTATTTGCGGATTTAAAAAAGAAATTAATAGAGGCTCCTATATTGATTGCTCTGGACTAGGAGTTACCCTTTGAATTGATGTGTGATGTGATTGATGTAGCCATCGAAGTAGTGTTGAGACAACAACAGAATAAGGTCTTTATTTCCATTTATTATGAAAGTAAGACTCTAGATGTAGCTCAAGCTAATTACACTATGACATAAAAAAATGTTGGCTCTGGTAGCATTTAATAAGTTTTGGTCTGACTTAGTGGGAACCAAGTAATGAAGTACCCAGATCATGTAGATATCTACTACTTATTTGGTATGAAAGATGCTAAACCCTGATTGATTTGGTGGATATTGATGTTGTAGGAGTTTGATCTAGAGGTAAAAGATAGAAAGGTGACCAAAAATTAATTACAAATCATCTCTCTAGGCTAGAGAGTTAGTCTCATGTTGCAGATAATGGTAGCATTTGTGACTAGTTTCCTGATGAGCAACTCATAGAATTGAGCATCATAGAGTTACCATGATATGCATACATTTTTAACTTGATTGTAAGTGGGGTACACCAACTTCAGACCATAAGTAAAACAAGAAAGAGGTTGTATTATGAGTCCCAATTTTATACATGGGATGAGCCATATTTGTTTAAATAGGGACCCGACTAATGTGTCATAGAAACACGACGCTTTCGATGCTTAAAACCATGAATTTATGTGTGAACTTAGGATATGTTGTTTGATATGATGTACTTTGGTGTAAATTATAGGTAAAATAGGTCTACAATAGTGTTGTAATGAAAAGGGAAGAAAAAGATCTGGAAAAGACCAATTCTGATCAAGATATGAGTCAACCCTCGAGTCATCAAAACTCGATACTGCTCATATTTTTAATACCCGAATTGGGGTCCTAGCCGTGACAGACATCCCAAACCATGAAGACCCGAGAGCCCTTCTAACTTGTATCACACACACCATTCATATAAAAAATAAAAAAATACGGAAATACACAATGAAACGGAATCATAGTCATAAATCTGAAATCTGTTCAACAATACAAAGATAGGTTTCTCAACATATAAGCAATGTCTTTCTCAGTCTGCGAAATCTCAAATATATAACACATCAAAACTTTTCTGAATCTAGGACAAGGCCCCCAGTAGACCAAAACCATAATAGATGATAAATAACTAAAAGGAAATAGGCCTTGTGAAATATAGAAGGCTCACCAACTGCACTCTCCACTCCAGCCTGAAGAAATCTACAACTTATTAGGACCCCTAGATTGAGCCTCAAACCCTGAAATATAGGGGGTCAATACAGATGTACTGGTATGCGGAGAAATCCAAAATAATGTATTTGTATATATATAATAGGTGAGAGCAGATTTTAAAATATCATACATGATATTGTTCAAAATACTTGGGCATTTCTTTAATAATCATAAAAACATTCATGTCAGTGTAATTCAACTCTTTGTATTACTTCTGAGTTAGGTGGCACTCCCCTACAAGTCTGATATTCCACGAGCTATATGAAATCTGCAATTGACTTGGTGGAGAAGCCCCCAACCCAAGTTTGCCGCAAGGGTTGGAGTGTCTGAGTTTGATACACCATAGGGCACTAGGCCAACATAAAATAATATACCCATATCGGCAAACACGATTTTGGGCAATGAGTTTTCTGAACTCGTGCCTTCTTCGGGGAACCACCTAACATCTCTTTTTGCCCAATTTTAGCCTTTTCTGAACATGTATCATTCTTAATTCAAAATTATGAAAAGCCTGATAAAATATGATTTCTATACTAGCCTGCATCTCCTATGGCATTGTCTGATTTGGTATCGTCATACCAAAACTTGTAACTCATAATTCTGAGCCATTCTATATCATGTATTGGAACCACCTTGCTTCAAAATCATACTAGGAGATTCCTACTTTAAATCATTTGTCAAATTATACAAAGATCATGCTTTTCAATCATTTCAACAATATGTAGTGGTCATGTAATTTTGGTAAACCATGCAAATATATTCAACGTTTATCAACATGTAAAACCCCTCTCATAAATTCCAAGATCACTCTCAAATCATTCAACAATAGTTAAGAACATTGATTCGATGCTTCTAAATAACATTCTAAAATCAAGTATTTGCAATATGAGAGGGAGCGTAAGTAGTCAGGTTCTCAATTCAAATATCAAATTTAAGCACATACATGCATACATAAAATTTTAAATCAATTTGGGGGAAGGCCTAAAGACCAAAACAATAATGTTTCTAAAGAATTCATAATGTAAATCTCAATGTTAATTCCAAACCCCTTTTAGATTTCATAATTTCTCAATGTTAAAAGTTGTTGAAATAATTTTTTATACCCAAGTAGTTTTAGGAAAACCCCATGTACCTTAGTTGCGAAGAATTCGTGAAGAAACTTCAAAAAGATTGGACCTTTAAGCTTGATTGCTCAAACCCTAGTTGTTTTCTCCTCTTGTATTCTTGAAGCATGAACTAGGGATCTTAGGAGAGTTTAGACGTTACTAATAAGCGTAAATTTGTTCAAGTATGATTAGGGATAGTTTTGGGATGTGAAAGGACTTAGTTTTCTTTAAAATGACTTAAAAATGATGAATTTACGCTGTTGGGCCATAAGGTGTGCGCTGCATTGCCCATCGCCTAAACTAGGATGGGCGTTGACTAACTTATGGCATAAACCAGTCGGGCGGCACCTAAATTATGGCATAATCTAGGTTGGGTGGTGCCTAACTTATGGCATAACATTTTAGTGGACTTAGGCGATTTGTTAGGCGACGCACTCCACTTTGCAAAGTCATAACTTTTCCCTCGATTATCGGATTTAGGCAAAATTGGTATCATTGGAAAGCTACTTTAATGAACTTTCATTTGATATTTAGTAGGCCCTCTAATTATATATATACAAGAATTTATGGTCGATGGAATTTGACTCAAGTTAAATCATCTACTAAAACTTAATCTATAGAAATATTTTCAACTCGTCCTTGAGTTAAAGAACCTCTATGATCTCAATTCATGCTTAACCAGATTCCCACACTACATAAATGATTAACACACTAAATTTTCATAGGATTTATGGATTTTGAAACATTTACGCATTGGAAAGACGGTTTACATTCTAGTCCAAATTACAGGTCATTACATTATCCCCCCTTGGGATTATTCATCCCCGTATGATGACTTGGGATATAAAAAGCACGATTTCAAGAACTAAATGAAAGAATAGTATAGGCTTTGTACCTTCAAAATCATCATCCATGGTTTCAAAAAGAGTCGGGTACCTCGCCCGCATATCATCTTCTGATTTCTAAGTAGCCTCCTTGGCTTTTTGATTCTTCCACATCACCTTAACAGATGCTATTTCCTTACTCCTCAACTTTCAAACTTGGCAATCCAAGATTGTAATGGGTTATTCCTCGTATGACAAGGAATATTTCATATTAATCTTCTCTATTGGAAACACTAGGGAATGATCTCCAATACACTTATTCAATATGGACACATGAGATACTTGATGAATAGAAGTCAAACTTGCGGGCAACACTAACTCATATGCGACTCCACCTATTCTTCTCATAATCTGGTATAGTCATATATAACTTGGACTCAGCTTTTCTTTCTTCTCAAATCTCATGACTTCCTTCATAAGAGAGACTTCTAGAAATACCCAATCACCAACCTCAAATTCTAGCTCCCTTCTTCTGACATCAGCGTAGGATTTCTGGCGACATTAGGCTGCCTTGAGTCATTTTCTAATGACTTTCACCTTCTCCATTGACAATGAACAAGATTAGGCCCAAACAGTCGTGTCTCACCCACTTCATACCACCCAATTAGTGATCTATATCTTCTCCCATAAAGTATTTCAAAAGGTGCCATCTTAATCCCGGAATAATAGCTATTATTGTAGGCGAACTCTATCAGTGGAAAGTGATCTAACCAACTATCTTTGAAGTCAATAACACAGACCCTCAACATATCCTCAAGGGTTTTAATGGTGCATTCAGCTTGCCCATCCATCTAAGGGTGGAATATAGTACTTAGGTTCACTTAGAACCTAAACCCCTCTGAAAAAATTTCCAAAACTATAAAGAGAATTACGTACTCAATCGGATATAATAGATATGGGTGCCTCATAAAAATAGACTGTCTTCTCAATGTATAGCTTAGCATAATCATCTCCTGAATAGTTTTTTCTCATAGCCATAAAGTGAGTTGATTTGGTCAGTCGGTCCATAATTACCTAAATAGAATCATACTAATTTCAGGACCTCAAAAGTCCCATGATGAAATCCATATTAATCATCTCCTACTTCCATAAAGGCAAGGCTATCTCTTGGGAAGTACTAACTGGTCTCAAATGTTCCATTCTAACTGGTTGGCAATTCAAACACTTGGAAACAAACTCAGCCATATCACGTTTCTTATTATTCCACCAATATATAGCCTTAAGATCATGGTACATTTTAGTGGAGCCTGGGTGAACAACATACCTCGATATATGAGCTTCGTCAAGGATCCTCTCTTGCAAACCATCCACATTCGGAGCACACAATCTACCTTGGTATCACAAAATTCCATCACCACCAATTTCGAAAGACATCACCTTTTATTGACCCACATCTTTCTTAATTTGCATCAAGATGAAATCTTCGTCCTGCTTTTCTATAACTTCAGCACAAAGGGAAAATTTAGCAACCTAATGAACAATTGATCTGCATTAGTTCAAACACAAAGAAATATATCCCTCTCTCAGTTCATAAATCTGCATCAGTATAGAACTCATGAAAAATGACACTTGGTGGTTAAATGCAATAGATTAGCCCATTGGATATTTCTCTAGATAATTAAGTTAAGAGGTCTCCATATGTTCCAATAGTGGCATCTCTTCATTCATATATATTTATATGCAACTTAGATATATACAATGTTTTCATCATTTCATTTGCTCAAAAATTTTATTCACTGATTCTGGAATATAGATGCACAAAGAATTATATACCAAATTTTAAAATTTGCATAATCGAATAAGAGAAGAGTTTGTATTATACATTTTCTGTAGTTTCATGCTTCTGCATTATCCCAATCCATTTTACATTTTGTTTATTTGTAAATAACCTATTAGTGTTGAACATTCAAAGAAAGGTATTTTTGTTCATTGAAAAAATTCGACCAACAAAACTGAGGGAGGGGTATATTCATTTGAGTATTTTTTGTGGGTCGGATCAGGGGAATTAGATTAAGGAGTGATTTATTTAAAAAATTATTTTTTTTAAATGAAGGGTACAAGTGAAAAGCTTCTTAACAATGAGGGTAAATATGTCCCCAAAGTATGAAATCAAGGGTAAATTTAGCCCCAAAGAATGATGAAGGATATATTTAGTCAATTTTTTGAAGTAAAGAGATAAATTTGATCCCAAAATATGACAGCGAGGATAACTTTAATTCCAAAGTATAACGAATAATATATTAAGTCAATTTTTCAAAATAAAAAGATAAATTTGACCCCTTTTTCTTTTTGTTTTTGTGTTCCGCGTTTTTTCCTCTCATTTTTTGTTTCTACCTTCTCCTTCTTACCTTTTATTTTCCTTGTTTTCTCTGATCTTTCCTCCAAGTTTTCTTTTTCCTTCTTGTTTCTCTCCCTGTTCGTCCTCTTTTTCTCTTTTGTTTTTTGCTTGTTTCTTTTTTTTTGTCTCTTTGTGTTGTGTCTGTTTAATATTGTGCAAAGGTGTGTCTTTTATATGGGAGTTAAGGAATATGTGTGTTTGTGAGGGGAAAGTGGGGGTAGTTTTAGGAAAAGTCGGGAAGTTAAATTTAGTGGGGTGGTTTGGATAGATTTTAGGTTTGACCTTTTATTTTTATTTTTTATTTAAAAATAAAAACAAAAAATGAATAAGTAAAAATATAATGATAAAATATTAACTTAATTATTTTATACTAATAAAAATATTAAAAGTTAGAAGACCAACAAAAGTTATATAGAGAAAATAGCTTAACTCCCTGTAATACCCCGAAACTCTAACCAATAGTGCAACCATGACTCAGGCTCAGGAGAAGTAAATTATAGTGCTTTGGTTGTTTTCTGATCAAGCGTGATGTGTATTAATGCCTCAAAGATGTCCTAGCGATTAGGTGAATCAAAACATTCGTTACCGATTGAATTCTTGGGAAGGATATTACCATATTCAACTTCAAATGAGTATATCTCTCGTTATACTATGAATTATTGATCTCATGACCTACCAAAATATATATAATTGAATTACCTTTCCAATGATACCAATTTCACCCAAATCCGGTATCGGAGCCAAGAGTTATGCGCATTTTACTCCAATATGTCAGGCCGGAAAACTGAGTGACAACATTTTGTGATAAGCTGTCACAAGTGTGATGACTTATCACCAATGTCGTCAGCCTTAGGCAGATTTTCACCCCCAGTGATGAAATCTTATGATAAGTCAATGTCGTCAACCTTAAGCAGAAAATCATAAAATTCACCCTTTTGTGACGACATTTCGTGATGACTTATCACAAGTCTGACAACTTGTCACGAATGTCGTCAGCTATTTTTTTTCCAGCAATTAAAGGATGTTTTTGCAAGGGTATTTTGGTCTTTTCTCATCTTTTGAAGGCCCCTATATATATGAGAATTCCCATCTAAACCCTATTTCTTCATTCTCTCTTCTAATTCTCTTAAGAAATATATCTAGGGTTTTTATTTAAGGACATTAATCTTCCAAAAATCATCCATAAATCTTCAAGATTTCTTCAAGAATCAATTTCCTCATAGTGTGGGCTTCGAGAATCATTTATTATAAGTGCGGATATAGTCTCAAGCACTAGAATTCATCCAATTTCAAAGATTAAGATATGTGGGGTTTTGAACAAGAGCAATTCTTTCGTTCTTTTGCCCAAAACTTTGATTTCTATCAGGATTTCTATGATTTTGCAAGCGGGTTTATACCCAAATTACTTCATCATGAGATTTAGAGAATATAAATTGTTCAAGCTTTCTTATACATGATTATTTTACTATTCCCAAGTTATGACTTGATATTTAATATTGTGAATTTCATAATTCTACCATGAGTTGATATTTCAAGTGCTTTCAAGATATGTGTCAAGCTTTAAGCTTCCTTATGACAAATTGGATTATTGAGTATATTGATTCATGAGATTGAGTTGTTACAATGAGTCTTGATATTTCTTCAAAGTTATTGATGTTGCCATGATTTAATGATTTGTTACATTTTGATATTGAGAAAGATTGATTTGATTTGAGTCGAGTTAGGAACCACAAATTGATTATGATTTGATAAATGAGAAAGAGATTTGATTTGGTTGTCATGATAGACCCTTGTGATATTTGTGGTGGATTTCCTAACGCGTTCTGAGCTTATGTTTGGGAGTAGTATTTAGCTCTGAGCGGGAAATGTGGTATTTCCCCCAAAACTACGTGCTACCATGGGATTGATATTGATAATTGTTGGCCAGAGTCTGAGTATGAGATTGTGATCACTAAATTTAGGTTGTACTCCTTGGCAAGAGTACGACGCTCCCGCCAATGTGGGGTTCTATCCTTAGGAGGGCAAAACGTTGGACTCCATCTAGCTCACATGGTTTATGTTGGTTATAAGAACCTCTCATGTCCATAAGAATTGAGTTTCTTGAATTACCAACTCACTTTGAGTCTTGAGTTAAAGAGTTGATTTATTTATGATGATTTATAAGGTTTTTATCATATGATTTATTTACTATGAGATCATGAAAAGTATGTTTCAATCTAACTCAAGCCAAGTGAGCCATCATTGGACATATGCATATTTTTATGAAATTGATGATGATATTTGCATTGTTACATGCACCCCCACATACTCAGTATATTCCAAAGTGCTGACCCACATTTTTCCTATGGGCTATATTTTCTCGTAATTTAGGTTCAGTAACTCAGCCACAACCGCGTTAGCGATATTCAAGTGCCTCAACTACGTTCCCTCAGTGGAGAGTCCTCATGATTTGAAGACCGTGTCTATATTTTTGGTGATATCATTCTATTATTATAACTTTCAGTATTGTCTGAGTCAGTTGGGGGTTTGTCCCAATGGCTCCTTGATTTTGATGTATAGAGGCTTTGTCAGACTAGATGGTTAGTATATACAGACATTCAATATATTTTGGTTGTACAGTTTAGTATTCTCCAGTATTTCTCTTGAACCCGATGTGGTATATCTCTTTGTTGTGCATGACTATTGTTGAATTGAATTCCTTGAGGTAGTGTCTGGCTCCGAAGGTTAGCTTGGGGCTACGTGTAGCCCTAAGCACCGTGTGGCATCTCGAAATAAAATTTTGGGGCGTTACACTCCCCCCCCCCGACCAATTTTTACTCAAAATTTCAATTAAACACTTGAATTTTACGGCGGTTCTTTCACCCCTCTGAATATTTTAAAAATGAAATTATTTGCTCCCTAAATGCTGAGGTGGCAAAGTGAGTTTATTTCACTCTCTTTGAGAGAGTAAGCATGACAATTACTTATTAAAATTTTATTTTAATTCTTTTTTACATGAATATGTATAATTTTAATTATTATATTTTCTTATTTATTTTCTTTGTTCTTCTCTCTCTCAAAACAAAAAGGTTCAAGAACTCATCAATAGTGTCCATGGTGTCCAAGACTTATTCCTCATCTCCAATTTCATCATCTTCCTCATCTTCTTTGTTTCAATTCATGGATATGTCCAAACATAAAATCCACAGAAAAATCCATTTATTCCACTTTAAAAAGAAAATTCAATTTTTTTTGTCAAATGATACAAAGTTACAAATTTAAGTGACACAAAGGTAGACCCAATTTTGTTTTTCAAAGTTATAGATTTAAGTGACAAAAAAAATTCCTTTGATTGAAGTTGAAATTGTTTTATAATGGAAACTAAAGGTAGAACCAATCTTGTTGGACACCAAAAGCCTTTGTACTTGTGGGCGAATGACCATCCCAATTCTTTATTTGTATCAATTTCTTAAGAAAACGACCATCCCCGCGCTTCTTCCAAGCTTTCAAATCTTCGATTCGACTCTAAAATTAAGCAAATGTAAAATAAAACTAAAAAGTGTATATATACTATTTTCATTTTCAATTTCAAATTAAGAAGAAAGATTATTGTAGATTTTTCTTTGATCTGTTTAAATTCGATTCGAATCCTACAACTTGAAATTCAAGTAATGCTTGTCTTTACCATCTTGGTGCCTCTCCGATCATCGAAAAAATAAAAAGCGAGGAATTTACAAAAAAGGAAAAAAGAAAAGAGAAAGGGGAATGAAAAAGGAAAGATAAATGAAAAATATTAAAGAAAAAAGAAAAAGAACTAAATTTTTATAATAGAAATATAATATTACGTGGTAATATTACGTGGCATTTTATGGAAAACGTGAGTGATCGGGTGATCACTCCTCAATACACATGTGGGTGTGAGTTTTTAAAGGGGTAATAATTTCAATTTTAAATAGTTCGGGGGGGGGGGAGGGGTCATAAAATTCCCATGAAGTTGGAGTGTGTAGTTGAAATTTCGAGTTTAGGTTTTGGGGGAGGGGGTCTTAGACCATTTTCTCAAGTTATGCATAACTAAGAAAACTAAAAAATTACTAGCTTATTTATTAAAATCTAAATTATCTCTCTCTATATATGTAAAAAATTTTAAACAATAAAATAAAACCTATCCTACACGGTAACTCCATTTTTTTAAAAAAATCTTTTTAAAAAATTTTGAAATAACTTCTACTAAAAATGAAAATAAAAGATGAAATAAACATTAGACGAAAAATAACTTTTTGATGCTAAAATAGGTAAAAGTTAGGGGAAGATAAAAAATTATGAGTTTACATTTTGCCCCTCTTTGCCTGAAATCACAAGAGAGTTTTCAGACAAAAAAGTAGACAACGAGATAAGTTTTGACCCTCCGATTATCTGAAAGGGCAGAAGAAAAAAAAGAGATACGGTCGAGTCCTTTCTTTAGACCGCCTATATATTTGGAATTACAAGGGAATCAGGTCACATGTAGTTTAATGAGGTAAAATGGTGAGATGATAGGTTAGAGGTCGAGGGAGGTTCCGTTGAGTCTCTGATTCGCGGCTTCTGTTTTTACATTCAAATAAATAATAAAAAATGAAGATACAAGTGGAAGATCCTATCTATGCAGCTTTTCTAGAATCTTGACTGAAATCTTCATGACTTCTCAAGTGGTGAGATATTCGTTATTTTGAGTTGAACTTGAAAAATAAAAGGTTCTTCGTGTTGATTCTTTTGGTGTTGGAGAAGAACTCAAAAATTGATCTATTCTTCAGGCAGGCACTTCTGACTTTGAAAAATGAAAATTGCCCTGTTCTCCAGATGGGCTCCTGATCTTAATATGAAAATTGACCCTACTCTCCTGACGGACACCTCAATTGAAATATAAATTGACCCTATTCTCTAGGCGGGCTTCCTGAACTTCAAAACTAAAAGTAATTCCTGTTCTTCAGACGTGTTCCTAAACTCAAAATAAATAGTTAACTAAAAAAGTAAGTCCCATTATCAAGAAGAGTCCTAAGTTGAAAAGTAAAGTCCTATTTTTAAGAGATTCCTGAGCTGAAAAGTCAAGTCTCATTATCATTATTTAGGAGGGTCCTGAGTTGAAAGGTAATATCCCATTATTTAGGAGGGTCCTGAGCTGAAAGTGAAGTCCCATTATCCAGGAGGGTCCTAAGCTGAACGTAAAATCCCATTATGCAGGAGGGTCCTGAGTTGAAAGTCCTGAGTTGAAAGTGAAGTCCCATTATCCAAGAGGGTCCTAGCTGAAAAGTAAAGTCCTATTTCTAGGAAAGTCTGAGCTGAAAAGTAAAGTCTCATTAACCAGGAGGGTCCTGAGCTGAAAATAAAGTTCATTATCTAAGAGGGTCTTAAGCTGAAAAGTAAAGCCCCATTATCCAGTTCCTGAGTTAAAAGTAAAATCCTACTTTTCATAAATAAAAATATTTTTGCCCCAATTTATTGTCAGATAAATTTTATGCATATCAGTGAAATCATAACTATTTTCAAAATACATAAGGAAAAGGTGAATCAAGGCTCTGACAATGAAATACGTCTCAATTGAGTAAAACTGATGAAAAAAATTAGGAAGTTGTAACACCTCACACTTTTGGGAAAGAATGTGAACCGTCATTTCTATGTGTATAGGTTCCAAAATCCAATAAATCCTATTCAAATTTAGTGTGTTAATCAATTATGTAGTGTTGGAATCTATTTGAGCATGAATTGAGATCATAGAGGTCCCCTAACTTAAGAACGAGTTGGAAGCTTTCTTATCGATTGAGTTTTGGTAAGCGTCTAAACTTGATTTAACTTCCATAGACCATAACTTTCTGTATATAAGGAATTAGAGGGCCTACTATATATTAAATTAAAGGTCTTTCAGTCCGCTTTCCAACACCAGTGATTTCGCATTAATCTAACATTAGTATAAAAAGTTATACCCATTTTACAGAGAGGTGTCAATCTATTGAGGGTGCGACGGCCGACCCGACGGACCGTCAGGTCTGTGATGGAATGTCAAGCCTTTTGTTACCCCAATAGTGAGTTCAGTCACTAGACATGACTCGACAGTTGAGGTAATGGTCCGTCACCCTGCTGACGGTCCATCAACTAAGCTGTCGGGCAAAATTTAAAATTTTGAAGGCGAGATGTTTTAAAAGAGGTATTTTGGTACTTTTCCTCTTCAAAAAACCTCCCCAATGGATTTAATTGAACTCTAAAAACATTATTAGTCTATGCTCATCAGTTATACATCATCAAAACTCTCTCTTCACTCTTAAAAATAAGATCAAACTAGGGTTTCCTCTAAGAACATGAAAGCAAGAAATCAATCTTTAAGTCCAAAATTTCCAAGGAACAAATCAAGATTCGATTTCCACTCTTTAAACTTTGTAATATAAGGTAAGTGGGGTTTTCCTAAACTACATGGTCATGATGAAATTATTTCAATAACATTTACACGTTGAGAAATCATGAATTTACAAACGGGTATTGAAATTTCAACTACAATTATGCATTGTGAATCATTCTTGATAACGAATTTTTGGTCTTGAGGCCTTCCCCCTTAAACTCAATTATTGTTCACATATATATATGTGTATGCATATGATTTGATATTTGAACATGAATTGAGAGCATGGATAATTATAATCCCTCTCTTGTTATAAAACCCCTTATTTTCATATATTGTGCATTATTCAATTGCATATTGAGAAGCATAATTCAAATGTTTTTACTATTTTAAGCCTTGATTTTGGATATGAACTGAAGAGAGGGTGATTCTTGCTAATATAAATGAAGAGTGGTGATTCAAAGGGATTTCATAGTTTGTTACAAAATACTTGACCACCACATGTTTGTTGAACTATTGAAAAGATAGTCTTTGCATGATTTTACATATATTTTGAATTATGATTTCTGTAGAACTGTTTGAATGATATGGTTGTCAAAACTTTATGTTTTGAATGAAGAATTGTACATGATATTTTATGGCTTAGAAGATACGACTTGCAAATCTTGGTATGACGATGCCAAAATAGATAATGCCATAATAGAATATTAATTATTTAGAAGCATGGATGCCCATGCCTACAATAATGTTAGTCATAAGTTGGTGACTTTGGGGATAGAGAAAGTTATGATTAGTATCCCTGAATGGGGATGACCCAGAAAGAATTTAGTGTCTTTATGTAATATTCTTGAAGGAATTTTGTGTTCGTGTTTATACCGATATCCCCTATTGTATTGAGAAATGTGGTTATAGATTGATGGGAGGTTATATTCTCAAGTCTAGAAGGGTGACTTTGATCTAAGGAGGAGATGATGGATTAAAGTAGTTCCCGAATTTTTTTTGTGTTGTCAAGTTTCAAGTAAGAATCATGTTAAATCAATTCCTACTCTAGCAAGCTCTTCCTACTTTGATTTGAATGGACTTATACCAATGTCTTATGTATTCATGTATTGCCTATACCTAAGGTATGAGCTCTCTAAGTAACTCATGTCATGTTTCGATATCCAGACAAGGAGCAATAATGTCCCTCAGTAATCCAATATTCCAAGTATCCAAGCCATATGTTATGTTGCACGTGATCCAAACCTATGTATCACAACATGCTTGGTCCTAAGAAAACATGTTTTTGTATGTCACGAAATTATTTTATGCCGAAATTAACCAAAGAAATAAAGTTGTGTGAACTTATGACTATCTCAGCTCTGATAATGAGAAGCAATAGCTTTAAGTATCAAACTTTGTCTCCATCATTGACTTTATGAATTTATTCCTTATGTTATACAAATCATGAGATATGTGTACCCATGTTCCTCACCGTAGTATGTCCTAAGAAATCATGTTATGTTGTGGTTATGCCGAACAACCCTTTACTTATGATCCAGACACTTAATATCTGAAGCACTCCATGTCTATTCTATCGTATCTTCACTTCATGTCTCTCCTCGAGTAGTGCAATAAGTATAAGCTATGAATTGGAAAGTGTTATATCCATTCATGATATTTAGGATTGGGTCCCTCAATGACCCTCTGTATGTCAGTATGACGGTGGTTGTAAAAGTATGGCAGTGTGTTGGGAGGGGGAGTAGATGTTTTTAAAGACGGATATTTTGATGTGACTTCTAGAACTAAGGTTATAGGAGACTGGGGAAGAAAGAGATAAGCTTTCATTACGTGAGATAGTTAAGAAGGAGTTATGTGGTAAAACTCTTAGTGAGAATGATTGAATTGGCTGGTCTTAGTTGGGATATCTATGAAGTGGGTTTAGTAATGATAGGCTTAAATTTTGTGATTGATGGAAACACAAACCAATGTTCCTTATGGTTAGCATTCCTTGGATTAAGACTTGAGGTTGTTGAATTATAGTGATAGGGTGAGGTGATTTCTTAATTTGATGTAGAGTGCAGGGTCCCGTAATTTAAGTTAGCACCTCTTTCCTATGATTTGAGCTTTAATATAGAATTATTATACGGTGGGACACAAAATTCTTATGGTTAGATGTGTTATGGAAGAATCGTAGGTTGAAAATGAGGAAGTATGTTGATTAATGTTGGGGCATAGATGAATAATGTCTCTAAACATAAGGTCCATTCGTTGTATCTTGAAGTGGAAAATGCTTCTAAATCCTATCTCCCACGAAATCTCATTTTATGATTAGTACTGATGTAAATAAGGCCTATGATCACCAAATAAACTCATGCCTTATGTTATTATAATTATTAATAGAACTCATGTGCAAGGTCATTCCTATGTAAAGTTTCACTATCTAATGCTTCGTGCTTACGCGTTACACTAAGGGTTATCATGAAGTTCTTTTGATGCCTTTACGTATTTTATTGAGGAAAAATGTTCAATGCGAGGTTACGTTCCTTATTACATACCTTGAGAGCTTCAACAAGTCCCTACCCATCATTCGGGGACGAATGATCCCAAGGGGGAGATAATGTAACAACCCGCACTTTCAGGCTAGAATGTAAACCATTATTTCTATCTGTAAAGGTTACAAAATCAAATAAATCCTATTCAAATTTAGTGTGTTAATCAATTATGTAGTGTTGGAATCTATTTGAGCATGAATTGAGATCATAGAGGTCCCCTAACTCAAGGACGAGTTGAAAGCTTTCGTATCGATTGACTTTTGTGAGTGTCTAAACTTGGGCCAACTTCTATTGACCATAACTTTTTATATATAACTAATTAGAGATCTTAGTAAATATCAAATGAAAGGTATTTGAGTCCTCTTTCCAACGCCACTGGTTTCGCCTTAATCCAATATCGGGGTAAAAAGTTATACCCATTTTATAGATAAGTGTCAATTTGTTAAGGGTGCGTCGGCCGACCCGACGGACCGTTTGGTCCGTGATGGAACGTCAATCCTTCCATCACCCCAAAAACTGTGAGTTCAGTTTCTGTACATGACCCACGGTCGAGGTGACATTCCGTCACCCTCCTAACGGTCCTTTAACCAAGTCGTCAGGCAAAATTTGAAGTTCCAAAGATGGGATGTTTTAAAAGGGGTGTTATGGTACTTTTCCTCTTTAGAAAACCTACCCAATGGATTTAATTACTCTCTAAAAATGTTATTAGTCTATTATCATCATTTATGCAGTATCAAAACTCCCTCTTCACTCTAAAAAACAAGATCAAACTAGGGTTTTCTCAACGAATAAGAAAGCAAGAAATCAATCTTTAAGTCCAAGATTTCCAAGGAACAAATCAAGATTCTAGTTTCACTCTTTAAACCTTGTAATCTAAGGTATGTAGGATTTTTCTAAACTTCATGGGCATGATGAAATTGTTTTAATAATATTTACACGTCGAGAAATCATAAATTTACAAACGGGTATTGAAATTTCAACTAAATTATGCATTGTGAATCTTTCTTGATAACAAAGTTTTGTTCTTGAGGCCTTCCCCCTTAAACTCACTTATTGTTCACATATATATATATATATATATATGTGTGTGTGTGTGTGTATGCATATGATTTGATATTTGAACATGAATTGAGAGCATGGATAATTATAATCCCTCTCTTGTTATAAAACCCCTTATTTTCATATATTGTGCATTATTCAATATCATATTGAGAAGCATAATTTTAAATGTTTTTACTATTAAGCCTTGATTTTGGATATGAACTGAAGAGAGGGTGATTCTTGCTAATATAAATGAAGAGTGGTGATTCAAAGGGATTTCATAGTTTGTTACAAAATACTTGACCACCACATGTTTGTTGAAATATTGAAAAGATAGAGTCTTTGCATGATTTTACATATATTTTGAAATATGAATTCTGTAGAACTGTTTGAATGATATGGTTGTCAAAACTTTATGTTTTGAATGAAGAGTTGTACGTGATATTTTATGGCTTAGAAGATACGACTGCAAGTCTTGGTATGACGATACCAAAATAGATAATGCCATAACAGACTTAGAAGAATAGAAGTTAGATTTCATTCAGATTTTCACAATTTGAGTTCTTAAATATTCATGTTCAGAAAAGGTTAAAAATATTCTTAAGAGATGTTAGGTGGTTACCCGAAGATGACACAAGTTTAGATAACTTATTACCCAAAATCGTGTTTTCTCGATACGGGTTATTTTGTCCCCATGAGGGATTATACATTGGCCTAGTGCCATGTGCCGTATCAAACTCAGAAACTTCAATGCTTGTGGCAAACTTAGGTTGGGGGCTTACCCACCAAGTCAATGACGAATTTCATATAGCCCGTGGAATATCAGCCTTTTAGGGGTGTACCACCTAACTCAGAAGTAACCCAAAGATTAGACTTGCATTGACAAGATTGTTTTAAGGTCATTGAAACTGCCCATGCATTTTTAACTCTTTCATGCATGATGTTTTGGACTTGATCTCATCTATGTTATATATATAAACACATTATTTTGGACTGCTCTGTGTACCAATACATCTGTATTGACTCCCTAATATTTCAGGGTCTGAAGCTCAGTGTAGAGGTTTTTGCTAATCCATAGATATATTAGACAGAAATGTGCAGTAAGTGACCCTCCTTTATCCCGGAAGGCCTGTTTTTAGAACATTGATATTTTATTTTAGTTTTGGGTTTGACTGAGGGCCTTGTCCCATTTTTAGACAAGTTGTTAATTTTTGATGTATTAGAGATTTTGCAGATTGAAGTAGATGTTGTCTAGATACTTATGAATTTCATTCAGTATTGTTAAATTGAACTCATAACATGACCATGATTCCGTTTGTTTAATTTTTGTTTCTTTTCTTTATTGTTTATGAATGGTGTTTAGGATTGCCAAATATAAAGGAGCTCCCCTGCCTTCATGGTTCAGGATAAGGGTGTCAAACGGGCCGGGCCAACCCGACCCGACTAGTTAACCCGGCCTGGACCAAGCCTGGTCCAGGCCCGCCGGTTAACTGGCCCGGAAAAAAAAAGAAGAATTTTTTGATTTTTGGGCCAAACTATCCGTTGGCCCAACGGCTATATAGCCGTTTTTGGGTCCAAACGGCTAGTTTGGGCCTATTTAATAAAAAAAAAAAACTTTAAAAAATATTTTTTAATCCCCCCAAAAAATCTATAAATACCCTACAACTTCAAATCATTTTTCACACAATTTTTCACTCTCTCAAATCTCATTCTCTCTCAAATCTCAATTCTCAATTCTCAAATATTCAATATATTTAATTTCTTAAAGTGTTCACTTTAATTTTTTAATTTTTCATTTACAAAGTACGAGCGAAAGTTTCTAAAGTCGCAATCTTCGGATACTTCCAAAATTTGGTATTGTCGTTCCATCTCTTACGTTTAATTTTTATTTATTGTATTAATTGTTTAATATTTAATTTTATTTTATTTGTGTATTTTGAATATTTTTAGTTTAATTTAATTTATATTATGGATAAATTAAAAAACCTCGCTGCTAAAGGTGTTAAAATATTTTGTCCCGGAAGCGGTAGTGGTAGTAAAAAGCGAATTACTAGCGGTAGAGGTAGTTTAAGTAATAGATATACCCGTGTGCCTTCGCCTCCGGTACCGCTTGGTACACCTTTTGAAGAAGTTATAGGTGTAGGTGCTCACGATATGGATTATGTAGAAGCTCAGGAAAATTACGGTATAGAAGAAGAAAATGAAGTAGATGCAGTTAATTTAGACGAAGATGATGAAAATATTGCTGAAACACCCGCAGTAGGAGATGCTAACGTTAGATCTGAATCAGTTAATCTCCCTTCCCATCCTCCCAGTGCCCCAAAACCTCGTAAAAGAACTAGTATTGCATGGCAATTTTTTGAACGTATATCAGATATTGAGGTGCAGTGCAATATTTGTCAACAAATATATAAGCATAGAAGTGGAGGTAAGCAAAGGGGTACGGGTACGTTAATGAGACATATAGCTGAAGATCACAAAAGAGAGTTAAATATTGCAAAAGGTGGTGGGGATGTTGGTGGGTCAACGCAAACTAGAATGGACCCAACAACCGGTCAAGTAGCGAAAAAGTATAATAAATTGAGGGACAGGGAAGAAATAGCTAAAATGGTAGCTGTGGGTTGTTTGCCTTTTAGTTTTCCTTCTTCTGATGCTTTTATTCGTTATATACAAACAATTTATAATCCTATGTTTAATGGTATTCCTAGAACTACTTGTCGGTCTGATATTTTTAGACTCCATTCACAATATTGTTTTTATTTATCAACATTGTTAAAAAATATTCAATGTAGATTGTCCCTAACTTCTGATCTTGGTCGTGCTGTAAATAAAAATGATTATTTAACCGTTACTTGTCATTGGATGGATAGTAATTTCGTGATGCAAAAACGTATTCTTGCTTTTTTATATGATGAAGATCGTAAACATACTGGAAAATTTATTGCTGATTCTATTGTTAAAATTGCCGGATATTATGGTATAGAAAATAAAATTTTATGTATTGCTTTTGATAATGCTTCTAACAACAAGACTGCTATAACAAAAATAAAATCTACGCTATCTCCGCCCTTGCCTGAAATTTTTCATATTAAGTGTGCATGTCATATATATAATTTAATTGTAAAAGATGATCTTGACTTTTTTGAGCTTTATATTGAAAAAATTCGTCTTGCCGTTGGTTTTATTCAAGGAAATAATCGTAGATCGAGAATTAAAGAATTTAAAGTTAAATGTCAAGAAAATGGACTTACACCGATTTTGATGCCTGAGGAAGTTGATACTAGATGGAATTCTACGTATGAATTTTTAAAAACTTGTTATAAATATAGAATTCCTATTACACTAGCTTTTAACCAACATTGTGGTTCATTTGCTGATTCTGCTGATTGCATGCTACATAATTCTGATTGAGTTGTAATTAATGATCTTGTTAAGTTTTTAGAAAAATTTTATGTAGCTACGATTGAATTTTTCGGTGCTTACTATCCTACTGTTTGTAATATTTTGGCATATATAGCCGATATTTCTGGTTTGCTCCAACAATATAAAAATAAAGAAGGTTATAAAGAAGCTGTTGGCGCCATGTTTACGAAATTTAAAAAATATTTTTTCCCGATTCCCCCTATTTACTTGGTTGGTGCTATGCTAAATCCGTGCATGAAATATAATCATATGTGTCACTTTAGTACTCTTATTTATACTAACTTAGAAATAAATACTAACCATGATTCTGAACAAGTACAACCTGATTTGTGGACGGCTACGGCTGATGCAAAGGATTATATAGAAAAATTATATAATCACTATGCTGATTTATTTGATTCAGCCGTACCTACAAATATCACTCCAACTGTCGCTCCTCATCCTCCCGAGGAGCCATCATCTTCTAAAAGGCTGGCATATAGTGGTTTTTCTGATTCGTTTTATGATTTAAATTGTTGGAACAGTGTTGATGAGAGAGCTTACACATCAACTTATCGGGAAGAGCTGAAATATTATCTTCGGATGGCACCAGAGGATTGCAGACGACGGATCAACACGCTGGATTGGTGGAGGAATAATGAATCACAATATCCTGTACTTTCAAGATTAGCTAGAGATATCTTGAATGTTCCAATGTCAACCGTTGCATCAGAGAGCGCCTTCAGTCAGGGACGACAGCAGCTTGGAGACAACCGACACTCATTGGGAAGCAACGCAATGAATGTTTTAGTTTGCCTCAGAGATTGGATTAGAGCGGAAAGAAGAAACCAAGGAATGGAACCGGAGCCGAGCGACGAGCTGAAACTTGAAGAAATTATGACTTCACGGGAGAACTCAGCAGAATCAAGTCCAATGCATGGTTTTGCCCCCGTTGACTTCGACTATCCTATGCAAGTTCCCATTAATATTAACATGAATGAGTTGGAAAAAATGATGCATAATTTATAGATTTTTCATTCATGTAAATTATAAATTTTGGATCATTTTGCAATCAATAAAATTCCCCAAATTCATTCACTCCTTAGTCGTTGTTTTTCATTTTTTTTATTTAACGATTTAAAATTTTAAATTGAATTTCTAGTTTTCTACTTTAAATTAAAAACTTACTTTTAATATATTATTAATTTACTACCAAATATTATTAATTTATTATATTAAGTAGCATATGTTTTGTATATTTGTGCATATATCTTCTATAGAAGTGTATATTTAACATATACATGTGTATATGTTTTATAAATTAGCATATACGTATATCTATACATATTGTAATGTATATATAATGTAGTATATTTTATAAGTAGTAGTATATATACATTGAATGGTGCGTATACACGTGTATATATCTTCTATAGAAGTGTATATTTAATGTATACATGTGTATATGTTTTATAAATTAGTATATAACTATACAAATATATATTGTAATGTATATACATTATAGTATATTTCATTTAAAGTATTACATATACATAGAATAGAGTGTATATATGTGAATGGATCTTCTATAGACGTGTATATTTAACGTATACATGTGTATATATTTTATAAATTAGTATATAACTATACAAATATATATTGTAATGTATATATATTGTAGTATATCTCATTTAAAGTATTACATATACATAGAATAGAGTGTATATATGTGAATAGATCTTCTATAGGCGTGTATATTTAACGTATACATTACTTTATGTTTTATAAATTATTATATATATTGTAGTATATACTTTTTTAAAAGTAGTACATATATATTGAATGGTGCGTATATATGTGTACATATCTTCTATAGACGTATATCTTTAAAGTATACAAGTGTATATGTTTTATAAATTAGTATGTAACTATATATATATACATATTGTTGTATATATATATATATGTATATTGTAGTATATATTTTATTTAAAGTAATACATATATATTGAATGGTGCATATATATGTGTATATATCTTCTAAAGTAGTATATATTTAACATATACATGTGTATATGTTTTATAAATTAGTGTATATATATATTGTAGTGTATATATATATATTATACTATTATAGCATATGTTTTATTTAAAGTAGTACGTATAGTCATATATAATTATATATTGAATGGTACGTATATATGTGTAATTGTTTATACTTTAAGTATATTTTTTTAAAAATATATGTTGTATATTGGGTGTATATAGTGTATATTGGATTTTTTATTTAATTTTTAAACGGGTTTGACCGGATTGGGTTAAGTGGGCCGATTTCAGGTGGGTTTTAATTTTTTTACTATTTGGCTCGGCCCGGCCCGGCCCGGTTAACGCCAAACCCGGCCCGAAACCCGGGTAAAATGGGAGGGCCGGTTCCGGGTTGGCCCGGCCCGGCCCGTTAGACACCCATAGTTCAAGATGCTCGTTGCAGCAAGGGCGTCATCTCGGGTCGTGACAGAAGTGCATCTCCTAAGAGTTAACATGAAGGACTCTAATTAGAAAGTACGTCTTCTAAGAGTAAAGATTCAAATTAGGAAGTGCGTCACCTGACAAATGAAACTTTGAAATACCCTTTTCTCCAAGTTAGGAAGTACGTCACCTAACAAATGAATCTTCAAATATCCAGACAAAGAAGTGCATCTCTTAAGGGTTGAATGGAAAGATTCGACTAGAAAGTGCATGTTTTAGAAATAAAGGTTCAAGTAAAGAAGTGTGTCACTTACCAAATAAAACTGAAATACCCAGATAAGGAAGTGCATCTCCTAGAGATTAAATAGAAGGACTCGACTAAAAAGTGCGTCTTTAATGAGTGAAAGTTCAAGTTAGGACGTGCGTCAGCTAACAAACAAAACTTGAATTACCCAGACAAGAAAGTACATCGCCTAGGGATTAAATGAAATGACTTGACTATAAAGTGCACCTTCTAGGAGTAAGGGTTTAAGTTAGGAAGTGTGTAACCTAACTAATCAATACTGAAATATCCAGACAAGGAAGTGTGGCTCCCAGGGGTTAAATGGAAGAACTCGACTAGAAAGTGCATCTTCCAAGAGTGAAGGTTCAAGTTAGAAAGTGCGTCACCTAACAAATAAACTTGAAATACCCATACAATGAAGTGTGTCTCCTAGAGATTAAATGGAAGGACTCGACTAGAAAATGCATATTCTAGGAGTGAAGGTTCAAGTTATGAAGTGCCTCACCTAACAAACAAAACTTGAATTACCCATAAAGAAAGTGCATCTCCTAGGGGTTAAATGGAATGACTCGACTAGAAAGTGCGTCTTGTAGGAGTAAATTTTCAAGTTAGGAAGTACATCACCCAACAAATTAAACATAAAATACCCTTTTCTCCAAATTAGGAAGTACGTCACCTAACAAATAAAAATTTAAATACCCAGACAAGGAAGTGCGTCTCCTAAGGGTTAATGAAATGACTCAACTAAAAAGTACATCTTTTAGGAGTAAAGATTTAAGTTGGAAAGTGCGTCACCAAATAAAGAATAACTGAAATACACAAACAAGGAAGTACTCGACTAGAAAGTGTGTCTTCTAGAAATAAACGTTCAAGTTAGGAAGTGTGTCACCTAACCAAAATAAAGTTGAAATACCCAAAAAAAGACATGTGACTCCTAGGAGTTAAATGGAAGAAATCAACTATAAAATTCATCTTCTAGGAGTAAAGGTTCAAGTTAGGAAATGCGTCACCTAACAAATGAAACTTAAAATATCCAAACAAGAAAGTGCATCTCCTTGGGGTATAGGATGATAAGTTTTTACCATGATTGTGATTACCAAACCTATTTAGCAATATTGCCTCTTGAATTTATGGATATGAGGAATTACAACTTTTGATATTTAGAATTTGAAGTCCTTGAGTTGAAGGTAATATGTGTTCCTGTTTCATACAAAGAAATCTTGTGAGTTTAAAAACACGGTGGTTGGTTTGTGACCTTAGCTTTTAGAGGCAATCTCTCTTGCACTTGTCACATTTAACTTGCTTTAAACTGTTCATCTGTCATTGACTTGCTCACCATTGATCTAAACTCAGACTATTATGAGTGACTCTTAACCAATTATAGTATCTCCACCCCACAATATCCCCACACTAAACTTTGTGTTATCATGTGTTCATAACATGTCAGCTGATAAAAATTCTTTGGATACTTTGCTTCACTTCAGATTATGTCATTCTTATGTAAGGGCCTTTTATCTTGCTTTGTGCAATTGGGAAAGTTGATAGCAAGTTTTGAAATCCTTTCTCACTTGCCTTGGCATGAATTTGACTCAAAAATTCAAAAAAAAAATTGAATGATAATGATTTTACATTTGATAACAAAGACATAAAAACAAAAATAAAAATATAGAAAAAAAAGAAAGACAATACATTTCTTTTTTCAAAAATGATAGAAAGAAAAATATATCTGGGTGTGGTAACTGACTTCAGTGATTATGACATGGATTTTGGATTAAGCAACCTGATCTTCTCATCCTAACTATTTTTCAACTTTGTGAACTTATTAAATTTGAAACTGAGCTACTCTTGAACTTGTTGCCTTTAGATCATAAACCTCATCGGGTAGTGGCGCCTCCAAAGGGATTTCACCGGATAGTGGAGCCTCCAATGGGCTTTCACCAGAGAGTCTCTCATTTTTATTTTCTCGCAACTCACTATCGCCTTATGGTGCCCATGAAGATTTTCACCAATAAGATTTTCATTTTTATTTCTTTCAGCTCAGTATTATCTTATGATGTCCGTGAGGGTTTTCATCAATAAGAATTTTTATTTTTTCTCATCTCACTATCGTCTTACGATGCTTGTGAGAGTTTTCACCAATAAGACTCTTCTTTCATTTCTCTCATATTTTCTTTATGCTGATGAAGGAAAGTGGTGCCCAAAATGTGGAACATCATATAACTATAGCATGCTTTGCCTCAACATTTTTAAAGATTTATCTGAAGGTTTTTCTTTTGTTGTAACTTGGCTTTTGGATAGAGTTTGAAAGAAAGGGCGGGATAAGGCTCAAAATATACATAACATAAGGTGATACAACTTTTATAATCAACTCACACAGAAAATAATTTTTGCCCCAGTTTTCTTAAAATTGGGCAACTTGAATGTTATATTTCGTTGGACCGAACCCTATAGTAGCGCTGTTTACATATCTTATCGTACCAAAAATCAGGTCAAACGTAGTTCAGGCAGCTTATTTTTTTCTCAATTTTGATTTCCGTTTTCTTTTTTCTTGTTTTTGTTATTACCCTAACTTTGCCTTTTTTTTACTTTTTTTTTTCTCTAACTTTTCTCTTTTTGAGATTTTTTTTCTGACTCTATTTTTATTTCTTAACACTTTTTTTTTACTTTTTCAAACTCTATTTTGATTACAAAAGAGGGGCTTAAAAGAAAATAAAACTAGAACTCAAAAGAGTACGACATTTCTATAGTAAAATAAAAAGTCTTCGACATATCAATTCTTAAAATACAAGATCATAACATGCAATCTGAGGTGGAACATATAATCATACACATCTTTTCAACATTGACCTTAACTGAGCACGTATGTCACTACTTCTTATGCACTTGTCAAACATAAAAGTCCAATTGTATTCTGTTACGACCCAAACTAGGTCCTAGTCGTGAACCGATATGAATCTCAAGCCCACCATGGACCGGAGACCACCCCCTTAGCCTAATAATAATAATAATACTAATAATAATAATAATAATAATAATAATGAAACAGAAGCCAACCAAGCATTGATAATAAAAAAATGAATATATAACCTAAATAAAAACTAAGAGTCAAAACAACAACAAACCACACTTGTCCATAATAGCCTATAAAACCAGAATAGGAATTAAATCGGGACATACCCCCAACTATAACCAAAGAAAAGAATCCAACAGTACTAAGTTATAAAGAAAGAATAATGAAATGACAACGTCTTTCGAAGGATGGAGGCTCACCACTTCACAATAATTCAACAGACGTGCTCAGCCATCTAACATTGTATAGGAGCAACAAAGAAGTTTTTAAACCCTACATCATGAAACGATGTTGTGTCCTAAGAGTCAGTGATATAAGCACTGGCATGTAACTCAGGGAAAGTGATAAAATAATGTAATGTTCAAAATTAATCAAAAACACCATGCACATATTCACATATACATATATAAGATGCTGGGATAGGCTAAAGGGTCATGAATATGAGATTTTAAGGATTTAACCTGAACTTTAGAGATCGATTCGTCCTAAAGTAACCTATAGGCTGTATGGGTTCAGCTCTTCCTTCTGAAAGGTCCCTAGTGCATGTTAGCCACACAAATCGAGGGAAAACTAAATCCCCAAGGGCATATATATATATATATATCAAGTGTGTGTCAAGGACACGGTCATATAGACCCCCAACACTGGCAAACATGGTTTTCAGTATTCGTCCCCCCAGGACTTACACCTTCACGGTGAGCTACACAATTTTCGTTAAGCCTAAAATAAAATAATTTGTACATAAACCAATTCATTAACCCAAAAGTCATTCATTAAGGCATTTACCACTTGGTATCGTCATATCAATAAGCTTGCAAGTTAAATTAATTATGCCAAACCAAATCCACATAGCCAAATTGAACTTCTAAGTTCCATTTAAGATCCAAAACCAAGGCCACCAAAAACTATATTCATATCCACTTATCCTTAATGCAATGCAATGGGTTCAAAACTAGTTAAACCATGCAATTATCTATATTTAAAACTAAGATTACAAAGTGGGTTGAGGTTAATGCCAATTCTCAGCCAAAATTCGACCAACTAGGGGAAACCCACATAACCTCATTACAATCATTTAAACAATGAACCTATTCGATCCTAAAATATTAATTTAAAGCATGAATAATCAATTTATAACATGGGAATAGTAATTTAATCAGTAACAACCAAAATCCCTTAACCCAATTGATGACGTCTAAGAAATACCTCCTTTTAGATAATGGTATAGTCGTTGTCAAGGTATAGTAACCCAACTAAGGTTGGGGTCGAATCCCTAGAGAATATGTTATTTGATAGATCTCAGTTGTTATAGTCTATGGGTAAAAAAAAAAGTAAATAGGGGGATTTATTTAGAGTCGTTTCGAACACAAAATAATATTAACTTGGTTGAAGATCAGTTGTAAGTGAACACTAGGATTGTTTCCTCCCTGGAGTCTCAACTCCATAAGTTTATCATGTGATGTTGAACTAATCCAATACCTTGCATGTGAAATTGATAAGTTATGTACCTCCTATAGTCTTTTGGACGAGTAAGAGGATTTCACCCTTTACCTTTTGAGTCTCAGGGTTTTGCGTAACTAAACCTTACCCTGATACCATTTTACTATCACCTTTTGAGTCTCAAGTTATTAGATGAAAGCTAATAATCATTCAGTTATAGCATTGTACTATAATGGATTGACTATTAAGTCCCAAATTATTATTGTCTTTATCTTTTCCTAGTTACTACTCCTTTGTTAGAGTAAGTATAAATATCTAGGCAGGATCCTGATGTGTGCACCCATTAAGAAATCAATCATATCGAAGATAAAGCAATGCATGCCATGAGTATTAGTTCCTGTCAATAATCACACTTCTCCCATTTCATCAATTCGCTAGGCTTTTCATAACTCTATCTATGGGTTTTAGCCGCTCATAAATATGAAGAAATCAATAACATTCATATTGGAAAGCAAAGATGAAATCATAATGATAAGATCAAGAAAACCCACAACTATAAACTAAATAATCAATCAAAGTCAATACAATGAAATTCCAAGATCAAAGATGGATATTGAAATCAAAATATATTTCTAAGTGTTAAAAATACGTCATCTCAACTAAGAAGTACATAAGAAGTATTTATAGTACAAGAGAAAACCCTAAAAACTAAGCCCTGATGAAATAAAAGAAAACAGGATCGGTGGTCACCTGCTCCCTGTACCTGCAGTCTAGCAAAGCGTAGGTGGCACCTGCGATCTGGCACAGGGAACAGGTGCAGACTGCAAGTAGCAGATGTCACTTTTTCCTGCAAGTCACCTCTTGGGATTTTGGATTTCTGGCACCCGCTTTTTCTACATATGGTCCGTAGGTGTACATGTGGTCTGTAGGTCAACTTAGTAGGTGTCGGGAGTTAGTTTTTCATCTCTTCTTTGAATCTCAAACATGCATTGACCATGATCAAGCCAAAAAATATCCCAATCATCCGTAATCACTCCAAAAGTGGCCAAAAACACCTTTTTTTACCATTTTCATGAACTTATTTTTCAAATCATGATTTCCTATAAAACATACCTAAAACGGATCATATCTAACAAAAAGGCCTTAAAAACTTTCATATTTTCCTTGTTTCAAGTGACAAAAGTGTTATATTTCTATAGTACATCAACACCTTCAACTTAGAATGTTTGCATGTCCTCAGGAATAAAAAGTCAACAAAATAAAAATGATGCTTAACTAAGAGAATTTAAGATATTAAGATAGTCAGTCATCACATTAAGTTCAAATCATAACATCCCCTTATGTAACTCTTTTCAAAACCAATTGTGTATGAACATGATGTACAACAATATGAAACAAAGGAATCAAGCTATGGAAATTACATTAGGAACAAACAACCACTCATATATACAAATCACACTACCCGAAATGAGCAGATAGCTAGCAACATGACTCAAGTGCCTGCACAATAAGAATTTCCCACTCATTCATATAAAATCATGCATGTTTATGCAGAGACGATCAAGAGACACTCACACTCAACAAAGAGGTTTTAATCAATGCATGTTAAATACCATATGCTTGCCCTTGTTTTCTTTACCTTAGCATTCAGATAGTCAAGTCGGGATCACTATAGGAATTTTCTCGATTTATAATGTAGGCTTGGAGGCTGGTAAGGTAGATATGGACATTTAAAGTGACTAAGACTCCTTGGCACTACATTAACTTCGGGGTCTCACTTACTAGCCATTTTTTTTATTCCACCTGTATTTCTCCCTTTTATTCTTTTATTACACATTCAAGTTTGGTGTGGTCTTTTATTATTATTATTATTATTTTTTTACTTTTTTTGCAATTTTTCTCTTTTTTTCTTTTTACCACACCCAACCTTACTTTCTTTGTTTCTCCTATTTTACCCTTCTTTATACCTATTTTATACTACACACTCTTGTGATAGCCACCTCAACTTAGGCTTTTTATTCGTGTTGAGGTGAACACTGTCCAAAGAGAAATAGGGCCAAAACAGGTAAATTGTAACACAAATGAGAAGGTGAATAGTTAAAACAAGAAAAATAGGCTTACAAGGGATACTATTTCACACATGGAAGGTTATTTAGGCTAATAGTGGACTAAAATAAAACACGGCCTATGATCCTTTCCTAACTAACTATCCTTCAACTTAGGTTAGACTAACCAGACAAGTTTTGAATTTAACATCCAAAGGGAACTAGGTAATATCTCACACTCACTGAGCATAGTGTCAATATCACCTACTTATCTAGTTCATGCAATTGTCAGCAAATAGTTATCATGTCCCTAATACTAATGCCATAATAAGATCCACAAAGTTTACACATATATACATCAACACAGTTCTAATAACATAATTTTTTTGGAGGGTTATCAAAGATCAGTCAAGGTCTAACTACTGCCCTAAATACTCAAAATCTCCTAATTACACAAAATATCACAAGATGAATAAAAAACACAATATGACATATAATTATCCTAGACATGCCGGTTCTAGAATCATACTGCAGCCAATCGGAAAAGAAGCATGACAACAAAAACTAACTACAGCATGTTATTTTTACCCCCAACTAAAAACTGTGTGCTATCCTCTATACATTTAAATAAAATAAAACATAGGGAAGTGAAAACATACCTAGGACACATTAAGATCTTGAGTCAGGAGCCTCCCCAAATTGGGGCATAGAAGATGACAGAGGTAGTGGCGGTGGCGGTGCACTACTGAATAATTCACCCACTGCTATAGCATCATATCTCTGCCAATCTACGAATGCAGTCTCCAATGAATCATGTCTGGACTTTTTAAGGTCCTCATCTTCTGTCATAATTGAATCAGTAAATTGTGTAAGTAACCTCTTTTGATCCTAACTGCTGGGACCTCAACATCATCCTCTGCCAAAAAGTCAAACTATCTCACCTCACATAAAGATGATATCTAAACTATAGGGGGTAACATAGAGAGAGTAGTTGCTACACAATTCTTTACAAGAGAGCGTATCTGTGCTCGTAGGATATCATAATCCTCTCTTATCTGAAATAAATCTGACATACCTATCGCTGTATATTGGGCTATAAACTGTCTCTCCATCTCATCCATCCATTTTTTTAAGTTGACACATAGCTCTAAAAGTATGGCTCTCTGAGTAGCCTCTCATCTAGCCTCAGCATAATCAAATTTAGTCTTGACCCCTAATCTTATCTGCCGAAATAGGGTAGTTCTCTCGATCTCAATAACCTTTAATTGAGCTTCTGTAACCCTCTGGCTATTTACTAGGCTCTACAAAAACTCACTAGATATAGTAATCTTACCTGTCGCAGGAGTTGTAATGGATGGGCAAGCAGGCTCTATTGATGCACTAATTGGCTCTAAGATCAAAGCTGGGGCTGAAAAAGAATTATCTTGTGTCATCTCGCCCTGAGTACTCGAATCTGGAGCATCTATCTACTCTTTTATCTCCATATCTGCACCAACACCTGCATTCTATATGTGCCTCATCAAGCGCTACAGAAACTATTGAGACCTCATTTTGGGCTTGTGGTGCTTTTTTCTGTTGTCTAGGTCTCCTAGAAGTGCCTGGACGTGCCAGACCTTTCATGGTCCTTGTCTGTACAATAGAGTGGCAGTCACCCTCTCATTAAAACCTGGTAACTCAAGCACACCTGCCTTATCACATAGCCTCTGGATCATACAAGGAAATATCAAGTTAGTCAGCTCACCAAATGCTTTATCGTGTAGATCATACCTGAGGATGGCAAAAAAATCAATGTCATAACCAACCATCAAGCCAAAAATTAATGTAGCTCCTTCCTACATCAATGTGTTATCAGAAGTAGTAGAAAGTAGCTAATATCAAATAACAACCACCAAAATTTAGCCTCTAATGTCAACAGGCCCTTTTTGATCACAGTTTGCCCCTCAATCTATGAGGCAACATCACCTTGTGGTGAAATATAACTAGCTATCCACCTAGCTATCTCGACCTTCTCAGCTCTGTACTTAATATATCATATATTATAATGATCTCATGCGATCCTCAATCTATGGTCGCACTCTGCTGTAGATATGGGTGTGATATAATCTTGGTCAAATATGACTCTACGAATAGTCTCCTCTCTGATGTCAACTCTGACCGCTTTGACTAGTTCGTGATCAAGCTGCGGCTGCTGCGTAAATCTAATAAAGCCTGGATGATGGTGCATGGTAAGGATTATGGTGGCTCTGTAAGATACATAAAAATCTCGCACCATAGTCTGGCTATAATCATTGAGTGACCTAGTCATCCACCCGAGCTGATACCTATCAAATGCTATCCTCAGCTATGGTAACTAATCCAGCCATGATAAGTCTATCCTGTGCTCCTCATAGATACATTGTGTAGGACTGCTTTACTCCCAAACAGTGCTATCAAGCTCATATATGTTTTTTATTTATTTCATACACCACTTTAGATGTTTCTCCTTGGGAGGTGTATCTTGGGCATGTGTGGGTACGGGTGCCTACTGTGTAATATGGGATACCTGCGATGTACCCTCTTTAAACTAGGATTACTCTGTCTGCTATGTATGAGTGGAAATACCCTCTTCAGATTGGGCAACACTGATGACTTCTCCTGCTCAACCTCCTTAGAAGAATCTCGAGACCCCTCCTCAGACTGGGGTCCTAAGAATCAGCCTGTGGATTTGACTTAGGCTCTGTCTTTTTATCATCATCATTATCGGTGGAGGATTATGTGGTGGTAAAATCCTCATAGACTTCATCCTTGGCCGGGTTATGGCTGAATGATCAACTTGGCAAGTCTGTCCTTGCATGACTCTGCATATCACTACAATTGCATCATCAACATGATACTCCTTCATTAAACCACTTCACTCGGGAGACTTTGCCTATCTCCTCAAAGTACCATCTGCTTTTTTGTTTACTGCTTTAGGTGCCAAGTATACCTGAAAAACTAGTTATTAGCTTCCAACAAAAGTGAGGGATAGTAAAAGTAGAAGAAAAACTCAAAATTCAAAAAGTTCAAATTTTTCTCACTTTTCACACCCCTAAAACCCATTCGAAATCCCAACAAGTCCAATAAATAAACACTACTCAAGAATCATAAATTTCAAAGCAAACAAACATGTTCAACACATGATATTACTTTCATTCATTCAAGTTCAAGTTCCGGTTAGGGCCTAACTTTTAATTTTAACTCAAACCAAGGCCCTACATTTTTAGGCTACTTTAAGGCCCCTTTATACAAGCATAATAGTTTCTATACATTTAGCGATGAAATACACATATCAACTTGTTTCAACCATAAATAAAGCATTATATAACCATTAGGAGCCAAGAAAGTTAACCTTTTATATGTAAATCCGGAAGAGAATAAGAAAGAACTTAAGAAAAACCAAGGTGAAACTTGTTTCTGCCATGTTTGGACAAGTTGGTATCTCAAATAAGTATAATTTTTGCCTTTTCTTAAGTGTGAGGTTGATTTATAATTAAAACTGGGAAGTTTGAATTCAAAGAGAAATTTGATGTTTTGAGGATTAGAATGAGTTAAAATGAGGTTTAGAATGTTTTTATATAGGTGGGGGCCTGTAATAGGTCATATTTAAATATTGGTGGGCCCAAAATTTTTATTAAAAAGTGGGCCCAAATTCTGACCTACATGCAGCTTGTACCTATGTCCTACACCCGCAGTCGGGTCCTAGGCGTTGGTAGCACCTGCGGCCCGCAGGTGCCTGGCCAAAATATTTAGCCCTCTTTTCCGCAATTCATACTTGGAGTGTTGACATATTTCTAGATACTTATGGTCCCACAACTTAAGTTTTAGGTTTCAAAAGTAAAATTAGGTGTCAAAGTCCATAACTTACCATTTTTCATCCTCAATTTTTTGACATTTTTATTTTTTACTCAACTTACCGTGTGGAACTTGTGGCCATGATGGGTTGATAACACAGTCCCCTTAACTGAAAATCGATGAATGTAGCAATGTTTACCGTATTCCTTGTAAGGTCCAAAAGCTAAAAACCTTCAAAAACAAAAACAAAAAAATATAAACACTAAAATATAGTAGGTTGCCTCCCACTCAACACTTGATTTAACGTCGTGGCACGACATAGCCATGTTGGTTACTTAGACTTCACTAATAAGACCATGGGTTTCCTCCCATACATCGCTTAATTTAATGTCGCAACATAACATGGATATCTTGATTACTCAAAATTCTTTAAGATACCCATAGGAATATCCTCCAGGTTCATCAATACAATCAATCGCTGAGACTACTATCATATCGGTTGGTTGCTTTATAGATTTTTAGATGTTGAGTGTTGCCTCCTCATCGTTGACTCAAAATGTTAGCTCACCCTTCTCCATGTCAACCAAAGATCTGCCTGTTGCCATGAATGGTCTTCCAAAAATAATAGGCATCTCGATGTCAACCTTACAGTCCAAGATGACAAAGTCATCCAAGAAAATAAATTTATCCACCCTAATGATCATATCAAAGAAGATTCCTACAGGATTCTTCACTATGCGATCAACCATCAATAGCCGCATCGAAGTCGGTTTCGGAGGGTTCAAGCCCAGTTTATTGAAGACGGCCAGTGATATCAAATTAATGTTGGCCCCTAAATCACACAAGGCTCGGGAAAATATCGATAACCCAATAGTGCATGGTATAATGAACGCTCTGGGGCACCCTATTTCTGCCCCAAGGACCTAGTCGTGACTGCACTATAGTGGTGTTTACCCTTAACATCCTGAAAAGTTGCTCCTTTCTTTCTTGTGGTCAATTGTTTCATGAACTTGGCATATCTAATTATCTGTTCTAATGCCTCAAGAAGAAGTATGTTTAGGCTTAATTCTCTCAGTATCTCAATGAACCATTTGAACTTACCTTTTTTTTTCTGCATTAGTCACTGTGAAAAAGGTGAGGGTGGTCTTGAAATCTGTCTTACTTCTGGCTCAATGACCAGGACCTTACCTTTATCTTTGGCAACTATACCTCTATCACCTGTTATCTTCTCAGGCTCAGCAACACGTGTATCATCATCAACAACTTCTGTAGAACGCATTGGGGGGATCCATAGTAGTGATGCTACTCCTCGTGGTAATAACAAGTATGTGACCATCATTTTTTGAATTTTTCACTGTGATGGTTGGAAGGGTACCTGGATGCCTCTGGTTTGGAGTTGCTGACATCTACCCAAACTAGTACTCTAACTACTTGATAGCAGTGGAATATGACTTGACCTTCTGGGTTAATCCTAAAATATTAACCTTAATCTCCTTAAGGCCGGTCTCCTGATTTTCCTGACCCTTTACTAATTTAGTCAGCATCTCCTCCATTCAAGGTTCTGCATCGCATCTACCACGTGGAATGTATCTATCTCCCTTCTCTTTATAGTCATCCTTCTTTCTCTAGTGACCATCTCGCTCTCTGCTATGGTATCTATATCTATCATAATAGTTCCGACATTGGTTGACCCCTGTGCTGATACTATATTCACTTTCCCAAGAACTTATTCCTGCAAATTGCTTTGCTAGCACCCTTAAATTAGTTCTTAGTAACACAATTTCTTGTGCTACTATATCATCAACTTCTCTTTAGTTATAGGAAGAACCAATAGCATAAGTGACAGATCCTCTCTCAGCCTCCCGAGTTTGCCACTCTCGATTATTGAGTGAGATTCGATCTAAGATTTCCGAAGCTACCTCCCAACGTAGTCTCATAAAAGCTCCTCCAGAGATGGTATCTATCATGGCTCTGGAACTGATATTCAGGGCTCTGTAGAATATCTCTGGTAAGATTTTCCCTAAATACTGATGATGGGCACTAAGTTTAGCTTCTTCTTAAACCTGAACCAAGCTTCATAAATGGATTATGACTGCAACTACCTGAAATTATAGATCTCATCCTTTAGTTGACATATCCTTAACGGAGGGAAGAACCTGCTTAAGAATTACCTGCACGACTCATTCAAAGTTGTGATAGAGCCTCTTTACAATCCCCTAACCATAGAGATGTTTCTCTAGTAATTGAGAAGGGAAAAAACCTTAGTCTAAGTGCTTTCTAATTTACCCTTGGATTAGTATACGAGTTACAGATTCCAAGGAAATTTTCAAGGTGCAAGTTTCCATTATTTGTAGGCAATCTTGCAAGCACACCCTTAAAATTTAGAAGTTGGATTATGGCACCCATAATATCAAATTTGATGCCTGGGGGCAAAATGAGAGGTACTATGGATCCAGTCTCTATTGGCCTAACATATCCCATATCTTATTCATTATCAATATATGGCTGCAGATACTGATATGCTGGGATAACTTGAACACGAGCACCTCTAGCTCTATTTTGATTCCCACCGAGTGCTGTTTGGTGGTCTGCTGCTTGTCTCTGTTCAGCTAGATCCGCATTCTTAACTATCCTCTAAGCTTCTTCCACTGCTCTTCTTTTAGCTTCAGTTTGACCTAAAATCTCACCAGTCTAACGATCAACAATATCTTGTACCCCTTCAGAAGGAGGTACAACATCGTGAACCCCTTCAAGATTATAACTTCTTCTCGGCTCAAATATCCTACCAGGTGTTTAGAGGATCCTCTCTAGATTCGGATTCATTGGGATTAAGGGATTTCATCTACTCCGTGTGGTAGGCATACACTGGCGTATGCCCAACTAAGAATAAAAAGAAAAACTGAAAATCCAAAAGGTGCAGTAACCTCAATCCATAAATTAACACAGTGCTCCCTAACAACGATTTTAATTTCTTGATGTCGTCCAAGCAACACCTCCTTTTAGATGATGGTACGTCTCTGTCAAGAATAGTAACCCAACTAAGATTGGGGTTGAATCCCAAGGGAACACATGATTTGACATATCTCAGTGGTTACAGTCTATGGGCAAAACGGTAAAGTAAATGTGGAGGGAGGGATTGTTTGTAGTCATCTCAAACATAGAATAATATTAACTTAGTTGAAGATCAGCTATATGTGAATACTAGGATTATGTTCCCCCTGACGTCTCAACTCTGTAGGTTTATCGTGCATTGTTGAACTAACCTAATACCTTGCATGCAGAACCGATAAGTTATGTACCTCCTACAATTTTTTGGATGAGTAGGAGGATTTCACACTTTACTTTTTGAGTCTCAGGGTGTCACGTTACTAACCCTTGCCCTGATCTTAGTTTAATATCACCTTTTATGTCTCAAGTTATTAGATGAAATCTAATAATCATTTAGACATACCGTTGTACTGCAACGGATCGACTATTAATTCCCAAATTACTATTCTCCTTATCTTTTCCTAGTTACTACTCCTTTGTTAGAGTAAGCAACAATATTTAGGTGGGATCCTAATCTGTGCACCCATTAAGAAATCAATCATATTGAAGATAAAGCAATGCATGCCATCGGTATTAGTTTCTGTCAATAATCACACTTTCCCTACTTCGTCGATTCGCAAGGGTTTCCACAACCCTAACTATGGGTTGTAGCTGCTCATGGTTGTGAAGAAATCAATAATATTCATATTGGAAAGTAAAGATAAATCAAATTGATAAGATAAATAAAACTCAAAATCGTAAACGGAATAATCAAAGTCAATACAATGAAATCCCAAGATCAAAGATGGATCTTGAATCAAAATATGTTTCTATGTGTTAAAAAGTGTGTCCTATCTACTAAAAAGTACATAAGGGGTATAGTACAAGAGAAAACCCTAAAAACTAAGATCGAATGATATAGGAGAAAACAGGGTCGGTGGCCACCTGCTCCCTATACCTGCAGTCTGGCAGGGCGTAGGTGGCATTTGCGGTCTGGCACAGCGCGCAGGTAGCGAATGATACTTTTCCTGCAAGTCAGCTTTCAGGATTTTAGGTTTCTGGAACCTGCTTTATCTACATGCGGTCCGTAGGTCAACTTAGTAGGTGCCTAGAGTCAGTTTTCAGCTTTTTTTCGAATCTAAAACATATATTGATCACGATCAAGCTGGAAAACATACCAATAATCCGTAATCGCTACAAAAGTGGACAAAAACACCTTTTTTCACCATTTTCATGAACTTATCTTTCAAATCATAGTTTCCTGCAAAACATACCCAAAACGTATCATATCTAACAAAAAGGCACCAGAAACTTGCATTTTTTCCTCATTTTAAGCATCGAAAGTGCTATATTTCTATAACACATCACCAATTTCAAAACCCACAATTTAAATAACATGAAAATCAGTTCAATTAATTCCATAATGTAAAATTAAAGTTTAGAGAAGAGAAACATGCCTGAAATACATAAGAAATTGAAGTCAATTCGAAGTTTAGAGTCTGAATGATGAATTCACTATAGACCCTTCAATGTTTTTGGGTTTTGAGTCTTGAATGTTATTTGGTTTTGATTTTATGAGAATAAGTGGAAGATTTGATCTTTGAAAACTGAAGAAAATGGGGTTATTTTATGTTATAAGGTTGTACAGGGGGTAAAAAGACCAAAAGCCCCTCACCCCAAGTGAATAAAACAGAACGAATTTAGGAAATCACTATGGCATGCAAATGTCACAGAGGTTAGCCTCCGTGACACGCCAATATCGCGGAGGTTAACCTCCCTGACACAACCTTATCATAAAGGCTTACTGCCTCGGGGTCCCAAAATGACCCAGAATCTCTTTCAAAAAATTTAAAACTTTTCTAAAACACCCTTTTAACACCCTTAAATATAATTCAAGTCAAAAATTGATATTACGCACGTGGGAGGATAAAAAATGAAACTCAAAAAGTTACAAGAGGAAAATGAAACTCATACCTTAAGCACGTTCATCCAATCCAGGAAACAAGAACGGATACTTGGCCTTCATTTCTTCCTGAGCTTCCCATGTAGCCTTTTCTACCTTTCGATTTCTCCAAATAACCTTCACCGAGGCTACATCCTTGGTCCCCAACCTACAAACTTGCCTATCCAATATTTTAATTATGACTTTTGCCTATCCAATATTTTAATTATGACTTTCCTGTAAGACAAAAAATCTATAATACCAATATCCTCATCAGGAACTATCAAGAAAGGCTCACCCCCACACTTTTTCAGCATGGACACATGAAACATATGATGAATCGAGGCTAAACATGTGGGCAAATCTAACTCATAGGCAATATTCTTAACTTACCTCAAAATCTAATATGAACCAACGTAACGGGGACTGAGATTCCCTTTCTTCCCAAACCTTATTACTCCTTTTATAAAAGAAACCTTCAAGAATACCCAATCACTTACTTTAAACTCCAAATTCCTCTACCTTACATCTGCATAAGACTTTTGGCAACTCTAAGCAGTTGTAAGTCTTTCTCTAATCATCTTCATCTTTTCCATGTCTTGGTGAACTAAGTCAGGGCCAAACATCCTATTATCACCTATCTGAAATATTCAATAGGAGAACTACACCTCCTACCATAAAGAGCCTCAAAAGGAGCCATTTAAATGATAGAATGATAACTATTATTTTACGCAAACTCAATAAAAGGCAGATGATCAACCCAACTCCCTTTAAAATCAATTACCCAGGACATTAACATATCTTCCAAAGTATGAATAGTCTGCTCAGGTTGTCCATCTGTTTGAGGGTGGAAGCATTGCTAGGGTTTACCTGAGAACCTAAACTTTTCTAAAATGAAAGCTTATAAGTGAGAAAAACTACATATCGCGGTCTGAAATTATGGACATTGGCGCACCATGCAACTTTACAATCTCCTGAATGATTAACTTAGCATAATCTTCTCCCGAGTAGTTAGTCCTTACAACTAAGAAGTGAGCAGACTTGGTCATCCTATCCACAATGACCCAAACAAAATCATATTGATTGCGAGACTATGAAAGACCCTTAATGAAATCCATATTGATCATCTCCCACTTCCACAGGGGCAACTATATCTCTTGAGACCTTTTACTAGGCCTCAAATGCTCAACATTGAACTTCTGACAAACCATACACTTAGCAACAAAATTCACCATATCTCTCTTGATATTATTCCATTAGTAAATTTTCTTCAAGTCATAATATATGTTAGTTGAATATGGATGAATTGTATTGTTGGACTTATGAGCCTCAATCAAAATCCTTACCCTCAACCCGTCAACATCAGGAACACACAACCTACCTTGATACCTCATAATAACATCTTCCCCAATCTCAAACGCCATAACTTTTTGCTGAGCCACTTCATCCTTAACCTGCATAAGTATGGGATCTATAACCTACTTCTTCTTTACTCAACACCAAGAGATAATTTAACCACTTTTTGGATAATTACTCCTCCATCCTTAGAGTCCAAAAGATGAACTCCTAAGCTAACTAGTTTTGAATATCTCACAACCCTATTTTCTCCTTATCAATATGGGATAAGCTCCCTATAGACAACTTACTAAGAGCCTCAGTAACAACATTTGCTTTACTTGGATGGTAGTGAAGGATCATGTCATAATCCATAAGCAATTCGAGCCACCGCCTCTTTCTATTTAATTCCTTCTGCGTGAACACATACCACAAGCTTTTATGATCTGAAAATATGTCTATATGCACCTGATATAAATAATGGCGCCAAATCTTCAAATCAAAGACCATAGCCGCTAACTCTAGATCGTGAGTCAAATAATTCCTCCGATGAACCTTAAGTTGCCTAGAAGCATAGGCCTCAACCTTACTATGCTGCATCAAGACACAACTCAGTCCTACATGATACACATCACAAAACACAACAAAACCATCAGTACCCTCAGACAGGGTCAAAACTGGCACAAAACTCAACTTATACTTCAACTTCTCAAAACTACCCTCACAAACATCAAACCACAAGAATCTAGCCTTATTCTCAGTTAACTTAATCAGCGAAATAATAATAGATGAGAAACTCTCCAAAAACCTCCTATAATACCCAGGCAAACCTAAGAAACTCCTAATTTTGGTTGGAGTTGTGGGTCTAATCCATCTCTTAACTTTCTTAACTTTCTGTGGATCCACCTTGATCCCCTCATTAAAAATGAGATGTCCCAGAAAAGTCACAACATTCATCCAAAACTCTCACTTTAAAAATTTCACACTCAAACCTCTGGTCTTTAAGCGTCTATAACACAATTTGAAGGTGATTGGCTTGATATACATCACTCTTAGAATACACTAAGATGTCATCAATAAAGATGATGTCAAATAAATTTAAGAACTGTCTGAATACCCGATTCATTCGATCCATGAAAGCAGCTGGGCATTAGTCAACCCAAATGACATAACCAACAACTCAAAGTGACCATACCAAATTTGGAAAGGGGTCTTGGGAATATCAACCTTCTTAATTTTCAACTGATGGTAACCCAAACGATGATCAATCTTAGAGAAATATCTAGAACCCTAAACCAAATTAAAAAGGTCGTTAATTCTAGAAAGAGGGTACTTATCCTTCACTGTCACCTTATTTAGCTGATGATAGTCTATACACATCTGAAGAGACCCATTTTTCTTTCGCATGAAAAGTATAGGACACCTCATAGAGAGATACTAGGATGAATGAACCCTTTATCAAGAAGATCTTTCAGTTACTCCTTTAGCTTCTTTAATTCAACTGAAGCCATTCTATAAGGAGGCATAAAAATAAGATGACTATCAGGCAGAAGATCAATCCCAAAATCTATTTCCCTATTGGGAGAAATTATAGGAAGGTCATCGGGGAACACTTTAGGAAATTCATTAACCACTAGGACATATTTCAAAAAAGGACTTTCATAATTATAATCCTTAAATCGAACTAGATTATACAAACTCCCCTTTAAAATTAACTTTTGAGCTTTGAGATAAGAGATAAACCTCTTTTTGGGCACTAAGGAACTACCTTCCCATTCAAATGCCGATTCATTAGAAAAATGAAAACTGGCCTTTTGGGCCCTACAATCTAGAGAAACATAGTGAAACCAATCCATCCCCAAGATAACATCAAAATCCATCATATCAAGCTTTATAAAATCCACTAATGTCTCTCTATAAAAGATAGACACCACACAACCCCTATAGATTTTTCTAACAACTATAAACTCACCAACCGAAGTAGAAATAGAAAAGGGGTAGAAAATATTTTCAGGACCAAAATCAAAATGTACAGCCACATAACGGGTCACATGAGATAGGGTAGAACTCAGATCAAACAAGCAATAAACATCACAAAGAAAGAGCTGTAACATAGCAATAATAATATCTGGGAATGCCTTAGATTCTCGATGGGTTGTAGTGCCTAGAGATGATTCCAATCTGTGCCCATACAAGAAGTACCGTCCTTCTGAATATGTGCGATTAGAACCTTATTAGCTATAGTGGAAACTCTCAATGAAGGACAATCTCATTATATATGACCAAGATGACCAAAATTATAGCACCAATTTTTCCCCACCTCACAATATCCACGGTGAAACTGCCCACACAAATGACTAGGAGGATAAGGTAGGGCTGACTGAGCTCTATTGATATAAGACTAGGTACTCTGTACCTTAGAACCACTACTAACTTAAAAACGATGATCACCTAAAAGCTTAGGACAAGGGGCATTGGCAGACGAATAACATTTTTCCTACTTCTGCTTCTTAGTCCACTGTCTACCATCTCTCCCACTGTTCTACTAATTTACACCCTGCTCTGAATATCTAAACTTCTTATTCTGCCTCTCTATCATCTCTACCTACTTCTTTTTCTCACCCTCTACCTGCTACATATAAGCCACCAGCCTAGAGATGTCCATATCACTATTCAACATCGAAGCCTTACATTCTAACACAAAATAACGGGACAATCAAAAGCAAAATTTCTCATTCGGGACCTTATATTAAACACCAACTCTGGAGCATAAACAGAAAACTGCTGAAAATTCAGACCATTTCTTTGACACTCATCTTACCCTACTTTAGATTAACAAACTCCCCAATCTTAGCTTTCTTCAACACCTGAGAAAAGAAGTGATTACTAAAAGCATCCCAAAAGTCACCCCACATGACATGTTCAGCATCATTAACCCTTGTAGCTTCCCACTCCTCGTACCATTGATAAGCTACATCTTTTAATTGATACACAGTAAACTCTACACCTTAAGAATCAATAGCATGTATCACCCTAAAAATCTTCTCTATCTCATCAATAAACCCATGAGGATCCTTTTTAACCTTAGAGCCTGTAAAGGTTGGGGGATTCAACCTCATAAACTATCTAACTCGAGTGACCTCAGTTGAATGAGCAACAGAACCAACATGGTCAGACCATGAGATTGTTAGACTATCAACTGAGTAAGCATATGAATAAATTGATAAAACTCTGTATTAGATATATATCCCTAAAATAATTGGTCATGAGTATCACCAGCCCAAGAAGGACTAGTAGGGACAGGTGAAACTCCATGTGGGGTGGCATAATCAGAAGCATTACCCTAGACCAATTTTCCACTATAAATAGGTTAAGTCCCCTCCACATACTCCTTAGGTGGGACAAAGTTTCCAGCAAAGTTTCTACGAATTTTGGATCTTTGAAGAGGCATGATCTGAAATGTGATGAAGTTAGGAGTTAGAGAAATTACATAACATTAGACTCTACAACCCAAAATAGAACACAAGAATGAAAAAAATTCCTAAATGCCTTGTAGTCCTACTTATAAGTGTGGCGCACAACACACCCATAAAAGGGACTCTACTCGACACAACTTTATGGACACCCAACAACCCTTAACTGTGCTCCAATACAAAATGTATCACAACCCAAACTAGGGCCTAATCGTGATTGGTATCTCAAGCCTACCATGAACTAGAGACCACCCCATTAGCCTAAACTCAAGAGCATAATAATAATAAAGTGAAAGCCAACCAATTAATGATAATAAAAAAAAATAAATAGATAACCTAAATGAAAATTAAAAGTCAAAACAACAACTAACCCATACTTGTCCTCAAAAGCCTCTAAAACCAGAATAGCAATTAAGATGGGACATACTCCCAACTACCAAAAAAAAATCCAATAATACTAAGTCAATAAGAAAAGAATAATAAAATGACAAGGCCTTTCGAAGGATGGAGGGTCACTACTTAACAATAACTCAACAGACGTGCTCAATTGCCTAATACTGCATAGGAGCAATAGATAAGTCTCTGGACCCTACCTCATGAAATAATGTAGCATTCTAGTATGGTCAGTGGGATAAGCACTAACATGTAACTCAGGGAAAGTGATAAAATAATAACATGTCCAAAATCAGTCAAAACCGCATGCATACATTCATATATACATATATAAGATGTCAGAATAGGGTAAAGGGTCATGAACATGACAGTTTAAGGATTTAACCTAAACTGTGTAGCTCGATCCATCATAAAGGCACCTATGGGTTATATGGGTTCAGTTCCTCCTGCCGAAAAGGCCCAGTGCGTGTTAGCCGCAAGAACTAAGGAAAAATTGAGGCAAAACAAAATCCCCCAGGGCAATAGCCATCCCAATATATATATCAAGTGGGCACCAAGAACATGGTCTTACACCAACAACAAATGTGGATTCTAGTGTTCATCTCTCTGGGGCCTTACATCTTCATGGTAAGCTACACAATTTCCTTTAAGACTAAATTAAAATAATTTGCACATAACCAAATCCATTAAACCAGGAGCCATTCATTAAGGTATTTACCACTTGGTATTATCATACCAACATACTTACAAACTAAATTAATTATGTCAAACCAAAGTCACATAACCAAATTTGACTCCCAAGTTCTATTTAAAATCCAAAACCATGGACAACAAGGCTATACAAAATCATATTCATATATATATTTATCCTTTAATGCAATGAAATGAGTTCAAAACAAGTTAAACCATGCAATTATCCATATTTAAAACCAGATTATAAAGTGGGTTGAGGTTATGCCAATTCTCAGCAAAAATTCATCTAATTTGGGAAAACTTATGTCCCTCATTCCAATTATTTAAACAATGAATCAATTTTGTTCCTAAAATACCAATTTAAAGCATAAATAATCAATTTAAAATATGGACAAGTAATTTAATTAGTAACAACCAAAAACCCTCAATCTAATTTCAAAACCCACAATCTAAATCACATGTAGATCCATTAAATTAATGGAATCATGTAAAATTAAAGTTTAGGAAGGAGAAATATGTCTGAAATACATAAGAAATTAAAGTCAATTCGAAGTTTGGAGCCCCGATGATCAATTCTTTGTTAAACCCTTGAATGTTCTTGGGTTTTGCGTTTAAGAGAGAAAGAGGATGATTTGATCTTTTAAAAGTGAAGGTAATAACGTTATTTTATGTTATAAGTTCATACAAGGGGTAAAAATACCAAAAGCCCCTCACCCCAAGTGAAAAAAACAAAATTGAACGAAATTAAAACATCACCCTGGCACGCCAATATCGCGGAGGTTAGCCTCTGTGCCATGCTTATATCGCAGAGGTTAAGACTCCATGACATGACCTTATTGTGGAGGCTTACTACCTCGGAGTCCCAAAATTACCTCGAATCCCTTCTGAAAAATTCAAAACTTCCCTAGAACACCCTTTTAACATTCCTAAATATAATTCAAGTAAAACATTAATATTACACACGTAGGAGGATTAAAAATAAAATTATTAAAGTTTTATGGGATCTCACATTCTACATTCCTCCTATTAGATTACTCATGGGTTCTCAGTTAGATGACTCATGGGTTCTCAGAGCTAACTTTCTTTTGCTTCCCCTGACAGTGGATACTATATATTCTCTGAATGTTTCCATTCAAAATCTTAAGATAAACATTTCAACTGATGATCAAGTTATTCTTATAATTCTCAAAGTGATTACTTAAATTTATTCAAGTGAGGTTTCAACTTGGTCACCTAATGTCTAAAAACTTTATCTATTTTCTCAGATGCTCTTTTTATAACTTTAACATTCCGATTTAATGTTTCATGATTAAAATGGATTTTTAGATCTGGCTAAAAATTCCATAAGCATGTCATATCACTAGAACCAACATAAAATATACTATATAAAGAAAATAAATTAACAATGTATATTAAAAATAAAAAGCAAAAAAGAGAAACTACATATTGTTGAAAGAAAAGATAAAAAAAATTTGAACATAAGCGACGAAGAAACAAGACAAGATAGATTCTGAACTACAATCCTGAAATAATTTGGATAAAGGAAAGGAAAATAAAATAAACTACCAATAATCCTTTCTAATAAGGAGAGAAGTGACTTTCTAATTGTTGATCTTGACATCTTAGCCACTGGTTTGCACATCAGCATGACTAGAGCTTTCACCATTGTCAATTTCTTGCACCATAATCAATTTATCTTGAATTATCCTTACCATTTCTCTTTTTAAAGAAGGAAAATATTTAGTACTGTGACCTTGAACATGATATGTACATTATACTTGAGGATAAATATTTCTCGAATGTGGATCAGGAGTGTACCCAAGGAGAGAAATGAGCATGTCCCCTTGTCTCAATCTCTTGAATAAACTGGTATACGATTCTACAATTGGTGTGAAACTATCTCTTGGATTTTGCCTCTTTTCATTATTTATTTTAGATTGAAAATTGGATCTAGATGGGTTTTGGTATGTTTTTGAAGTTGGAGGATAATTCTGAGGGGCTGGAGCACGCCATTGCAGTAAGAAAAAGCTCGGGCATATGACTGTGCATTATAAATAGGATACTGAGGGGATGGAATAAAAATAATGAATTTTTGGGAGGAACAGTATCGTGGATGGTTATATGGGTCTGGGATATAGATTTAGGATTGAGATAGTGCGTATGGGTGATTCGGACCTCTCAGACTTTATTATGGTCTTGACACAACAATAGACACATCCTCCTTTCTTTTCTTTCCTCCAAAACTTCTCAAACCATTTTGAATTGCCTGCGTTGTTGACTTATAATTTTTCCAAACTTAATTTATTTCTACCATTTCACCAACCTTAATGACCTCAACAAATGTAATTCCAACAAAGGAAAGTAAATGATAGAAGTAATCAGGTTTCTGTGCCTGGATAAAAAAATATTAATCATATCAGACTTCTTTATTGATGGCTTAACTCTAGAAGCTTTCTCCCTCTATATAACAACATATTCTCAAAAACTTTTAGTGGTCTTTTTTCTTATGTTGGAAAGTGTGGTACGATCTAGCACTATATCGATATTATATTGAAATTGCTGGACAAAATACTGAGCCATGTCATTCCAAAAATGCCAACGAGAGATATCTTAATAATGAACCATTCTGGAGCTATCCCCATCAGACTCTCTCCATAGTAAGCCATCAATGGTTTTTTTCCCCTGCTTCTCTTAGTTGATTACAAAACTTTTCAAATAAGTTAAAGGATTGTTGTGGCCCTTATAATTTTAAACTTAGGAGTTTTGAATCCTAGAGGCAAATGGACATCGTGAAACATACATAAATCTTTTTATGGAATGCTCTTTTACCCTCCAAGTGCTTGCATGTTTCTTATATTTTGCTCCAAACTTCTCACTTTCCTGGATATCTCTTTTGGTTTCTCCTTCTTAATAGTCTTCTAAATCATGAAAAAAAAAATTATTCTGATGAGCAGGAGTATATGAGTTTGAGGGTTTGAAGTCAATTTAAAAGGGTAGAATTAATCATGATTTGGATAATTGATGGACTTCTATATCATTGATTGAGGGCCTGCATTAGTTGGCACTAAAGAAATAAAAAGTGAGTTATCTATGAGAGATGAATTTAGAGGGCGCATGGTAGAGGTTCCATCTGTACTAGACATATTAATTTATAGGCCGATTCCAGGTGAGTAAACTGGGTCACCAGTTTAGGCTTAAGTGAAACTTGGATCATTCGTGTTCGAAAGTCCAAGAATTAAAGAAAGCGGGGTTTGCCTATCATCAAAGCTTCAAACATTTTTGCTATTTGTTGTTTCAATAGCTTATTCTCCTTTATTGATGCGAATTCTTATGAAATTAACTAATTTTGATCTTCTTCGTTGTCAGACTCTGTACCATCTTTGTGGGTCATCTTACCTTTTTTTTGGATCTAGTATCGCATGAATGGGATACCAACTTAACCACAAATCAACCACCTTAATAATATTTTGACTTTGGTAGTAATGAATGTGTCAGGAGTTAATATTTTCAAAAACAATTCTTAAAATTATCATCGAACCCGATAAGGATTGACTACTTATCTCATAAAGATGAGAGTCAGATGTGCATAGTTTTTGAAGGCAATAAAGATCAATTTTTTATTTTCAAAAATGTCAATTTTAAAAAAAATGGTTATAAAATTTGGAGGAAAAAATACTCTCTTCTATTTCACTAAGCTGTTTAAAATTGATCAACAGTCAAACGAATCTTCCAAATAAATGTCAAAGAGAACATAGGATACACATGTTGGTCATATAAAGAGGGACACTTGTCCTAGATGGACATGACCCCTGTGCCGATCTCTCTAAGTCAAATGCACATGATGCAGAAAAAGAGGAGCCTAAGAGGGATATCCATGTCCAAGTTTAAGTTCTACTAGATTTAACCTGATAGAGATATGAGTCTAGACTGGCTGTAAAATAAGCAAATAACTCGAGTCAGACAGGGACTACTTATCTGTAATAGTGCTTTTTGTCCTCACCGTTGATCCTTCCCATCTTAAAACATGTGTGAATATAGAATCCTTCCCAAGAGCATTGCTGCGGGAGCGTATATCATATCTCTGAATATAAAGTATCTTTTAGAAGACTCAAATGGGCGCTCGAGAGAAACAATTTATATTGTAATTCAAATAAGATCAAAGCGATAAACTATTAGACACATAACATTTAGTACAATACCAAAAATTAAATAAAATCAAACAAACCAATATAAAAGTTTGAATTTTGGTTATCCTCAGCAGGGTTGCCAAAGATGTCACACCCCTTTTTCGTTGGTTCGAAGAATTTTTTCAATTAAAGTGACGATTTTGAATAAGACTTATTTTATCCACAGATTAGCCACTTGAAATTGAATTATGGTGTTCCAAGTCACCTTATTGAATTCCTTATAAAAAAGAAATGACCCTTTAATAATGTACAAAAACAAAAGATCGGTAAGAAGTTTTGTAAACTGAGGGAAAGATATGAGGCATCCCTCGAGTTTCGTGGTTCTACCACAATTACTTTTATAAACTTATACTTATTTATAACTATTTTGGATAAATTGTGTTAGTAGGCCTTCATTCGCTAATTTTTAATGTTTAACATCTATCTATATCTGTTATATTAAACTAGTCAAAATTAATTTTAAGACGATCTTTGGCAAGGTACATTATTACATCCTTTGATTATTTGTAAACGTCTCAGAAAGATGCGAACACCGTTCTTAATCGAAGAAAATATATTAAACATGCCTGAAGTTCATCTAAAGTTAGAGGTGTTCCTTCATCTCTTATAAACTTGAGACCATTTTGTATTAATTTTTTCACTTCCATTTTCTCTCATCTTTCAAATTTCCAATGAGTCTTAAATTAATCTGCAACTCACCTTGCTCTTTCTTACACTAACTAATGATTAGTCCTAAAGTGTATTTAGAGAACAATATAAAGGTCCAAGTAATTAGGAATCCATGATGTCTCTGTCATAATGAACTATACATTCGATGAGTCAAGTCTTACTTAAATAAAATAAAATGGAAACAAATATTTGAACAATATTTAAACAATTCTAGTAGAGTAAAATCATGACTATCACTAGTAACATAAATATTAAATCATGGCATAGTTAATGGACTCCTTTGAACATGTTTTTCAAGTAATGACAAAATGAATTGAACCAACTAAAGCATACAAGGGATTTCATGTCAAAACTTCAAAGACTCATAAAAATCAAACTCAAAATATTATGGTTAGCATACTCTACAAAAAATTTTAATAAATAGAATTTGAAATATACAGATAGACAAATATGATAAAAGCTTTGCACAAACAATAGAATTTAAATTGGACAGTAGCTTTCTTCCTCCTTTCTTTTTCCTTCTCGTTTTCTCTAAGTTCTCACTTTTCCAGATTGTATTGTTTTTTTTTCATTTTTTTCTTGTGTACTGGTGTGCTTATGTTCTTGCTTCTTCTTACTTTGTTTAATTTTCTAAATTCTTTTTTCTTTTCTCTTATCTCCCTTCTTCTCTTCTCTTTTTTTTTCCCAATTTTTTCGTATCTTCTTATTTCCCCCCTAACAAATATATAATCTAAAAAAAAGCATTTCAATTGAATCTGCATGTATGAAAATTTATATACACACTGTGGAAATAACAAAAACATGTGCACTATGAAAGATTATAAAAAAAAAGATGTCAACTTGACAAAGCATCACACATGCATATAATTTCTCAAATCACTAGATATACAATATTATTACATGAAATCATATAAACAAACGTTATTCGTGCTTTGATTCACATGAAAACTTATAAATACATAGTACCGAGTTGGATAAGAACCCGTGTGAAAATCTAAATTGAATATATAAAGAAGAAAATCGTCATAGAAAACTCAAAATGAAGACCTGACCACAAACTTTTACTCTTTTCCTTTTTTTTCCTCTTTTTTTGTGTGTTCTGCGTCTTCTCCTCTTACTTTTTGTTTCTACATTATCCATACTTTTTCTTTTCCTAGTTTTCTCTAATCTTTTCTGCCAGTTTTTTTGCTTGCTTCTTTTTTTATCGCTTTGTGTTATGTCTATTTAATATTGTACAAAGGTGTGTGTTTTATATGGGAGTTGGGAAATGTGCGTGTGTTTGTGAGGGAAAAGTAGGGAAGGTTTTAGGAAAAGTGGGAAAGTTGGATTTACATTTTGTTTGGATGGTGGTTTGCCATGGTTTCATAATGTACGGTACAATATGGTATGGTATGGTACTTATAGTATAGTACAATACTATGTTTAGATGAACTGTATTGTTTACGATTGTTTATTTTTGAGCATCGGATAATTTGTAAAATGCGTGCCTTTAAATTCCTAAATTATGAGTATCGGCTCTTGACTTCTTAACTTCAAAATGTGATAGGAATGAATTTGTGTGCCAGCATCTGCCTCTGTCTATTTATTAGTAGTGAAATTGCAGCTTATGAAAGTTTTCACTAGTTGACACTCGTGTGTTAATTCTTTAATCCACTAGGGCAAGATATTCGGGATAGATTTTCGGGTGCTGTTGAATCATTTTCTAGAAGGAATACTTCAGTAGCTGGTAGGCATGGGGAGCACTCCAGATATTGGAAGAAGAATGCAAGAAGAAATTAATAAGAAGTTAAGTTTTAAAAAACATACATGAGAGATTGAGCGTAGAAGAAGAAAATGTGGAAGAAAGAAGAAGAATTCAGATGAGAACAATGTAACAACGCAGAGGAGAGATTGAGCAGAAAAGCATAAAAATAAAAATAAAAATAAATTTAGGTTGAAAGTAATATAGGGTAAAGCGTAAAATAGGATTAAATAATATTATATAAGGACATAATTGAAAAAAAAAGAAAATCATGGGATACCACCAAATCAGTGGTTTTGTAAATTGAAAGATTTCATGGTTACCAAACCATTAAAATATACCATTCCACACCATGCCTTTTAGAAAACAATCAAAACAAACATGGTTACCTTGATAACCATACCAAATCATACCATGGGACACCACCGTAAAAACAAGGGGTTAGTGTTTATTTCCCCCAAAAAGCATTTATTTTTTTAAATATATTTTTTTTAAAAAGAAGTGCGCTTGGTAAACTTGAAAAAATGCTTTTAAAAAGGAGTAGAAGCAATTTTTCTGTTTTCCAAAAAAAGCAGAAGCAGAAAATTATTTTTCGTGACAAAAATATCCCTATCACTCTATCACACAGACACACATTTGTAGTGATTTAATTTATGAAATAATTTTTAGATTGATTTTTGTTTGATGTTTTTAAGTAATATATTTAAATTATTTAAGTAATATATCATTATTTAATATTTTAAATGTATTTCTGTATATAAATATTGATTAAAAATTTTAGAGTAGGTACTTTTTAATTAAATAAAAATAAAATTTTAATTAAAAATATTATAATAGATATTTAAAATAGATTTTCTATATAAATACATTTTAATAGTAAAAGTCTACTATATATGTCCTTTTTGGTCATTTGCCTAAAAAAACACTTCTTAAAAAAGATTATTCAAACACAATCAATTTATCAAAAACACTTTTCAAATGAATTTACCGAACACAAACTATTTTTTTTTTTAAAAACACTTTTCTAAAAAAATATTTTATAAAAGTATTTCTTAAATAAGCAGTTTTATAACAGCAATCCAAACGAGCTCTTAGTTGGGTGGTTTGGGTAGATTTTAGGTTTGACCTTTTCTTTTTCTTTCTTATTTAAATGATTAAAACAAAAATAAAAATAAAAATATAATGATAAAATATTAAATTAATAATTTATACTAATAAAAATATTAAACAATTAGAAGACCAGTAAAAGCTATATATAACTAAAAAAAGACAAATAAAATCACTAGCTTATTTATTAAAATCTAAATTTAATAAATATACCTTTTTGTAAAAAAAACATAAAAATGGAAATAAAAAATAAAATAAATATAAAATAAAATCTATTCTACACTGTAACTCAATTTTTAAAGAAAATCTTTTTCACAATTTTTCAAAACCTATCCTACACTGTAACTTTATTTTTAAAGAAATTTCTTTTTGCAACTTTTCAAATAAAACCTACTAATAATGAAAATAAAAACTGAAATGAATATTAGACGAAAAATAACTTTTTAATGCTAAAAATAGGTGAAAATTAGGGGAGGATCACAAATCATGTGTCTACACAAATGGCGTGTTATGAGAATGAAAAAAATTCTAATAAATAATGTTTCATCTTTAATGAACCATAGTCTATAGGATAACTTGAATTCAAATCAACCAATCACAATTTCTTGGCTGTTCTGAAGTATCAATGAAAAATTAACTCGAATTAATTATAACTTTTTCAATCTTGTGTTATAATTTCTTGGCTATTCTGAAATATCAATGAAAAGTACTATACTCTCTGCTTAAAAAAGAATAATCTAGTTTGACTTAACACAAAATTTAAGAAAATAAGATACTTTTGAATCTTGTGGTCTTAAATTAAACAAGACTTTTAAAACTTATGGCTTTGAATTTAAGTTGTGTTAAATGTACCAAAATATTTTTTAATTTTGTGGTCCTAAACATGTCATGTGAAAAATTGAAATTAAAGTATCTCCTAAAAAGGAAAGAAATCATTCTTTTTTAAATGAATTAAAAAAGAAAGTAGGTCATTCTTTTAACAGAGGAAGTAACATGTTTAGCAAGATTGATCAGATTATATTTCTTCAGCTTCTTGTTGCTGGAGTCTATGTCATTATGTATAAGGGTGCAAAGATGCTTCTATAGCTCCAACGGAGAAATATGAGAAAGAGGCATTGTACTTTGCCATTCAAGGTTTTCTTGAATATGTGTGCGAATGGTCCATTTCTCTTATCCTTGTGGCTGGACAACAATTGAGGTACCAATCTTATGGTTTCATACTTTGCTACTTAATTCTAGTATGTTATACATACACACTCTCAAATTGAGAGTGCCCATCTAGACGCCTCAAATGTCATCGTTGTATCAGTCGAATACTCCAACTTACAAAATGAGATCATCTAAAAACCTTCAAAATTTATATTTCACTCCAGCTTCTGTTGTCCACGAGACACAATATGAATGATTCTTTCCCACTATTTTGCTTCATAGATTCATTTCATGCCTTTACTATTGCATAAAAATCCAACAAATTAAGCACTATATCAAATGGAAAGCGAATCTAATAGCATAGATTCAACATGAAAAGGATAGAAACAAAAAAAATGTTAGGAGGACTTAGTCGGTGACAGAGCACTTAAACCTTAGATGTTCAACGAGGGGGCCATGCAATAAGTTTCTGAGCTACTGGAAGACAACACAAAAAATAAATTTAATTATGAATTTTGATAGGTCAACTATCTTCAGTTGACACAACATAATAGAAAACAAAGAGGGGAAAGAGAGTACTATATGTATATACATATCCTCTGTATTTTAATATGGTTAAAAAAATTACAACCTTTTATTCAAAATAAGTTCCTCAATCCCAGTTGTCACTGGAGCCTCAAAATATTTTTGCGACATTGCAGCACTATGGTACTTAAAAATAACAAATAAACTTCTTATTTTCTACATCTGTTCAAATACTTGATATTATTTTTCTAAATTCAAGGCGGAATTGAACTGTTACGACCTGAGCAGGGTCCATTTCAATGGATCATTGCCCCAATGAACTAACGGAATTTTTGACTTTTACTGAAAACTATTTCTCGTATATAAAATGCTTGATAGACCCTCTACTTATTTATATAATTAGGCCACTTATAATTAAATTCGACGGAAAAAACAAATATAACAGTGTATTCCACAAAGTGGGATCAGGATTAAAATATATGCAGTCCATACTGCTACCTCAAATAAAGTACAGAGGTTGTTTCCGATAAACCCAACTCAAAATTCATGGTCTGGGACTAATTTTTCTACTATTCAAGTATAAGAATTGGGAAGATCACTGAAATAGATAGGAAAAAATAATCGAAATACTGTATCTGAGTTGAAAACCTGACAATTCACATACTTAGAGCTGTTGCACTTAACAAATAGTATGTATAAGAGCGAGAAAAATCACTAAAATAGATGGAGAAAAAAAAGTCAAAATACTGCATCTGAGTTGAAAATCGGCAATTCACATACTCAGAGGTGTTGCAATTAAAAAATAACTTTCAAAAATATTATTTAAAAAAGAGGTTTTGGAACAGTTTATCTTGGCTATGTCAATGACTGCCGAGTGGCTGTTAAAATGTTACCCAATTTGGCTTAAGGGTTCAATTGTTCAATGAATTTAACATTAATTACTCATACTGTCTAACATAATAAATAAAATTGTAAAAAAATTACTATGGTAGGCTTGTCTCTCAGTACCTAGAAGAGAAAGATAAAGAAAATTCAAAGAGCAATCCCTGAGAGTAAGTATCAAAGAATTAATATGGCCGGTTTGTATCTCAATTTTTGACCAAATTTTGATTCTTTTCATATTATGACCAACACATAGATGATTTCATAAACTCATAGATCTAAATCTATCAAATGCATAAATAGGAACTTCTTGTCTTCTTTTTCTCTTCTACTTATTGCACCTATTTTCACCCATATATTCTTCTTGTTCATAAAAATCAAAATTTTATAAACTCATTCAACGAAATCTAAAAACAGGAAAAGTATTTGATATGAAGATGAACTGCATGAAAAAATATGAAACTTTACAAATCCATTCAACCAAATAAAGAAAAACACTAAAGAAAAAATTTAAGATGAGAAAAAATTGAAAAAAAAAAATACATTAGAATAACAGTGTGAGAAAGTTGAAGTTAAAGAAAGCTTTAAGCTTCGTAGATGACTTGTAGCAACGAAAACAGAAATGAATTTTTTTGAAAGGGGCGAATGTGCATGGAAGCCACGTATTGTTACGTGCAATAGAGTGAAAGTAGGGCAACAAATCTAGTACGCCGAAAATACCCTCAATTGATAAAGAATGGACTACAGTACTAACCCCACTTCCCAATTCAGCTCAAATTTTCAGAAAAAAATTCAAAACCCACCAAATCCAAGTATACAATAGGGGAAAAAGTTTATTTTTTATCAGGTCAAAAAAGCATAAATAAGAAAATATCAATTTTTTCAAAAACCCCATTTCTTAATTCAGCTCAATTTTCATAAAAATAAGAAACCACCAAAAGAATAAATCCAAAATTTGACTAAAAACTTATTTTTTTGAATCAGATTGTTGGACAATAAAATTTTCGAGACCAAAAATAAATAATCGAGACAAGAAAAATATATTGCAACAATTGATTTTATTGATTTCAATGCGAGTGTTACAATCTCTATGAATCCTCTGATTCGCCTTTTCAAATATAAATTCAAGGGCTTCGAGCTTGATCTTGAATTTGAACTTGATTTCTTGATTTGAGGGATTTGATCTTGACTTGTGCTGGAATTCAAGGGCTTTTGAGCTTGTTCTTGAATATTGCGGTCTTGATCTTGTTCTTGAATTTGATCTTGTTCTTGAATATTGCGGTCTTGATCTTGAATCTTGATGAACTTGATTTGAATGCTTGAGTTTTTTTTATAGAGAAATTGTGGAGTTTGATCCACGAGCTTTCTCTTACTACTTGTTAGAGTTCTGGGGTTCCTTTTTTTGAATTATGAAACCCCCATTTATAGTTTTAGGAAAGGAAGAGTCATGATGAATATGGACTTCCTTTAACCAATCAGATTTAAGTGATATGTCACCTTTTTTTGGGATTTTATTTCATGGGCCTGCTGCATCATTTTGACATGTGGCACAGTTCTATTGGCTTTTTCACTTGACTTGGCATGCGATGTCATTTGACACACGACGCTTATTAGGCCTCTAGAATATGACAATATCTTTGGCTTAGTAAAGTGAGCTCATCATTTGTAGCCCAAATTAATGGACTAACCCAATAAATATTGGGCCTTATTTAAATCCATACACATTTGGACTTAAATAATTAATTCAATTATATTAATCCACAATATTTATTTAGAACTAATATATTTTGAATTTAATATAATTCAAATTTTGTACGGATTTAAATTTAATAAAATTGCATCGCCCACAAATGTCCCCTACTTCAAGACTTGTTGAGACAATTAATATTCTGGAGACTAGCCTTGAAGTATGATTATTTAAACATGTTTTCTTCGTGCTTCAACAATTTCCTATACATAAGAACGCCCCATTCAAAAATTTTAAACCCGAACCATATTGATGTTGTCTTTCAAAACTCTCTTATTTTTTCATGAATCTCTATACTTAAGACCCGTTGGTGAGACATGATATCCAATTCCAAACAGTTTTGGAAGACTTTTTCATTGCCTTACTCAATCAGAAATAAAACTCTTTCGATTTAAGCTTAGATTGGAGAAGGAAACAACCTCCAATTTGACTTTGTATGGGAGAAGGAAACAACCTCCAATTTGACTTTGTATGGAAGAAGGAAACAACCTCCGATTTGAATTTATATGGAAGAAGGAAATCAACCTCCAATTTGAATTTGTATGGGAGAAGGAAATAAACCCCAATTTGAATTTGTATTGAAAAAAGAAAACAATCTCCAATTTGAATTTGGAGATGAAAGCTATCCCAATCTGAATTTTTATTGGAGAAAGAAACAATCTCCTATTTGAATTTGGAGATGGAAATTATTCCAATCTGAATTTATATTGGAGAAGAAAACATCCATCCTACAACTCTATAAAAGGAGGTAGTTTTTCCACTTTTTTCAATATCAATTTTGGGGTGTTCAATCCATCAACAATATTGAAGTAATTTCTTTCCCTCCTACTTTTCTCTTATTTTCGTCACTTTTTTTTCAGCGCTGCCGGTTAGTGGTAAAAAATTTATATCTAATTGAAGGAATATCGAAATTATGAACCATTTGATATTCCAAAAACTAGACTTCAAGATCTATAACATATCCAAAATTCAGCTTTTAATTCCTTCAATATAAATCTCGATAATTTTTTTGAAATTAGCCCTGAATTTTATCATGCTGAAAATTTCAGATCTGCGCGTCTTTACTAAAATTTTCATATCTTGAAGTAGGAAGGATGAAATCACAAGCCGCTTGATTCTTGTGAAACTAGACACAAATATCTATAACATATCCAAAATTCATAATTTAATACAATCGAAATATTTTCAGGTGTTATCCCAAAATCAACATTGAGTTTTGATGCATCAACAATTTCAGATTTACATGATATCATGAAAAAAATTATATCTCAATGTGGGAGTATCAAAATTATGATCTTCTTGATCCTATAGATTCCTGAAACATGCATGTATAACATATCCAAAATTTGGATTTGAAAACTTCTTGGATTGTTCTGGATATTTTTTTTTGAAGGCGATCTTATATACTGTCCGGCAGAGGATTCTAGATTTGCATCGCCTCACCAAATAATTTATATCTTGATGTGGAACCATCACCATCAAAAGGGGTTTTGATTGATTAAAACTCTATTTTGAGAGATTTATTCTCATCAAGGAATCTTATATCAATCCAAGTTGGTGATATACAACTTTCAAGATCACAGCGCTCTGATAGGTAACATCCTTTCTATTTGTGTTTTTACTTTCTTTCTTGTCCCCCCCTTTTTTTGCAGGATTGAAACAAATAGCAATATGAAATAATTTGCTTAGGTTGCGAGAGTCTAACTTTACCTCTGTACACTCTAAGACCAATCAATTTTTACTTCAAGACAGTGGACGTCGGCTTAAGGTGTGCGAGGCTTCGTCACCTCAAGACCCGATCAATTTTACTTGAAGACGGTGAACGACGGCTTAAGGTGTGCGAGGCTTCGTCACCTCAAGACCCGGCCAATTTTGCTTGAAGATGGTGGATGTCGGCTTAAGGTGTGCGAGGCTTCGTCACCTCAAGATCCGATCAATTTTACTTGAATACAGTGGACGTCGACTTAAGGTGTGCGAGGCTTCGTCACCACAAGACCCGACCAATTTTTTCTTGAAGACGGTGGACATCGGCTTAAGGTGTACGAGGCTTCTTCACCTCAAGACCCGATTAATTTTTTCTTAAAGACGGTGGACATCGGCTTAAGGTGTGCGAGGCTTCTTCACCTCAAGACACGACCAATTTTGCTTGAAGACGCAGTGGTTTTCTTTAAGTATGGGCCCTTTCACTAATGCATTTATGCGATGATCTTCTCTAAGTACGGGCCATTTTATTGATGCATTTATGCGTTGGTCTTCTTTAAGTATGGTCCTTTATTGATAAGCTTAAGGTGCAAAGGGACAATTTTTTTCCACCTTAAGGCATGAAAATTTTGATATCCTTGTAAGGATAAACCCGTTAGAGGCCAGCTTAAGGTGCAAAGGGACAAACTTTGTCCACCTTAAGGCATGAAAAATTTTGATATCCTTTTGAGGATAAACCCGTTAGAGGCCAACTTAAGGTACAAATGAAAAATTTTGTCTACCTTAAGACATGGAAATTTTGATATCATTTTAAGGATAAACCCGTTAGAGGCCATCTTAAGGTGCAAAGGGACAAATTTTATCCACCTTAAGGAAGGGAAATTTTGATATCCTTGTAAGGATAAACCCGTAAGAGGCAAGCTTAAGGTGAAAAGGGACACATTTTGTCCACCTTAAGGAATGGGAGTGTTGATATCCTTTTAAGGATTAACCCGTTAGAGGCCAACTTAAGGTACAAAGGGACAAATTTTATCCATCTTAAGGCATGGAAATTTTGATATCCTTTTAAGGATAAACCAGTTAGAGGCCAGCTTAAGGTGAAAAAGAACAAATTTTGTCCACCTTAAGGCATGAAAATTTTAATATCCTTGTAAGGATAAACCCGTAAGAGGCCAGCTTAAGGTGCAAAGGGACAAATTTTGTCCACCTTAAGGCATGGAAGTTTTGATATCCTTTTAAGGATAAACCCGTTAGAGGCCAACTTAAGGTGCAAAGGGACAAATTTTGTCCACCTTAAGGCATGAAAATTTTGATATCCTTGTAAGGATAAACCCGTAAGAGGCCAGCTTAAGGTGCAAAGGGACAAATTTTGTCCACCTTAAGGCATGAAAATTTTGATATCCTTTTAAGAATAAACCCGTTAGAGGACAACTTGAGTTTCAAAGGGAAAAATTTTGTCCACCATAAGGCATGAAAATTTTGATATCCTTTTAAGGATAAACCCATTAGAGGCCAGCTTAAGGTGCAAAGGGATAATTTTTGTCCATCTTAAGGCATGAAAATTTTGAAATCCTCTTAGTTGTAGGCTTGGAGAACTTTGGTATTCCAAATCCCATTGAAGGAACTCTCTTTCTTTTAGACGGGTTGTCCTCATTGAGTCATAGATATTTAGAGTAAGTTCAAAATTTAACTGGAATAGTTTCATACTTGGTATCAATATGGTAGATACTGCAGGAACATATATTTTTTTTGACACTCATGCAACTGAACTCAGAATGAAATTCCAAGCGCCTACGTACCTCAGTAAAGAGGATCAAGTCACAACGTAGTTCTGGGTGAGTGTTTTTTTTGTGTCCTAACTTTTGCCTAGGCTGTCTCTTTTGAGGTTTTCAACCTAGCAGACTTTTATAATTTTTTTAATTTAATTTTTTGAGTTGTACACAGTTTATACTCATGTGGTCCAGGAGTGGACATGCAGTTTATACTCGTGTCTTAAGGAGTGTACATGCTGTTTATACTCATTCCTTAAGAAGTGTACATGCAGTTTATACTCGTGCCTTAAGGAGTGTACATGCAGTTTATACTCATGCCTTAAGGAGTGTACATGCAGTTTATACTCATTCCTTAAGGAGTCTCATCTTTCTTCAAGGATAGTACTTCTTCAAGAACTTGGAGTTGATGGGGCCAACCCTCACGCCATATGCATCAACAATCTTGTAAGCAACATTTGAATAGGACTCTTGTATGATATACGGTCCATCCAATTTCGAGGTGAATTTTCCCCCAGACTTATGAGAAGTGATAATGGGCCTTCTTACTACAAAAACTTGATCTCTAACTTAGAAGCACCTTAAGCAAACCCTTTTGTTAAAAGAACGAGATATTCGGGCTTAATAACATTCAAAATTTTGTTGAGCCTCCAGCCTTTTCTCATCAAGAGATTCTAACTCCGCAAGACTTAACTTAGCATTTTCTTTATCAGTGAGCCCTTCTTGAATAGCCAGTCTCAAAGAAGGTATTTGACACTTAAGTGACAGAACTGATTCAACTCTAAAAGTAAGTGAGTATGGCGTTGCTTGCATCGGGGTACGGTAAGTTGTCCTATACGCCCACAAAGCTTTTTCCATCCGCTCATTCCAGTCTTATTTGGTTTTGGAGATGACTTTCTTAAACAAGTTGCATAAAGTCTTATTGAATGCTTTGGCTAGACCATTGGCGGTAGCATGGTACATAGAAGACTTGTGCATCTTAAAACCAAAGAGATCACAAATCTTATTTATCAGTTTGTTATCAAACGACTTGCCATTGTTAGTTATTATATATCGAGGGATTCCAACGCAGTACACGATATTTACTCGGATGAAGTTTGCAATATTTTCTTTCTTTACTTCCTTAAGAGCAACAGCTTCGGCCCACTTTGTGAAGTAATCTGTTGCGTCCAAGATGTATAAGTGTCCACCAGAAGACTTTGGTAGTAGACCAACAACATCCACTCCCCAAGAATTGAATAGCCAAGACGTTATAGTTGGATATAGTACTTCTGGGGATTGATGTATGAAGTTTGCATGGAATTGGCAAGCTTTGCATCTTCTAGCATAGTCCAAGCCATCTTTCACCTTCGTTGTCCAATAGTATCCCATATTTTTAATGTGAAAATAGAGCTTCGGTCCATACTGATGTGATCCACAAACTCCTGAGTGCACTTCTTGCAAAGATTGAATTGCTTCTTTCTTTCCCAAACACCATAAGAGTACTCCTTCAAATGATCTTCTGTATAGTGTGTCCTTGTAGTAAAGGAAGCGAGGTGCACGATAACGAATGTCAGTCTTTCTCCTTGGATCTTCTGGAAGTATCCCATAACATAAGTAATCAATGATAGGTTATTACCAATCTTCTTTTACAGCTTCAGACATAGCAACGAGGTATTCAACCTTATTTTCTACATCCTTATCTGACGATGGTACTACCCATTCATGGTGGACAGTAACTTGGGTCTGATTTGGAAGAGTTAGGGTTGAGGACAAAGTATCTAGGGCATCAGCTTGCTTATTTTCTCTCCTTGGCATATGTTGGAGGGTTACTCCTCCAAGCCATCCCATCAACTTTTGTGCATATTCATGATATGGTTTTAACTCAGGCTTCCAGACTCCATAGCTTCCCAATAGCTACTTAATCACCAATTGGGAGTCGTCAAAAACTTTTAATTGTAGTTGCTTCATGTTAACAACCATATCTAATTCGAGTATGAGTGCTTGATACTTAACAACATTATTGGAGCAACGACTCCAACTTGTGGAGTGACAAACACTACGCCAGCACCAGCTCCATCTCGATGTGCAGCACCATCAAAGTACATCTTCCATGGGGATCTAACTTAAAAAACCATTGTATCTTCATCAGGGAGTTCATCGCTCAGCTCCCAATCATCAGGTATTGGGTGATCTGCCGAAAAGTCAGCCAATGCTTATCCTTTTATAGCTTTTTGGGGAACGTACACAATCTCAAACTATTGAAATTAAAGGTACCACCTTGCAAGTCGGTCACTTAAGATTGGTTTTGACATCACAAACTTAATAGGATTTGCCCTAGACACGAGATGGACAACATGAGCTTGGAATTAGTGTTTTATCTTTTGGATAGAGAAAGCCAATGCCGAACGTAACTTTTCAATTGGATAATATTTCAGCTCATTTGGTGTCATCATTCTTCTCAGATAATAAAGTGAGTTTTCTTTACCTTCACTATTTTCTTGAGCCTGTAGTGCTCCAACTGACCTCTCTTGTGCTGTGATATAGAGTATCAATAGTTTCCCAGGTATGAGTGCCACAAAAACTGGTGGATTCATTAAGTATGATTTGATACTCTCAAAGGCATTACTACAATCTTGGTCCCATTCAAAGGGAGTATCCTTCTTCACGAGACGACTGAATGGTTGACATTTTTCGGCCAGGTTTGAGATGAACCTCCTTAAGTATGCAAGCCTTTCTTGAAGGCTTTTTAGCCCATGAATATTTTGAGGTTCGGGCATTTTTAAAATTGCATCAACCTTGGCTTGATCAATTTCAATTCCTCGGTGTCGCAAAATAAAGCCAAGAAACTTTCCTAAAGTAACTCCAAAGGCACACTTCAATGGATTCATCCTAAGTTGATATCTTCAAACTACATTACAATGGTCGTGATCAACGATTGCATTGTGCTGACCATCTTGACTAACTGCGATCACGGCATAAGGACCACAGTCGTGGTAACTGAGGCTGAACTACTTTAGGTCTTCGACTGCACTCTATTTCCTTTCATTTGATCCCTTTTTGAGTTTTAATCCACATCATTTCATTATCTAGATACTAGATACCTGCAAAAATATTGATATTAGTGCATTTAAATCATGTTGATATCTCATTTTCCAATACAAAACATGGTAGTGTACCTAAATATTTGGTGAAACTGAGTGATAAAATAACCACTCATCAATACCCCCAACTTAAAATTTTTCTCGTCCTCAAGATACACCACCCTTTTCTATGAGACAATTTCACATGGATGCCCTTATTCTATTACCCAATGACCATGATGACTTAAACTTGATTGCTACGACAAAAAGCTCTTTGCATATGGGCAAAATGGTTTCAACTATACCCCTCAATAAAATAGAATATTTGAAATATGCATTAGACTTTAGGAAGTAACCATGCAACAACCAATAACACTCTAGAAATGGCCCACTTGTTGAATATAACCATTTTATACTTCTTTTTTTTATCTCATTGTGCAGAAGATGACAAAATTATCCACCTCAACTTGCTCACATGTCTCCTCAAAAGAAAGAAGATTTCACACACCTAGTTTCCAATCATGCAACAAGGAATTTTAAGTGCAAACACTCTCTCTCAAGAAATTCTCCATGTTAGCAAGTACCATGCCATAAGTTTTCCCCTATTTTCAATCACCACTATAATGACCACACCTGGTTAGGAATCACAAAAAAATTTTTGAGCTTGTAATGTAGGTTTAGGGCTGGGTAGGATATCGACATAGGACAATAGGGCTAAACCCTCCTTGAACTTCTACATCATACTCTATTCACTTTTTGCTATTGGGCTACTTCTTTTTTCTTTTACTATTTTGCCTATTCTTGGTTTTCCCACTTTCCTCTTTTTTCGCTCTTTCTTTTTTTGTGAGTAGATAATGCCTTTCTTTCCTTTGTGGGATATCTCCTTTCTTTAAATTAAAATGCTTTGTTAGATTTAAGCTCGTAGGAACCTTCTTATTGATTAGTTGCCCTACTATATCTCTTTTAATTTCCACCACCCCAACTTAGGATTTTAGACTCAACTTGTATTCTTAAGTTCAAGGAGAGTAGGGTTAAAACAAGGACAAATAGAAGGGTCACAATTTGTAACGTGTTTGCCAAAGAAAAGTCCAAAGGCTCAAACAGGGTGACTAGGGGTAACTCCTATGTATTGATAAGCTTTTTAGGCTAAAGTGGACTTCCAATGTCACAAGATAGCCTATGATCATTTTACCAACCAAGCATACTAAAAATTTAGCTTTGAAAGACTAAAGGACCAAGTTCTAGATAGGATAAGCCCACATGGGATATAGATAATTAAGATCATAAATATGGCATGTGCATCTCGTCAAAGGGGTTCAATTGTTCCTCTCGCTCGTGACAAAGATGAAGTATTCACTATTATTTTGAAGTTAATTTTTTGAGTCATAGAAAGAGAAAAAGTTATATAACAAGGTTGCTCACGTCTATGCCCTGGAATTTTGCAAAATTTTTGGATGGGGGTGGGTTGTTTGTTTTGCATATGCACCAGCTTAATTTTTTAATCATGGGAACAACGTAAGTTAATATCTCATATTTTGTCCCTAATATGGGTGAACCACCCACATGGCTACTCCGACGTCACTAATAGTTGTGAATGTGATCCCAATTAATCAATGCCACAGGTACTTAGACTTTTCTTATAGTTATGACCCTGATACTATGGGTATTCAGACTTTCCCTACATCCATGTATAAAAACCTAAACACGACACTTTCCCCTTAAGATTGTTGTTACTCAATCTATCATAAGGAGAAGCTCATCAATTAAAACTAAAAGAAAGTAACAAACCAATAACAAAGTAACTAATCCTTACAAATATGGGCACCATCAGAGTGCTCAAATATTACAACCCACATAAAAATAAGAATTATCCAAAAGAGCCAAAAAGTATGCAGAGATATCCATAATACAGGACCAAATTAAATGAATAATGAGAAACCCCAACAGAAAAGGTAGTAGTGTCCCCACTGCATAAATAATCAAGGATAAAAGAGATAAGGGTTCTTCCTGAAAATATATCAAGGGCTGCTTTCACTCTCGGATTCTGCATCATCACTATTCTCCTCAAGATCAGTCCACTCAGTTTGGGCCTCATCATCACTCTCCACCCAAGAGGAAGGAAGTCTATCTCAGGGTTTTAAGACCTTTACCCTTTCCATATATTGATAAATAACTCTTCCATCTTTTTTTATCTTGTAACCATTTTTTTCATATGCAATTTGAAAGCCTAGGTGTGACTTCGACAAAGAGGATTAGCTTTCTCAAGCTTATCTATGGTATCTTATTGCTTCTTTTAGTCCTTCTATACTTCTCATAATCGGCACATGCCACATTTGAATGATGGGTGGTAAAAGAGTCTCCCGGTCCTTAGGGCAACCTAAACACAAGCTCTCTGATGGATGGATATCATCTCTAATCTCCTCAATAGTTCAGGTAGTGGTTGTCCTATGACACTCACACTGAATACGTTCTTACTATTCCAAGTTGATCTTTTGCTTTTTTCATTTGCTAGGTGTGCCCTCTCCTCGAATATTCAAGGGGTCGATAGGAGAATAAGGATGCACACCTATATCACTAGCATATGCTTCAAAACCTGCTCTCCTACAAAGCTTAGTAATTAAAAAAAGGAAGAATATATGCATACCACCTTGGTTATTCAAGTGATATATTTCAATTACCACTAGCTGACCAACATCAAAAGGGATGTTATCTAGAATGCAAGAAACCATTCGGGCATGTAGATCTGGAACTGTTGTCATGTGTGTGCAAACAGAGACTCGGCTACAAATAATGTGCAACCATATCTGAGCATCAGAAGTGAAGTCATTCATGGAGATATTGCTTTTATTCTTTGCCCAAGAGACTTCCTTTCTAGAGCATAGTCGTTGTGACAACCAACATCCCAGTTTACTCTTTTTTTTTTTTGGAATTCACCCATGTCTGCATGTTGGAGCCCATAAACATCATTGATTTTCTTAACTCTATATTTCACTGGTTTTCCCCAAATCTTAATATTCACATTGAATGGGTCTGAGAAGTACACTTCACTGATGTTGGCATAGAATTCATGGACCCATTATTCATTTTCAACACAGGGATTCAGGGCAAAGCATTGCCACCCTATAGATTCAAATGTTCCATGAAATATCGGTAGTTTCTCTAATATATTCTACAAGAAAATACCTCTTTTTGGCAGCAGATTTGTCCTTAGAAGATCACTGTAGTAGTGAGTGTGGAACTCGGGTGACATTAATCGGATGCAATCATACTTTTCCATGAGGTTGTCTTTAAAACACTAGGTTTACTTTATATAAAGCCATGCCATTTTATCATGCAAACTATACCTTATTTTTCACTAAAGCTCATTGGAAAAGGTGTTTGATATAGCTAGGCTAGAAATTTAGGAATACAGGATTTTTGGCATGGCATAGAACTGGCCCAGAATACCGCAATTACGGGCCATAATTGTGATTGCATGACAATCGCGGTTTGACAAGAATATTACCCATGTCATTTTTGCAAAATTGCATAGGTGAATCCCAAACCATATGTTTGAAAAAACCCTTTCTTCTTGGGTTATTACTTACCTCATAGATATTTTAGAATTAAAAGTAAGAAACCTTAATTGGAAAAGTGTGTACCTAATTTTGGATACTTGATTTCATAGTAATTTTGTGAATAATGAATGCCTTGGATAATCCTTATAATATATCTAACTTTACTTTCTTCATAAGTTGAAAAGTAATTTTGTTTTGGGATTATGTTGAGCTAAAATGTAATTATTTGTGGGTGTTGTTTTGTTTGCATCATTCTTAGTTATTGAGTATGTATTCCACCATTTCTTGAATTTATGATTTTGAATTTGTGGGTTAAAACCCCGAATCTCCAAATGGATTTGCTGGGTGAAAACCTCAAACTCTAAAAACCCTTCATCATCCTTGAAAGAGGGATAAAGGTGAACTTGAGGTAACCCATAGCATCATTGAAAGAGGGTTATAGAGGGACATAACAATGGTGGACAATTGAGCCTACAGTTTACTACCTTTTGCAATCTTAGAAATAATTGTATTTGGAGTGTACATCTTGTTAAGAGCATCATCCTAGAAATAAGAATATTTGATTGGGGTTTTAGGTGATTAATAATTACACACATTTTACGTGCTAACAAAAGCTTTTGGGTGAAATCGTTTTGGTTTTATTGAAATGTTAACCATAATGAGTTAACATCCAAACTTCATGCTAAACCATTATCAACCCACATGCTTTACCTTTAAGTAGACATAATCCCAAGATCTTCTCAAATATTAATTTAAAATCAAAAGTATTACATTCATGCATTGTTGGTCAAAAATCGTTACAAACCAATCCCAAATTAAATTTCCTTATTTTATTTTACATGTCGTGTTTATTATCATTCTGTATCATTTTAGTAATTAGAGAACACATAGGACTTGAAATTTATAATTCGCTCCTTGTGGATTCTCCCCCAACTCTAGTTGGGTTATTAACAAGGACTGCCTCAACCCTTAAACATGGGAGTGAGTTGAACATTATTAAAGATTGTTATTGAAACGTGATTTTTTGTGTGGGTATTGATAACCGTAACATGAGTTGTATGTGGAATTAATTTAAGTCATTGGCCTATTGAAATGGTTGAGCAATGAAGGCTCCCAAAAGGGCTATATAGTTATGTATAGTGTTGAATTTTCTAAAATGGTTAAAGTCCTTAAATGTTTTATTAAATTTATATTGATTCATGGGCACAAGGTTAAAGTCCTAAATTCCAACTAATGATAACGTGATGGCTTGAAGTCAAAGTCCTTTGCCTTTTGTGGTGGATTTAGGTTGAAGTCCCTTAAACTTATGAATGGCTTAAGATGGAAGTCCATTTTCCAATGATATTTTTAAAGGTTAAAGCCTCCTACTTAAAGAGATCTATTGAGGTTAGAGAACTTCGCCGAATGGAATGAATGTAGAATGAGGTTAGAGTCCCATGACTAATGTGTGAGAATGAGATCAAAGTCCCATTCCCAATTAAATGTGTGGTTATTTTGTCAAAGTCCTATGTCTAATTGGATGTTTACATGGCTAGAGACCCTTTTTTAAATGATTGTGTATGCAGTAAAAGTCCCTTACTAACGAATGAGTAATAATGGTTGAAGTCCATTGTCTAAGTGCATGTGAATGTGGCTAAAGTCCTATGCATAATGTGAATTGTTGAACCTATAATCTAGAGGATTGGAGTTCCCCACCTTATGTCTAATGAATGAATGCTTGAGAATGATGATAATTTTGATATCTTGGTGAGCATGTGATAAATATATATGTATGTATAAGTTTTGTAATGTGATAAAATGTGATACATTAACTTGATTTTGATAGATGATGATGTTTAATCATTTATCCTTGAGTTACGTACTAGAATTCCAACCACTAACTGCCTTCGAACTCTATGTCCCCAAGTGACATAGGTGCCGGAGCATCTTCTCATCTTCGTTCATAGTGATTAGTAGATCAAAGCGGTTCGTGCATTAACTTGAAGTAGTGATCTTCCTTACTCAGAAAAATCTTCATCTCTTAGTCTCTTATCTTTTGACTCGGTCTCATTAAGATTTGGTGTGGCTATTATTGGAGGATTTTCCTGACATATACATTTATTGACTTCATTTGGTATAGAGGTATTGTTAACAACTATGAACTTGGGTGTGAGTTAGATATTATGAATCTAATATTGACTTATGGTATTATTTCTGCAATCTTGACTTATATTTTGGAGTCCCCTTGACTCCGATGATAGTATGATAAATTTGGGTTGGGTTGGGTTATTGGGGAAACCATCAGTTAGTGTGATCTTGGGGTGCCCATATGACATAGACCAGGTTTTGAGCAATATCAAGTTTGTATCAAAACATAGGCTCATGGTCAGTTAGGTATTCATAATGCCTTGTCAAGTAAAGTCTCTTTTATGGGCGTGGAGTAGGCCACACTTATAAAAAAGGGTATATGACATATCTTAGGAATGTTTTCCTTTCTTGTGTTTAAATCTCAAACTATAAAGTCTAAGGTTTAAATCTCAAGCTATAAAGTCAAATTCCATTTACTATGTTTCTGATAATGCCTCCAAGGATATTTGATACTTAGGCAAACACTTTTGCTGTGAATAAGGGTCCTATCAACGAAGCCCATCCAACTTCTGGATTCCAAACCTAGGCTAGGGCTACAACATCAGGCCATTTTTGTAGGATTTCACCCCTAAACCTGCTATGATGGTGACTCTCCCCCCTAGCCCCTCCAGAGAATGCTACTAATACAGAGTTCAATAACTCTATCAAACTCATTACTTAATTGGTAGCCTCTTAATCAGAGCATGGTTCTTCAGCTATCATTTCTTTTGAGGCCACAAGAATTAGCAAATTTATCAGGCTGATCCCTCCTATATTTATGGGTATGAAGGTTGAGGAAGACCCTCAAGGTTTCATCGATGAAATAAAGAAGATTTTTTGAATCATGCATGCTTAAGAAATTGAGGGTGTTCAACTTTCTTCCTACCAGTTTAAAGATGTAGCATACCAATGGTACAAAAGGTAGGAGTTGTCTATAGGCATTGATGCTAGTCTATCTTCATGGGTGGATTTCTCTGAGGATTTCTTAGATTGCTTCTTTCCTCAATAGTTAAGGGAAGAAAGGCAAAAGATTTTATGAACTTAAAATAAGGGAGGGTGTACATTCAAGAGTATGCCTTGAAATTCCATCAATTGTCAAGGTATTCTCCCGATATGGTTGCTAGTATAAGGGCTAGGATGCACATATTTGTCTCAGCATTATCCTGTGAGTGAGTTCTAAGGAGCAAGGCAACTTTGTTGATTAAGAACATGGATATCTATATATTGATTGTGTATATGCAATAAGTAGAGGATAAGAAAAAGAACCAAGTTAAGCTTAATGACAAGCAAGGAAGAAAATTTATGTCATATAAGAAAAGTGGAAGAAAGTGTTCAGCAAAGAAGCAAGAGATTTAAAGTTTGTTCTCCTTAGCTTTTGTTCACTCTCCTTAACAAAAGTCATTGGGGGATCGTCAGTCTTATTTTCTTGGTGAGTTTTGGGGCAGAGGATGCCTGATTCCAGGCTAGTGGTGCTCAGTTGGCTCCAACCCAACCTCCTTTTAAATTCTGTGATCAGAGTCATCATGGTCATTGTGAGAAGGGGAGAAACTAGTGTTTTCGTTGTGGTCAGGTGGGGAACATACAAAGTGAGTGACCCTTTCTAGCATTTTCTTGGGCTGACAGCTTAACTATTGCAACTCTACCTTCCCCATATAAAAGGTTACTATGTCTGCCTCTTCTTTTATTTTTTGTATCAACACTGGTCAGAACCGCTTGTATGTGCTTGCTACTGACCAGGATTCAGAGGCCTCTCCCAATGTTGTCAAGGGTATGTTGAGAGTTTTCTCCCATGATATGTATTGCTTGCATTATCCATGGTCTACTATTTCTTATGTGACTCCATATGTGGCTTTATATCTTGATTGTGGTCCCTAGAGTCTATCGGTTCCTTTCTTTTTTTCTACCTCGATCTGAGTCTCAATGATTGTTAGAAGGGTTCATAGGGGGTGTGCGATATCTATCAGTGATAAAGATACTCTTATAGACTTGATAGAGTTAGACATAGTTGATATTTATGTCATTTTAGGGATGGATTGACTCTTGGTATGCGTCCTTAGATTGTCGGACCCATAGAGTTATGTTCAAACTCCCGTATGAGTCGGTCATTGTATAGGCAGGTGATTCTTTAGTTCCTAAGGGAAGATTCATTTCTTATCTTAAAGCTCTAAAGTTGATTGCTAAATGGTGTTTGTATCACTTGGTCCTAGTTAAAGAGTCTAACTCAAAATAGCCTATTCTAGAATTCGTTCTGAAGGGTCATCGTTTGTATGCCAAGTTCTCTAAGTATGAGTTTTGGTTGAAAGCTATAGCTTTTCTTGTTCATGTCATCTTTATTAAAGAGATTATAGTAGATCCCCAAAAGGTTGCAGCAGTTAGAAAATGGCCTAGACCTACTACTCCAATCGATATTCGGAGCTTCTAGGATCTAGCCAGTTATTATAGAAGGTTTGTGGAGAGTTTTTTTTAACTATAGCTTCCCCGTTGACCAAGTTAACCCAAAAGAAGGTTAAGTTATTATGGTCCGATGCATCTGAGGGTAGTTTTGATAAGTTGAAAGACAATTAACTTCAGCTCCAATTATGACCTTGCCAAGGGTAGTAATGGTTTTGCGGTACATTATGATGCTTCTCGTGTCAGTCTCGGTTGCATGTTAATGCAACATGGTAGGGTGATGGCCTATGATTCTAGGCAGTTGAAAGTCCATACAAGGAACTACCCCACCCATGATTTAGAGTTATTAGCCATGGTCTTTGCATTAAAAATTCGGAGACATTATCTCAACGGTGTTCATATTAATATATTTTTCGATCATAAGAGTCTCCAATATGTGTTAACTCAAAAAGAGTTGAATCTTTTGCAAAAAAAGATAGCTCAAGCTATTAAAAGACAATGATATGAGTCTTCATTACCATCCTGGTAAGGCGAATATGGTCGCCGATGCTCTTAGAAGTATTTTCATGAGAAGTTTGGCCCATATAGATAAGGACACGCGGGAGTTGGTGAAGGTCATTCACCATATGGCTAGTCTTGGAGTTTGACTTGTAGACTCCGGGGATGGTAGTGAATTTGTGTTTCCAGTATGTTAGTCATCTCTTATTGTTGAGATAAAGGAGAAGAATATGTTTAACCTTGACTTTATGAAGATCATGAGTAATGTGGGTCAACAAAACCCGAAAACTTTGTGATTAGTGGTGATGGTATCTTGAGATACCAAGGTAGGCTATGTGTTCCCGATGTTGATGTATTGATGAAAAGGGTAATGGCCGATGCTCATAGAGCCCATTATGCTATTCATCCCAGTTCCACCAAGATGTATCATGACCTTAGGGAGTTCTATTGATGGAGTAATATGAAATATGATGTGTTTAGCTATGTGTCCAAGTGTATTGTGTGTCAAAAAGTGAAAGTTGATAACATGAAGCCCGATGGTTTGTACCAAGAAATTGTGTTGCCCAAGTGGAAGTGGTAGGTAATTATTATGGATTTCGTTACCGGTCTTTCTAGATCTTTCAATCTATGTGATTCAATTTGGGTCATTATTGATAGAATGACCAAGTCAACTCATTTCTTGCCCATGAGAACTAATTTCTCGGTGGAAGATTATGTTAAGTTCTATCTTATGGACATCGTGAATTTCCACAGTTCTTCGGTGTCTATTATCTCAAATCGTTGTCCTCCATTTTCATCCTACTTTTACAAGTCGTTCCAAAGAGGTTTGGGAACTAAGTTGTACCTTAGTACTGCATTTTACCTAAAAACTAATGCGAAAGCAGATAAAACTATCCAGACATTAGAGGATATATTGCTGGCTTGTGTGATTGTTTATGGTGGTAGTTGGTATGAACACTTGCCTTTGATTGTGTTCGCCAATAAAATAGTTACCGCTCTAGTATTGGCATATTTCCTTTTAAGGCATTGTATGGTAAGAGATGTCGTTCTCCTATTGGGTGGTATGAAGTTTACGAGGGTAAGTTCCTTGGCCCCGATTTAGTTCACCAAGACTTAGAGAAAGTAAAGGTGATTTGTGATATATTAAAAACTGTTCAAATTCACTAAAAGTCCTATGAGGATATGAGGTGTAGAGACTTAGTGTCTTGTGTTGGCGATTGGGTATTCTTGAAAGTATCACCCATGAAGGGAGTGATACGATTTGGAAAAAAGGGGAAGCTTAGTCCCCGCTATGTTGGGCCCTATTTGATTGTAAAGAGGGTTGGCAATGCGGACTATGAGTTGGAGTTACCTTCTAGTATAGACTCTATTCACCTGTTTTTTCATGTCTTTATGTTGAGAAAATATGTGGGTGATTGTTCCTTGGTTGTTCACTCATAAGATGTTGGTATCTCGAACTCTTTGTCCTATGAGGAGGTCCCAGTGAGGATCTTGGATCGGCGAGTTTGCTTGTTGTGAACAAAATAAGTGGGTTCGGTGAAGGTTCAATGGAGGAACCAAAACTCTGAGGAAGCTACTTGGAAGGCAGAAGAGGAAATGAAATCCAAGTACCCGCATTTGTTTCCCAATCCGGAAGCATATATTGGAGGTATGTGTTAATTTCCTTACTTTGTTGTATGTCATTGTTAGACAATGGATTAAAGTTCCCGATGTGTGAAATGATTTGTGCCTTGTTAGATCATGAGTTAAAGTCCCTACGACATTAAATTAATTTATGTTTTGATACATGATGGATTAAAGTCCCCTATGCTTTGTGTTTCATTATGTCTTTGAAAGTTAATGGGTTGAAGTCCCTAAGTTGTGAAATGAGTAAGTGTTAATAAGCAGTGGGTTAGAGTCCCACAGGCGATGAGATGAATGATTGGTTGATAATGAGCATGATGTATGTTGTATCCTTGATGAGTGCTTGTTTTAACATTGATTGAGGTGATGTGTGATGATTTGCTAGCCTGTGTACACATTTATCTTACCCTTGATTCGCGGATAAATGATCCAAGTGGGGGAGAATTGAAACACCTATGTCGTCAATCTTAAGAAAAAATAACTTTTTGTTTCTCTAAGTTAGGTTCGATAAGGAGCTTGAGTCGCACCCATGGATATGGGTCATTACACTCTCCTCTGCCCCTCTAGTACCTTGGAAAATATGTTAGGGTAGCATACTATTTTCTATATGACATGACCTTCCCTTGTCCGTACCCTATACATATGAGTCGTATGCAACTCAATTGTATAAAGGGTCGTCTCTATTTGAAGTAGACTGCTGGGTATACGATTTGTGTAAATGATTAGGGGGTGATTCATGCCCTTTGGTTACGACTCAAGGGTTCCCACTTGTACCCACAATAGTTTGGTTGACCTAGTAGAACCCAAGGGTAAAAGTTAGGGTACCACTTCTACCCTAGGGTACGATTCGTAAGAGAATAGTATGGGGGAGTCGTACCCCTGGGCGAGTTCACTTTTTAACTTTTAAATAATGGCTTTGTGGTATTTCTCTTGCCTAAAACCCTAATCCCCGTCACTATATAAGAAATTATGTCCTCCTAAGACATCATTTACAACACTCAAATACTTCAAAACACTCTAAAAGCTTCTTTAAGCAAGATTACAGGCTAGGTTTTTGAGGGTGACCCTATAGTGGAAAGAAGGGGTCAAGATTGTTGGTTTGTCACCTCTTTTGAGGCATATATCTCTTCCCCTCTTTAAATATCTCTAAATCCATGTATTTCATACTTTTATTACAAGGTGTACATGGTGATTTTGAAATCAAATAAAAAGGGTTTTGTTGCCTAATGTTGTATAGTGTTAAATGTTGCTTAGACTTATGTTTATATATAATATTGATGATGATTTACCTGTGTCGGTTCTCGTTGTATGTGTTTTTACATGAGGATCTTGAGTAACCCTAATCTTGATAATATCTACCATGTAAATAGCCTTGTTGAAGGTATTCACTTAAGGAGTTTGTGAAAATATCTAAGTGAATTATTTAGTCATATGTTGGTGATATATTGAACTAGAACAATGGACCCATGATAATGAATGATTGATAAATAATATGTTGAAGGAATTATGAACCATGTGTGGTGAAATTGATAACCTTGTTTGTTGATGGCTAATGAGAGTGTAAAGTGCGTAGATATAAAGATAAACTTAAATTATGTCTTAAACACAAGTAAGGCAAGTATATGGCATAAGATTGTTATTGAAATATGATTTATTGTAAGGGTATTAATGACCGTACCTTCAGTTGTATGTTGAATTAAGTGAAGAAATTGAACTATTGAAATGGTCTAGCAATGAAGGCTCCTATAAGGACCATGTGGTCATGTTTAGTGTTGAATTGACTAAAATGGTTAAAGAACTTAAATGTTTTATTGAATGTAAGTTGATGCATGGGCAAAGGGTTAAAGTCCCAAATGCTAACTAATGATAGTTGTGATGGCTTGAGGTCAAAGTCCCTTGCCTTATGTGGTGGCTTGAGGTTGAAATCAATTTCCTTATGAATGTCTTGAGGCTAAAGTCCCTTGCCCATTAATATTGCTTGAGGTAAAAGTCCCTTGCTTAAAGAGATCTCTTGAGGTTAGAGAATCTCATCGAATGGAATGACTTGAGTTTAGTGTCCAAGAGTAGCAAGAGGTTAGAGTCGCTTTCCTAATATGTGAGCATAAGATAAATGTCCTATGCCCAATTGAATGTGTGGACATATGGTTGAAGTCTTATGCCCAATTGGATGTGTGTATGGCTAGAGCCCTTTGTTTGAATGATTGCGTGTGCAGTTAAAGTCCTTGCCTAATGAATGTGTAAGCATGGTTGAGGTTCTTTGTCTAAGTATATGTGAATGTGGTTAAAGTTCTATGAATAATGTAAATTGTTGAACCTATAAGTGGGGAGGGTCGGAGTCCCCCACTTCATGTCTAATGAATGAATGCTTGACTATGACGATGAGCCTTGATATCTTGATTAGCATGTGGTATAGCTATATGTATGGGTAAGTTTGTGAATGAGATGAAATGTGATATATTGACTTGAAATTTATTGATTATGATATTTTATCACTTATTCTTGAGATATATTCTAGTTTTCAACCCGCTAACCTTCTCGGGATGCTATGTCCCCACGCGACACAGGGGCAGGAGCATCTTCTTTCTTTTTGCACGGTGGTTATTAGATCAAAGAAGTTTGTACGTTAACTTGAAGTGGTGAGATTCCTTACTTTGAAAGATCTTCATCTCCTAGTCTCTTATCTTTAGACTTAATCTCATGAAGACTTGGTTTGGCTATTGTCGGGGGCTTGTCTCGACATATATATTTATTGACCTTGTTTGGTATAGAGGTATTGTGAACAACTGTGAACTTGGGTGTATGTTAGGTATTATGAATCTAATGTTGAATTATGGTATTATTTCTGCAATCTTGACTTGTGAGTTGTAGTCCCTTCGACTCTTATGGTATGATGAGATGGCTGGGTTAGGTTATTAGGGCTACCTGCAGTTCATGTGAGCTTGGGGTGCAAATTAAACATGGCCTGGGTTTATGGTCATGTCAATTTCATTGTGTCCTTACCTTTTCGCAAAGTACCTCAAAGATGTATTGATCTAAATTTGGCCGTCAATTTAAATCTTCTAAATGTAGACATAAATGACAGTCAAAAGATATCGTACCGCGACTTTAACTAAGGCGCTTCTTGGGAGGCAACCCAAGGAATTTTTCTTGATGTATTCTAATGTTTGTTGTTCAATTTTTAGCTTGTTCTTTGGTGTTTGGAGGTCATAGAACTAGTTGGGATTGGTACCTCAAGAATTAAACCCCGGATAAATATATTGGACTTTTTTTCATCACTTTTCTCAAGGTATGATCTTTAAAATACGAAAGATGAGCACATTCCATGGTTTATTTTGGTTTGAATTTAATTCTTTGAACTTAATTTGGTATAATGTGGTTGTTGGGATAAATATTTTTGAATGTGTGCCTTGTCTCAAATGCTAAATTGATAAATTATTATTTCCATACACTAGTGCACACCGTGTGTTTGATGAAACACCCGCTTGAGGTTTGCTTGCTTAATTGAGTGATGGGTGATTTGATTTGGTTAGTATGATTACAAGTGGTGTGTTTGGTGATGAATTGTTGCATTGGGCTTGCTCACATGTGATGCTATTTTATCTATTCAAGCTCTTACTTTTCAGGCACACCATATGTTTGTTAAAATGCCAATCAGAGAGAAATTCCTCATATGCTTGTAAAGGTTAATGTAAACTTTCTTGGAGATTTTTGTGATCATTTTAAGAGTATAGATTTGAGTCCAATTGGTCTTGAATGCTGAATAACTGGTGGTATTTGGTTGAAATTGTAGAGAAATGTAGCGCCCATGGTATGAGAGACATAAATGCTTGCCTTGCCCTATGATAGATTGGGTGACACCATTCTTAAGGGTATAAGGCCGTTTGTGTTTCTATTGGTGTTATGAGTGTTTTATGATCTAAATGGGAGATATTTGAAGAGGTGAGGAAAGAATCCCATGAAGTTTAATAATAATGTTTCCTTTCATTCCTCGAAGTTTTTCTTTAATTATTTAGGAAAAGGCTAAAAGTAAAAAATGCTTTAAAAATCTTGTTGGCAGGAAATGAAATAATTTTGAGAAAAAAAATTATTGTTTTCTTTGTGAAAATGATCAAGGGTGTTTTTGAGCTTTCTTTTGAATGAGACCATTAATTCTATTTTTGGCTCTCTTTGCAAGTATGAGTCCTTGAATCGGAGTAACTTATTAAGCTCAAATTACTCAAATTGTTTGGGGGACTAACTTTTTGCTCTTTGAGTATGATGCCATGTATGATGAGATTTTTGAATAATTATTGTAAATATGTGTAGTTTAGAACTTGCCCCGAGTGTGTTCAAAGCAAAATTCTAGACAAGCTTCGTTTAGAGAAAAACCCCGAGGACATTTTTGACCCTTCGCATAGCCAAATTCCCACCTTAACATCATTCTCTAGTTATCCCCTTTGATCATTTTTTCCATTTTTTTTTACTTTTTGTAATGATAACTTTGTGAAAACACCTAACCCTTTTTAAATTCTTCCTGTTGGCACTTAACCTCCTTTCTTGCATCTAATGATTCAAAGTAATGAAATATAGGTGAAAGCCTAAGTTTGGGGCATTTATGTAGTTGGGAAAATAATGTAATGGTGGTTCAAACTCCAAGTTTAGGGGGGTTAATGTGATGTGCAAAGATGATCCAAGAAAGGTATATGTAAGGTGGTCAATTTATGTGCTTAAGGGACAAGAGACATACTTAATCTTAAAGTTGTATAGCCTAGCCCGTAAAATGTGCAGAGAAAAGAGGCAAATGATGGGGCTAAGAAGCGCTTAAGGTTAGAAAGTCTCGTGAAAAAGTCAAGAAAATAAAGAAAGAAAAGGGTGGCTTTGAAGTATTATTGTAAATGCTGATAAAAAGTTAGGGAAATATGAGGTATGATTTGATGGAGAATAAGGTGGATAGTTTGAAAAATTTAGGGTAGAAATGAGGAGGAATTGAATTGAATGAGGTATTTTAGTTACTTGATCCATCTATATTCCTTCCCTCACCTTAAAGTATCATCTTTACCGGCAAGACCTTAGTGATTCCAAACTAGGTAAGTCTACATTAGTGGCGAAAAGTACAAAGGGAAAGCCTATGGTTCTACTCGTTGCACTTGAATTTCTTTACGAGAATGAGTGTGAATTCTTTCATTATTTGACATCCTTCAGAAATTTCAATGTCTTATGTGTGTGTGGAGCTAACTCTTTCTTCTAAGCAACATCGATACTTGGGGATAGAGGGTGAAGTCTTAGTCTAGGTTTGGATAAATGGATTAAGTAAGTTGCATTGTGAAGATTGAGGCAATCTTTGAAGATTTTGTGTCTCCTCTTAAGATGCTTTGTTGATTTAGAAGGTTCGTGCAATACAAACTTGCATCCTTTCTTCATAAAGACTTGGTTATTGAAAATAAAAATTGTTCACTTATTGCCATGATTTGTTTGAAATTCTTTGTAGAGCTTTGTTAGTTTGTTCCTTTAGTATACCTTTATTTTGGGTGGATTTGAGTTAAATACTTTATGTCATTGAATTACTCTTAGTTTCTTGAGGACAAGCATTAGTTTAAGTTTGAGGGTGTGTTTAAGTCGTCAATTTGAGAATTTTCTAGCACCTTTTAAGCCCAAAATACCATGCTTTCTCATTGATTCTATGTTAATCATTTACTTAATACTTATTTGTATAGCAAATGTTGAAAAGGAAATATGAGCAAGTCATTCAAGTAAAAAAGAGGTTAGATATGAAAGAAAAGAGACAAATGCTAGAAATGAAGCCTAGTAATAAACCTTTAGTTACCGCGATCACGGCATGAGGGTAACGATCGTGACCAATGAATAAGTCAATCGGAGGGTGACCGCGATATGAATACTGCAATTGTGGAAGTCACAACTCGGTGAAGAGGCAGCAATCACAGTATAGCAGAAAATTTTCAAGGGCACTTTTGTAATATGTAGAAAATATAGAATTGAGGCTCAAATAAGGGTTTTTAGCTCATTTTCACCATCTTTGTGTTTTTTATGGAATCTTCACTTTTTATCTCATCACTTGGAACTTGGAGCTAAATTTGTACTAATCTTGAGATGAGGAAGTATTAGAGTGACTCCTAAGTGAAGAATTGACAAATCCCATTGAGGATTCATTGGAATTTAAAGTGTCGTTTGCATTCTATTTATTTTTCATGAATAAAATTGATGGATATTTTGGTTTATTATTTTCATGATTTTCTATTTCTTCCTCTTAGGATTATGTTAGAATAGGGTGCAATTGTATATGGGTTGTGATGTATTTGTGTAGACTCTAGTTTGTTGATGATGGGTTTCGCTATTGATTGGTTTAATTAGTTGTTATTTATGAGTGAAAACCCCAAACACCCAAAATGGGTTTGTGGGTGAAAATCCTAAACTCTAAAAATCTTACACCATCCTTAAAAAGAGGGATATGGGTGAACCTTTAGAACCCATGGCATCCTTTAAAGAGGGCTATGGGAGAAAAAACAATAGTGGACAATAATGAATGTAGTTTACCATTTTTTTGCTAATGTAGAAATAAGGGTGAATAAAGAGTATACTAGGTGTTGGGCATCTTCCTAGAAATAAAGATGCCCAATTGACGTGTTGGGTGGTTTTAATTTGTACTCTCATTACCAACTTGATAGGGTCAATGAGTGACATCTTTGAGACTTTGTTGACAAACAAGCCTCAAGGACTTGCAACCTAGGCTACCACTTCATTAATGATTAGAATTTGAACTGAATAATCATGTTCCCATGCATAATGTACCCCTAGGAAAGTAATTATATCTTTGAAAACATTTAAAACACCCCAAAATATTTTGTACCTTATGTTTCAATTTAGCAAGTAACTTGAATTTCGAACTTGTTTAATCCCCACTCACATTATTCCTCGTGGATTCGGTGCCACCTCAAAGCTGGGTAATTATATTGAGAACGATTGCCTTCCACTTAAATTGACGTGTAAGTTGAGTGTTATCACTCATGAGACAGGAAAAAACTAGGCAAGTATCGCCAAAGTTGTACTTGGCTACAAAAGCAGTGGCTGCTTAAGTGGAATAGAGTTCGATTAAGTGATAGCCGATCTTCTTTTAAATTCCCCAATATCCTAAATTCTCTCCCATTTTCACAGAAGTTCAAGAGTGAAAAAATCTAGAATGTTTGAAAACATGGGAGAGATATTAGTAGATGATTTAGGAGTGTTTGTAAGCTTGGATTACACATTTCTTTTCTGAATTCATGGTAAGTTTTCACCAATTCCATAGTTGATTACACATAATTTCCCCAAAATCCCTAGAATATTGGAGGGTTAATCGTAGCACTATTAGAGCTTGTAATTTACCCAATTTTGGGGTAAATGTTCCTTGGGCATAGAGAGATGTACTATCAGTTTGGAAGGTGCGATCCCACAAGCGTTCCCCAAATGCGACTTTTATATAATTATAGACCTGAATTATAAAATGCTATATGGGTGTGATTGTTCTCGCTTTGATGAATAGATTATGACTTTGATAGCGTTGCATCTTGTGAAAGATTCTTGAAAGGTGTAAATCAATAGTTTAACAAACTTTGTTAGGATTTTCTTCGGCGTCCAGTTTGTCTAGGTTTACCTTCCTTTTAGATTGAGCTAATTTGTAGTATATTTGGGAATTAGTTCTTGGTGGTATATTGGCATAATTAGAATTATTTGAACTTTTTAGATAATTTTGAAACCATAAATTAGGCTTAATTAACTTAGTTACTATGTTTAGGGTAGAATTGCTACCTTAGGGCTAATTGTGGCTTATTTGAAATCTCGAAGTAAATTTAGATACCTTATCTTTATCCAAGGTAGATTTTGTATTAGAACAAATTTTAGGGATAAAAAGTGGGACCCTCTGACCTATCTTAGTCCCAAACTCTTGTTAGCTCCTTTATACTTATTGTATGTTACATCTTTATATTACAGTGTTGAAAAGACTAGATTCTTGATTCTTGTTCTATATTGGTACTTAGGAGTTGGTGCTAGTTCTGAACTGAGTCCAGTGATTTATTGATACTAAGTTCCAGTCAACTCTGGCAATTGATGAAAGGAGTTTTGATTTAAGTCCGGTAAATGATGATGTTGATGATGATATGTGTTCAAATTCAAGTTCGACATAAAAGCACAAATGGGTTCACATTTGAATTGAATTTTTGTGAACTTATGGAATTTTAATTATTAACTTTGTTGATTCGACATAACTCGAACCAAGACCTATTCACATCGGCAATCTCAAGTCCAACCAGGACCGAATACCACCCCTAATACCCATAGTAGTCTAACAAAGCCTCTTATAAGAATCAAAGAACGTTCGGTCGGGACATGCCCCCAACCATAGCAAAAACCATAACCAAAGAAATAAAAATAATAAAAAGAAATCCATAGCATGAAATGAGGTCTTCCAGGGTATGGATGCTAACCACTTGAATTTGACTCTATGTTGTCCCAGAATCTAAGTCAATGAGTAGGAGGAATGGTAGTACGGCCTGTTTCTGCATCGCGTAGGGATACAGTGCCCGAAGACAGTTAGTGGAGTGAGCGCTAGCATGTACTCATGGATAAAGGTAAAATAATACCATTATTCAAAACCCAATCAAATAACCATATGCAATCACACATATACATATATGCCATGCCGAGGTAAGGAATCGGGTTTAGCGTGTATTTAAAACCTTAACCTGGGTTAAAGAGCTTGATGGTCCTAAAACCACCCATGGGCTATATGGGTTCAGCTCCCCCTGCTGAAAGGGCTCCAGTGCGTGTTAGCCACATGACTGGAGGAAAAAACCTAAGATGACTAGTACATCTCCCAAAATATGGAGTGTGACATCACGCACACAGTCACTAAGACCACAATCATATTGGAAAATGGGAGTTTCCAGTGTTGACCCCCCTGGGACCCCTACCTTCCATAGCTTTCATACTCGACCCTCTTTAAGCCCAATTAAACCTTACACACATACTAAAATCATTTACCAAGGAGTCTTTTTTTTAGGCATTAACTGTTGGTATTGTCATATCAAAAAGTGGAGGTTGTAAGTATATCATTTTATTCTATGAAAAAAACATTAAACTAAGTTGACTCTAAAGTTTCCAATTAAACAAAAACCATAGCCACCAAGTCCTTTCTAAACCATTTAAAATCAAACAGACCAATTCAAGTTCTATTACCATTTATGCAATGTAAAGATATCAAAGGTAGTTGAGCATTGAGAAAAAATCCTTCTCATTGGCATTTTAACAAACAGGTTGAGGGCACATAAATTTTAAAACCATAGTAACCCAAAATCCATTTACCATTAACATGCATACCATAATTTCAAAATTATACTAAAAGAATATAAGAAACTCCATTAAACCATTAGAACCATTATTCAACCATAAACATTCAAAAATCTCAAGCATTATTTCAAATCATAACAATATCATGAAAATCATACATTAAAACACATACTCTTTGTGACATAACAATGAGGGAGAAGTAACATGCCTTAGACAATAAGGAAAATGATAAAAAACCACCATCGAAAGCCTTAATTGATTATTTTGAAGAAACCCTAGCTTTTGCTTAAATAGAGAGTTTAAGAGAGAATTTGAGAGAGTTTGATTAGGAATAATAGTTTAATGAAGTCCCAAAAAGCGTTTTATGCTGTGGTGTTAAAGGTAGTTAAAAAGGGAAAATGTACAGAATGCCCCCAACTTAAAACTATAAAAATATCGCAGGTGGGTATGAGTTGACCCCATAACTCATGACCATAACATACGACTCGTACCATTGATTCGTTACCAAAACAGTGAGTTAGACACCCATACACGATACACCATACAATCCCCTGACCCCTACTTGTGACCAGACCATATGACTTGTATAGTCCAGTTGTATCCAAGATAGAATTCAATGGGATTGACACTGGACAATATACGACATAACCTTACCATCCATAACCTATCCTCCTGGCTCTTTCTAATCCACTCATACTCAAAGCCAAGTCAAGCACTAAGTTACTGATTTGATTAAGAAACTGACCCAATGAACCATCACCAACCCTAGTGACTCATACCACCCTAATCATAACCATAGCAGAATCCTAACCACTATCTACTGGACTTCTAATGACTAGGGTCTCTTAACCTGTACCCACATTATATGACTTATATGGTGAGTCATTACTAGGAAAGTGAGTTCAAAACTCAGGAAATTTCCATGGGACAAAACCTAGTGTCTTTTAATTCTCCCCTACTTGGATCATTCATCTCTGAATGATAAAATAAGGCGTTTATTAGATTCACAATCCACTCTTACCATTAACAAAGACAAAAAACAATGTTGCTAAGAGGATCACATACCTTAAGCATGATTTTCCAGAATGGGAAATAGGACTTAGACTTCATGTCCTCCCTCGTTTCCCATGTAGTCTGTTTTATCTTGTGGTTCCTCTATAGAACCTTTACCAAAGCTACATCCTTGGTCCACAGCCGATAAACCTGCGGATCCAAGATTTCAAATCGGACCTCCTCATAAGATAGAGAATCTAAAATACCAATATCCTTAGTAGGCACAATCTGCGAAGAATCAACCAGACACTTCCTCAACATAGAAACATGGAACACATGGTAAATAGATCTCAAACTAGAGGGAAACTCCAACGCATGCACCACATTGCCAACCCTTTAAAAAACCAAGTACAGACCAACATATTGGGGAATGAGCTTCCACTTTTTCCTAAACTAAATCATTTCCTTCATGGGTGAAACCTTCAAGAACAGTGTATCGCTAAACTAAAGCTCTAACTTCTACGTCTCATATCTGCATAAGACTTTTAGCAACTTTGGGTGGCTTTAAGCCTACCCCAAATCACCTTCAACTTCTTCATGACATGGTGAACAAAATTCGGGCCAAACATTTGTGTGTCACCAACCTCAAACCACTCACTAGGAGATCTATACTACCTACCATACAATGCCTCAAATGGAGCCATCCTAATTCTAGAGTTTTTGCTATTATTATATGCAAACTCTATAAGAGAAACATGCTCAACCCAACTACCACCATAGTCAATTACGTATATACAGAGAATATCTTCCAATGTATGAATAGTCGTTTCCCCTTGTTTATCCAACTGCAGATGGAAAACAACACTAAGATTCACCTTAGTCCCCAAAGATTTATGTAATAACCACTATAACAGAGATGAAAATGACATACCATGATCTGAGATTATAGAAATAGGCACCCCATGAAACTTCACAATCTCTTGGAGGTACAACCTTTCATAACGCTCTGTAAAAAAATTTGTTTGAACAAGAAAGAAGTCACCAATCCTCTGGGCCTCATGTGCTCAACTTTCACTTGTTCAGAAGCTATGCACTTAGCCATAAAACTAGCCATACCTCACTTCATAGTGTTCCACTATTACATATCCTTAAGGTCATGATGTATTTTTATCAAACCTAAATGAATTGCATAGTGCGACTCATGCGCCTCAGCCAAGATCCTCTCATATAATCCATCTACATTGGGAACACATAACCTCCTTTGGTACCACAAGGTACCATCACCACTAATCTCAAAGGCTATAACCTTTTTCCCACCTACATCATCCTTGATTTTATTAAGAGAAGATCCAACACTTTTTTCTTCTTTATTCAGCACTAAGAGATGACTGTACCACCTTTGCACAAACATACCACAATCATCAGGGTCTAGGATACGAACATAAAGGTTAACCAAATGGTTAATATCATTCACCAATTGATGCTTTCATCCCACATGATCAAGACTTTCCATGGATAACCTGGTATGAGCATCAACAACCATATTAGCTTTACTGGATGGTGGTGAAGACTTATCTCATAATATTTAGCAGCTCAAGATATATCCATTTCTTAAGGTTCAACTTATTCTAAGTAAACACATACTATAGGCTCTTATGATTGAAAAAAATATCCATATGCATCTAATATAAATAGTGACTCTAGATTTTCAATACGAATACCACAACTAACAATTCCAAGTCCAGAGTTGGATAATTCTTCTCATGCACCTTTAACTGTCTAAAGGCATAAGATAGCACCTTGTTATACTGCCTCAACACGCAACCAAGCCCCACATGAGACGCATCACAGTAGACTACAAAACCATCAGTACCTTTAGGCAAGGTCTGAATTGGAGTTGAAGTCATCTTATCCTTCAGCTTCTCAGAACAACCATTATAAGCATCAGACCAAAAGAACTTTACCTTCTTCTGAGTTAACTTAGTCAACGGGGAACCTATAGAAGAGAAACTTTACACAAACCTTTTGTATTAACCATCTAAACCTAATAAACTCTAAAGATCGATTGGAGTCATGGGTCTAGGACACTGTTAACCATAAAATATTTTTGTAGATTCACCATGATCTCTTCACTAAAAATGACATAACCAAAAAAAGTGACAACGTTCAACCAAAACTCATATATTAAAATTTTGGCATACAATTGTTGTTCTTTTAGGGTTTTTCATACAATGCAGAGGTGTCTATGAATTTAATGATAAACAAATCTTGAAACCGATGAAAGAATCTATTCATAAAATTCATGAATACCATTGGGGCATTAGTTAACCCAAATGACATAACTAGGGAATCAAAAGGACCATACCTAGTATGGAAAGACATGTTAGGATATCCACATCCTTAATATTTAACTGATGATACCCAGACCAAAGATCAATCTTGGAGAAAAACATAGAACCCTGAACCTGATAAAAAAATATCTATCCTTGGAAGAGGGTACTTATTCTTTATTGTTACCTTATTCTACTGTCGATATCAATACACATCCGAAGGTAACCATCATTCTTAGGAATGAATAAAATTGGTGCACCCCATGGAGACATACTAGGATGAATGAAACCCTTGTCTCAAAGATCCTTTAATTTCTCCTTTAGCTCCCTCAACTCAGCTGGAGCCATTTTATATGGGGGAATAAAGAGAGGATGAGTTTTCAAAACAAGATCTATACTAAAATTAACCTCCCTATAGGGAAGAACACCAGGAAGGTCATCAGAGAAGACGTTAGGAAATTTATTTACCATCAGGATGGAATATAAAGAAGGACCCTCCGTGTTAGAATCTCTAGCCCAGACCAGATGGTAGACACACCCCTTGGAGATCAATCTACGAGCTCTAAGAGATGATATGAACCTTCCTTAGTAGCTAGGGAACTACCCTCCCATTTAATAAACAACTCATAGTGAATTTAAAGATGACCTTATGGGTTTAACAGTCTAATGATACATAGTAAGAGTGCAACCAATCCATCCCCAGTATAACATTGATGTCAACAATGTCTAATTCAAACAGTTCCACCAAACTCTCCTGACTACCCACAGATACAACATATCCCCTTTAGACTATCCTAACATCTATAGATTTACCCACCGTGGTAGAAACAGAAAAGGGTCTAAAATATATCTGGGACAAAAAGAAAAATCTACAACCATAAATAGGGTCACATACAAAAGAGTGGACCCTATATTGTGTAAATCATAAACATCATGGGAAAAGAGTTTCAATTTACTAGTAAAGACATTAGGTGATGCCTCGGACTCCTGACATGTAGTGAGAACATAAATTCGGTTTTGACCAGTATCGGGGCTAGATGGTGCACCCTTTGGTGCCAGAGCTGAAGAAGAGACAACAAAATCTTTGATTGCCCTAGAAGCAACCTTACCAATAGGATAATTTCTAATTATGTTCATTGGCTGACAAAAATGAACCTCTTATGCTTTCCTTCATTATAGTAACCTTGATTCAATCGACTTTAAAATTTATAAAGATGATATGATAGAGCTTATTAGGACCCACTAGCCTGAGCTTAGGAACTATGTGCCCTATAAGTTTCACCATTCTGGTAATGTCTGTAACTAGAGGTCTTTGGGTAGGGAGCACTATCTATCAAATGAGACCCATGACTTCCACATCTCTTTTTGAACCACTTTATGCCATCCCTATCACACTGTTGTTGACTGCCACCCTGATTGGAATATCTAAAATTCATACTCTACCTTTCCCTAAATTCTTCTTTCTTTTTCTTTTCTTCCTTGACCTGCTTCATGTACATAACCAACATAGAGATGTCCAAATCCTTGTTCAATATGGCAGCCTTACTCTTAAAATTCAAGTCTTGAGACAACCCAAAAGAAAATTTCTTCATTTTAGACCTCATGCTCGAAACCAACACCAGAGCATACCGAGATAGATGGTGAAAATTCAAGGCATACTCCTTAACTAACATCCTATCTTGCTTCAGATTTACAAAATCCTCTGCTTTCACTTTCTTGAACTCCCAAGGAAAGAAACAGTCCAGGAAAGAACTCGAGAAATCATCCCATAGGGCTGACTTAGCATCATCACCTATTACTGCTTTTATTCCTCATACCATTGGTATGCTGCATTTTTCAGTTGGTAGGCTGTAATCTCCATACCCACCGCATTAGTAGCATGCATAATGCAGAAAATATTTTTCATTTCATTAATAAAACTTGAGGATCCTCCTCAACCCTAACACTAGTGAACACAAGAGGACTCCACCTCATAAACTGGCCAACCCTGGTGACCTCAGAATATAGAGTAATAGAGATACCATGGTCGTTCTACGAATCTACAAACTATGCCAACATATGGATAGACTGATGAAACTCAACATTTATTACATCTATCTGAGTAGCTCGAGGAGGGCTGGTGGAAATCCAAGAGGACAATCGTGAACGAGACCACTAGATCTGGTCTGGACCCCATAAGCAAAATGTGTCCAATTAGAATTATCCCCAAGTAGGATAAAGGATTTTTTCTTGAGTTTTAGATTATCAAGGAGGCATGATCTGAAATGCAAATAATGGGTATTAGAGAATATTTCATTACCTTAGACTCTACAGCTCAAAAATACAAATAAGAAAGAGAAATATTCTTAGATTTCCCATAGCCTCTTCATTATAAGTGTGGTGTTCTACACCCCTCTAAAAGAGACTCTACTAGACATGGCTTTACCCGACACCCAATTGTCCATAAACCTAGGGCTTTGATACTAATCTGACATAACCTAAATTAGGGATAGTTATGTCAGTCATCTTAAGTCCAACCAGGACCGAGGACCATCCCTAATATCCAACCGTAACCACCCTATGGCCTATGTCAGATGAATTCCAATCATATATAAAGAAAAATAAAAAATAATTCAAAAATAATAAATCATTTCTATAATACACCAACACAGACAATGCCCATGCCTATAGTAGTCTAACAAAGCCTCTAACTAGAATCAAATAATATTCAGTCAGAACAACCCACGACCATAGCAAAAACCATAACCAAAGATATAACAATAATTAAAAGAAATCCATATCATGAAATAGGGTCTTATAGAGTATGGAATCTCACAATTTAAATCTGAATCTAAGTGTCCCTAAATCCATGTCACTGAGCCTGAGGAATGGTAGTTTAGCTGGTTCCTGCATCGCATGGGGATATAGCGCCCAACGGCAGATAGTAGAGTGAACGCTAGCATGTATTCATGGATAAAGATAAAATAATACCATTATTTAAAACCAAATAAAATTACTATCTCCAAACACACATATACATATATACCATGTCGGGATAGGGAATCGAGTTTATCATGCATTTAAAACTTTAATCTGGGTTGAGTAGCTTGACTGTCCTAAAACCACCCATAGGATATATGGGGTTAGCTCCCCTGATGAAATGGCCCAAGTGAGTGATAGCTGCATAACCAAAGAGAAAATATGAGATGACTGGTACATCTCCTAAACTATAAAGTGTAAAATCACACACATGGTCACTAAGACCACACTCATATCATCAAATGTGAGTTTCCTGTGTGGATTCCCTTAGGGCCCCCCATTTTCAACATATTTGCTACTCGACCCTCTTTATGCCCAATTTAACATTTTACACATAACTAAACCATTTACCAAGGAGTCTTTTATTTAGGTATTAACCATTGGTATCGTCATACCAAAATTGGATCTTACAAGTCTATCTTTTTATGCTATACAAAAACCATTAAACTATGTTGACGACAAATTTCTAATTAAATCAATACCATGGCCACCAAGGCCTTCCTAAATCATTTAAAATAAAAAAGACCAATTCAGGTTCCATTACCATATATGCAATGCAAAGATATCAAGAGTAGTCAAGAAAATGTGACAAAATCCTTCTTATTGGGATTTTAACATACAAGTTAAGGGCATATCAGTTTAAAACTATAACCAAGTAATTTAAGGAATCCATAATACCACAAAATCCATTTTCCATTAACATGTATCCCACAATATCAAAATCATACTTAAAGGATAAGGGAAAACATTATTAAATAATGATAACTATTATTCAAGCATGAACATCCAAAAACCCTAACCATTATTTCAAATTATAAAAATTATTTTGAAAATCATACATTAGAACACACGGTCTTTATGAAATAACAATGAGGTAGAAGTAACATGCCTTAGACACCAAGTAAGAAAACAGAAACCACCTTTGAATGCCTTAATTGATTATCTTGAAGAGACCCTAGATTTTGCTTAAAGAGAGAGTTTGAGAGAGAATTTAAGAGAGCATGATTGGGAATAATAGGTTAATGAAGTCCAAAAAGGTTTTTTATGTCATGGTGTCAAAGGGAGTTAAAAAAGGGAAATGTCCAAAATGCCCCCAACTTAAAAAACTATAAGAATACCACTGGCGTTTGAGTTGACCCTATAACTCGTAACCACAATATACGACATATACCATTCAGTCTTCACCAAGAAAGTGAGTTGGATACATATGCACTATCCACCATATGACTCTCTGACCCCTACTCATGAACAGACCATACGACTTGTTTGTTCTGTCGTACCCAAGATAGAATCCAAAGGGATTGACACAAAACAACATATGACACAACCATACAATTTGTAACCTTTAATAATGTCTCTTAGTGATCCACTCATTCTCTGAGAAAAGTCAAGTCACTAAGTTATTTATATGACTAAGAAACTGACCCAACGAACTGTCACCACCCCTAACGACTAGTTCACCCTAATTAAAACCATAGTAGAATCCTAACAACCATCTACTGGACTCCTAATGACTAAGGTCTCCTAACCCGTACCCATAACATGTGACACATATGGTGAGTCATTACTAGGACATGAGTTCAAAACACAGGAAATCTCAAAGGAACAAAACCAAGGGTGTTTTATGATTGTGCCCTTCCGGCTTATTGGGACTTGAATTAGTTTGTTTTTTTTATTCACTTACTAGCTTATTGAAGCTAGCCTTCTAGTATTAATAGTTCCTTCTGCCATATTATATTTTTCCTAATTATTTTTTTACTATATTGGATCTCTATCCAGGTTTTCCCTTTTACCTTAACTTAGATATTTATTTGCATAGTATTGTTCTTATATTCTGATTTAGTTCAGTCGGCGAATGATGCCTACGTAGTATACATGGATTTGTTACTCATACTACACTTTTATACCTTTTTAGAGAAAATCTAAGTACTATTGGTTGCCACCATTTTAATCATGCTTTTTAAAGTTTTGGAGGCGGGGTCTGCACTTTGATCTATAGTTACCCTTTTTTTCTTTAACTGCTTTTATTTAATCTTTCATTATTCGAGAATGAAGTATATTGACAAATTAAATACTTAAGTTCCATTTTCTAATGGCTCTTGTACCAACACTACTAAATCATGGGATGGTTGTTATTATTTGATCTATCTTTTAGACTATTATTAGTACTTAAATTACTATTGTAAGACTTTACATGTAATTTTTTGGATTTGATACATTTATCCACCTAATTAACCTATTTCTTCTAGCTTTGGGCTATGATTCAACTTAACTACAGGTGGGATAAAGTAGGTTCGATTATGACTCTTAAATCGGGTTGTGACAAATTTGTATCAAAGCTCGAGGTTTACTAATTATGTAGAAGCAAGTGTCTATTAGAGTCCTCGCTAATCAAAATGATGGAATTTGTTTCTTATCTTCGGGAGGCTATATGATAATTTTTAGGATTTTTTCACTTTTTTTGTTCTAAGAGTTTAGTTTATTTCTAAAGATTTCATTAGTTTCACTCTTACGCAGATGACTAGTACACATGTTATTGCTACATTAAATGTGGATCCTGAGTCTTTGCACGCTAGGAATGTAGGCCTAGGGGATGGTATGGCACAGTTAGGTTATAATGACTCACCATTCTTGACACTACACTTAAATTTTTTCTCTGCTTCTTAATCATTCTTCTTCTATTCTTTCAATTTTTACCTTTATTGATATTTCATATTGGTGTGGTTTTATTTTTGTTTTTCATTTATTATCTTTTCTTTTATTTTCTAAATTTATTTCTTTTTTATTTTTCTACCACACCCAACCATACTTTGTTTCTAATTTACTTTACACCCTTCTACATACCAAACTTTAACTACATACCCATATGAAAGCCACCCTTGACTTAGGCAATTTCCTTGAGTTAAGGTGTAAAATGAGTTAAGGTGTAAAATGTCCAAGGAGGGACTAGGGCCAAAATAGGTTCATTGTAATCAATTAGGAAGTTGAAAAGGTTAAAACCAAGAAATAAAGTCAATGTACACTAAAATAAAGGATCAAGGGATACTTACTCATATTTTGAAGCTTATTTAGGCTAATAGTTGATTAAGTCAAAAAGATCCTATGATCATTTTCTAACCAACTATCCTACAACCTAGGCAAGACTTGTCGAGCAAGTTCTATATTAAATGCACAAAGGGAACTAGGTAATTATCTCACACACATATGGTACATGGTTATATTTCCAACTACCACCTATCCAGTTCATGCTAATCCTAAGTTATGATTATTTTTTTTCCTATTCCTAATGCCATAACAAGATTAATAATATTCACATATATATTTACATCATACAATTCACAAAATCTTTTTGAGGGGTCTCATTTTTTTCAAAACACTTAAGAACAAATAAAACATGTAACTAACTTTAGGTTTCTTATTATTTTCCTCATTAAACACAAACAACACAAAACGCAAAATAGATAACATAATATGAATTAAGTATATCGGTTCTATTAGGACAACATAGCCGATCAAAAATGAAACACTATAAGAAAAAACCTAGAATATGGAATACCACTACCCCTAACTAAAGACTATACACTGTCCCCAGTCCATAACTACTATGTAAGAAGAAAAGATTAAGACATACCTGGGATACTTTAGGCATCCGAATCTAACACGCCCCTATCTAGGACATAACATGGCTCAACTAAATGAGGTAATATGTGACTAGATGAGGCAACCAATGCCATGTCAGCCAACTTCTACTTATCAACTAAAATAGACACAACCAAATCATGAGCTACCCTTTTTAGGACATTCTAAAAGTCCACAGTTAGGTTATATAGCTCCTTTTTATGACCTATTTTGTCCCTAACAATTAGGAACATATCATCATCTATGAATAGATCAAATACCAAGGAGGAGCTCAGGTAGAGGTAGTGAAAATCCTTGAATGATTGGAGAGACGATTAGACTAAGCTCTCAGATATTAATCAGACCTCTAAATACAAAGTAGATATCTCATCACAGCCATACACTCATACAAGTCTCAAATATATGTATATGTATATGCATCTCTATAGTATACTCCTCCATCATTGCCATTCTCTTTCTCTAAAATCTAGCCTTAGAATCCTATAAAGTAGTTGGGAACCATAGCCGATTCTCTTCAAATAAGATGGATAACTAAGTCTCTATCTAGGTGAGGTGATCAGTCACCTCGTGGTATCACTCAACCATCTTTTATAATAACTCATAGGATAATCCAACAATCCCACTAGTTTTAGGTCTAAGGGGCAAAGTGAAATCCTTGGCTAATGCTGAAGTACACATCGAGGTTGGTGCATATGTGCCCATGGATCTATAACCTTTACTAGTCATGGAATTAGCCATTTAATTTCCAATCTCAACATGACCTCTTAATAGGATCGATCAAAATAGAGGGCCCCTCAAAATGGGTTATACCAAAAGTAAAAAAGGTAGTTGTGCTCTATGTGTAAGGATTGGGTATGCCGCATCCTTAGATAATATCTGCTATGCAGGTTATCTAGATCCTATGATCTACCTCTAAATAGGTGACACCCTAGCTGTATCACAAAGCAAATATATCAGACACAAAAAAGCAATGGTGGTGATCTCACTAAATACTCTGACATGGATCTCAGTCTGAATCCATCTAGTGAAATCTATATAATATCCAGCAATCAAGCTGGCAATCAAGATTGCTCTATCCCATGTGAGAATATTGGCCACAAAAGTCAAACTCAATCTTGTCATACCAGAGCCCACCAAAACTTTACTACAAAGTGCAACGATGCCTTCTTGATTGCCTTCTTGATCTATACATCCCTCAACCCATGGGGCATCAGTGCCTAACTAAACTATCTGTGGGGATATCGACCAATCTAAATCTACTCGAAGTGCTCTATGATATTAATCCCTTCTGGTGTGCCTACTCTGCAAAATCCTCATGCGCTAATCAAACTCATCTATCGTGGTCGTCCCCTCATAATACGTCCAAAATAACATACTACCTTAGAAATGTAAACTCTAACCTACTTACCAAATTATGGGTTGATGGGGTTTCTCAACTGCTCTACTCTCGTCTTGGGTAACCCGTTATATCATAGATGTATAGAATGTAAAAGAGCCAGGCTATGAAAACCTAAAGGATGCCTCATCCACCCCAACCTGTATCTCTCAAAAACAATATGAGTCTAGAGTTCTTGAGACTCTGGCAACTCTATCTGAACCTTTCCCATGATACTACATAATGATTAGAGATTCTCTGAGAAATTCATCTCTCTCATAAAGTTGTTGCATCCTCTCCATGCACCATATTGGTGGAATCTCTTCTATAGTTATGATCAAGACATGTATGGAGTCAGAATCCCGTGTAATAGGTACAAAAGTAAAAGGCTGAGTGACCCAATTAGTGGGCTCAGTGACCTAAGAAGATGACAATAATATGTCCTATGGGACCATTTCATCATCAACACCCTCATTAGACTAGGGTGGAATTGAGCCTGCATCTCTCTCAAAACTGGATACAACCTTCGACCCCTCCTCAAACTTGGAGTCAACTGCATCTTCCTCTTTTCTAGATATTGTACCTGATCCTAACTCAAACTCCTCCTCTAAAATATCTAATTAATTCTTTCTCTCCTCAGCCTAGGTAGAGTGTGGTGGTAACTAACTTGGAATCTTTATTCAGATCTCAGCTTGTATGAAACTTGCTGGTGCTATTGGTGGCTTTGATTGTGGTTTATATGGGGCCTGTGGGACCAACAATGTGCTATACTATATTAAGAGGAACTCCTCAATGGAACAACTTCGTTCATGGGACTTGCCACACAACCTAGATTGAACTTCCTTCTTTTGTGCAATTTTTTTCATATCGTATATTAAAAAATTATTGTTATTGCTTGAAACACAAGAAAGGAACAAACATTTTAAAGAAAATTGATGACCCAAGACTGGGGTTACCTATGAGCCCTACCTATGGGTCACACCTTTGTAAGTACTAGACAAAGCCTAAAGCTTTACGGCGTCAAGTTTGATACTTATAAGGCCACTTACACCCTCATAGGTACTACTTATGAGAATCGTAAGTACCTCTTGGAGAGTGAGTGAGATTTTTCTCAAAAATTTCATCCCAACCCAAATCTAATTTAAATTTTTGGACCCAATTCATACATTACAACATGCAACCAGTTAATTTCCATAGGTATTTCACTGATATTTTGGGATTTCCTTTCATTATTCAACTTCTACTTCTGTTTATCATATAATCATCAGTTTCTAAAGAAGAAATCAAGCAACAATTTAAATTTTGATTCTGTTAAGGCTCCATAACTTTCAAATATCACGAGACAGAAAAATTCAGGGCTATATCAAGTATTATCTGAAGTTCAATGATCAAGAACATATTTTTAGTAAGTTGGAGCCATGAATTATTACCTGTATTTGAAGAATTTCGAAGTAAAATATAACAATGTGAAGTTAGCCTTACTTTGATGGATTTTTTGTGTAAGTGGGGAGGTTATGAGAGTATTTTGAATTTCATAGATTAAGAGGGAAGTTGAGGAGTTTGATGCTAAGTGGGAGTTTTAAATTTTTAAGAAGTGGGGGTAATATGGGGTCAGGTTTAGGTTTAAATTGGAGAGGTAAGGTTTGATCGGGTCTAGTCAAATGGGCCCAACCTAGATTTTTAACTATTGACCCACAAATATTCTATCAACTTATGGAGCCACTTATGACCCATAAGTACTACTTACATCCCTAGTAAGAAGGTCCACAGGTACTTCTTACGGCCCCCGTAAGTAGGTCCATAAGTAGGACCTATAGTTTGTTTTCTTCTGTAAATTCAAAGGCCCTACTTACGGGGTCAATTGTTATACCTCTGACCATCATATGTGGTTTTGAAAGTAAAAAGTAATAGAACGAAGAAATACCTAATATTTTTCTAACACCTATGACACCACTTACCTATCATAGGTTGTATCTACAACCCTCATACCTACGACCCTCATAAGTAGGGTTATAGGTCAACTTACTTAGGCTTGTCTGAATTTTGAAATTTCTTACCAGTTTCTAGGTGTTTCTCCATGTTTTAACGTACAAAATACAAAAAAATGTAAACACCAATACCTTGAGTTTCCTCCCAAGCAGCGCTTAATTTAATTTTGCGGCACAACGTGGCTATTTTGGATGCTCAAGCTTCACCAACAAGCTTTTCACCTATGTAGCGCTTGATTTAATGTCGTGACATGACTCAGTAGCCTTTGCTACCCATACCTAGATAAGTATTACATCATCAAAAGATTTTTAACTCCTCCAAACTCCCTATATGGTGCTTAAAATGATGCTCATTCACCTTGAATGAGGTTTCTCCATCTTTTTTAGCTCAATTGCACCATGAGGTAACACTCTAACCACCGTGAATTGTCCAAACTACCTAGACTTTAACTTTTGTGGAAATAAGAAAAGCCCTAAATTAAATAGCAAAGCCATATCACAAGTCTAAAATACCTTTTCCTAATATTTTTGTCATGGTACAACTTCATCTTTTCGTTGTACAATGTAGAACTCTTATAAACGCAAAGCCAAAAGTCATCAAATTTATTCATATTACCTATTCTAATGCTTATAGCATTGCTCCACTTAAAATTTAGCTTCTTCAATTTCAATAGTGCTTTGCACTCATGTTAAACCGACAAATGGCATGGCTTTTCATATATAACCTAATATGGGGGCACCTATATTAGTTTTAAAAGAAGTACGGTAAGCCCAAAGTGCATCGTCTAGCTTCCTTCACCAATCAATAAAATTGGCATTTACTGTCTTCACCAAAATGGTTTTTATCTCACAATTGGAGACCTCAACTTTTCTACTTGTCTGTTGATGGTAAGCTGTTGCCATTATATATTTAACACCATATTTTTCAATCAAGACATTAAATATATAATCGAAAAACTATGACCCACATCACTAATTATATCATGTAGAGTATAAAATTGAGAGAATATGTTCTTTTTCAAAATTGTTGTGACACTTTGACCCTCATTTTTTGGAAGCGCAATTGCTTCCACCCATTTAGAAACATAGTGAATGGCCCCCAATATATACATCATAACATAAGAAATCACAATCAGACTGATGAAATTAATTCCCAATATATCAAATAACTCAAGCTTAAGAATAGGTGTTATAAGGAGATCATACTTCCGTGAGATATTTCCTTTACACTGGAAATGGTCACAAGCCTGAGCAAATTAAGGTGCATCTTTAAAAATAGCCAACCAATAGTAACCACAGTGCAACATATTATGGTCCATGAGCATACCACTAGGGTGGCCTCCAACTGCAAATGAGTGACAGGCCTTAAGAATGTGCATCCTCTCTACTTTGGGAATACACCTCAAAATCACACCATCCACACATACCTAAAATAAGAAAGGCTCATCCCAGAAACACTTTCATACCTCATGCATAAATCTCTTTGTGTATTGAAATGACAAGTCTTCCAGAATGAGGTCACATGCCAAATAATTAACAAAATTAGCAAACTAGGGGATCAAATTTTATGATGCTACCAAGAACCGCTCATGAAAAAAGTATCATCAATCTCAACCTCATACCCTAATTTGAGCATCGCATCCTCTTCTAGGCGCGATAGATAATCTGCAACCTAATTTTTTATACACTTCTGATCCTTGACCTCAAAATAAAACTCTAGCAGTAATTTACCAGTCAAATAAACCTAGGCTTTGTATCTTTCTATGCCATAAGGCACCCCAAGACTATATAATCAGTATGCATAATGAATTTGGTCTTAATAAAAAAGGATAAAAAAACTCAAAAGAAGTAATAAGTAAAACCTGCTTAAACAATGTATAATTGTTCTGTGTAGGGTTAGATGCTTTACTAGAAAAATTGATGGGATGAAGTATTTTCTCATGCCTTTAGCCTAGGCAAACTTCTAGTGCAGCATCACAAGCATCACACGTCACCTCAAATGGAAAAGACTAATCCGGAGACACAATGATCAGATTAGAAATCAACCTCTATTTTAGGCACTCAATGGCCTTAATACAAGCATCACAAAACACAAACTTAAACTACTTCTACAATAAATTGCACAAAGGATTTACAATTTTAGAGAAGTCCTTGATAAACAACCTATAGAACCTTGCTTGACCATAACCTAAAATGGAAGAGACCAATCTAGAGACACAATGATAGGAGCATAAATCAACCTCTCTTTTAGGCACTCAATGGCATTGATACAATCATAAAAAACAAAAACCTAAACTACTTCTAAAATAACTTGCACAAAGGATTTACAATTTTGGAAAAGTCCTTGATGAAGCACTTATAGAACCTTGTGTGACCATAGAATCTCTGAATACCTTTGACAGAAATAGGTTGAGAAAATTTTTCAATCACCTCAATTTTAGCTCTGTCTACGTCTATATCTTTCTTCAAAATCTTGTGTCCCAAAATTATCCCCTTCTTTTACCATAAAGTAACACTTCTTCTAAATTGACAAGAAGTTGTACTCCTTAAATCTCTTAAGTGTGTTAGCCAAATGGGCCAAACAGTCATCAAAAGAGCCACCCATAATTGAGAAATCATCCATAAGGACCTTTATAGTATCCTCTACTATATCAGAAAAGATAGACATCATACAACGCTGAAAGATGGCGGGAGCATTATAAAGTCCAAAAGACATTCTCTAGAATACGAATGTACCATATAAACAAGTGAAAGTAGTATTCTATTTATATTTAGAGGAAATAGAAACCATATTATACCTTGAATAACCATCAAGAAAACAATACCATTCTTAACTACAAGACGGTCTAACATTTGGTACTTGAATGGCATAGGAAACTGATTCTTCTGTGTCTAAATATTTAGTTTCTGATAATCCATACAAAATCTACATCCTGTAACTAGTCTCATGGGCAGTAACTCATTCTTCTAATTAGGTACAACAATGATCCCATCCTTCTTAGGCACACACTAAATCAGGCTCACCTATTTATTGTTGGTAATAGGGTAAACCACACCTATATCTAATTCGTAATGATCTCCTTCTTTACCACCTTTTGCATTGAAAAATTTAGATGATATTGATGATTAATGCTATTCACAGATTCTAGTTAAATCTACGAGTACAAATTCCAGGTGGAATCCTGACAATATTCTATATGGTCTAACCGATGGCCCATTTATAACTCTACAAAATTGAAAGTAAGGCCTCAACTGACGTATCTAAGAAATTTGCAGCAATAATAATTAATAGGGTATTTTTTCCACTAAAAATACATAACATAAGTGAGAAGAGAGGGCCTTCAATTCCAATAATGGTGGATCCTTACTTGATGGTCGAGCTAGTGAAGTCTCTATAATCTTTAAGTCCAAAGAAAACTTTGTGTATCATAAGTGTAAGAACTCTACCAATAAGAGTGTTTACCATCTGATCATACTTATCAATACTGTTACAACCAATGTTCATGGTAACCACTGCTAATGCCTCTACACTAAGTCTTTCCTCAATATGTACACTTACTACATTTTCCTCAATAATATCCATCATAAATTCCACATATATGTCTTTCAACTATCTTATCAACTTCCCCATATTGAAAGTAACTTATTCATAATCGAGCATAAATTTAATATATCTCATCTCCATATCAGTCAAACCCCTACCCCTAGTTAGAAAAAGCCTTTCTAAGATAATAGGGACATCAAAATCTACCTCATAGTTGAGAATCACAAAACCAGCTGGGAATATAAAGAAAGATACCTTCACCAAAACATCACACAAATACCAACTAGTTTCTTCACATTTTGATCATACATCAACAATATCATCCATATCGACTTAGGTGACCATAACCCTAACTACTTACACACAAATATTAGCATCAGATTAATGCTAGTCCTCAAGTCACATAGTGCTAAGTGAATTTGGGGACCCAATATGTAACGAATAGTAAAATCTCATGGATCCTCTTTCTTCTCAACCAAATATCGGGAAGTAATAGAACTATAATGGTGCGTATTATCTGCAGGCTCAAAACTTACCGTTTGCTTTTTAATTACTAAATGTTCCATAAACTCGGAAGATCCAAGCATCTGCTTCAATGTTTCTACAAGAAGGATATTCACAAATAATTCTTTCAACATCGATATAAACTTTTGATTTTTCCCTTCTTCCTTTTTTTCTTAAACCTTTAAAGATAAGGCATGTTAGGTTATGTAATGGTCGTTAACACTGGTTTGAACTCCTTACCCTTTCCATTATTAGTATCAACTTATTTTTAACCCTTATTAATTTATGTGATGCCTCATCATCAATCAACAACTTTTTAGTTTTAGCTTTAGGTGCATCAACCAGATCAATGGTAATATTTCCCAACTCATCAACTATTGGCATATGAGTATCAATAGTAGCCCTACCACTCTAAGTGGTGATGGCTAGGTTACATAATCTTTTTTTATTTTGAATAATGTTGCTCGAAAGAGTGCCTGATTAACATTGATTTAGAGTTGCCGACATCTAACCAAATTGGTACTCTAGCAACTTCACTATAGTAATATGTGATTCTACTTTTTAGCTTATTCCTAAAATGTTTGCTTTAATCTCCTTAAGAAAATCCTTAAATTTCTTTTCAAGTAATTCTTCCATCCTCAAATTTGTATCACGGTTCCCTAGTTGAACTTAGACACCACTCGTATCCTTATAAATATCCATTGGCCTCCAGTCACCATCTCTCTTTGCTTAGATCCCTATACGTTTCCCCATAATAGTTCCAACCTTGATTCCTTTGCCTTGAGTTCCAAAAGTCCTAATTGGACCCTTGGACCCTAGCTTAGAAACTCGCCATCTCTCTTTCTAAATACTTAGCCTTCTACTCAGAGTCAGACTCATCATATTTAAAAGACTAACCTTGCATGCCCACTATATTCATCTTTTCAACATTTATACTTACAAAAGTTTTGGTAAGTTACCCAATCTCCATCCTTAGTTATGTTACCTCTTGATCCATAGTATTATCTAGGGCTCTCTGCTTAGTGGACGCGCTAATAGCATAAGTACTGACTCCTTTCTTTCCTCATGAGTATGCCATCCTTAATTGGTAATACAAACCTGATCTAACATTTTTGCACCTAATTTTTAATGAAGGCTCATGAGAGCCTATTGGTAATAACATCAGTAGTATGTTTGTTGTTTATATTTAATACTCTATTGAATATCTTAAGCAAGTTTTTTTCTAAAATTCTATGACTGGACACAATCATCAACTTCTTCCTAAACCTTAACCATGTATCGTACAATTTTTTTGAATAAGATTGCCTGATATTATAAATCTTATGCTTAAATTACAACATTATAAAAGATAGAAAGAATCGGTAAAAGAAGAATTCTGTAACTCATTCCAATTGTTGATGAACACATGAGATAGATGATAGAATAGAACCACTTGAGTCTCAAAGCTTTCTGACTAACCCTAGGTAAATTATATGTAGTGCAAATACCAATGAAATTATTGATGTGCATGTTTGCATAATAAGTTAGTAAACTAGCAAACACATACTTCAAATTAAGTAGCTAAATTATAACACTTGTAGTTCCAAACTAAATTCCTTAGGACAACTCAGAAGGAAGGATAATAGGCTTAACACACCCTAAATCTTCCATCAAAGCATCAGACATTGATAAGTAGTGAAAAGTGAGGGCTTTAACTCTATCTTTGTCGAGTGTTTCTTGATTATCTTCTTCTTGTCTTACTTTTTCTTCTTGAGTTGCACAAAAAAAATGTTTCTTTCCTTATTTTTACTTTAGCTAGCAAACATGTAGTAGTTTGAGTGAATATTTCTTGAATACCATTTGGAGGTGGAAAAATCATATTAGGGTCATCTTAAACCCCATGTTCATGTTCTTTCATCTTATGATTCATTCATAAGGTCCACTGCAGCTCAATATCAAGTGGTATCAAGGGATTGCCTTGACTTCGAGTACTGGGCATACACCGACATTCAACCCAAGTACAATAGAAAAATGAAAACAAACAACTTCAATCAATCAATCCATAACCATATTCCCTAGCAAAAACACCAAATTCGATGTTGCCTAAAATTACACCTCTAAGAAATTATAATGTTGTAGCTATCAAATAAAGAACCCAACAACGGTTGGGGTCAAACTAACAGAGAATATCCCAAATCTCTATCAGTAACTTGTTCAAGCAGTTAAAAAGTGTAAAAAGTAAATGGGGGTTGTGTAAACATTAGCATTAGTAACAAATCTTGAACATTTTAGGTCAAAATCAATATGAAATAAATACTAGAACTATTTTCTCCTAACTTCCTAACTCTACAAAATTATCATGATTTTTTAAACTATCTTAATGCCTTGCATGAAGAATCTAACAAGTTAGATATGTCAATCGACACTATTTGGTGAATTTCACTTATCTCATTTTGGGCATCAGAGTGTTGTTTTACTAACCCTTATCCTGGATCCCTGATTAGCTATCTCCTTTTAGGTTTTAAGTTAATTAGATGAAGTTTGATAGTTTTAAATTACTCTTGTGATCTTATTTTCTTAATATCAACTTCTCTCTCGAGTTAGTATCAAATACGGGTAGGTTCTTAACATCTGCAGTCATTAAGAATGAAATCAAATAAAATAAATCACAATACATGCAAGAACATCAATAAAGAAAAACTTTGCAGTTCCCATACTTCATTTTTCTATTAGGGTTCCCACAACCCAGTTAAGACGTTTAGCTACTCATGTTTGTAAGAAAAACCTTAGAATTCATGAGAGAATACATAGGAATAATCTTATAATAAATTTAAAATGAAAGGAAGAATCTTAAATAGTAAAAGTCATGAACAGGGATTCCAAGATCAAAAGTGTATCTCCATTTCAATATACTATTGTAAGTATAAAGAGTGCATAAACTAATAGAAAAAAATCTATAGGGTAGGTATAGGGTATATCAGAAACCAAAAAATTCTAATTAAAATAAAATAGAAAAATTCACTCATCACCTACCTACGGACCTACTTACGATCCATAGGTACTACTTACAAACCTTAGGTGGCTTGTAGGTCTCTAAGAAAATCAACTTTAGATTATCCACTTACAAAAGCACTTACGAGGACCGTAAGTCCCACTTTCACACCATAAGTAGGCCTTTATAGGTCTCAGAACAACTTGGCGTATTTTTAAATTTTAGGAATTCTTCTTATGCTACGTACGGAGGGACTTACGGTGAATGTATGTCCCACTTACAGTCCGTAAGTGTGTCCTCTAATATATTTTAATGACTTCCTCTTTTTTTTGGCTCCAAACTTTGTTTTCTTGTAAATCAAACACAAAAACACATCACATCTAATAAAAAGGACCTAAGTACCTATATAATTTTTATTTTTAAAGATCAAAAGTACCATAAAATCATGGAACATCACATGAATTTCAAAATAAGGTTGTGAAAAAAGTACACTTCTAATATTTGGGATAGGTTGTATGAGCAGATGAACACCAAGCTTACATGGCTTCTTATCTTCAAACTAATGGGGACTCAGAGAGGACAATTATGGTGCTATAGGACATGTTTTTGTCTTAAGTGATTGATTTTGGTGGTCATTAAGACCATTTTCTTTCATTGTTTAAGTTTTAATACAATATAAACTATCACTCCAATATTGATATGGCACCATTTAAGGCAGTTTATTGAAAGCAATGTAGGCCACCTATTGAGTTATTTGAGACTGGTGATATAAAACCTTTGGTAACTAATTCTGTAAAAAAGGATTAAGATAAAGTAAGTTTCATTAAAACCAAGTTCTCGATTGCTCAAAGTAGGAAGATAGAGTATGAAAACCATATGTAAGAGACATGAGCTCCAAGGTTGGAGAGCAAGTATTTTCTTAAGGTGTCTCCCATGAAAGGAGTCATAAGTTTTGGCAATAGGAATAAGCTCAAACATTGGTATATTGGTCCTTTTAAGTTTATTGAAAAGGTGGGTCTATTTATTTACAAGTAATCTCTACCATTTGGATTAGTTGGAGTCCATCCACTATTTCATGTCTCTATGCTCAAGAGGTACCAAGGGGATGGGGACTACATTATTAAGTAGGACTTATTTCTTTTAGTTAATGACTTGGCTTATGAGAATGAATTAGTAGTGCTTGTAAATTGAGATATTTTAAAATTAAAGACAAATAAAAATCATTCAATTAAGGTTTAAAGGAAGCATCAACCATTTAAAGAAGCCACGTAAGGAAACTGATAATGACATCTGGGACAAGTGCCCTTAATTACTTGAGGATACATGTAATCTCTTCTATCTTATTTTTAGCTTATTTTTCACGTTTGACAACTTGGGATGAATGATGGGTAATTGGTATCAGTTGTAATGACCATAGTCATTATGTATGAATCTCTCTTATAAAATCTCATGTTAAAATTCTTTCCAATTTTAAAGTTACAAATTCTTGGCTAGGCTAGTTTTGTATGTAATCAAAGTGAGGTATGATATAGGGAAATCTGGGACTGATTTAAGATTATTTAGTTGTGTTAGCTTTTATTTTTAGTTAGCTAAGAAAATAAGGAACTCATACCAATTTACATAATTATATTTGGGTAAGTAGAACTCTTGGAATTTACCTTAGCTTAAAGGACATTATTTGGAATGTCATAGATTTAAGGTGTGGTTCAAAAATTGGAATTTTTAGGCAAAATTTTACATTATATCCCATCGATGCCTCTAGAGTGGAATGCATGCCTCAATAACGGAGTCTTACTACAATAGAGAAATTTTTGCAATGGGGATGGTTAGACCTTATCAACACCTGCTATATAAGCAAAAGTTATAGATTTAATAGATAATATACCAAAATAATTTATTTTTCAAAAACTTATTCTGGGTTAAAAATGGTCAGCTTAGGTAATTCCCATTGGATTTTCATTATTGGCATTTCTAAGGTATGGAATTCATCTCCGTTAACTCATAATTAGTAATTAAGCCAGAGAAATGCTAATATATGGAGTTCGAGAAGGGAGGGTTTTTTTGTGCAAGGGAGAAAATAATGTAATAATTTAATGAGTTTTGATTTTAATGGTTAATGCACACTTGCATTTCACTAATAACTAATTAATCTATGGAATTGGTAGTTTTAAGTAAATTACAATAGAAAATACCTAGAATGAGAAAGGAGTAATCATGACCATGACCTTTGGGGTAGGGTGTGAGTTATAATCCCATCATGGTAGGCGATTTTACTAATTTATTTGTTTATATGCATGTTCTCTACCAAGAGCAAGCATAGATTGAATGGAAGGGCAAAACTATGGATTAGAGGAGTTGTGAAAGTTTTGTTTGAGGTGGGTGATGTTATCATTGTTTAAACCAATTTATGATATATGTGCATATTAATTACTTTGTAGTGTAGCTTGTTAGTGCAGGTTGTTTGCTGTGGAAAATTTAAATGAATTTATATTGTTGTGTGATTTGACCTACCTCACTACTAAATATGAAATATTCAGTATTTGAAAGTTCTTAAGGGTTATTGAAAAAACAAACTAGGCAGACACTGTGTTTTTAATTTTAGTACATAGATAGAAATTTTCCTCTACAGGTTATGACTAGAGAGTTGATATTTAACCTATAGTGTGTATGTATAAGGGCTAGGTGAATTTGATGGTTCCATGAGTAATCCAGGGAATATATTTATATGATTGATAATTGTTTAACTTCTTGTGTTATTTTTACTTGGTTTTACTGAACTTAACTTGGTGAAAATATGTTGACATGTTTATTGAAATCCTAAGTCATATATGTGATACTTGGTTGCAAAGTATATGGTGGCTGAGCATGGATTAACTTATTGTACTATAACTTGGTTATGTGTTTATGTTCTCATATTGAATTGGCCAAATGACCCTAATAGTATACCGTTGTTTACTTAAATGTTGAAACTACACATACTCATACTTTTATGAGTGCAACATAGATTCCAGTGGCCCTACAAAACCTCACTTTTGACTTCAGCGATTGACTTTGTTTTCAAGGGTGAGAAACATGTTTTATAGTACTATGAGTCTTTCTTGTATGACAAAGTCTTTATTTTGTGTTATGTTTTTCATTTTAGTTTTTGGGGTTGCACCTCTTTCTTGACAATCTTTAGCTATTTTGGTACTGACATCTCTTGGAATGTAGGGATAGTTTGGTTAAGTATAATGTTCTCTATTTGAGTTGTACTTATATTTTGATCAGGTATTGGATATCTTTATTGTCGGATTAGTTTTTCTACCACTTTAAGTCTTGATTTTCAAATGGTGTTTAACTAAACATGGTTCTCCCATTGTGTGAGCAGTGTGGGTACCACTAACGATGGTTTTGGGTCATGACAAAGATTCCATGTATTATTCTATAGTTATGATATTGATTTAGTTGGACTTTCTTTTGATTAATTGTTATTGTGTTTATTAACTTTGAAATCAAAATTTGATGAAAATCACTTTATAAAGTGTTTGACTAACTTTGTACTGGTTGGGTTAGATGGTTCTCCAACATTATGTTAGGGTGGGTGCCAATAATGATCATTTGGGTTGTGACACGATGTTTCTTACGTGATGCAGTTATAGACCTCCAACCACCTCCTTCCTCTCATTTACATGGTGGAAGTTCATTCATATGTTATTCTTTACTTTATTTTAGAATCTATTTTACATATCCAGGCCAAGTGCTCAAAAATGTGTTTCATTTATTGTATGCTTGAAAAAAGTTGTAATATTTATCAGATTTTGAAATTTTTATTAAAAATGTTTATAACTTTTTCATGTTTTTTGAATGGGTGGTAAGGGTTCTCCTATATTAATGGATTAGAGTAGTTTCCCACAAAGCCTTGTTGGTAGGTTCATGCGACATCAAGAGCAACATAAAGGCAAAATCAGACTCCTTAATCATATTCATATGAATTTCAGTTGTAAGTTTATCAATATAATTTGGACATTCACATAAAGTAAATTCAAGTAAATAAAGAATTCACTCAAAGATATCAATGAATTTCTTTGATGTCTTATTATGAGAACCTCAGCGAGTGTCACATGGAAGTCAAAGTTCAGATCCATGATTTAATCCCTGTTGTATATGTACTTCACCAAAAAAGAGTAATTTTTATAACTTGGTAGCTCGATGTTGTTTACAAAAATTCCTGCACTTACAATATGATCCAACAATATTCAAAAGATGCTCCAATAATATTCAACTGTAATGACCCAGGACTACTCCTTAGTCGTCACACAGTGCTTACGACCCCGAAGGACCACGAGCTAACCCATAAATGATATCTGCTGTGAGAACTGAACAATAGAACTAAAATAAATGCAGAATAATAGGCTAAAATGCCATAAGGTTCAAAACATCTAAAATACTGATTAAATATAACATCTGTAATAATATCTGTAACACTATATACTAAACGAAACTAGTCCAAAAAGCCTCTAACTAAAACTGTCTGAAAGTGGAGTTAATGGGATAATTCCCCTAACTAACTCCACCTACTAAAATACTTAGTCTAGTGAGATAATAAAATAAAAGAATGTCCTCGAATGATGAGAACTCACTACTAAATATGTTGTTGGATGAATCTGAATCTACTATGCATGGTCGGGAACCTAAGCGTCTGAACTTATGATATGAAACATTATAGCACAGGAAAGTATGCGTCAGTACGTGGGAATCTACTGGTATGCTAGATAATGTAAGGCTGAATGCAAGGGGTCATATGCATGAACAATAACTGACTAAATGATATAGAGTAACTAAATATAAGAGTACGTGTATACTATAACTAAGCTTTTTTGAAGCTAAGTATTGAGTTTTGATAATTGTATAACTGATATCTAAAATTGCTGATACTGATTGACTGTGTCTGACAGTTCTGATTCAGTAAAACTAAGCTGAGTTCTAAACTGAAGACTGAAACTAAAACTATGGGAGGTAATCATATAACTGACATGCCCCAAATAAGAGAAGATAACTAAGCTGGGGTCCAATCTGTAATCCCAGCTAGAAGGGTATCAGTACTATGTCACGGGTAAAGATAATTATTGTAGAGTCAGTCCTAACTAATAGGTGACCCCTGAGATCAGTCCTAATCATGCGGATGATCCCTGAGTATGTCATTCCTATCTAACAGGTGACATCTGATAATCTACACTGGGTATGTAGTTTTGGAGCTTAGATATTGCTTCTAAGGACCCAGTCCTAACTAACGGGTGTGCCCTATCTCTAGCCTCGCTCGGTGCTGGATCCTACTCCTAACTAAAAGACACTGAACTAAGTACACAGAACTGGACTGGATTGATACTGAGATTATTGAGTTTTCCTAAGTTCTATAACTTACTGAATTCTACTGAGTTCTGTAACAGACTGAGAGTACAACTGATCGTTACATGACTGATACTATTCTGTTACTGACACTGGCTCTAGGTAAATAGCTAAATTTTCAGGTATTAAATACCCCAGGGCTCGATAGCATGAAAAGTAAATAAAAACATAATCTTAAATAACATAACAATGTTTACTTGGTCATAATTCATTCGTAGAGACATTTCATCAAACAATTGTAATGCATTAACTTGTACATGAATGAGGATTACATGTTAGCATGCTATAATGACATTATTTCATTCTCATAGACAATTTATCAAACACATGGGAAACATACTCGGTTCATTAAATCATAAACACTTAGGGTTAACATGGATACAACAATCAACATGCAAATTCATGGATTATAACATGGGGATTACTCAAAAACTTCATGGGATCTACCATTAATCATATATTAAAAATCAATAAATGTCAAAACATGAACATAATCCAATTCATACATGTAAATTATGAATCATAATTCTTGAAGTTTTAAAAATGGATTCTTTGACTCTATGGGTTGAAGGGACCCATAGATGAACATTTAACATACCTTAATTTGTGAGATTTTTGAAGTTCTTGAAGAAATTCTTGGGATTGACCTTGATTCTTTAGAGCTAGGGTTTGTATTATTTAGAGAGAACTACCTTTTTATTTTGGAAAAAAGTGAATAATGAAGGGTATTACACGTTTTTAGGGTTAAATCCCATATCTGGGCTGAATAAAATCATGGGAAAGACTATTTTAATCATGGGCGCAACTTTAGCTTTTTATGAAATTTTCCTAATCTAGACCCCTGGCGCGATGTGCCACTATCGTGCTAGGCCACTATAAAAAGGCGACTGGTAAATTACATGGTGGCGCAATGTGGTACAATCACATTTCCACCTTAGACGTGACCTGGAAGCTCACCACGATGCGGTGGTATCATATCGAAATACTGAAAAAGTACAAATTTTAAATTGAGCCTTGATGCAAAGCGCCAATATAGTGAAGGCTCACTGGTTTTTGACAATTGCCATTTTTCCTAGCTCCACGATGCACTGATGGCTCGGTGGTACACTGTCTTACTAAAACGGCTCTAACGTTTTTCCCGGGTTTTGGATTTGGGCGAATTTGGTATCGATGAAAAACTTATTCGATTTCTCAAACAACAAAAGTCAGAATCTTGAAGATTCCACATGTATAAAAGTGTATCTATATTTAAAGAAAGTCTTTAATATTTTTTGGATGAATTTAAGCTAGGTAAAAGTACGGGGTATTACATCAACATATTAGTAATCGAAATAAATAAATTACCCATATCTGAATTATTATTCAAAAGGACCACAATTGTCAGTGGTAATTGGTGAGAAAAACAATAAGTGAAATATGCAGATGGAGTATAATAGAAAATGAATTTTTAGACCATTTTGGTTTTCTTTCAAGTTACTAGCATTATCATAGCCTTGTCTATGTATTTAAGATGGAATTAATGAGTAATCCAAACTAAATAAATATATTATATCCTTTAATTCCTGTGCATATGTATTATTAATATGGGCAACACCAACAAATTGATCTATCACCACACCTGTTTGTAAAAATATCATAAACCTATTTTATTTGCTCCTTATGTGATATATCTTTTGAATCATCATCTAGTATTTCAAAATAATGACCATCTAAGTCATTCATCATAGCTTTTATTGTTTATTTTGCACTAGCATCAATAATATATTTTTATGTTTTTGGACATCAAATCAGTTTATTTTTTGGGGCATTTTTCAATATAATGCTCCTAACATCCTAACTCATGACTCTATACCATTGTAAAAATTCAAGATATAAACCTCTACTCATAGATGATATACTTTTATCATAACTATGACAAATAAATCATAATTTTGGTAGTAATATTGCCACATCTATTGAAATATCCAATAAATGACAGTGGAATTCATTTTTTTCTCAAATGGTTGTCAAAAATGTGTAAATTGATTGTGATTGATTCATAAAATCAATCATCATGTTTAAAATATTGTTATAAAAGATATTTACCACGCTAATATGAGATTCGAATCTCTCCTTAGCCTCATTCTAATTCTTAACATCTTTTCTTGTAGAAGCAACATCTCTTATATTTTTAACAAAATTCATGCTCTTTTCTAATTAATAGATGCATAAAACATAATCAACATTTTTGATACATTATACTCTAACCACTTGATATATTGATGCTAGAGCCTACTACGATGAAATTTACATATTGTTATTTCTTTCCCTCAAATTAAGCATTTGGAAATTTATGTATTATAGGTTGACAAGGTCCTTTTAAATATATTATATTCGAAATTCATCATATATATAGGGATCATATTCTACTATAGGCCTTTCTTCTGTTGGGTCTTCTTTTAAATATTCAAAATCATTATTCCAAGGGGTTGTATTAAAATTTTGAAGGCCTGAATGAAGCAATGAGTGAAATAGTATCACGAGAGCTAAGTTTCCCAATTTTAATCTCGTGAATAATTTATCCATTCTGATTGACATAGATTTAGGACAATCCTTGAAAAACAATAGTCAACTAATACTTATTTAAACTATAATCTATAAAAAGAAAGAATCATTCTCATTTTCTTTACTACAAAAGCTTATTTTGATAGAGTTTATTCATATATTTTTACTTAATTTAACAAATAATACCATTTTAACGATTTCCCAAAATCATTCAATAATGAAGTAAAAATAAATTTATAGCTAAATTTTACTTAAATATAATAATGAAAGCCGTAAAAGTCCAATAATATAACATCCAGTAAATACATATGTGAGATCAGTATAATGATTTACAAACTGTGTCGAAGATTGGTCCAATCTGAAGTTCTTAACTTGTAATACGTAAGAAATAGATAAACATCAACGAGAAATTTAAACCCAAAACTATCATTTGATTATTTAACTCGAAAGAAAATCAAAGCATTTATATTTTGATATCAATAAATGGAAATAAAAAAATAAAAATAAAATTATAAGTATAGGAGACAAAAATAGAATTCAACATTTTAATTTTGGGATAGAAAGATTTTGATAGTTGTTGTCCATTGATGTGTTTTTTTATAAAAGGTTGTAATTACCTTTTTTGGTTATTTTTTATACTATTGTACTTTTTCTTAATTTCAACTTATCCATAGCTTCCATATGGTATTTGATACATGTGGGGATGGGTGGTGTGGTTTTCAAAGTATTCAGTCAAATTTTAAACTAATTTCCTTATTTTTGAGATTTCAAAGTTGAGAAGTTTTACTGTGTCATCCCTGTCGATGTAGATCAGAGTTCAAACTGAGTGTAGGCGAATCCCGGTAAGGCGGGGCAAACCTCAGGGAGGACGCTGAGTCCATAAGGGGGATGTATTTAACACTCCAACTTAGGAAAGAGTCCCATATCAGCAAAACATAGGAGGGATGTTGGGTATATGAGTGAGAAAGTCTTACACCCTAGTGATGCATTTTAAAGCCATGCGCGCCTGAGCCCAGAACGGACAATATCACTAGTGGGTTGGGCAGAGATAGGGGTCTCTTGGGCCTTGATGGTCTGGTCTTCGGCTCAAAGTAGGTTTGAGATACTCGTTAGGACTAGGCCCCGATTTGGGTCATAAAAGCATAGTATCAGAGAATAGATCAGTGTCTTTGGGTGTCCAAAAATTCGTGTCGAGTAGAGTCCATTTTATTAGTTTGTAGTGCACCACCCTTATAATGTGGAGGCTACGACATATTTAGGAATGTTTTCCTTTCTTGCATTCTATTTCGGGCTATAAATTTTAGTGCTATTAAACTTCTCTAACTCCTGCCTTACTCATATTTTAGATTATATCTCCTCAAAGATCTGACATTCTTAGAAACTCTGTTGTAACCTCTGTTCTATCTAAGGAAAATTTATAGGGTCTCAAACTATTTATGGAGTGTAGACCCAGTCTGGGGTCGCTACTCCATATTGTATTGCACAATGTGGGGTTCCACTTGTCCTTACTAGTCCTCCATAGTCTTGTCGGGCTAGTGACACTTATGCTCAGACACATTAGGGAGATATCTCTAATACTGAGTTCCATCAGTCTATTCATATACTTACTTAGTTGGTGGCGTCTCAACCTTTTTTGTCTGACCGTATTGGTTTGGTTGCTCATTAATCTGAGGTCACTCGGGTTGGCTAATTTATGAGGTTGAATCCCCAAATATTTATAGGCTCTAATGTAGCAGCGGATCCTTAAGGGTTTATCAATGAGATGGAGAAAATTTTTAGGGTGATGCATGTTACTGATAATGAGGGTGTAGAGTTTGCTGCCTCTCAATTGAAAGATGTGCCTTATCATTTGTATGAGGAGTGGTAAGCTATGAGGGGTGAAGGAATTAAGGGAAGCTAAGGTTAAAGATTTTGTGAATTTAAAGTAGGGTAAGATGAGTCTGAAGGAGCATGCTCTAAAATTCAGTAGTTGTGCCGTTATGCTCCGAAGTTAGTTGCCAACATGATATCAAAATTGAGGAAGTTTGCTTCTAAATTGTCTCGTGATTTGGTATTGGAGTTTAAGGCTACAATGTTGAACAATGATATAGAAATCTCCAGGTAGGTGGATTATATATATTAGGTAAAGTATTAGAGAAGAAACAAGTAGATATTGGAGAGAGGATGAACAAGAAGTTAAGATATTCATTTAAGGTGGGGGTCAGTAGAATAATGGGAGAGATGGTAGACAGTAGACCAAGAATAAGAATTGGGTAAGTTCTTATTGGATAGCTAGTGATCCTTATCCTAAGCTTTATTGTGATCGTTGTTCTCGGACTAGCAGTGGTCCTAAGGCACATGGTTCCCAGTCTAAGGTTAGTGTATCACAGACGGCCCCACCTGATCCTCATTGCCAATTTTATGGATATCTTCATCATTGTTACTGTAAGGATTAGAGGAACTTGTATTATAATTGAGGTCAGCCTTTTAATCTGTAGAGAAATTATCCTATAGCTAAGGTTTCTACCATGGGTAATAAGTTTTGGTCGCTACTTTTTCAGCCCCTGTACTTATGGGTTCTAATTTGGGCATGGACACTGGTCGAAATCCTTTCTATGCTATTACGACTCACTAGGAATTTGTGGCATCCCCCGATATTGTCACTGGTATGTTACAACTCTTCTTAAGTGATATTTATTATTTTTTTGATCTAGGTTCTACCCTATCTTATGTGACTCCATATGTGGTTGTACACTTTTATTTTGGTCCTGAAAGTGTTTTTGACCCCTTTTCGTTGTCTACTCCAGTGGGTGATTTAACTGTTGCAAGAAAAATCTATAGAGGTTGTGTGTTGTCCATTCTTCATAGGGAGAACTTGGTGGATTTGATAGAGCTTAGTATCGTAGATTTTGATGTATTCTTGAGGATGGATTGGCTCATTCTTGCTATGCTTCTCTGGATTGGAGGACCAAGATAGTCTGCTTCCATTTTCCTAATAAATAGGATATTGATTGTGTGGGGAGTTCCTTAGTACCCCAAAATATGTTTATTTATTATCTTAGATCTCAGACGTTGAATTCCAAAGAATGTCTATACCATCTAGTTTGGGTTAAAGATTCAAATTTTGAAAATCCTCTACAATCTGTCCCTTTGGTTAATGAATTTCCTAAACTACTTCCCGATGATCTTCTTGGGATTCATCCCAATAGGGAAAATGATTTTGGGATTGATCTTTACCAGATACCCATGCCATTTCCATTCCTCCTTATAGAATATCTCTGGCTGAATTAAATGAGCTAAAGGAGAATTGAATGATCTTCTGGATAAGGGTTTCATTCATCTTTTTATTTCTCTGTGGGGTGATCCTGTACTTGTAAGCGTAAGAAGGATGGATCTCTTCAGATATGTATGACATAACCCAAAACCGGTCCATTTCGTATGGGCATCTCAAGCCCATCATGGATTGGAGATTGCACGATTAACTAACCCTCACCCCAAACCACAACTGTCTGATGAACTCCGACCATAACTCAAGATTGCAGAAACAAAACTAATATCATAAATTAGACAATGTCTAAGCATTTCATTCAAATTAACATACTAACAAACATACCCAAGTCCACTATCATCCATAATGCCTCTACCCAAATCCGATGTCTATATAAGTTGGGAAAAGCCCCTGATAATAGCCAAACCAAGTCAAAATAAGTCTAGGACCACAGATAAGAAACTATGAAATGTATGTCTTCCGAAGTACGAAAGCTCACCATTTCAAAGTGAACACACTAACCACTTCAATCACTTAGTCATTGCACAGGAAGAGAAGAAGAAGATCAAGCATCTATATCACATGGGGACATAGTGTTCAGAGACTGTTAGCGGCTGGAACGCTAGCATATAACTCAAGGATAAGGAGAAAATAGAGACATCATTTATAAACCAAGTCAAAATATCATATTCAATCACATTATATACATAGTCATAAATGTAGGTACATAACATATTCATAACGTGCCAAAAGGAAACAAGACTTAGCAAGAATTTCTTATGCACTTTATCATAAGGAATGAAGGGGAAGACTTTAACCTTCCACACTCAAATTTTGGAGTAATTGAACTTCCCTATCATATCAAGCAAGAGGTTTTTTACCTCAAGTCGTTTTGTTAGGCAAGGGACTCTAAACTAAAGCAATTTCACCAGGCAGGGGACTTTAACCTCAAGTCGTTTCATTATTAAAGAGACTTTAACCTCGTGCCATTTCATTAGGCAAGGGACTTTAACCATAAGTGCACTTATTTGGCGAGGGACTCTAACCATAAGAAATTTAATTATTCAGGGGACTCTAACCTCAATCCACCTTATTAGGCAAGGGAATTTAATTACAAGTCATCATGTTATCATTAGTGGACATTGGAAATCTAACCCTTTGTCTATACATCCACATCCATTCAATTCAACACTTAGGGACTCTAGCCCATTAAACCAATTCATCACCATAAATGACTAGGTTGTCTACATGGAACCATTTGTCAATCAAACACTTCAATAAACCAATGACATAACTCAATTCACCATTCAAATCAATTTATAGCCATCAAAACCCTTACAAAACTATTTATTCTTCATTAACATTCTTACGCCGCACTTTAGTTCAAACACAATTCAAGTTCATGTTTAGGGACTTTAACCCTTTTAGCCATCAAACTATCTAAATCATAAATTAACTTATTACATGGACAACAAGGTCTTTACCATACCATTTACCAATAACTTATACTTACTAGTCCATTTCCATAGTTCAAAACATCATACACATGTGACTAGACATTTCTCATACATATTTTCACAAACACCTTGTGGGTATGCCTTTACCAAGGCCAAACTAAAAGTAGAAATTGTCAATATTAGGGTTACTTAAGACATATTTGTTAAACCACAAATAAAAAGCACCCATATGTGTAAATCATCACAAATATTATGTACAAACACAAGTCTAAGCAAGAGAAAACATTACTCATCACTAGGTATAAAAAACCCTTCAAATTTGATTTCAAAGTCAACATTTATAGGTCATAATCCATGTTTAAAATAAATGATATTTGAATTAATAAAAAGTTAAAGAGTCACATGCCTTAAACAAGATAATCCCCCAAAGAACTTGACTCTACTTTTGCCTCTAGATGAATGCCCCTTGGAATCCCAGCCTACAATCTTCAGAAGTGTATTTGAGAGAGTATTTGGGAGGTTTTGATCTTGAAAAAATGGATGTTTATGAGGCCACAATACATTATATAGTTAGGGGACTTAAGGGTTTTGGGGTGGGAAATGTCCATAGAGCCCTTGACTTAGAAGGTGAAAAGTGACTTCCCAGGTGGGCATGACTCATTTAGCTCAACCATACTATACGGTATGAGTGGTACCCTAACTCGTACCCTAGGCCTTACCAAGGATCCTATAATGCCCCAATTTGCTTAACCGAAATGATACACGGTGCATATGACCCTGAAGGACCACAACCTAACCCATGACTGATATTTGTACCTGTACACTGAATAAAATACTGAATAATGTGGAAACATGCACTGAAAGGCCATAAGGTTTAATACCAAACATAACATGAATAAGATAACATTTGTGGGATAATACAATACCCAAAACAAAACTGTAAACACTGAAGTCTGAAACATAATAGTCTATATCTAGTAGAAAGCCTCTACTGTTTGAATAATCTGAAAAAGGAGTTGATGGGATATGTCCCCAAGTAACTCCAACTAATAACTAATCAATGAAATAGTGGATAAATAATCATGTCCTCGAAGGATGAGGACTCACCTCTATTCTAACTACTGAGACTGGAATCTACTATTGATCTAGAACTCGTGTCTCTGAACCTACGGTGTAACATAAAAAGAAAGCACCATAGCGCAAATTCATCAGTACAATGACATGTACTGAGTATACATGTGAGGTAGGCTAATTCAAGGGTTAACATTCATGAATAATGCTAGCTTACTGTCTAACATGAATGTGAGAATGCATATATAAATACGTAACTGTAACTGACAATGTGATATTGTGTCTATTAAATCTGAATACTGATGAAATGACATACTAAAAACCGATATATCTAATAACATAAATATCTATATTTGAATGTAACTAATAACATGGGTGACTGTATTTGACAGTCCTAACTTTGATGGAACAAGCTGAGTCCTGTATTCTATCTGAGTTCACTGTATCTGACAGTCCTGAAATCTAAAGAAATATCTGAGTTCTATTACTAAGACTGATTGACTGTGTCTTACAGTCCTAATTCTATAAAATGAAACTGTTGGAGGTAGTATTTAACCGACATACCTCTGATACGCTTTTATGGCTGAGATGGGGTCCAATCTGTAACCCTAATTTGAAGGGTGTCAATACCGCACCACTGGTAATGACAAGCTATTGGAGACCCTCATCTGATAGTTTCCCCTACACGAGAATGATGGGGACCTTATCTAACAGTGCTTACCTACCTCATCAACCGTCATTAACAGTGTTGATGTCTCAATCTATATTGGCTACATAGTTCTGGAATGCAAGGATGACTGTTAAGGATCACACCCTCATCTGATAGTTTGTGTCCCATACTTTAGTTCACTCGGTGCTAATTTCTACTCGCATCTGAATGAACACTGAATATGATTTACTGAACTGAACATGGATTGAGTTACTAAATTCCATTGACTGAAGAAATATTACTAATATCTGACAATTGACTGAGTTCATCAGATCATGGAGATTTCCTGAGTCATAAGACTGTCTGAAGTCAAAGGATCATGGCTTGACTGAGCGTATCATGAAAATATGATATGGATCTAGGTACACAAAAAATGTTTAGGGTACAAGTAACCCTAGGACTCAATGAAAGGAAACTGACAAAGCATGACTTACTTGAATACATAATAATCATCGTATTACATTTACTGAAATATTTCATCAAACATGTGATAGGCATAAGCTTGCACGTGCATGGGGATTTCATCATATCATGCTAATTAGACACTTTCCCTTCATCTAGGCATTCAACCAAACACATAGTAGGCATAGAATGTGTAAACAACATCATACAACAATTAACTATCGTGATTCAATTCCAATTTAATCATTCAAGGGTTTAGTCCAAGGGTTTCATGAATCTATACCTATACAAATCAACCCATATGGAATTTAACACTCATTCTTGGAATACAATTCAATTACTTATTATCAACATGAAAAAAATAGCCCAATCATGAAATTCATAGGAAAATCCATAACTTGCATTTACAAAAGTGATTTTTGGGCTCCATGGACGAAATGAGTCCATGAAAGAACATTACGAATACCTTAGTTCGTGTTTTCATGAATATTGATGGTGAAACCTTCTTCAAATTGGATATTCTATGAAAACCCTGGCTTGTTCTTGATAGAAACTTGAGACAAGTGTAATTTGGATGAAAAGTGGATGAATCACTTGTTAAAGGAATTAAATAGGTGTGGGAAATTGACCCTTTTAACCCTAGATGCCTCTTGTAATTTCAGTAAAATTTTCCTAAATTGAACCCCTAGTGTTACGTGGTACTATCGCACTATGTCACTGTAATATGATAATTAGGAAACTGAGGGATGGCGCGATGTGGAGCCATCACATTGCCCCTTCCTTCATGACCTGGAACTTTGGCGCGACGCAAGGGAAATTATGGTGAGATATTGGAAAAAGAATAATTCTGAATTTTAATGCTTGTGAGACACGCCATAGTCGCGGACACCTACTGGAAATTGCCAAATGCTATTTCCTCTTGTGGCGCGGCGCGCCACTGTCTAATATGGTTTTATTTTTCGATGAGAACTTGAAATAGTCATAACTTCTTACCTGGTTATATGATTTAAGCGAATCATATATCGATGGAAATCTTATTGAATTTTCCACATGACAAGAATTGAAAATATTGAAAATTCCTCATGGAATAATTATCATTCACTTTACAATCTAATACTAGGCATTTTTGGGATAACATTTTCTAGAAATCTTTGGGGTATTACAGTATCTACCCCTTGAGAACATTCGTCCTCAAATGAGACTTTCTGAGATGGGAAACAATAAGCTGAACATGAACTGAAAATGAATAACTGGAACCTGATCTCATGACTGAAAAGATGAACATAATATACTGAACATTCATATCTGATGCATGTGTAACTAGTTCATGAATGTATGACAGAATGTTCTGAGGAACTAAGTTCCTCACAATGAGAATGCATTTCTGGTGCAAAATTATATAACTGAGCTAATACATGAATGCATGACTGAATATGCAATGATACTTGAACATGAACATGTAACTAAATACCAAGTTCGTGATGAACACTGATCATGAAATTGAGTAAGCTTAAGGAGAACTATTACCTTAAGCTTGATCTGAGCTGGCGGAGAAAAGGTGAGGATATTTGGTACTCATGTATGCTTCTACCTCCCAAGTATCTCCCTCAATGGATTGATTTTGCCAAAGAAATTTAACTAGAGGGTCTTCTTTGTTCCTCAATCTTTGAGTCTGATAGTCTAAGATTTCGACTAGAATCTTTTCATAAGAGAGACTATTCTAAACATCAATGCTCTGAATAGGGACTACGACTGGTAAATCACCTACACACTTCTTGAGAAAAGAGACATAGAATATTGGATGAAATGAGGCTAGATCTGAAGAAAATTCAAGCTCATAAGCTACCTTGCTGAAATGACTGAGAATCTTGAAGGGACAGACATATCAGTGACTGAGCTTTCCCTTCTTTCCGAATCTCTTCACTCCCTTCATAGGAGAGATCTTTTCATAGACATGATCACCAACCTCAAACTCGAGGTCTTTTCTACGTACATCTGCATAAGAATTCTGTCGGGTCTGAGTATCCCAGAGTCTTTCTCTGATTAACTAGACTTTTTCTAAGGCTTCAAATACTAAGTCAGGACCTATGACTTAGGCCTTACTAACTTTGAACCAACCAATTAGAGATCTACATATCCTAAAATAGAGAGATTTGAATATAGCCATCTGAATACTGGAATGATAGTTGTTGTTGTATGCAAACTCAATTAAAGACAAGTGGTCATACCAACTTACCTTGAAATCAATTGAACACACATTAAGCATATCTTCTAAAGTCTAAATTATTCTTTCTGCTTAACCATCTTTCTAAGGATGGAAGGCTATCTTGAGATGAACTTGGGTATGAAGACCTTTTTAGAATGCTTTCCAAAAGTGAGAGATGACCTGGGTACCTCTATTTGAGATAATATACTGCGAAACATCGTGCAATATGACCAACTCATCTATATAGAGTTTGGCATAATCCTCAGCTGAATAAGAGTTATGAACTGGAAGGAAATGAGCTAATTTGGTCATTCTGTCTACAATGACCCTGAATAAATCATGCTGATGACGAGTTTGAGGAAAACTCATCACAAATTCCATGTTCACAACTTCCCACTTCTAAGTAGGAATACTGAACTCCTGTATGGACCTACTAGGCTTCTGATGTTCTATCTTAACTTGCAGACATGTAGAGCACTTAGCCAAAAACTCTGAAATATCTCTCTTTATCCCACTCTACCAATAGATTTCCTATAATTCGCGGTATATCTTTGTGGCCCCTGGATGAATACAGTAGCACGTGCTATGTGCTTCTGCAAGAATTCGCTACCTTAAGTCATCTATACTTGGAACACAGTGACGACCCTAACAATGCAAAACACCATCTCCCCCTTGGGTGAAAACCTGTACTTTCTGATCCTGAACTGACTCTTTAAACTTGACCAGGCTGGGATCTCTATCTTTCTTTTCTTTCACCTCGGAGACTAGAGATAATTCTGAACTACTCTGAACAATACACCGCCCTCTGAAGAATCAAATAAGTGAACGCTTAGTCTGGAAAGCTGATGGACTTCTTAAGCTAACTTCTTTTTACTATCCTCCATATAAGAAACACTACCCATGGATAGACTATTGAGAGTGTCAGCTACTACGTTAGCCTTGCTCGGATGATAGAGGACACTCATGTCATAGTCTTTCAAGAGCTCTAAACACCTTCTCTGATGAAGATGGAAATTATTTTGAGAAAAGAAATACTGAAGACTCCTGTGATCTGTGAAGACATCTACATGAAATTCATAGAGATAATGCCTCCAAATCTTCAAGGCAAAGATGATAGATGCTAACTCAAGATCATGAGTAGGATAATTCCTCTCATGAGGTTTAACATGCCTGTAGGCGTAGGCTATGACCTTACCATGCTGCATGAGGACACAACCCAAACCTACTCTGGATGCATCACAATACCCCATGAACACATCTGAACCATCTGGAAGAGCAAAGACTGGGGCTAAGGTAAGTCGAGTCTTCAACTCCTAAAAACTCTACTCGCATCTGTCTGACCATTGAAACTTGACTTTCTTCTGAAACAATCTGGATATATGGGATGCAATAGATGAAAATCATTCAACAAACCATCTATAATAGCCATCCAAACCTTTGAAACTCCTGATATCTGATGGAGAGATAGGTCTTGGCCAGTTTCTTATTTATTTGGTCTTTTGAGGATCAACTCTAGTGCCATCACCGTAAATGATATGACTAAGGAATGCTACTGACCTTAGCCAAAATTCACACTTACTAAATTTTTTGAATAGCTGATGATATCTGAGAGTCAAAGTATTATTCTGAGATGGTTGCATGATCACGCTCAGTGCGAGAATATACCAGAATATCATCTATTAAGACTATGACAAACATGTCCAAGTACTACTTGAAAACACGGTTCATCTAGTCCATGAAAGCTGCTGGGGCATTGGTAAGACCAAATGACATGACTAAGAATTCAAAGTGACCATACCGAGTATGAAAAGCTATTTTTGGAATGTCACTTTCTCTAACTCTGAGCTAATGATAGCCGGATCTAAGGTCTATCTTAGAGAAATAGATGGCACCCTGAAGTTGGTCAAATAATTCATCGATTCTCAGAAGAGGATACATATTTTTGACCATGACCTTATTGAGTTGATAGTAATCAATACACATTCTGAGGGAACCATCTTTCTTTCGAACGAATAAGACTGGTGAGCCTCACGGGAAACGTAGGGTTTGATGAATCCCTTATCTAAGAGATCCTAAAACTATTATTTCAATTCTTTGAGTTTTGTTGGTGGTATTTTGTATGGCAGAATAGAGATAGGCTTAGTATCTGAAAGAAGATCAATACCGAAGTCTATTTCCCTTTCTGGAGGAATTCATAGAAGATCTTTGGGAAAAACCTCTAAATATTCATTCACTACTAGGACTAATTCAAGGATGGGAGTTTCAGAAATAGTGTCCTTAACTCGAACAAAATAATAGACACATCCTTTGTATATCATTTTCTTTGACCAAAGGTAGGAAACAAGCTGACCCTTGAAAGCGGATACACTACCCGTCCACTCAAGGACGGGTTAATTTTGAAACTGAATCTTGACTATTATATTTCTACAATCGCATATGGCATAGTAGGAATGAAGCTAATCCATGCCGAGAATGACATCAAAATAAGTCATCTCAAATTTGACTAAGTCTATTGAAGTAACTTTCTAAAATATCATAATACGATAATTCCTGTATACCCGCCGGCATATTATGTTTTTTTCCTACTAGGGTAGAGACTGAGAAGGACTCTGCTAGAATTTCGAGACTGATTCTGAAATCAACTGTCATATATGGAGTAACAAAAGACAAAAAAGCTCTTGGATCTAGACAAGCATGAACATACACATGAAAGATCTATAATATACCAATAACTATATCAGGATAATTTTCCTGATATTATCAGGTCTGACGAGCATATAGTCTATTTGGGAGTTGCCCACTAGTAGCACTGGTAGTGGCAGTCTACTGATTTGGGTGACCAAACTGAGCTGAAGAGCGGAGATGACTCTGATAACCTGACTGAGGGAAGTATCTAACTCTATGTCCTAGCTTACCACAACCAAAACAGACATCACTGCTAGCTCTGCAAGATCCCTTGTAATTCTTACCATAAGTTTGACAAAGGGAGTTAGTTCGGGCATTGCTGACACTGCCCTGAGACTTAGAGCCTGGCACTCTATCTCTAAATTGAGGAGATGGAGTACTAGCTGAAAAAGGAGATGGAACTGATGACTTATTACAAAACTGTGAATGGTTTCCTCCTTCTAATTTAGGCTGACTAAAATTAATGCTACATATCCTAGATTTCTTATTCAGCTTTTCCCTCTGCTTAATCTTCTGCTCCTTTATCTGCTGAGCATGGGCCATAATTCTGGCTAAAGTGATGTCACTATTTAGCACGACAGATCTGCACTCATTAACCATGCTATTATTTACCCCTGAAGTGAACTTACTCATCTTGGCTCTGCCGTCTGCAACAACATGAGGGGCATATCTGGCTAATTGAGTAAACTTTAGAGAATACTCTTTCACTATCATATTTCCCTGCCTGAGGTTGATGAATTCTAGTACCTTAGCCTCTCTAAGCTCTTTGAGAAAGAATCTATCTAAGAATGCAGTGACAAACTCCTCCCACTCTATTGTACCTGATCATCTGACCTTTATGATTTCCACTGTTTAAACCAAGTATGAGCCACATTCTGCAACTGATATGCAGCTAGCTCAGCACTTTCAATAGTTGTCACCCTGATGATGTCTATCATCTTCTGCACCTGATCTAGGAATTCCTGAGGTTCCTCATCTACTTTAGACCCATGGAAGGATGGAGGATTCATTCGGGTGAAGTCCTGAATCCTAGCTGCAGATGAGTTGTCCATTGGGTTGGTCATAACGATAGATGGTCACTCATTATGGGCAGATACTGACTGAGAAAGAGTGGTAAATATGGTCTTGAACTCCACATGAGAAACACGATCGCCCAAAGGTTCTTAGGGCTGAGGGGTTGACTGATTTCTTCTCTTAGAAGGCATATTCTAAAATAAAGAGAAGAAGCAGATTATACTGAGAGATTGACTTGTGATTATGCTCACTGGCACGACATGAATACTGAAAGAAGGGAAACTTTTTCTGAATATCTCACAGCCTCTTGCACATAAATGTGGCGTGTTACACACTCATGCACAAGACTATATTAGATGCAGCTTTCAGACTTCCTAGGACTCTATTGAACCTTAGGTTCTGATACCAAGTTTTAATGCCCCGATTTGTTGAAATAGAATAATAGATGGTGTTCATGACCCCGAAGGACCACAGGCTAACCCATGACTAATATTTGTACCTGTACACTGAATAAAATACTGAATAATATGGAAACATTTACTGAAAGGACATAAGGTTTAATACTGAACATAACATAGATGAGATAACATCTGTGGAGTAATACAATAACAAAAGCAAAACTGTAAACACTAAATTCTGAAAAATAATAGTCTGCATCAAGTCTAAAAGCCTCTACTATCTGAATAATTTGAATAAGGAGTTGATAGGATATGTCCCCAACTAACTCCAACTAATAACTAATCAATGAAATAGTGGAGAAATAATCATGTCCTCAAAGGATGAGGACTCACTTCTATTCTGACTGCTGAGACTGGCATCTACTATTAATCTGGAATTCGTGTCTTTGAACTTATGGTGTAACATAAAAACAAAGTACCATAGCGCAAATGCGTTAGTTTAATGGAATGTACTGAGTATACATATGAGATAGGCTAATGCAAGGTTAACACACATGAATAATGATAGCTGACTGTCTAGCATGAATGCGAGAATGTATATATAAATACGTAACTTTAACTGACACTATGATATCGAGATTACTGAATATGAATAGCGATGACATGATATACTAAAAACTAATATATCTGATAGAATAAATAGCTATATCTAAATGTAACTGTTAGCATGGGTGACTGTATCTGATAGTCCTAAATCTGAAGGAACTAGCTGAGTCCCATATTGTATCTGAGTTGACGGTATCTGACAGTCGTGAAATATAAAGAACTATATGAGTTGCATTACTAAGACTGATTGATAGTGTCTGACAGTCCTTCTTTTGTAACATAAAACTGTGGGAGGTAGTATTTAACTTACATTCCCTTGATATGGCATTATGGCTGAGGTGGGGTCCAATTTGTAACCCCAATTGAAAAGGTGTTAATACAGCACCACTAGTAAGGACAAGTTGTGGGCAACCCTCATCTGATAGTGTCCCCTGTACAAGAATGGTGGGGCCCTATCTGAAAGTGCTTTTCCATCTTATCAACCCTCATTGACTGTGTTAATGTCTTAACCTATGCTGGCTATATAGTTCTGGAATGCAAGGATGATTGCTAAGGATCACACCCTCATTTGATAGTGTGAATCCCCATCCTTGGGTTCACTCAGTGCTAATTTCTTCTCCCATGGGAATGGACACTGAATATGATTTACTGAACTAAACATGGACTGAGTTACTGAATTCCATTGACTGATAGAATATTATTTATATCTAACAACTGACTGAGTTCATGAGATCATGGAGATTTACTAAGTCATAAGATTGTTTAAAGTCTAAGGATCATAGCTTGACTTAGAGTATCGTGAAAACATAAGATGGCTCTAGGTACACAGCTAATGTTTTGGGTACAAGTACCCCCAGGACTCGGTGGAAGGAAACTGACAAAGAATGACTTACTTGAATACATAATAATCATCATAATACATTTACTGAAGCATGTCATCAAACATATAATAGGCATATGCTTGTACGTACATGGGGATTTCATGATATCATTCTAATTAGACACTTTACCTTCATCTAGGCATTCAACCAATCACATAGTAGTCATAGAATGTGTAATCAACATCATTCAACAATTAAGTGTCGTGATTCAATTCCAATTTAATCATTCAAGGGTTTAGTCCTAGGGTTTCATGAATCTACGCCGATACAAATCAACCCATATGGAATTTAACACTCATTCATGGAATACAATTCAGTTACTCATTATCAACATGAAAAAAAGTAGCCCAATTATGTAATTCATAAGAAAATACACAACTTGAATTTAGAAAAGGGATTCTTGGGCTTCATGGATAAAAGGGGTCCATGAATGAATACCATGCATACCTTAGTTCATGATTTTGTGAATATTGATTGTGAAACCTTTTTGAAACTGGATCTTCTATGAAAATCCTAGCTTGTTCTTGAGAGAAACTTGAGAGAAGAGAGTGTATTTTGGGTGAAAAGTGGCCGAATCACGTGTTAAAGGGCTTAAATAGGGGTGAGAAATTGACCCTTTTAACCCTAGACGCATCTTGTAATTTTAGTAAAAATTTCTCGAATTGAACCCCTGGCGCAACGCGGTGCTATCGCGCCGAGTCACTAGAATTTGACAATTGGGAAACTGAGGGATGGCATGATGCGGAGCCATCGCATTGTCCCTTCCTTCGTGACATGGAACTTTGGCGCGACCCAGGGAAAATTGAGCTGTGATAGTGGGAAAAGGACAATTCTGAATTTGAGTGTTGGCCCAATGCGCCATAATCGCGGAAACCTACTGGAAATTGTGAAATGCCATTTCCTCTTGTGGCATGGCACGGTGCTGACTAATATAACATTGTTTTATGATGGAAACTTGAAATATTCATAAATTCTTACCCAGTTATCAGATTTAAGCGAATTATATATTGATGGAAAGCTTATTGAATCATAATTTTCATTCACTTTAGAAGATAATACTAGGCATTATTAGGATGAAATTTTCCAGAAATCTTTGGGGTATTACAGACACCTTCACTTACCAAGGTCCGAAGAGACACACATGACTCGAACACAAGGTTATGAATGGTACCCTAATCTGTATCCCCTAATCTTATCCAAAATAGTTTCACTAGGCTAACTCAATACTCTATAAGACTTGGTAGTATGCGACTCATACCCTAATATATGACCATGGTGAGGCTAAGTCATATCTTGGATAGTGTGTAACCCCCACCACAATTTCTAGCATACAATAGGGGGTCACTATGTCATATCTAATGGTACGACTAGTACCCTGGAGTTGTACCTAGTCTAGAATCTTAAACTAAGCAAATTTTCTAATGGTCCATCGCCTAGGTATTTCAATTCTACCTACATAGGTCATTTGTCCATGAATTATGGGTAAGGAAACCTCAAACACAAGTTAACACATTATTACACATCAAATAACCTTTAATCAAGTTAGAAATCAAGACATACAACAATGATAAAGCACATGCTAAGATCATTATCAATCAACCATTCATTTTATTGCATAATTATATAATTGAGCTGACACATGAATGCATGACTGAATATCCAATGTTACTTGAACATGAACATGAAACTGAATACCAAGTTCATGATGAACACCGATTATGAAACTGAGTAAGCTTAAGAAGAACTATTACCTTGAATTTGATCTGAGCTGGCGGAGAAGAGGTAAGGATACTTGGTATGCATGTCTGTTTCTATTTCCTAAGTATCTCCCTCGACGAACTGATTTTTCCAAAGAACTTTAACTAGAGGGGCTTCTTTATTCCTTAATCTATGAGTCTAATAGTCTGAGATTTCGACTGGAATCTCTTTATAAGAGAGACTGTTCTGAACATCAATTCTCTAAATAAGGACTTTGAATGTTGGATCACCTATATACTTCTTGAGCAAAGAGACATTAAAGACTGGATGAACTGAGGCTAGATCTGAAGGACATTTGAGATCATAAGATACCTTGCCAAAACGACTGAGAATCTTGAAGGGGATGATATATCGGGGACTGAGCTTTCCCTTCATACCGAATCTCTTCACTCCCTTCATAGAAGAGATCTTTAAATAGACATGATCATGAACCTCAAACTCAAGGTCTTTTCTACGAACATCTGCGTAAGACTTCTGTCAGTTCTGAGTAGCCCAAAATCTTTCTCTGATTAATTGGACTTTTATTAAGGCGTCGAATACTAAGTCAGGACCTATGACTATGGCCTCAGTAACTTCAAACCAAACAATTGGAGATCTACATCTCCTACCATAGAGAGCTTTGAATGGAGCTATCTGAATACTGGAATGATAGCTGCTGTTGTATGGAAACTCAATTAAAGGCAAGTAGTCATCCCAACTTTCCTTGAAATCAATTGCACACGCCCTTAGCCTATTTTCTAAAGTCTTAATGGTTCTTTCTACTTGACCATATTTCTGAGGATGAAAGGCTGTACTGAGATAAACTTGGGTATCGAGACCCTTTCGGAACACTTTCCAAAAATAAGAGGTGAACTAGGTACCTCTATCTGAGATAATGGACAATGAAATACTGTACAATTTGACCAACTCCTTGATATAGAGTTTGGCAAAATCCTCAGCTGAATAGGAGGTATGAACTAGAAGGAAATGAGATGATTTGGTCATTCTATCTATAATGACCCCGACTAAATTATGCTGATGACGAGTTCTAGGAAAGCTTGTCACAAAGTCCAAGTTCACAACTTCACATTTCCTAGTAGGAATACTAAACTCCTGCATGGAACCATTAGGCTTCTGCTGCTCTATCTTAACTTGTTAGCATGTAGAGCACTTAGCCACAAACTGTGTAATGTCTCTCTTCATCCCACTCCACCAATAGATTTTCTACAAGTTGTGGTACATCTTTGTGGCCCCTGGATGAATAGAGTAGCGCACGCCATGTGCTTCTGTAAGAATTCACTTCCTTAAGTTTTCTATACATTGAACACAAAGATGACCCTGATAATGCAAAACATCATCTCCCCCTTAGGTGAAAACCTCTACTTTGTGATGCTGAACTGACTCTTTCAACTTTACCAGGCTAGGATTTCTATCTTTATTTTCTTTCACCTGGGAGACTAGAGCTAATTCTGAACTATTTTGAACACATACACCACCCTTTTAAGAATCAACTAAGCAAACGCCTAGTCTGGCAAGATGATGTACTTCTTGTGCTAAATTCTTCTTACTATTCTCCACATAAGAAACACTTCCCATGGATAGCCTACTGAGAGCTTCGGCTGCTATGTTGGCCTTGCCCGGATTATAGAGCACACTCATGTAGTAGTCTTTCATGAGCTCTAACCACCTTCTCAGATGAAAAGTGAGATCTTTTTGAGAAAAGACATACTGAAGACTCTTGTGATCTGTGAAGATATCGACATAAACTCCGTAGAGATAATGCCTTCAAATCTTGAAGGCAAAGACTATGGCTGCTAACTTAAGATCATGAGAAGGATAATTCCTCTCATGGGGTTTAAGTTGTCTTGAGTCATAGGCTATGACCTTACCATGCTGCATGAGGACACAACCCAAAGCTACTCTGGATGCATCACAATACACCACAAACCCATCTGAACCATCTGGAAGAGCTAAGACTAGGGATGAGGTATGTCGAGTCTTTAACTCCTGAAAACACTTCTAGCAAGGGTCTGACCACTGAAACATGACTTTCTTCTGAGTCAATCTGGACATAGGGGAGCCAATAAATAAAAATCCTTTAATAAACTGTGTGTAATAGCCAGCCAAACTGAAGAAACTCCTAATATCTGATGGAGAGAGATGTGTTGTCTAGTTTCTTACTGCTTCATTCTTTTGAGGATCAACTTTAATTCTATCACCGGAAACAATGTAACCAAGGAATGCTACTGACCTTAGCCAAAATTCGCACTTATTGAATTTAGTGAATAGCTAATAATCTCTGAGAGCCTAAAGTACTATTTTGAGATAGTCTTGATGATTGTGCTCAGTGCGAGAATAGACCAGAATATCATTTATGAAGACTATGGCAAACATGTCAAGTACTACTTGAATATGTGGTTAATCAAGTCTATGAAAGCTGATGGGGTATTGGTAAGACCAAATGACATAGCTAAAAATTCGAAGTGACCATACCGAGTATAGAAAGCTATTTTTAGAATGTCACTTTCTCAAAATCTAAGCTGATGATAGCCGGATCTGTGGTCTATATTAGAGAAATAGCTAGCACCCTGAAGTTGGTACAACAAGTCATCGATTCTGGGAAAAGGATACTTGTTCTTGACTATGACCTTATTGAGTTGACGGTAATCAATACACATTCTGATAAAACCATCTTTCTTTCTCATGAATAAGACTGGTGCGCCCTATGGGGAAATGCTGGGTCAGACAAATCCCTTATCTAGGAGATCCTTCAACTGTTCTTTCAATTATTTAAGTTCTACTGGTTCTATTCTGTATGGTGGAATAGAAATAGGCTAAGTATCTGGAAGAAGAACAATGCCAAATTCTATTTCCCTTTTGGGAGAAATTCCTGGAAGATCTTCGGGAAAGATATCTAAATATTAATTTACTACTGGGATTGATTCAAGGCTGGGAGTTTCAGAACTAGTGTCCTTAACTTGAATAAAATGAAAGACATATCCTTTAGATATCATTTTCCTTGCCCGAAGGTAGAAAATAAGCTGACCCCTGAAAGCGGATACACTACCCTTCCACTCAAGGACGGGTTCATTTGGAAACTAAAACTGGACTATTATATTTCTGTAGTTGACTGTGGCATACTAGGAATAAAGACAATCCATGCCGAGAATGATATCAAATCAGTCATCTCTAATTCAACTAAGTCTGCTAAAGTGACTTTCTGAAATATCATAACAGGGCAGTTCCTATATACCCACTGGGCTATGATGGTTTTGCCCATTGGGGTAGAGACTGAGAAGGGCTCTATTAGAATTTCATGACTGATTCTGAAATCAACTATTATATAGGGAGTAACAAAATAAAAAGAAGCTCCTGGATCTAGCAAAGCGTAAACATGCACATGAAAGATCTGAAACGTACTAGTAACTACATCAGGAGAAATTTCCTAATCATGTCGGGTCTAAAGAACATATAGTCTATTTGGGCGTTGCCCACTAGTAGCACTGGTGGTGGCACCCTACTGATTCGGGAGACCAATCTGAGCTAAAGAGTGAATATGACTCTGATAACCTGACTGAGGGTAGTCTCTAACTCTATGGCCTAGCTTGCCACAACCGAAACAGACATCCTTGCCAGCTTTGTAAGCACCCTTGTGGTTCTTACCACAAGTCTGAATTAGTTCGGGTATTACTGACACTGCCCTGAGACTTAGAGCCTATCACTCTATCTCTGAACTTATAATATGGAGCACTGGATGAAGAAAGAGCGGGAACTGATGACTTAGGACGAAGTTGAGAACGGTTTCCTCATTCTGATTTAGGCTGACTAAAACTGAAGCTACCTGTCCTAGCTTTCTTATTCTACTTTTCCCTTTTCTTTATCTTCTGCTCCTATATCGGTTCATAAGTCTTGCTAAAGTTATGTCACTATTTAGCATTAAGTATCTGCCCTCATTAACCATTCTATCATTTACCCCTAAAGCGAACTTACTCATCTTGGCTCTACCGTCTGCAACCACATGAGGGGCATATCTTTCCAATTGAGTGAACTTTAGAGAATACTCTTTAACCGTCATATTGACCTACCTGAGGTTGATGAATTCTATCACCTTAGCCTCTCTAATCTCTTCGGGAAAGAATCTATCTAAGAATGCAGTGAAAAAATACTCCCACTCTATAGGACCTGCATCATCTGACGTTTTTTATTTAAACTATTTGAACAAAGTATGAGCCACATCCTGCAAATGATATGCAGCTAGATCAACACTCCCAATAGTAGTCATACCTATGATGTTTGTCACCTTTTGCACCTGATCTAGGAATTCCTAAGGGTAAGCAAAATCAACAACCGTAACCACTGAAGCATGTATGATTTGAAAGATCTTCTTTATTACATCAACTAAACTTTGAGGATCCTTCTCCAGCTTTATTGCTGTAAACATAGCATGGTGCAACCTCATGAATTGGACAACCCTTGTGGCCTTAAAAAAATATTAGTCAAAGCACAACGCTCCAATTGAGAAGCTATAAATTGAGTCAAAAGGTTAATGAAGTGACAATACTAGGAATTAATAGCTTCCCCACTTGGCGACTGAGTAGGAGTGTCACTCTCATAAGCTTGGTTAGTGGGGACAAGTGGAACCCCATGAGCATAGTCAGATGCCACAGCCCTAGCTCAGGTCTGGACCATAGAAGATGGAAGAGCTCTATCCATAGGTATCTTAAAAGGGACAAAAGAGTTTACATAAGTATCAGATCTCCTTGAAGGCATAATCTAAAAGATAAGCAAATAGAGATCACCGAAATCCAAGACCTTATACTCTGTAGGTTGAGATAGAAACATAGGAATGGAAAACATTCCTAAATGACTTGTTGCACCTCTCTTATAGGTTTGGTGTGCTACACACCCATAATATACAGTCTACTTAACACGACATTATGGACATCCAACTATACATGTACCTGACTATGATACTAACTTGACACGACCCAAATCGGGCCATGTCATATGGAAATTTCAAGCCCAACAAGGACCGAATATCGACCCATTAACCCAACCTAACCATCACCCCAAACCATAAGTGTCGGATAAACTCTGACCATAAATAAACATAGCAGGAATCAAAACTAATATCATAACTTAGACAATGTCTAAGTATTTCATTTACATTGATATACTAACTAACATACCCAAGTTCGTAGCCATCCACAATGCCTCTACACAAATTCGATGTATATATATGTCGATACAAGCCCCCAATAATAGCAAAACCAAGTCTAAATAAGTCTACCACCAAAGATTAAAAACTATGAAATGTATGACTTCCATAGTATGTAATCTCACCAATTTAAAGTCAACATATAAACCTCTTCGATCACCTAGTCACAATAAAGTAAGAGAAGATGATTCAGCCCCAATGTCGCGTGGGGAAAAAATATCCAGAGAGGGTTAGCAGTTTGAATGCTAACTTGTAACTCTAGGATAATGAGAAAATAGAGTCATTATTTAAAAACCAAGTCAAAACATCATATTAAACCACATTTATATACATAGGCATACATGTACATACACAACATATATATAACGTGCCAAAAGGAAACAAGACTTAGCAAGAATCATTGATGCACTCAATCACGAGTCATAAAGTGAAGGATTCAAACCTTTCACCCTCACATTATGAAGGAATTGAACTTCCCAATCATATCAAGCAAGATTTCTTTTACCTCAAGTCATTTTGTTAGGCAAGGGACTCTTACCTCAATCAATTTCACTAGGAAAGAGACATTAAACTCAAGCCATTTCATTATGCAAAGGACTTTAACCTTATGCTATTTCATTAGGCAAGGGACTTTAACCACAAGTTAGATCATTTGGCGAGGTACTCTAACAATAAGCAATTTTATTAAGGAAGGGACTCTAACCATAAGCCACCTTATTAGGCATGGGACTTTAACAACAAACCACCTTATTAGTCAAGGTACTTTAACCACAAGCCGCCTTAGTAGGCTAGGGACTTTAACCAGAAGTCATTGAGACTATTATTAGTCGATATTGGGACTCTAACCCTTTGTCCATACATCAACATCCATTCAATTCAACACTTAGGGACTTTATCCCATTTAACCAATTCATTACCATAAGTGACCACTAGGTCTTCATTGAACCATTTATCAATCAAATATTTTAATAAGCCAATGCCATAAATCAATCATCATTCATTTCAATTTATAGCCACCAACACCCTTACAAAACCATTCATTCTTCATTAACATTCTTATGCCACACTTCAGTTCAAACTTAATTCAAGTTCATGTTTAGGGACTTTTCACTTTTAGCCATCAAACGATCAAAATCTTAAATTAATTTGATACATGGAGAACAAGGTCTTTAAAATACCATTTACAAACCACTTTTACTTATTGGGCCATTGCCCTAGTTCAAAACATCATCAACTTGTGACTAGAAATTTTTCTTAGATATTTTCACAAACACCTTGTTGGTATGCCTTTACCCAGGCTAAAATCAAAGTAGAAATCATTATTCTTAGGGTTACTTAAGATCCATTTGTTAAACAACTATCAAAAAGAACCCATATGTGCAAATCATCTCTAATATTATGTATAAATAGAACTCTAAGAAAGAGCAAACATTACTCATTATTAGGCATAAAAAACCCTTAAAATTTGATTTCAAAATCACCATTTACAAGTCATAATCCATGTTTAAAATACATGATATTTGAATTAATAATAAGGGAAAGAGTCACCTGCCTTAAACAAGATGATCACCCAAAGAACTTGACTTCTCTTTTGCCTTAAGATGAACGCCCCTTGGAACCTTAGCCTTAAATCTTCAAAAGTTTGTTTGAGAGAATATTTAGAAGGCTTTGATATTGAAAAATTGTGTGTTAAAGAGGCCATGATGAATTAAACAGTGAGGATACTTAAGGGTTTTGGGGAGGGAAATATCCATACAACCCTTGACTTAAAAGATGAAAATTGGCTTCCCAGGTGGGTACGACTCACATAGCTCAACCATACCCTAGGGTATGTGTGGTAGACTAAATCATACCATAGGTCTCACCAAGGACCCCTACACTGACCAAGGTATGACCAAACACACATGAATTTTACCCAAAGGTATGAATAGTACCCTAAATCATATCCCCAAACTATACCCAAAATAGTTTGACTAGGCCAACTCAACACTTCATATGACTAGGTCGTGTATGAATGGGACCTTAATATACGACCATGGGGAGGCTAAGTCATATATTAAATGATATGTAACCCCCACCATACTACCTAGCATACTAGAGGGGGTCACTAATTCAAATCCAAGGGTACGACTAGTACCTTTGAGTCGTACCTGGTCCAAAAGCTTCAATTAAGGAAATTTCCTAAGGGTTGAAAGCCTAGGTGTTTCAATGTATATAATATAGTTATTTTAATAAGGTTAAAGTAAAAAATAATAATCCTCTTTCTAGGATTAAAGATTTTTTTACCAGCTTCAGTGTGCTAGGTGTTTCTCTAAGATTGATCTTCATTTTAGCTATCATCAGTTGAAAATTTAGGAGGTTGATATTCCAAAGACTACTTTTAAAACCCACTATGGTCATTATAAGATCTTTGTTATGTCATTTGGCTTAACTAGTTCTCTGGCAGCTTTCATGGATCTTATAAATCAGGTGTTCCTTCAATTTTTATACTTATTAATGATAGTTTTTATTGATGACATCATAGTGTACTCCAAAAGTGATGAGGATCATCATAATTACCTATGAATTATGTTTCCAACTCTGAAGGATTAGATTTTTTTTGCAAAATTTTTAAAAGTGTGAATTTCGGCTAAGTGTTGCGATCTTTCTTGGGCATATTGTTTGAAGTGATCAAGGTGGATCCATAAAAAGTTAAGAAAGATAAAAAGTGGCCTAGACCTGAGACTGTAAATAACATTAGGAGATTATTGAGATTTGTTGGGTATTTTAGTGGAGTTGGGGAGAGTTTCTGTAATACTCGGGAAATTTTTCATTATAATTTTTTGCGTAAACGTGTTGGGTTCTATCTTCTAGAATGATTTATAATTTTTTTGTATAGAATGTCTTATATTATAATCCACCATTACATATAGTATCAAATAAGCTTTCCAACAATATGTGGATCATCCAAAATGGACACTCGAGTGACGAGTTATGAACATTTAGATCGAACTGTGAATAGTACAATGAACAGGAAAAAGTACTGAGGCTTGGCATATTTTTTCTCCAAATTTAAATGAACAAAAATCCTTGTACATAATGATATGGGTGATATACTATATATCAACGGAAAGCTCTACGAGTCCTCTTTCCAATGAAATTAGTTTCATCCAATTTGTCTATCGGAGCAAAAAGTTATGGTCGATCTACTTTAGCCTATCAAAAGTGAATTTTTGGGTCAACTTCAAATGATCATAACTCCTCGTACACAATGATATAGGTGATATTCTATATATCAACGGAAATATATGAGAGTCCTCTTTCTAATGAAATTGGTTTCATCTAATTTGGATATCGGAGTAAAATGTTATGGTTGATCTACTTCAGACTATCAAAACAGTCCACCAAAGGATAGATTCGAGAATTATTTGATTTTTAAGGGAGTTTTGGCCACTCCCCCTCACCCAAAGTCCGTCCAAACCCTATATTAAAGCCTATTAGAAGCATTATATGTTATATTTCATCAAATTCCCTCAAAAAGAAAACCCTAAGCTCCTACATCTAACTTCACAAATCTCCAAAGTTCACCATTAATTCTGCAAATTTATTTAAGATTCCATGTTCCTAGTTCAAGAACGTCAAGAACCTCAAAAGTTCACCATTAATTCTGCAAATTTATTCAAGAATCCAAGTTTCTAGTTCAAGAACTCCAATAACCATCATTCAAAGGAACGATTAACATTTTAAAAATGAGTATCGATCTAAATTTCATCATTCAAGGTATGTGGGGCTTTTCAACAAGAACTCTCGTTCGTTCTTGTGCCCAAAAGTAATTTTCTTTATAGAGGAATGATTTTTATTTGACTTTTACGAATTTGAAGCATTTACCCAAATCTTATGATGATTATTATAAAATCTTGATGTTTATGATTTTGAAAGATGAATTTACACGTGTGGAGATATAAAGCATGAATCTTGAATGATATTTATCATAATTTTTATATTTGGGTCGTGAATCCCCATTGAAAATTATGTTTTTTGAGAAAATGTGTGTTATAAGCATGTTGATGGTAAATATTTGAGATATTTTGAATGATTTGATCTTTTGGTCTTAATGGAGTTGTTCTGAACTTGAGTGTGAAAGAAATCTACAACGTGGTTGATTTTGATAGATGGGAAGCATGATGGATCCCGATGTATATTTATATATTACTGAAATTATTTTGTTCTGGACTGTCTTTTCAATGATCTGAGCTAAATTTGGGAGAAATCTTTAGCACTGAGTGAAATGTATAAAGCAACCTTACTTCCCTAGAACTACGTGCCTCCATAGGAGTGAGCCTGAGGCTAATTTATATAGTGATCACTAGTTTGTGTGGATTTGAAATCGATAGTCCTACTCTAATGGAAAGGATAGGACGACTCTACCCAACGTGGATTGTACATTGGACTCCATGTAGCTTACATGGTTTATGTCGGTTATAGGATCTCCCAGTGTGTGTGTGTTTCCTTGTGTCTAAGGTGAATGGTGAAGTAATTTGAAAGTGGAATTGCAAAAGTTATTCTTTCGAAAGATTTAAATGATATTTATATTATGAGAATTGATATTCTTGATGAACTGAAAGTGATTGACAAATTATATGATGACTCACATGTGTAATTATACTTATTTAATCCTCTCATGATTATGATGATTTTCTTTGGGCTATGTGAGTTTTTCATATATCATGCATATCTCATATAAATTTTTATGATGATGTTTATAAAACTGCATACACCCCCATATACTAGGTTCCTTTCCATGGTACTGACCCACATCTTTCGATGTGGGCTGTATTTTCTCAAAATATAGGTTCAGGTGCTCAATTCCAGGTTTGACAGTGATTTTTTGAGCACGCTGTTCTACATCCTATGTTGTGGTGAGTCCTCATGTTCTAAGAACGTGATGTCTAATATTGGTTTCATGGAATTGTTTACATTTGATAACTGGGTATGAGGTAGTTGGGGCATGCCTCAATGGCTTGCTGGTTTTATTGATTTTCTTAGAGGTTGTCAGACTAGTATAGATGTTGGGAGTTGACTAATAAGTCATATTTTGTTATCTTTGTGAAATTCTTTTATTCTTAGATGATGATTACTCTATTGATATTTGAGGTTTATTTATGGAAACCCTGTTGATTTGTGTTTAACTGAATAAAAATGGCTCAAAGGGTTAGCTTGGGGATACTCGTAGCCTTAAGCACCGTCTGACGCTTTGATACCCATTTTCTGGGGTGTTAAAAACTTGGTATTAGAGCCTAAGGTGTTAAGGTTTCCTAGGGAGTCTGATAAGTCACGTTAAGTAGAGTCTTGATCATCGGTGTGTAGCACACCACATCTATGAGCAAGAGGTTATAAGACATTTTCGGAAAAAGTGTGATTCTTTCTTTCAGAAGTCTATCATGCTTAAAGTGTCTCTCTCTGCTATTGATTCGTGCTCTCTTCTTTTTTAAATATGCCTCTATGTCGAGCGAGAAGAAATAATGATGGTCAGCAACCTCAACCCGCTGACCAATTGAATGAAAATATGTCTCATGCTGAATTTTGGCCAGTTTTCAAGCGCTGGCCCAAGCTGTTACTGCAAATGTTCAGACCATATCTGGATATGTTTGTAATAGTGTTCATCGATGATATACTGGTGTACTCCCGTAGTGAGGATGAACATTCTGATCATCTCTGAACTGTCTTGCAAACCCTTAGAGATCATAAGTTGTTTGCCAAGTTCAGTAAGTGTGAGTTTTGGCTAAGGTCAGTTGCTTTTCTGGGTCATATCATTTCTTCCAAGGGTATTAGAGTTGATCCCCAAAAGACCAAAGTTGTTAGAAATTGGCCTTAACCTATTTCTCTGACTGATATCCAAAGTGTTTTGGGTTTAGCTTGCCATTACTGCCATTTTGTTGATGGTCTCTCCTCTATAGTGTCTCCTATGACTCGATTGACCCAAAAGAAAGTGAAGTTCTTATGGTCTGAATCTTGTGAGAAGAGTTTTCAGCAGTTGAAGACTCAACTCACTTCAGCTCCTGTTTTGACTTTGCCTGATGGTGTTGATGGTTTTGTGGTGTAATATGATGCTTCAAGAGTTAGGTTGGGCTGCGTATTGATGTAGAAGGATAAGGTGATAACTTATACTTCTAGACAGTTGAAACCCCATGAGAAAAATTACCCCACCATGACCTTGAGTTGGCTGCTGTTGTGTTTGCTTTTAAAATTTGGAGACACTATTTGTATGGTGTCCATGTTGATATTTTCACTAATCATAAGAGTCTGCAGTATGTGTTTACCCAGAGAGAATAGAATATTAGGTAGAGACGATGGTTAGAATTAATAAAGTACTATGATATAAGTATGTTGTACCATCCAAGCAAGGCCAATGTTGTGGAGGATGCCCTAAGTAGTGTGTCCATGGGTAGTGTTTCGCATGTGCAAAAAGGTAAGAAAGAGTTGGCTCGTGATGTACATCATTTGGCTAGATTGAGGGTTAGGTTGTTTGACTATGCTGAAGGTAGTATAGCGGTTAAGAGTAGTTTCGAATCCTCCTTGGTTTCGGAAGTGAAGAAAAAGCAATACTTAGATTCTAGTTTGGTCAGATTGAAGGAGTCAGTCAAGGACCAAAAAGTTGAGGTTTTCTCCCAAAGGGGAGATGGTGTGTTGAGATTGCAGGGTAGATTATGTGTCCTGAATGTTGATGATTTGAGACAGAGGATTATGGATGAAACGCATGGGGCGCGATATTCTATTCATCCTAGTGCCACCAAGATGTACCGAGACTTGCGGGAAATCTATTGGTGGAGTGGCATGAAGAAAGATATAACAACGTTTGTAGCTAAGTGTGCAACATGCCAATGGTATGATGCAAGAGTTTAGTATTCCCACCTGGAAGTGGGAAGAGATAAATATGGACTTTGTGATTGGTTTACCTTTTTCCTGACGCCATCATGATTCTATTTGGGTTGTGGTTGATAGGTTGACTAAGTATTCTCATTTCTTATGTTCATACTTCATATATTGCTGAGGATTACGCTAGATTGTATATCCGAGAGCTAGTCAGACTACATGGAGTTCCCTTGTCTATCATTTCGGATAGGGGTACTCAGTTCACTTCGCAATTTCGGAAAGCTTTTCAGAAGGGTCTTGGTACCCAAGTGCTTTTGAGTTTAGCTTTTCATCCGCGGACCGATGGTCAGGCTGAGAGGACCATCCAGACCTTGGAGGATATGTTGAGAGCTTGTGCCCTTGACTTTAAGGGAAGTTGGGATGATCACTTACTATTGATAGAATTTGATTATAATAAAGCTTTCACTCTAGTATTTGCATGGCTTCATTTGAAGCCTTGTATGGGAGGAAGTATAGATCACCCAATGGTTGGTTCGAGGTGGGTGAAGCGGCTGTGAGTGGTCCTGATTCAGTATTCTAGGCTATGGAAAAAGTTAAGTTGATTAGGGAATGGTTGAAAACTGCACAGAGTCGTCAAAAGTCATATGCGGATGTTAGAAGGAGAGACCTTGAGTTTGAAGTTGGTGACCTAGTGTATCTGAAAATTTCACATATGAGGGGGGTGAAGAGATTTGAAAAGAAGGGGAAGCTTAGTCCCCGTTATGTTGGTCCTTACAAAATTCTTAGCCGTGTTGGTAAGGTAGCTTATGAGGTCGAGTTGCCTTCCGAGTTGTCCTCTATTCATCCAATATTCCATGTCTCCATGCTTAGAAAGCATATTAGCAATGCTGTGGTAGTGGATTCCTCTGTGAGTCTTGACATTCAAGAAAATCTTTCTTTTGATGAGATTCCTGTTGAGATTCTTGATTTCAGTGTCTGAAGACTAAGGAACAAAGAAGTTCCCTTGGTCAAAGTGTTGTGGCAAAACCAATCTGTTAAGGGTGCAACTTGGGAAGCTGAGGCGGATATATGATCCAAGTACCTGCACCTATTTTTTGCGAACTCCGATCAAACTGAAGGTACCGTTCTTTCCTAAATCATGCACTTTTGATAAAAGTTGCAGCAGTTCAGCTGTCATTTATTATGTGTTCAACTGTAGTTTCTTGAATTTATGCATTCTATATTGCATTCAGAGTGAGAAACAATGTGGTGATGAGTCTAATGAATGGTTTATGCTGTATGCTCTTTCCCTATCTAATCTTGGCATGTCTAGCGATATTCGAGGATGACTGTTTCCAAGGGGGGATGATGTAATACCCCAGGAAATTTTTTGTTGAAATTTTATGTGTAAACGTGTTGGGTTCTATCTTCTAGAATAAATTATAATTTTTTTGCGTGGAATGTCTTAGATTATAACCTACCATTGCATAGAGTATCAAATAAGATTTCCAAGGATATGTGTATCATCCAAAACGGACACCCGAGCGACGAGTTATGAACATTTCGATCGAATTGTGAATAGTAGTGAACAGTAAAATATGCAGGAAAAAGTATGAGGCCTGGCGTATTTTTGCTCCAAATTTAAACGATCATAACTCCTTGTACATAAGGATATGGGTGATATACTACATATCAACGGAAAGCTCTGCGAGTCCTCTTTCCAATGAAATTAGTTTCATCCAGTTTGTCTATCAGAGCAAAAAGTTATGGTCGATCTACTTCAGTCTATCCAAAGCTAATTTTTGGGTCAACTTCAAACGATCATAACTCCTCGTACACAATGATCTGGTTGAAATACTATATATCAATGGAAATATATGAGAGTCCTCTTTCTAATGAAATTGGTTTCATCTAATTTGGATATTAAAGTAAAATATCAAAACAGTCTACCAAAGGACAGATTCGAGAATTATTTGATTTTTAAGGGCGTTTTGGTCATTCCCCCACACCCAACTTCAAGAACCTCCAAAGTTCACCATTAATTCTGCAAATTCATTCAAGATTCCAAGTTCGTAGTTCAAGAACTTCAAGAACCTCCAAAGTTCACCATTAATTTTGCAAATTTATTCAAGATTCCAAGTTCCTAGTTCAAGAACTCCAAGAACCATCATTCAAAGGCACGATTAACATCTCAAAAATGAGTATCGATCTAAAGTTCATCATTCAAGGTATGCGGGGCTTTTCAACAAGATCTCTCTTTCGTTCTTGTGCCAAAAAAAGTAATTTTCTTTACAAAGGCATGATTTTTATTTGAATTTATGAATTTGAAGCATGAACCCATATCTTATAATGATTATTATGAAATATTGATGTTTATGATTTTGAAAGATGAATTTACATGTGAAGAGATATAAAACATGAATCTTGAATGATATTTATCATGATTTTGATATTTGGATCATGAATCCCCATTGGAAATTGTGTTTTTTTGAGAAAGTGTGTGTTATAAGCATGTTGATGTGGAATATTTGAGATATTTTGAATGATTTGACCTTTTGGTCTTAATGGAGTTGTTTTGAACCCGAGTGTGTAAGAAATCCACAACGTGGTTGATTTTGATAGATTTGAGGTATGATGACTCCCGATGTATATTTATATATTAATGAAATTATTTTGTTGTGGATTGTCTTTGAAATGATCTGAGCTAAGTCTGGGAGAAATCTTTATCACCGAGTGGGAGGTATACAACGACCTTACTTCTCTAGAACTACGTGCCCCCGTAGGAGTGAGCCTAAGGCTGATTTATATAGTGATCACTAGTTTGTGTGGATTTGATATCTATAGTCCTACTCCGATGGCAAGGATAGGACGACTTTTCCCAACGTGGGTTGTACGTTGGACTCCATTTAGCTCACATGGTTTATGTCGGTTATAGGATCTCCCAGTGTGTGTGTTTCCTTGTGTCTTTGGTGAATGGTGAAGTGATTTGAAAGAGGAATTGTGAAAGTTATTCTTTCGAAAGATTTAAATGATATTTACATTATGAGAATTGATATTCTTGATGAACTGAAAGTGATTGACAAATTATATGATGACTCACATGTGTTATTATACTTATTTCATCCTCTCATGATTATGATGACTTTCTTCGGGCTATGTGAGTCTTTCATACATCCTGCATATTTCTTATAAATTTTTATGATGATGATGTTTATAAAACTGCATACACCCCCATATACTCGGTTCCTTTCCATGATACTAACCCACATCTTCGGATGTGGGCTGCATTTTCTCGAAATGCAGATTTAGGTGCTCAGTTCCAGGTTTGAAAGTGATTCTTTGGGAACGCTGTTCTACGTTCTCTGTTGTGGTGAGTCCTCATGTTCCAAGGAAGTGATGTCTGATGTTGGTTTCACGGAATTATTTACATTTGATAACTGAGTATGAGTCAGTTAGGGTATGTCTAAATGGCTCGCTGGTTTTATAGATTTTCTTAGAGGCTTGTCAGACTAGTATAGATATTGGGAGTTGACTAATAAGTCGTATTTTTTTATCTTTCTGAATTTTTTTAATTCTTGGATGATGATTACTCTGTTGATATTTGAGGGTTATTTATGGAAACCTTATTTATTCATGTTGAACTGAATGAAAATGGCTCAAAGGTTTAGCTTGGGGCTACTCGTAGCCTCAAACATCGTGTGACGCTCCGGGACCCATTTTCTGGGGTGTTATAGTTTCTCATCTATTGTTGATCCGTTGATAGAGCTAACATAGAAAAAGGTTAAGTTCTTACGGTCCAATGCTTGTAAGAGTTGTTTTGAGATGTTGATGAATAAGATGACTTCTGTGCTATTTTGACCTTGCCCGAGGGTACTGAGAGGTTTGTTATGTAATATGATAAATCCCGTCTGGATTTAGGTTGTTTATAATGCAATATGGTAAGGTAATAGCCTATGCTTTCAGGCAACTTAATGTTTATGAGAGGAATTGTTTGACTCACAACTTAGAGTTTGCGGCTATGGTATTTGCTTTGAAGATCTTGCACCATTATCTGTATGGGTTGAATGTGGACATTTATTCTAGAACCTTGAGGAAATTTCCTTTAAATGCTTGCAGTGTGCGTTTACTTAGAAAGAATTGAATCTATGGTAGAGGAGGTTGCTCAAATTACTCAAGAATTACAACATGAGTTTGCACTACCACCCAGTAAAGCTTATGTGGTTGCTGATAATCTTAGTAGGTTGTCTATAGGGAGAATATGTCACGTTGATGAAGAGAAGACAGTATTAGTGAAGGCGTTAAAACACTTTAGGGGTTGCAGCACATAGTGAGGGACCAGGTCCCTCATATTCAATCTTAGGAAAAGGCCTAGTAAAGCAACAATGAAGTGTTGGAAAACTAAAGGCTTTGCATGAAATAAGCAACACAAAGATTTAACGTGGAAACCCCCTTGATCAAGGAATGAAAAACCGCAGCTTTCTCTCACAAGAATAAAAGAAATCAACTATAATCAACCTTTTTATTAAAGACATGATTTCAGCCTAACTCTAGGATCCTCTTACTTGTAGTAACTCTACTACTAGCCTATCTTGACAACTCTTCAAAGAACCCTCTACACTGATTAACGCTAATTAGTGTTAGGACTTAGGAATCTCTATCTAAGCACACTCAATCAGGAATAAAAGTTCATAACACTTATAAACGGAGTAATTAGTTTACAAATTAGATCTCCCTGAAGACACTCTCTAGTTTAGCACACAAAAATAAGGACTTGAGCAAAAATTGGGTTTTTTATTTTTACCTGTCTTCACTCATTGAATTTGCAAAAAAAAACATTTGATGAAGAAGAATCTGTTTCCTTTTATTGATGATTAGGTCTGAAATATCATTGCACTAGGTGTCCTATTCGTTACAAGCAATACCTATAAGTTTGTTTCTCAAGAGGACAAAATTATACAAACACGCGGGCCAACTGTATTGTACTATAAACATCTAGATACCTGGTCCCTTGCAATTAGCTTCTCATCATCAAAACTATAAATGGCAATTTTCCCCTTTTTTGATGATGACAAACCAACCATACATCTTTGAGCAGATCCATCATATTTAATAAGTCTGATTACCTCTCTGAAGGTGAATGTTTCTCCTATCATCATGCTTTCGCCATCATGCAATATAGTGACCCGGTCCTGTGTTGTCATGTGTAGTAAAAACTCTGAGAACATGTTTGCTTCCCCCTATTTATGTGCCTTACCATACTTCCCCCTATCAGCATGCACTATATGAACATATATACATCCACCACCTGGTCTTTACATATAAAGTCCGTATTCCCCTTTTTTGCATCATTGAAAAATATTAAATATAAACCAAGAGTAAAGATAAATATATGCTAATAAACTTATGGCCAATGGGGAAAATCTACTATAAAGAACAACTTAAAATAAAGGAGACAAATGAAGATAACAGGAAAAATTCTTGCATTAATAAATATAAATCAATACTAGTACAATCATACCAAAATAAACACATAAAATAACTGCCTTCAAAAGACAATACAAGTAGCAAAGAATGAGACTAACACAGGATTGATCAGAGAATAAGGATAGTGACGCTTAGGTAGAGGAAGGTTTAGGATGAAGAGACATAAGAAATATATCCATTCTTGTATTTTCAGAATTGTGGAAATCCAATAAGTGTTTGGTGAGAACCTTTACTTTCGCATTCAGTTCTTCAATATCACTAGTCAGTTATGCAAATTTTTCCTAGAGTCTTGCATTTTCATCTACCAATTCATCAGTGGCACCTGATCCCTTAGAAGATAACTTCTGATTTTATAACTTTAGGTGTACTATTTCACCATCTTTCCCAACCAACTTGATCCTGGGCTTCTCTATTTCCTTTCCCAACTTTTCTTGAATAGCTAGAAATTCAGACACTTGAGACACAAATCCATATTCTTTCTATGAATTCATTCTCCGCAATAGTTATTAGGCTGGTTATATGCTTAGCTGTTCAAAGTGTTCCCTTAGTTCCATACATACCATAATGTCAAACACCTTGCTCAATAGATATCCATATGAAATTCTATCTCTACCTTTTTTACATGAATAACTTTGTTCATATGCTCAATCATTAGAGTAGGAAGACTCATCAATTCAAACTAGCTTAAGGATTCAATCAAAAACATGTCAACACTGGAGACAATTGTTCCTTTTTTAGACCATGGTAATAGGACCTTGTTGATGAACTCAAATACCAGCTGAAACTCACTTTTTAACAAATTCTTATTCACTGTAGTTGTTGAGGTCCCTCCTACCTTTGATGCCTTAATCATAAATTCAACGTTAGGAAGTTGACTTACTATTGTTCTTACCCTTACAACAGGTACATCTAGGATTCTTTCTAGTTTTTCTTCATCCAACCTAAGAATCTTTCTCTACACTTGTGCAGTCAAACTCAAAAAATCATCTGAGAATTCCATATAGTGATAAAATTCTCTCACTTTTCCTTTAAAGATAATAAGAGCTGGTTCTTCTAGTCGGTGAAACCAACCCTGATGCCTCACATACTAAACTAGTTCTACCATCACTATTTTTTCATAAATTCTTGGTTCAAACACTCTCCCTAATAGAATTTTTTGTGCTCTCAGGTTCCTAATCATCCTTTCTTTGTACATGTCTTTATTTTCCTTATTATTTTTATTTCTTTTTGTCTTACTACTTGGCTCTCATTTTCATTATTTTATCTCTTCTTGGGACCAGGTCCCTTAGAGTATTTTCTTTTCTTCACATCTATATTTTTTTCCTCATTACCAGTAGAGCTAGTAGTCTTAGACTTATAGGACCTGGTCCTCTAATCATTCTCAACTTCCTTTCTTATTTCTTTAGTAGTAGTATCAACTACTGTATCTATGTCTTCCCCTTTTTCAATCACTGCAACTTTCACATTTTTTTCTCCTATACTGCAATAGATTTCTTCAGGCTTCTTCTTTTCAAGGTTAAAGCTTTGTTGGCCTTCATGGCATCTTTCATCATTTTCTTTTTAGAACCTTTTGTAGAATAGGTTCTAGTCACTTTCACCTGAGTCCATTATTTTTTCTTTTCCTCTACTTACCCTTAGATTCATCGTAGTCCATCTCCAAGACACTTCATCCTCATCCTCCTCATTCTCCTTATTTGGAGGAAACAATGTATCTTTTCCCCTATTTACTTCATAATTGATACCTACATCCTGTTCCACACCATCAACTGAACTTTCTTTAGTGTAATAAGCAAGCATGAGTAAGTTTTCACCTACCGAGTTCTCATTTGAGGAAATATCAACCCTTTTCACAAAAATTTCTTCACAAAATAAAATCTGAGGGTGTAGGAGAATCAAGTGTTTCTAGTGCTTTAGAGGATTTAGCTCTTTCTAATTTTTAGATAACCTATGAAATCAGAAGTTTTAAAGTATTTTTGAATTCTCTAGAGAAAAAATAGTTTCAGGTTGAGTAATTCCTTGGTCTATCGGTGACCCAAAGCCTTGGTTTGGATTATCTATCATAATTAGCTAAGCATAAACTTTCTAGGTTAAGGAGGGTTCAATGGAGTTTAACTTGATTGTGGCTTCTGGACATTCTAGGAAAGATTTTGTTAGAAGAATTGACTCAGATTATTGTTGGGACAAGAGGTGATATTTTCAATAGTTTTAATATCAGAATAATCAAGATGTTCAACTTTGGGATGTCAAGTTTGAATATCTGGATATTTTTGCTTTATGTTCTTTTGCTAGGTTGAAGGAAGTGGTAATGTTGCTTATTTGCTTTTGAGAGACAGTGATGAGTTGGGAACAGTTTGTCTTAGAGTAGACTTGTAGATTTGGGAAGATGATTTTGACAAGTTAAATAATAATGATAAGAAGGCTTGATTTATCAATTTTAAGAAGTTACTAATGTCATTAAAAGATGTTTCTTTTGAATTGACATGACAGAACCTAATTAGTGTGACTCTTTATTTTGCAACAGAATTGACAGCTTAGAGAAAATAAATATATATGGATTTTCAGACAATATTTTATGATTACTAAAGCATCATATAGGTACTAACCTAAGAGATGGGACCAGGTCCCTCTCTTTTTGAATTCTTTACTGGTGTTTGCTTTAATTGTTCTCCTTCTAAGCTATTCCTATGAATGTATACCTACAGTGGTATGGAGCTGGGCTAGATTAACATGCAGTGATATTATCATGGATACTTGTCTCCTGAACATAGCCAAATTTTGGAAGAGATACTGATATACATAGTAGGTTAGGTTGAATTTATCAATCCATGCTCTAGCCTCTACACGCCCTTTATTTTAAGTTATTCTCAAGGATTATTTGATGATCAAGTCCCTGACTTAACAAAACTCACATTGCTGGAACTTACTTTCTAAGATATGTCTTCTAAGGACTAGGTCCCTTGAAATCAACTATTTAAAAATAAGACACCTCCACCTTGGAGTGCCTTGATAGAGAGAGAAACACAGTCAGATCTTCTAAAATTAGCACTAAACACTTACTTTTAATGAACATTCCTGACTGGGATCCCCTTTCTCCAACTGGAACATGATCACTTGTTTAATTTGGGAACCAACTTGAATTTGTACTTCCAGTAAGAAGACAACGCAGTGATAAAAAATTTCTTGGCTCATCTAGGTACAAAATTCTTCTTCATCTTATTCAAATACTTGAACCTATTTAACTGTGTATTCTCCTGCTAACCATATCTGAATTTGTTTATTTTAGCACTGATCAAGCTTTGACTATTTTCTTTAGTGTGCCCATCTTTCCCATAACGATTGTACATAGGTTTGGGAGCCATGTTTCTAGCATCATTGATAGTCTTTCCTTTCCATAGAGCATATTTGAATTCTCCTTGATATCCCAAACCTCTACAATCACTAACACCCTGACTAATTAGATTATTAGGAATATGTGAAGAGCCAGTCCTTTTAAGAGAATTGTCAAGATCTTCTGTCAAATAGACCAGGTCCTTTTTTAACTCTTCATTCTTGTGAAGTTCATACATAAGGTGTTTTTTTTAATCCTTCAATTTCTCTTCACGATCAATCAGAATCATTAAGGCTTTTTTTTCTTTATGATCTAAATCATTTACCTTTTATAGTTGACTTATGGAATTCAAATTTTGAGAGTTCAATTCAGTGACCATTTATTAAGTCTTAGATATTTTAAGAGTTAAGGCAACCAACTCATGTTCTTGAATCTCTACTTTCTTCTTTAAGGCATTCTTATCAACAGTTAATTCACATACAAAGTCTATCAACACATTAGCAAGCTTTTTTATCTTCCTAAAAGTGTAGTTATTAAGGTTTTCCTTACGATCAAAGAGTGTTACCTCCTCTTATTCTTTATACTCTATGTTTTCCAAGAATTCAAACAAGGAATCATAGATAAGTGGATTTATCTTCCACTGCTAGAATAAAAGTATCTCTAGTCTTCTCATATTCAGCTGAATCACTGGACGAGTCTCCCGATGTTGCCATTATAGAACACAAGGAACCCAAGATTATTTTCTTATCATCCCTTTTTAGCATTAAACCATATCCATACTCTTTGTCTTTCAAAGATTTAGTGGATAAGACTTCCCAAGAATCCAACACCTTCTTTACCATACAGCTAGCTGCATCTTTTCTTCTTAATGTTTTAGGATTTTGATTCTCCTTTTGCATTAGGTAATTCCTTATGAATTTTTCAAAGCTACCACCTTTTTCATGCATCTAACAATCCTTGTTGCTAGAAGTGCAACATCATTATCTTTTTTACATGAATCAGATTCTAAAGCCTTCAAAGTCAAGAATCTCTTTATTTTTTCTTCCTTTCACTCCAACCCAAGTTTAGTTATAGAAGCCACGATAACCAAAACACTCTCGGTATGAGCCCTATTGAGTGAACCCACTCTAATAAAAGTTTTTGAAACCTTTTAAGGGTTTTACCACACAGTAAGGGACCAGGTCCATCAAAGTCAATATCAGGCAAAAGCACAATAAAGTAACAATAAAGTGCTAGAAAACTAAAGTCTTTGTAGAAAATTAACAACACAGATTTAACGTGGAAACCTCCTTTCTCAAAGAAGGCAAAACCTCAACTTACCCTCACAAGAACCTAAGAAATACACTCTAATTAACCTCTTGATTAAGAAATGGTTTCAACCTAATTGTAGGCTCCTCCTACTTGTTGTAACTCTACTACTAGCTTATCTTGACAACTCTGCCAAGAACCCTAAACACTGATTAATTCTAATCAGTGTTTAGACTTAGACAACTCTACCTAAGCACACTCAATCGAGAATAAAAGTTTATTACTCTTATAAACAAAGTAATTCATTTACAAATAATATATCACTCAAGTCTCTCTCTAATTTAGCACACAAAAATAAGGACTTAAGGTAAACTTGGGTTTTTTCCTTTTTCCTCTGTTCACTCAATGAATTTTCAAAAAACCTTTTGACGAAAAAGTATTTTATTCTTTTAATAGATTAGTGATGGTTAGGACTAAAATATTATTAGACCAGGTGTCCTATTTAGTACAAACAACACCTACAAGCTTATTACATAAGAGGAGAAAACTATGTAGACATGCGTGCCAATTGTATTGTACCATGAACATCAAGAGACCTAGTCCCTTGAAGTTAGTTGCTCTTCATCAAAACTACATATAGCAATTTTCCCCCTTTTTCATGATGAAACACCCACCATACAGATTTGCGAACATCCATCACATTTAATCAACATGATTTCCACTCTGAAGATAAATGTTCCTCCTATCATCTTGCTTCCACTATCATGTAATACAGGTACCTGGTCCCTGACATGACCCAAAATTAGGCCTTATCATATGGGAACCTCAAGCCCATATAAATTAGAGGTCACCCTGATAACCCAACCTAATCATCATATAAATCATAAAAGTTGAATAAACTCCAACTATATAGTAAGATAGCAAAAACAATACTAGTAGTCATAACTTAACAATGTCTAACCATTTCATAAATATCAAAAAACTAGCCAATATACCCAAGTCCACACTCATCCGTAATACCTACATACAAACTGATGTAAATAAATGTCTATGTTGGGACAAGCGCCAACAAAATCCAAACCAAGTCTAAATAAAACTAAGTCTAAAGATAAGCGACCGAGAATGAATGTCTTTCGAAGTAAGGAAACTCACTACTCCAAAGTCAATGCATGAACCACCTCATTCTTCTAATCAATATGCAGGAACAGAAGAATAAGCTCCAGCCTCTATGTCGCATGGGGACATAGTGTTCAGAGATAATTAACGGTAGGAGCGCTATCATGTAACTCAAGAATAAGGATAAAATAACATCATTATTCAATAAGAAGTTAACATATCACATTATTCACATTTTACACTTATCCATACATAAAGGTATATCACATGTGTAATGGCTCGAGTCTGTACCCTGGATGCTACACAGTGCTCATAATCTTGAGGGACCACAAACTAACCTATAACTAGTACCTGTTGCAAAAACTGAATAACAATACTGTATTATATGGAAATTAGGAAGAAACTTACCATAAGATTCAAAACTGTAAATAAATACTGAGTACTAAATACTATCACATTTCTCTGAAATACCCTAGTCTGATAAGCCTTTACTGTCTGAATAAGGGATTGATGGAAAACCCCCAACTAACCCCGACTAATAAAAACTAATAAACAGATATACTAAAGTAATAATCATGTCACCAAACTATGAGGACTCACCACTAGTCTACTGCAGATGGATCGGGGACCCGTGCATCTGAACCTATGATATAAGATATTATAGCACAAAAGAAAGGTATACGTCAGTATTTTGAATGTACTGGTAAGCTAAGTGATGTAGGATAAGATGCATAGGTTCATCTGCATGAACAATACTGACTGAATAACATGAGTATAACTAAATAAAAGTACATGTATAAATATGTAACTATAACTGATGTTGTGATAACATTATATACTGAGTTTTGAATTTCTAATTTACTGATATTTGAGTTTACTGATACTATATTCTTGTTAACTAGGTGACCATATCGACAGTCTTAATTTATGGAACTATTCTGAGTTTAGTACTGAACTGAGTGACTGTATCTTACATTCTTAATTTCGATAGAACTGAACCGAGTTCTATTTTGACGACTGAAATTAAAAAACTGTGGGAGGTAATCATCTAACCGACATGCCCTTTTTTGAATAGATTGGGGTCCAACCCATAACCCTAGTCAGAAGGGTGTCAGTACTATGCCACGTGTAAAGATAACTGTGAGTTAACCATCTCTGTTAAAAAGCTCATTTGTCAACTCTCACTGGCAACAAAACTCGTATGATATGTATCAACCCTAGTCTGGCAGGATGATATCTCAACCTACACTGGCTATGTTGTTCTGAAATATAGGGATTACGATTAAGGGTCAAACCCTCTACTGGAAGGAATTCCCTCATCCCTGGGTTTGCTCGATGCTGAATCCTACTCCCAACTGAATAGATACTGAATAGATTCCTTATTCATACTAGGTTTGACTGAACTATTACTAATTATACTGTCTAACTAAACTGAACTGAGTTCACTGAGTTCCATTGAATGATGGAATACTACTGAATTCTGCTAACTAACTGAATTTACAAAGGTATAAATTGAATACTGAACTACACTACACTGATACTGAGTCTAACAGTTTTTTCTTGAGTCCTGTAACTGACTGAGAGTACTACGGGTCATGACATAACTGAGATTATTCTATATCTGACACTGGCTCTAGGTAAACAACTAAATTATCGGGTATTAAATTCTCCTAGGACTCGATAGTGTGAAATATAAATCATAGCATAAACATGGAAGGCATAACCATATGCACCTGATCATAACTCATTCATAGAGACATTCCATCAAACACTTGAATGATATAACTTGTACATAAGCTAACATGACATGATTGTTTTCCCTTTTTCTTTATTCTCATAAGCAATTTATCAAAAACTTGGAGAACATAATCCATGCACATGACACTGACCAACACATAGACATCATAATTCAAATCCCCATTTACAATTTTAAGGGTTAAGGATGGATTCACATGATTCTATATGTATATCAAATAACTCCACATGAAACTTGTAACAAAATATGGATTAGAAACCCAATTGATTATTTTAATCATAAATATAATCAAACATAATATGGAATTCATAAAATCAATACACTTGAAGTTTTAAAAGTAGTTTCTTAAACTCCAAGGGTGGAAGGGACCCTTGGATGAACACTTGACATACCTTAAACCTTGAATTCTGAAAGATTGATGGATTTCCTTGGAACTTGGATTCTTGAATGTGATGAACTAGGGTTTGTTCTTGAAAAATTCTAGGGAGAATAAGTAAATTTTGTCTTTTGGACAACTTAATTACATGTTTTAGGTGGATGATATAAGTTAGGAAAAGACCTATTTATCCCTCTGGATGTGGGTTTTTGATTACTTAAAACTGGAATAGAAATGCACAGATTGACACACCGTGTTGTTGGCATCCATGCGATATCCAATGCACCGCATCGAGTCCATGTTGGTTCACTGGAATTTGCATTGGGAGCTAGGGAAAAATACTCATCGATGCGATGGGTGACGCAGCGCGTCTAGATTTCATTGATCCACTGGTTTAACCTTTCAAATATGTTTCAAATAAAGTCTAAGAAATTGAAACTTTTCCGAGAGCACCTACTGATATTCCTGATCATGATTCAACCTAAAAATCATTACTTTAAGGTCATAAGAGTCATGAAAAAGGATTTCCAAATTATGAAAGCTAAAATAACTCTATGTATGAACACTTAGCTAAATTTTTCTAAGTTTAAGACCCCTTACTAGCTTTTACAGGAATGAATAAAGCCTAGGATTTAGCGGGGTCTTACAATATCTCCCTCTTAGGAACATTCATCCTCAAATGAGACAGACCAAGTTGGGAATACTGATAGACTGAATTTAGATATTGGATATGCACTACTACAATATTATTTCATAAATGACACTACTAATATGATGAAATTTCATACTAAACGTGCATATCTTATGCATGAGTACATTGCTGGGATTATTCATAAGCTGAGTATCTTATACTGAACATGCATATCTGATGCATAAACATCTAACTGAATGGACTCATGAATTAATGAATGGATATGCAATGGTAACTGATACCAAGTTTACAAAGAAAATCTAAGCATGGAACTGAGAAAGTTCAAGGAAAAACTGTTACCTTGGGCTAAGTTTGAGTTTGTGGAGAAGAGGATACTTGGTCCGCATATCTTCTTCTACTTCCCAAGTAGCTCCATCAATGGACTGATTCTGTCAAAGAACTTTGAATACAAGACCTCTTTGTTCCTCAGTCTACGAATCTGATAATCAAGGATTTCAGCTAGGATCGACTCATAAGAGAGGCTATTTTGAACGCCTATACTCCCTACAGGGACTACAACTATTGTGTTACCTATGTATTTCTTTATCAAGGAGACATGGAACACTAGATGGACTGAAGCTTTTATGACAGAAACTCAAGCTCGTAAGCTACCTTTTCAAAATGGCTGAGAATTCAGTAAGAACAGATAAATTGGGGACTTAGATTCCCCTTCTTGCCAAAGCTCTTCACTCCTTTCATGGGAGAGATTGTCAAATACACATAATCACCAATCTCGAACTTGATATCATTTCTATGCATATCTACGTATGATTTCTGTCAGTTCTAAGATATCTTAAGCCTTTCCCTAATCAACTAAACTTTTTCTAAGGTATCAAATACCAAGTCAGGCCCCACCACTGCGGCATCACCCACTTGAAACCAAATAATGGAAGATCTACATCTCCTTCTATAGAATGCCTCAAATGGAGCCATCTAAGGGTTAGAATGATAGCTATTGTTCTATGAAAACTGAATCAAAGGAAAGTGGTCATCTCAACTACCTTTAAAATCTATCACACACGTACGCAGAATATCCTTTAAAGTTTGAATGGTCATTTCTGCTTGACCATATGTCTGAGGGTGAAAAGCTGTACTAAGGTAGACCTGGGAACCAAGACCCTTTTGGAACGCCTTCCTAAAATGAGAGGTGAACAATGTACCTCTATCTGAGATTATAGATAATAAAACTTAGTCCAATATGACCAACTCTCTGATGTAGAGTTTTGCATGGTCTTCGGCTAAATAAGAGGTATTGACTGGTAAGAAATAAGCTAATTTGGTCTTCCTATCTATAATGACCTAAATAGAATCATGCTGATGATGAGTATGAGGCAAACCCATTAAAAAGTCCATCTTCATCTCTTCCCACTTCCAAGTGGAAATACTAAGCTCCTACATAGACCCACTAGGTTTTTTGTGCTCAATCTTAACCTGCTGACATGTCGAGAACTTAGCTACAAACTCTACAATGTCTCTTTTTATCCTACTCCACCAATAGATCTCTCGTAAATCATGGTATATCTTAGTGCCCCTGCATAAATAGAGTAACACGCACCATGAGATTTTACTAGAATCCGTTGTCTTAGGTCATCTATACCTGACATATATACCTCTATCTTTTGATCTCTGACTAATTCTTTTGACTTAACTAGGCTGGAATCCTATCCTGCTTTTCCTTCACTTCAGAAACCTGGGATTATTCTGTACCTATATATTACCTTCTACTGAATTGACTAAGCAGACTCCTAGTCAAGCAAGATTATAAACTTCTTAAGATAATTTTATCTTACAATCATCCACGTGGGAAACACTACCCATAGACATCCTACTTAGAGCATCATCCACTTCATTGTATTTAGTTGGATGATACATAACACTTATGTCATAGTCCTTCAAAAACTCCAATCACCTTCTCTGATGGAAGTTTAGGTATTTCTGAGAGAATACATACTGTAGGCTCTTATGGTCAGTGAACACGTCAATGTGCACTCTATACAAATAGTGCCTCAAAATATTTAAGGTAAAATCTACTGATAAGTTAGATAGTTCTTTTCAAGAGGTTTGAGCTACCTAGGGGGATAGGATATCACTTAACCTCTCTGCATGAGGATACAATCCAAACCTACTCTGGTTGCATCATAATACATAGCAAATCCATCTGAACCATCTGGTAGAATCAAAACTGGGGTTGTAGTGAGTCTAGTCTTCAACTCCTGAAAACACTTATCATAAGAATCTGACCACTAAAACTTGACGTTCTTTTGAGTCAATCAAGACATGGGGGATGCAATAGCTGAAAATCCCTCAACAACCATCTGTAATAGCCAGCCAAGCCCAAGAAACTCCTGATATCTGATGGAGATATGGTTCTGGTCCACTTTCTCACTACTTTGGTCTTTTAAGAATCGACTCTAATGATATTACTAGAAATTATATGGATGAGAAAGCCACTGAACTGAGACAAAATTAGTATTTACTGAATTTGGCAAATAGCTGATGGTTTTTGAGAGTCTGTAATACTATTCTAAGATGGTCTACATGATCATGTTCACTACTGGAGTAGATAAGGATGTTATCTATGAATACTATGAAGAACATATCCAAGTACTTCTTGAACACACGGTTCATCAAGTCCATGTAAGCTGCTGGGGCATTGGTAAGACCTAAGGACATGACTATGAACGCAAAGTGAACCGGGTTCTGAAAGCTATTTTTGGAATGTCGCATTCTTTGACTCTGAGCTGATGATAGCCTAATCTGAGGTCTATCTTAGAGAAGTAACTAGAACCCTAAAGCTGATCAAATTATTCATCGATTCTAGGAAATGGATACTTGTTCTTGATCGATACTTTATTTAACTGACGGTAGTTAATACACATTCTGAAGGAACCATCTTTCATACGCACGAATAGAATTGTTGCTCCCTACGAGGACACACTGGGTCTGATAAATCACTTATCTAGGAGATCTTTCAATTTTTCTTTTAATTCTTTGAGTTTTACAAGAGCCATTCCATATGGTAGAATAAATATGGGTTGAGTATATTGAAGAAGGTCTATTCCAAAGTCGATATCCGTTTTAAGAGGAACTTTGGGAAGATCCTTGGTAAACACATCTTAGAATTCACATGTTACCGACACTGACTCAAAATTAGGGGTTTCTAAACTAGAGTATTATACTCAAATAATATGGTAGACACATCTCTTAGATATTATTTTCCTTGCCCTAAGGTAGGAAACAAGTTGACCCCTAAGTGTTGAAGTACTACCCCTCCGCTCTAGGATAAGATCATTCATAAACTAAAATCGGACAATTCTATTTCTGTAGTCGACTGAGGCATAGCTAGAATATAGCATATCCATGCCAAGAATGACATCAAAATTAGTCATCTCTAATTTGACTAAGTCTGTTGAAGTGACTTTCTGAGATACCATAACTGGAAAGTTCTTGTATACCCATTGGTCTATAATAGATTTACCCATTGGGGTAGAGACTGAAAAGTCTCAGCTAGAATTTAAGGACTGACTCTAAAGTCAACAACTATATAGGGAGTTACAAAAGACAAAGAATCTCCTGGATCTAGCCTAGCATAAATATGCAAATGATAAATGTGTAAAATAAAGGTGAACACATTAGGAGAACTTTCCTGATCCTGTCAAGACTAAAGTGCATAGAGTCTATTTCGGCATTGCCCACTAGTGGCACTGAAAGTGGCACCCTACTGATTTCGGTGATCGGACTAAGCTGAGGGACGGTTATGCTGACTTTACGAACCCACTTGAGGACACTTTCTGACTTTATGAACCACACCTAAAAAATACATCACTACCAACTCTACAGATACCTTGATGGTTTCTACCACACTTTTGGCAGAGGGGATTTGTCGGGCACTGCTAACACTACCCTAGGGTTTAGAGACTAAAGCCCTATGTTTATTGCTATTTATGAATTTTGAAATGGGAGAAATAGCTGTGGATGGAGCTGGAATTGAGCATTTATCAGCGAAATTCAGAATGATTACCACCCTCTAACAAAGGCTGAGCGAAGTTAAAACTTCCAGTTCTTGCTCTCTTGTTCTCTCTTTCCTTCTCCCTGTTCTTAGCCTCCTCTATCTGCTAATCATGGAGTATGAGCCTAGATATGTCAATCTTCTTAATTAATTTTGTAGCCCTACACCCTTTGACCACACTATCTGACACGCTAGACACAAACTTACTTATCATAGATCAACTATCTGCTACCATATGAGGAGCGTGTCTGGCTAATTGAGTAAACTTAAGAGAATACTCTTGTAATGTCATGTTGCCATGGTTCAAATTTTAAGATTCCTAAACCTTCACTACCATCAAATCTAGCTGGACGAACCTATTCAGAAAAACAATAAAAAACTCTTCATATTTTATGGGCCCTACATCTGGGGCCCTCTCTGCTTTCCACAGTTTGAACCATGAATGAGCCACATCCTGCAACTAATATGCAGCTAATTCGGCACTCTCACTAGATTTTACCCCCATAATATTGTAACCTTTTACACCTGATCAAGAAATTCCTAAAAGTATTCATCTGATTTTTACCCAGTAAAAGATGGAGTTTTTATTTGGGTGAAGTCCCAAATCTTGGATGTAGTAGTATTGGCCACTGGGTTGGCCGGAACGATAGTTGGGCATTTATTCTGGGATACCACAGAATGAGCTAGGGTGATAAAAGCTGCTCTGAATTTAGAGTGGGAGACATGTTCGTCTAGGGGATCTGGCTGGACAGGCTGAGGTGTTGACTGATTTTTGGTTCTCCTTTCGTTAGAATTTTTTGGAGGTATGTTATGTAAATGAAAAGAATAGAATGGATTAGAATGATATATTAACTTGAAATTATGCTCAATCTCACAACATGAATGCTGAAAGAAGGGAAACTTTTCTTAAACATCTAATAGCCTCCTGTCCATAAGTGTGGCGCGCTACACACCCATGCACAAGACTCTACTAGATGCGACTTTCAGACTTTCTAAGACTACTGAACCTGGATTTGATTCCAAGTTTGTAACACCTTGAGTTTGTACCTCGGATGTTACACCGTGCTCATCATCCCGAGGAACCATAATCTAACCCATGATTGGTACCTTCTACAATAACTAAATAATAATATTTTATTATATGGAGATTAGGTAGAAACTTGATATAAGGTTCAAAACTATAAATAAATATTGAGTACTGAAAACTAAATATTTATACATTTTTCTGAAATACTTTAGTCATATAAGCCTCTACTGTCTGAATATGAGATTGATGGGATAACCCCCAACTAACCCCGACTACAGAAAACTGACAAACTTAGATACTAAAGTAATAATCATGTCCTCAAACTATGAGGACTTACCACTAGTCTTCTGCTGATGGATCGAGCTTCTAAGTATGATCGAGAGCCTGTGCATCTAAACATATGATATAAGCTATCATAGCATAAAAGAAAGGTATGCATTAGTACTTTGAATGTACTGGCATGCTAAGTGAGGTAGGCTGAGATGAATGTGTTAATATGAATGAATAATACTGGTTGAATAACATGAGTATAACTGAATGAAAGTACATGCATGAATACGTAAACTGTAACTGAGGTCATGATAACACTGGATACTGAGTTCTAAATTTCTGATTTACTAATATCTGAGTTTACTGATACTGTATTACTATAACATGGTGACTATATCTGACAGTCTTGATTCTGCGAAACTATTCTGAGTTCCATACTTAATTGAGTGACTGCGTCTGACAGTCCTGATTTTTGCATAACTGAACTGAGTTCTATTCTAAAGACTGAAATTGAAACTGTGAAGTAATCATATAGTCGACATGCCTTTTTCTGAATAGACTGGGGTCCAACCTATAATCCCAGTAAAAGGGGTGTCAGTACCATGCCACGGGTAAAGATAACTGTAAGTTAACCCTGTCTGACAAGAAGCTTTTTCATCAACCCTCACTGGTAGGAAAACTCATATGATATGTATCAACCATAATCTAGCAGGAAGACATCTCAACCTACGCTGGCTACGTAGTTCTATAATGTAGGGATTGCTACTAATGGTCAAACCCTCCGCTGGCAGGAATTCCCCCATCCCTGGGCTTGATAGGTACTAAATACTACTCCCAACTGAATAGATACTGAACTGATTCCTAATTCATACTAGGCTTGACTGAACTATTACTGATTATACTATCCAACTGAACTGAACTGAGTTTGTTGAGTTCTATTGACTGATGAAATACTAAAAATTTTTGGTAACTGAATGAATATACTGAGTTATGAACTAAATACTGTACTGGACTGGACTGATATAAACCTACTGAGTTTTTCCTGAGTTCTATAACTGAGTGAGAGTACTACTTATCATGACATGACTGATAATATTCAATAACAGACACTAGCTCTAGGTAAACAGATAAATTATTAGGTATTAAATAATCCCAGGACTCGATAGAGACATTCCATCAAACACTTGCATGATATAACTTGCACATAAGCTAACATGACATGACTGTTTTCTCTTTTTCTTTGTTCTCATGAGAAATTTATCAAACACTTGTAGAAAATAATCTATGCACATGATACTTAACAACACATAGACATCATAATTTAAATACCCATTCACAATATCGAGGGTTTAACATGGATTCACATTATTTTATGCATATATCAAATAACTTCACATGAAACTTGTAACAAAACATGGATTAGAAATCCAATTAATCATATTAATCATGAATATAGTCAAACATAACATGAAATTCATGAAATCAACACACTTGAAGTTTTAAAAGTAGTTTCTTGAACTGCAAGGGTAGAAGGGACCCTTGGCTGAACACTTGACATACCTTAAACCTTTCATTCTGAAGGATTGATGGATTTCCTTAGTACTTGAATTCTTGAATGTGATGAACTAGGGTTTGTTCTTGAAAAATTCTAGAGAGAATGAGTAAATTTTTCCTTTTGGATGACTTAATTACATGTTTTGGGGGCTGATATAAGATGGGAAAGATCCATTTACCCCTCTGGACGCGGGTTTTTAATTACTGAAAACTGAAATAGCGATGCACAGACCGACATGGAGCATCAAGTCCACATTGGTTCACTGGAATTTGCTTTGGGCGCTGGGTAAAAATAATCATCGATGCGGTGGGTAACAAGCATGTCGAGATCACGTTGTTCCACTAGTTTGAGATTTCAAATGTGTTTCAAATGAAGTCCAGAAAATCTAAAACTTGTCTGAGAATACCTACTGATATTCCTAATCATGATTCAACCTAAAAATTATTACTTTAAGGTCATGAAAGTCATGAAAAAGGATCGCCAACTTACGAAGTATTAAATAACTCTAAGAATGACCAATTAGCTGAATTTTTCTAAGTCTAGGACCCCTTACTAGCTTTTACAGGACTGAATCAAGATTAGGATTTTGTTGGGTCTTACAACATGCCAATCCAGGGAACAAGTCTTATCGATACTCTTGAAGTACTCAATCATTAGACATAAAGGGGAGGACTCTAACCTTCCACACTTATTGATTTGAACATTATTCACCAGGCCAAGAACTTTAATCACACTTAATTTTCCTTAGACAAGGGAATCTAACCACATACACTCATTCATTTTGGCAAGAGACTCTTACCTCATACACTTTAATTTGGAAAAGGACTCTAACCTTATGGCATATTATATAAGAGAATCTAATCACATGCCATTTCATTCGATGGGGGACTTTAACTTCATGAGATCTCATTAAGCAAGTCACATTAGCCACAAGAGTTTTATTTAGGGAAGGGAATTTTACCTCAAGCCATTACGAACATCATTAGTTGACATTGGGACTCTAAACCTTTTGTCTATATGTCTTAATCTATTCAATTCAGACTTAAGGACTTTAACCCATTTAGCCAATTCAAATAATGCATAACCACATGGTCTTCATGGGAGCCTTTGTTGCTCAACCATTTCAATAGGTCGATGCCTTAATTAAGTTTATCATATAATTCAATATATGGTCATCAATAACCTTACAAACTATTCACTTTTTATTAGAAATATTATACTACATTCTCATCACACTTAAGCTCAATACGTAATTCAAGTTCATTTTCATGTGTAGAGACATTAACCTCTTATTAGCCATTAACCCAACAAGATCATCAATTAACAATACATGGATAAAAATACCTTCAAAATATCATTTATCAACCATTAATACTTATTGGGCCATTTCTCTAGTTCAAAACATTACCAACATGTGGCTAGACAATTCACTTAGATATTTTCACAAACATCTTGTGTGCATGCCTTTACCAAGGCCAATTTCAAGGTAGAAATCATCAAGATTAGGGTTAATCAAGACCAACATGTTAAAACACATATAACAAGAACCCACATATGTAAATCATCACTATCATCATGTATAAACACAAGTCTAAGCAAGAAGAAACATTACTCATTATTTGACAGCGAAACCCTTTAGTTTTGATTTCAAAATCACTATGTACACTTAGTAATCCAAGTGTAAAGTAGATGGTTTCTATATTTATTTAACAAGGGAGATAGTTGAATTCCTTATACAACTTGATTTCCCAAGAAACTTGACTTCACCTTTCTCCTATATGGTTACCCTTGAATCCTAGCCACTAATTATTTACAAATGTGCTTGGGAGAGATTTTAGGATTTTGGATCCACTTAAAACGTGTTTTAGGAGGCCATATACACTTATATAGTTAGGGGACTTAGGATTTTCAGTTTAGGAAGTGACCATAAGGTCCTCAACTAAAAGCTTGAAAATGGCCACGATGTTGGGTACAACTTACTTGAGTCAACCACACCCTAGGGTATGAGTTGTACCCTAACTCAAACAACAGGCTTCTCCTAGGTCATCTATACTGGTTTGGGTACAATTACACATCATTGAATTATATACAATGGGTACGACTAATGCCCTATACCGTACCAACCACCCATACCAAAAATAGTCCACTTAAGTTCAAGATAACACTCTATACAATTGGTTTTGGTACAGCTCGCACCTTAAGGTACAATTAAGGGGAGGTTAAATTGTACCTATGATAGTGAGTAACCCTAACCACACTTCCTAGGGCATGATAGAGGGTCACCAACGCATGTCCAAATGGTACGAGTGGTACCCTTAGTTCTACCAAGTTAAGAGACATCAACTGAGGGAATTTTTTTAGTGGTTCAAAGACTAGGTTTTTCAATTCTCCCCCACCTGGATCATTCATCCTCGAATGACGGGATAGGAAAGAATAAACAAAAGTTTACATATTTATTACATATCAAACCAAATTTTTAAAAAAGTTAGAAACAAGCACACAACAAGGATACAACACATATAATGCTCATTATCAATCGAATATTCATTTCATTGACTTTGGGTATCGAACCTACTACTTATCCAAACACTTACTCATTTCAGAACTTATGGACTTTAACCCATCAACATATAGCAGATACTTTGTCAATTCAACGACTATGGACTTAAACCAATCATCTTCAAAAGACATTAATCAACTCAAAGTATTAGGGACTTAAATCCATGGTCTAATAAGACATGAATTAATTCAAGGTGTGGGGACTTTAAACCATTATCTATTAAGACATAATTCAAGGTAAGAATATTAATACATACCTCAATCACATGTTTCCAGAATGGGAAACAAATATGGATACTTGGACTTTATGTTCTCTTCCCCCTTCCTAGTAGCTTACTAAGACTTTTGGATCCTCCACAGAACCTTTACCAAATACACCTCTTTCATTTGCAACCGGAGAAATTGCTGATCCATGATCCTCACTGGGAAATCCTTATGGGAAAAAGACTCTAAAATACCAACATCCTCCAAGAAAACCACCAACGAAGGATTACCCACACATTTTCTCAATATAGAGATGTGAAAAATTGGATTAGTAGAGTTTAAACTAGGAGGCAACCCTAACTCATAGGCAGTCTTGCCAACCCTTTTAAAAATAAAATAAGGACCGACATAACAGGTACTAAGCTTCCCTTTCTTACCAAAGCTCATCACTCCCTTCATGGGAGATACTTTCAAGACTGTCCAATCGTCAACATTAAACTCTAAATATTTTTGCCTCATGTCGGCATAAAATTTTTTGTGACTTTGGGCAATTTTCAACCTCTCACAAATCACTTTGGACTTTTCAATAGCTTGGTGAACCAAATTGGGTCCAAGAAACTTACCCTCTTTAATTTTGTACCACATAATAGGAGAACGATATCTCTTACCATACGATGCCTCAAAAGTTGCCATGTTAATGCTAGACTGGTAACTATTTTTATAGGAAAATTCAATAAAGGTCAAATGACCATACCAATTACCACTATAATTAATAACATAAGCCCGCAACATATCCTAAAATATTTGGATGGTCATTTCTACTTTTCCATATATTTATGGGTGGAAAGTAGTATTAAGGTACAACTTAGTCCCCAAACCATTTTGGAATGAATTCCAAAAGTGAGATGGCAATGAAGGACCACAATCTGAGATTATAGAAATCGTAGCACCATGAAATTTCAAAATCTCTAGAAGATACAACATAGAATAATCCTCCGTCGAGTAATTAGTTCTCACGAGAAAGAAGCAAGCGGACTTGGTCATTCTAACAATGATGACCCAAATAGAATCATATTGATTTTGAGACTGTGGAAGGACAATCATGAAATCTATATTAGTTACCTACCACTTCCATTCGGGCAATGGAATTTCTTGATACAATCTCCCGTGCCTCATGTGCTCAACTGTCACTTATTGGCACACCATACACTTGGCCACGTAACTTGCCATATCTCATTTAATATTACCCAACAAATGGACCTCTTTAAGATCATGATACATTATTATAGAGAAGGGATGTATAACATACTGAGATTTATAAGGCTCATCCATAATCCTTTCCCTCAACCTATCGACGTTGAGAACACATAGTCTACCATAGTACCTCAAGATACCATCACCACCAATAAATAAGTCAACAATATTTTGTTAACCTATATTTCTCTTTATCTTCATCAAGTTGGGGTTGAAAACTTGTTTTTCCTTTTTCTCAATAACAAAAGATGATTGAGATATCGTATACACAAATATGCCACCATCCTCGGTGTCCACATGTCAAACTCCAAGATTAGCCAAATGAAGAATGTCCTTTACCAATTCCCGCTTATCCTCATCTACATGGGCCAAAACATCCTATGGAAAATCTACTAAGAGCATTGGTGACTACATTAGCTTTACTTGCATGATAGTGAAGCCTCATATCATAGTCTTTCAATAACCTAAGACACCTTCTTCATAGTCTACATGAACACCATAGAGAGAATGCTGCAAAATATTTAAGGAAAAGACCATGGCTAGCAATTCTAAGTCATGATTAGGGTAGTTCTTCTTATGAGCTTTCAATTTCCATGAAGCATGGGCCACCACCCGACTATTTTGCATTAACACACAACCAAGTCCAGTGCAAGAAGCATCATAATATACCACAAAACTATCATTTCCCTTAGGTAAGGTCAAAGCCAAAGCCAAAGTCATTTTATCTTTCAACTTCTTAAAACTAACCTTGCACACATGAGACCACAATAACTTGACCTTTTTTTGGGTCAATTTAGTCAATAGGGAATCTATCATTGAAAATTTATCAACAAATCTATTGTAGTAACCAGCTAAACCCAAGAATCTTTGAATACCAATTTGAGTTTCAAGTCTAGGGCATTTCTTAACCGCCGAAACCTTTTAAGGATGTAATACCCCGTACTAATACTAGGTTTTTTCTACTCTTAGTTTCATACTTAAAGGATGTAAGTCTTGCAATTTTCACTAAGTGTTGAGGAGTTAGCTATTTTAAAGACCTTCTAACTTCGACAAATTTTAATTTGACTTTTCGAGCTCTGGGATGATAGTTTTTGACTTAATTCATGTTCAGGGGTGTAAAAGCATTTCTCAGGTAAGTTTTGAATTTCTTAGACAAGGATTGGACCCCTTTGGATTTCCTAAAATAGTAAGCCATCACGATTCAATCGCATCGCGGTGGCTATAGTAATTACTGCCTTTATGCATCGCAGTAGAGTGCAAACCAGCAATCATTATTTTCTCGTGACTCACTGCAATTGCACCATGTCACGGTGAGTATTGTGATGATGGAGTCATCGTGTCACGGTGAAGCCTTAAATGGCATTCCATTTATGAATTTTAATTTGCATGGTAAGTTTAGTATTTCTCCATGCCCCTAATTTGTAAAAACCCAAAGATTTAACCCCATTCTAAGCATATTACACTCATTTCGCACCAAATTTCTCTCTAAGAAATCCCTAGAGCTTCAACTATAACTTCCAGAAATCCTAAGTTTCACCATTCTTTTTTTAAGATAACCAAGAATTCTAGTTTTGGTGTTCAAGAACTTCATGAATAAGCTTCAAAAATATTTCTAGAAATTCAAAGTTTTGGCTTCTACATTAAATTAATGAAATGAGGTATGTGACGTTATGAACAAGGATACTCCTTTTATCCTTATGCCCAAAACTAGTTTTTAAATCTAAAATTACAAGAGTTTCAATTTTTTCTCCATATCTAATTATTATTATTTGAAGATTAGGATGTTAAAAGTGATTTAAATATTGAACTGCATGTTTGTTTTCACATCTTTATGTGTATGATATGATTTTACAAATTTTCCAATTTAGTTTTAAGCATGTTATTGTGATTCTTGATTTCATTATCTTGATATTGTTGATGTATTTCAAGAAGTATATTGAGCATGATGTTTTTCTGTGAATTTGCATGAGTTTAAAGAACTTCTAGAAGAAGCTTCAAAAAAATTGTTAGAAATTCAAAGTTCAAGCTCCTACAAGCAATTAATCAAATAAGGCATGTGGGGTTATGAACAAGGATACTCCTTTTATCCTTGTGCCCAAAACTAGATTTTAAAGAATAATTTACATGAATTACAATTAGGTTTCTTACCCAAAGTATCATGTTTTGAGTTTTTGATTTATAAAGTGATTGAAGAATGAAAGTTCATATTTGTCTTAATTTAAAGAATTCTCTTTTATGATTTGAACACCTTCAGTATGATAAGAGACATTGATTAAAGATTTCCAATTGAATTGAACCATGATATTATTGAAGTATTTCAAGAATTATACTGAGCATGATATTTTTCTATGAATTTTACATAAGTTTAAAGCATGGGTTTTACGCCCTAAGTTTTAGTATTGATATTTAAAGAAAATTATACTTTTAAGCACCCTGTGACTAATTTATATTAAGATTTTGATCTTTTGATCCTCAGCTAAGATGTGGAATCCATATAGTTTGTTTTGATTATAATTTAGAATAGACGGATGCATAATTGGTTTTCATTACAAACCCTTATGCATGTTTTAAGGTGGATTTCCTAAAGAATGAGCATACAAATTAAATGTAGTAGCATTTAGAACCAAGTTGGGTATGATTCCAAGGTCTCATTCCCCAAAACTATGCACCACCGTAGTTTTAATACCCATAGTAGGTTTTGTATAATGATCACTCTAGCTAGGTTCTATTCCATTGGCAAGGGTAGAACAAATGTACCAATATGGGTAAGAGACGTTGGAATCCATGGTAGGTCACATGGTTTGTGTCGGCTAGAAGAACCTCTCTAAAATAAAAGAATAACAGAATAGTTTCTAAAAAATAAGTGTAAAGGCTCATAAATTTACTCATATATTGTCCTATAGAAGGCATTAGTTAAGAAATTTCTTCTTTTATTTTTTAGATGATAAAAGTGAGCTCTTTTCACTTAGCCTGCATGATTTAAAACAGAATAAGAGTGCAAACAGAATAATAGTGGGCTAGTCTTTGTTAGTGTTTTATTTTATCACTTTCAAGTGCGAATAGTATGTGGTGGTAGGCTGTTAATAATAACTAGCACTAGACACTAAGATTGAACAGTGAATGATCATCAAGGTTGATGTAATGATTGCTTGGTTAGTCATTCTAGTTATATAGAGGTGGACCAATAGGCTTGAAATAGTGAATGCAAGAATTTCAATTTGTTGATTTGAGATTAAGTATGATGTTGTAGGTATGATGTAGAGGTGTGCCCAAGGTGATATAGGGTTGCATTATTTTCTAAGGTTATTAAGTGTCATGTGTGGTTAATAGTACCCTTGTGTTTCTAAGTGTAAAAAGGCTAGTTATATATTACATGGTGTTCTTAATAGCTAAGTTGAGCTATTTTGGATAGAGTGTGTTGAGTCTTTTTAAGTATGATTTTGATTCTTAAGATTTAGGAAAAATGTAAGTATAGAAGTGTGGTCTTGGTAGGCTATGATTATGTGTTTAGTAAGGTAGATATGTTTGCAAATGAGAGTGTAAGTCTTTGATGATTATTATTGAAGCTAGAAAGTTTAGGATGGTATATGAAAGGATTGTTTAAGAAAGAAGTTAGTAAGTTTGAAATATAGTTTATTCTTGTGAGTTAAGCATTTATATGTCGAAATTTGAATAAAGAATTTATGGCTCAGTCTCAAGGATATGGAGTAAACCCATAAGCTTAGAATATGAACTTTGACCTAAGGGGAGATGGTAGAGTGCACAAAAAATTCATGTTTTGTGAATTAGATTGTAATACATGTTAATAAGAGTTATGATGAGATAGTGTTCCCTTCTTAATTTAGAGTATTCCTTGGATTTAAGTCTTTATCACACCAAATTCATGTCTTGCTTGATAGATCCATGCCAAAGGCCAATGCTTATACACTTCATGTGTGCTCAAGTCTATTCTCAACCTCTCATAATTACGTTACTTCACTCTGTGATTCGAGTTATCCCTCATAAATCTATAAACTCTAGACTTATGTAGAATAGCTTATGATAAGTATGAACTCATGTTTCAGAGTATGATTAGTTCTTAGAAAATCATGATCCCCATAAAATCCAGTTTATATCATGTATGTCCTCAGTTTAGATTGCTTTAATGAATCCATGGCTTTGACATTCTATTCCTCAGTGCTAAGTTGAGTGTCAAAGTTATGCATAGTATTCTTTGGTTCTTCAGGTCCTTATGCCTTAGACCTTCAGTAACCTTTTCCTATGTTAAGGTAGTGGTGATTATAATGGTTAAGAAATGATTTAGATGAGAGGAAGTTGATGACCCTCATTGAGAAAGATTATTTATGCTTTTTGACCTAAGGTTAAAGGATGAAGGAATATTAAGATAAATCTTTGGTATATGTCTAGCTTGTTGAGAATTTTGGGTATGTATTCTTAATCATAATGAAACAAACTTGTTATTGATAGAGGTTTAGAGAATATGAGAAGTATGCCTTTATGGGTGCTAACCTTGAAGTCCAAATGTTGTTATAATTATAGTCTTAAATGTCATGTTGGGATGTAAGTGGAGGAATGAAATATGCACTAGCGAATCCATAGTAAGAGTTAAGAGTTAGTAATTAAAGTGGTAAGGCATTTTATCCTTAGGGTGTGATCTCTGGAAGAGACTTAGAGGATTGAATCATATAGTTTAGATCAGTAATATAGTGTAGCGTGTTGTATCTTTTGTTATCGTGTTAGGCTTGATCATGGTGAGAGAATCTAGTTCAGTTTAGTCTTTAGTAGATGGATTTATAAATGCCTATGTGAAAATTTTAAGTTGAATCAAATGAGTATAGTATTTAAGGGGAATAGTATAGTTGAGGGAGTTTTAGAGAAGTGTTTCTATGCTTGAAATAAGAACTTGCATTGCCTAAGGCCTAGTAATTCTATCCTAGCTTATGATTCATATGTTTATGGTCTATGCTATAGAGTTGTATCAAAGTAGAGTTTCCTTGTCAGATGTCTTGTTCAGGTTATGTCCAAAATTCTTTGCTCTATAATATTATTAGAATTTCTTAGAAGAGTGTTGGATAAATACTCTATTATAGGAATTTTAAGTTGACCTTCCGGTCTCTGAGACAGTGGTTTTTGAGTTAATTCAGGTTCAGGCTTTAAAAAGCATTTCTCAGGTATGTTTCAGATTTTTCTGACAAGGATTGAACCCTATTGGATTTTCCAAAATAGCAACCCACCGCGATTCCACTGTGTCGTAGTGGCTATAGTGATGGCTCCTTTAGAGCATCACGGTGGAGTGCAAAACAACAATTATCATTTTCCAGTGGCTCATCGTGATTGCACCGCGTTATGGTGAGTATAGTGATGAGGGAGTCACCGAATTATGCTGAAGATTTAAATGGCATTCTAGTTATAAATTTTAATTTTCGGGGGTTGTTTAGTGTTTCTCAACGCCCCCAATTCATAAAAAATAGATGATTTAACCCTTTTCTAAGCATATTGCACTCATTCCTCACCAAATTTCTCTCCAAGAAAACCCTAAATCTTCAACTTTAACTTCAAGAAATCCCAAGTTTCACCGTTCCCTTTTAAAGATAACTAAGAATTCAAGTTTCTAGATTAAAGAACTTCAAGAAGAAGCTTAAAAAACATCGTTAGAAATTTAAAGTTCAAGCTTTTACATTCAATTAATCAAATAAGGTATGTGGGGTTATTGACAAGGATACTTCTTTCATCCTTGTGCCCAAAATAATTTTTCAAAGTTAAATTTACATGAGTTTCAATTTAGGGTTCATACCTAATTATCATTATTTGAAGATTATGATGTTACAAGTAAATGTTGAATTGCATGTCTATTTTCACATCTTTATGTGTGTGATATGATTTTACAAATTTTCCAATTAAGTTTTAAGCATGATATTGGGGATTCTTGATTTCATTATTTGATAGTGTTGAAGTATTTCAAGAAGTATATCGAGCATGACGTTTTTCTATGAATTTGCATGAGTTTAACGCATGGGTTTTAAGTCCTAAGTTTAAGTTTTGATATTTCAAGAAGATTATGATTTTTAATCATCTTTTGTAAGTTGGTTACTATGATTTAAGAAAGAACTTGATCTTTGATCCTAAGCTATGACAAGGAATCCAAATTATTCATAAAGTTTGAGATTTAAAGAAAGAGAAGAATAATTGGTCTACCTTATAGGCCCTTATTCTAGTTTTAAGGTAGATTTTCTACAGAATAATCTTATGGAATAAAGGGAATAGTATTAGCACCGAGTTGGGTATGATTCCAAGGTCTCATGCCCCAGAACTACATGCCACCATAGGTTTTAATACCTGTACTGGGTTTAGTATATTTATCATACTAGCTAGGTTCTAATATGATGGCAAGGGTAGAACAACACTACAAATGTGGGTAAGAGACGTTGGACTCCATGATAGCTCACATGGTTTATGTTGGTTAGAAAAACCTCCCTAACACAAAAAAATAACAGAAAAGTTTTTAGAAACTAAGTGTAAAAGATCACAATTTTATTCAAATATTGTTTTACATCATATATCAGCTATAAGATTTCAGCTTTTAGATTAAGTGTGATAAAATTTAGTCTCTTTACACTTAGCCTGCGTGATTTGAAAATCGAGTTAATTTCAGTTATACTTATTCCACTATTAGAAAGAGTAAAAGTAAATCATTTAAAAACTAAGTGTAAAGGCTTACAATTTTATTCAGATATTGTTTTACATTAGATATTAGCTACGAGATTTCAACTTTCAGTTTAAGTATGATAAAAGTAAGTCTCTTTACACTTAGCCTACATGATTTGAAAACAGACTTAACTTTAGTCATACTTATTCCACTAATAGAAAGAGTAAAAGTATATGTTTTAGAACTAAGTGTTATGGTTCACATGACTTATATAGTATGCTTTATTATTCATGATTTTTAGCTTTCAGTTATTCAGGACAATGTTAGTCTTTTACACTTAGCATTCATTCTTTACAAGTTATATGAAAAATTAGTTACAATATTTACTTATGCATTCACACCCACATACTCAATACACTCCAAAAGTACTAATTCACATATACGTCTATGTGCTACAGTGTATAATAATGTAGGTACCAGTTGTAGCATGAGTATCATATTCAGACAGTTGTAGATTCCAGCCAATAGGTGATGAGTCCTCCTACTTTGGGGACTTCAGTTAGATGTTATTCATATACTTTACTTTCTTACTCATATGTATTGATTACTTGTAGTTGAAGTCGCATCCCAGCTATCTATAGTCAATATAGTAGAGGCTGCATATATGTTGGCCAGAGTCATTCACTTAATTTCAGCTCCTCTTTTCAGTTTTACTAGAATGTTAAATTCTATCAGTATTGCATTTTCCCCAGATTTCATCATGATTATGTTTTTGCATAGTAAACTCAGTTATTTACACATTTAAATTAGTTGCTTAACAGTATGCCAGCACAAGGGGTAGCTTGGGATCACTTATGGTCCTAAGCACCGAGTGACGACTAGTAGGTAGTCTCGGGACATTATAAGGATCTACTTTGATCCCCTCACTCAAGATAACATGACAAAGGAAGGTCAAAACCTTCAACCAAAACTCACACATGGAGAAATTGACACACAAACGATAATCCTTCAAAGTTTGTAATAAGGCAAAAAGGTGATTGACATGATCCACCTCACTCTTAGAATAGACCAAGATGTCATTAAAGAACAAAATGACAAACATGTCCAAGAACAGATAAAAGTCCCTATTCATCAAGTCCATGAATGTCGCCGGGGCATTGGTCAACCCAAAGGACATAACTAGAAACTTATTTTGATTGTATGGGGTTCTAAAAATATTCTTTGGGATATCCACTTCCCTAATCTTTAGATTATGATAACCCAATCTAAGATCAATCTTAAGAAGCACGTCGTACCCTGAATTTGATCGAACAAATCATCTATCCTAGGAAGAGGATATTTGTTCTGTAAGGTTATGTTGTTCAACTTAGAATAATCAATTCACATACGAAGGGAGCAATCCTTCTTTTGCACAAACAACACGGGATCAACCCATGAAGACACACTAGGACAAATAAAACTTTTATCTAAGAGGTGTTTCAATTGATTCTTAAGCTCTTGTATCTCTATCGGAGCCAGAAGCTCGAAAGGATAAGGTTTTAGGCCCGTATTCTCCAAGCATGACTTCTTAGATAACCTCTAGAAAGAGAGACCATTTCCAAGGGATTTTGCCACTGATATCCTCTTTTCAACCAGATCTGTCACTTCATTTCCAAAAAGTCAAAACTCATCCTCGACCACCAACTGACCTCTAACTGAATTAAATAAGGCTTATTCATAAAAATCTGAACCACAACACACTGATACAATCTTTATACCTGCATAAATCTATGAAAGGTTTATCCTATAAAAAATCAATCTAAGGAATGAGTCGTACAATCGACTTTAATTCCAACTTTAACCTTCTCTTACCATTCCACACTAACGATCCACTCCCAACCAGAAGTAAGATCACCGAAGTTTTATACACACAATCTTATCGCAGTAAATCAAAGAACTGAGGCTGATCTACTGAAATTCCATATTAAAAATCATGAGAATAAGGTCATTAGGCATTATCTGGGCACACAATTAGAGATAATCAAGGAATACAATTTTTGCCAATGCAATAACTAGTTCGAGTGGTAAACAAAACTAAAATCCAGAAGGCTAAATCATAACTACTCATCAATGAATGATACACTCAAGTATATCCTATCAACTGATAATAAAACCAAGAGGAATACAACTCAAGAATTATACTCCCACTGTGTATAACATCAAAAAATCCCAATGGAAATTGAAAACTTAAGGTCAAAGATGAAATAATCTAATACTAGGTCCATAGGCTATCATCTTAAATGTAGGAAAATAAAATGACACCAATAATGTTTGAATCCACAACCACATGCCTAATGGATCTATGGAAGAACAAATCTAAATAGGTCCAAACTCAAATCGACCGACTGAATCATCTACTGATGCACTAAGCTGACTATCTCTAATTGAATATGCTACAATCATAGAAAACATGATCTATATGAGTTGAATGACTAGCAATCCCATTTTGAAGACACTGTCTAGAATAGTGACCGATCTCTCTACAGTCGTAGCAAACTCCTAAATCCCTAACCTGGCGAGAAACACAAATTGAGCCCAAGTGGATGGCCAACTGATACTGAGAGAACTCTTTACTACCATGATCATCCATCCTGCATTCATAGCATACCTCAAGACCTCTAGGCTGGCGGGGAATATATATTGACTCTATCTGGTCAACTAACTTGCCTTTAAGACACTCTCTAAATTAATGTACCATCTCTCTACAACTATAACATGCTCCTAGAATAAAATGATGTTTTTTCTTACTAATGCAGAATGGCCTCCATGGCCTGAATACCCATACCAAAAACTTTGCAAAGTCCAACGAAAACTCTGCCTGCTATAAACATCATGACTAATTTGAGAACCACTCATAGTCTAAAATACTACCTACGTAGATCTGATTGTATGATAGTGAAGCTAACCATAGCCAAAAGGATCCTCATGATGTGCTATGCATTCATAGCACTTATGATGCTTAAACTTAGAAAATGTACATGTACTTATTACTATTTTGTTGGATTTGATGTGTTTTTTGAGTAAATTTGTAGGAAAATATGTTTTTGATGGTAAATGGAAGAAAAAATAGGTTTTCGATGTTAAACAAAAAACTGAGGTTTTGGATACTAATCAAATGAAAAACTAGGTTTTAATAAAAAAAATGAAAAGTTAAAGTTTTGGGCCATATACCTGGGCACTAATAAGGAGTAGGTTCCTAATTTGGTGCCTAATTAGGTGTAAAAACATAAAGTCCAGAACTTAAGAGTAGGAAAAAGAAGACCCTAACACTTACTAAGTGCACCTACGACACATAGGTGTCACATATTGTCCTGAGGTTCTAGAGTAGATTGCATAACCATGAAGTCTAGAAAGTTTTTAGCACTTTTGGTCCTTTGGTCAATTACCTAGGACCATCTATGGTTCATAGGTAGAACATACTATTTGTAGGTAACTTTAGAAAGTAGTCACCGACCTTAATTTTCTAGGATCATTTTGGAATTGTATCCTAGTTTTTCCATGTAACCTACATACACTCCTATGAAGTTTTTAGTCAATATTATGTATGTTTGGTAAAGTTTTCCTATTTTATTCACGATTTGATTTGTAGGATTTTTGTGATTAGTAAATAACATTTAGTCATTATTTAGTAGAGAGGTGCTAAAGAGGCCCTTTAGGATTAAGTTTACATCTTTCATATACTTTTGATTCCATGACTGATTTTTAATCTTGGGATCTTATTTTTGTTAGTTTTTTTTAGGTTTGGTTCTTCAATTTGAGACTTTGGGTTTTCTTATTTAATTATTGTGTGATTGATTATATGAATTTGTCTAAAAATTCCATGAAATATCTCATAACCATGAGCAACTATATCCCTTAGCTAGGGTTTTGGGAACCCTAGTGGATTAATGAAGTAGATTAAGTTCCTAGTCATTCTAGATAACGAATCTTGCATATATTTTACTATCTTCAATTTAGTAGATGTTACGGCGGTTGCAAATAGTAAGATCCCGCAAAAAATATAACTACTTCAAAAGAGCAGTAGTGACTAGGAAAAGATAATCACAACAATAATTTGAAAATTAATTGTCGATCTAGGATAATCAATATCATCTTTGTAAGATGATTATCTATCATTTAATAACTTGAGACTCAAAAGGTAAAATTTAAGTTGCAATCCTGGATAAGGGTTAGTAAGGTGATACCCTGAGACTCAAAAGGTAAAGTGTGAAATATGTCTATGAGTCCACAAGATAGTTGATGGTGAATAACTTATCAAATTCTGCATGCAAGGAATCGGAATAGTTCAATAGTGCATTATAAGTCTACGGTATTAGAAGATGTGGGGAATTCAAGTCGGAGTTCGTCTTAAATTGTTTACAACCAAAAACATCCAATTCTTGTTTATTCCTATTAGCTACTACAAATCCCTCTTTAAATTTTCTGCACTACCTGGTGATTTCAATAAGTTTGAGAAGGATTTCTGACGTAATCCATGTGGGATTAACCCCAACCTAGTTGGGTTACTATATTTTTATAGAGACCACATTATACTTCTAAGGAATTTTACTTTTGGGTGTTACCAAATTTTGGTGTTGTTGTGGAATACGATTGTGGATTGACTGATTAGAGTTTTTGAAGTGGTCAGCTTTTTTTTCTATTCTTTTTTGTTCATACGCTAGTGCGTGTCTACTTTTCTTGATATGACAACTTGTCCAAAGAAAGCATGGAGTGATATAGACTTCTTGATTATTGATCCTTATTCTTTTAATATGATTTGTTATTGCAGGAGTGTGGCAGATATTGTTTGTGCACACAAGGATATCCTATTGGAAACATTGAGACACCTTGTCCATAACAATCATAATATTATTCAAAAGCATGCAATATTTTTCTTGGATATTCATCACTTATAAGTAAAGTTGGATGAAAAAGTTGTAACGTGAAATAACCAACAACTTCATTATTGGTGATGTGAAACTAAAAAATTTTTAGAAGACAATATAAGGAGATAAAATTAGAGGAGTCTAAAATTTCTCATACTATTATGGATATTGTCACTCTTAAGGAAATAATATTAGAGTTGGGTGGGATGTAAATAAGACAACAATTCTTAAGATGGGTCATATTGAACCTCATTTAAGGCATTTTCCATGTTATGTTTGGATAGTTAGATCTTGATCGAGCTATCAAAACATGAAGAAGAGTGCAAGAAGGAGGAAACATATGCCTATATTCTTGAATTTATTGAGTCGAAAACAACGAATTACATTTCTAAGTAAGGGAAAAGAAGTACATTATGGCTCATCTATTGCTTGGGTCTTTTATTTTTATTCCACCACTCCTTGAATATAATAAACATTCAAAAAATCAATTAGGCGGTACATTCATAAGTTCATAGTGGAAAGAGAAAATTAGAAGCCAACTCTTGGGCTACCTTGATGAAGTTTAGTAATCAAGTTACCCATGTGCTTGTTGGGGTAGTCTAAGTACCCAACCAAGCCCCATTATGCTGCAGCATTAAAATAGGTGTTGCTTAGAAGGGAACTATAATTCCCCAAGTCTATACCCTGAATGCTACGTGGTGCTTACCACCCTGAAAGACCATAAGCTAACCCATGACTGATATCTTCTATGATCACTGAATAATAATATTGAAATAAATCCAGAATTAGGCTGAATAGCCATAAGGTTCAAAATCTAAATACTGATAAATAATAAAATCTGATAAAATATCTGAAAACTAAATACTACTTGAAGTAGTCTAGTTTGAAACTCTCTAAATGAACTATCTGAATAGTGGAGTTGATAGGACAATCGTCCAACTAACTCCATCTATTATAATATTGCTTCTACTGGAAAACTAAAATAATATAATACCCTCGATAAATTAGGACTCACTACTAATTTTGACACTGCTGGCTGAATCTAAATCGGTCTATGCGTGGTTAGGAACTGGAGCATCCAAACGTATGATATGAGACATCATAGCACAAAGAAAGAGTATGCGTTAGTACGTGAAATGTACTGGTATGCTAGATGAGGTAAGGCTGAATACAAGGGTTCATATGCATGAACAATAACTGACCGAATGATATAGAGTAACTGAACATGAGAGTATATGGATAACAGATACTGCTGTAAATACTGAGTATGCACTACTATGCATATAAATAAATACTGTGACGGAGCTTGTCTGAAGCTAAGTCCTGAGTTATGATACTGAGTAACTGATGTTTGAAGTTACTGATAACTGAATTACTGATAACTAAATTACTGATACTGATTGAATGTGTTTGACAGTACTGATTCCGTAGAACTAAATTGAGTTCTAATCGACATGCACCAAATCTGAGCTGATAGGGGTCCAACCTCTGACCCCAGTTGGAAGGGTGCCAATACCATACCATGGGTACTAACACTATAAAATTAGGATGCCAAGCCTAACTGACAGGTGACAACTGGGAAAAGTTGCGCCTAATATAAATTATGACCTCTGGAAGGGAATCAAGCTTATTCTGATGGGTGACTCCTCATCCTTCAACGCAGTTCTAGAGTTCATGGACTACTACTAACGACTTTGCCTCTCTGATAGGGAAGTCGTCATCCCTGCACTCGCTTGGTGCTAAATCCTACACCCAACTGAAAGACACTGAACTTAATATACTAAATTGGATTTGAATCATACTGAGTTTATGAGTTTCCCTGAGTTCTGTAACTGACTGAATTCTACTAAGTTCTGCAAACGGCTTGAATACTACTAATCGTGACATGACATATACTATTCTATAACTAATACTGGCTTTAGGTAAACAACTAGATTTTTTGGGTATTAGATACCCCCAAGACTCAATAGCATGAAAAATAAAGTGTAGCATGATCTTGAAAGACATAACAATGTATACTTGTGCGTGATTCATTCATAGAGGCATTTTATTAAACACTTATAGGGTATAAGCTTGTACAAATACTATCATGTCATGATTTCATCATTTAATTCACATGAACATTATATGAAACACTTGTGGAGCACAACTTAATCCTCATAATCAAGGATAACATATAACATTGCAACTACAATGCCCAAACTTGTATATTCATGGGTTATGACATTGAAATTACATGATTTAATACATGCTATTTCAATTTCATGGAAACCATAATTAATCATGGATTGGAAATTAATTAATATCATAAACGTGAATACAATCCAATTACAAGCATATAAATCATAAATCAACAATCTTGTGGTTTTAAAAATGGATTCTTGGACTCTATGGGTGAAAAGGAACCATGGATGACACCTAACATACCTGAATCTTATGGATTCTTAAAGTTCTCGAAGGATTTCTTGAGGATTAGTCTTGATTGTTGAAGCTAGGGTTTTTGTCTCTTGAGAGGGGATTTTGTAATCCTTGAGTGAATATTGAAATAATAAGCAATTAGTGCTCCTTTAGGGATAAATTTTGTGTTTTAGGTTGACCGGAATGAGGGAAAAAGACCTAAAAGTCCTTGGGATTTAACACTCGAAATTAACTGAAAATTCCAAATTTTCACACTTGGCGCGATGCGGCGCTATCACACCGTGTCACTGGAAATTGACAACTAGGAATGTGGCTGGTGGAGCGACGCGGAGGAATCACGCAGCAATACTGTATGCGAATTTCACCTTTGGCATAATGCGCCATGATCACGTTGCCTTACTGGATATTGACAATTGTGAACTAGGCTTATGGAGCGATGTGGTGGTATTGCGTTGGCTCACTGGAAAATGACTTTTACCATTTAGACGGCCTCCACAAATTGCTGAAGTACTAGGTGGCACACTGCTTTCACCAAAATGGCTCTAACTCTTCACCCGAAAATCGAATTGGGGCGAATTTTATATTGTTGTAAAGATGACATAATTTCCTATGCATTGGTAATTTCTAAGCTTAAAAATACGGAGTATTTCAAAAAATTTATATAGGATAACTCATGGATTGAGAGTTAATTTAATCTAGGGAAATATGGGGTATTAGAATATCTCTCCCTTGGGAACATTTGTCCTCAAGTGAGACTGATTAAGCTGAGGAACACTGATAGACTGAGTTTACAAACTGAACATGCATATGTGATTCATGGAATACACGACTGAAGCTACTTATAAGCTAAGTTTTCATACTGAACATGCATATCTGATGCATGAGTACATGACTATGCTGATTCATGAATGCATTACTGAATATGCAACGGTAAAGAATACCTAGTTTAAAAATGTAACTGGATCATGGAACTAAGTAAATCTAAGGAAGATTATCACCATAAGTTGAGAAAACTAATGAACCTGAGATCATTTATTGAACATGCATGAACTGGAATATGAGAACATGACTGAGTCTGAAATATGATACATGAACTAAATATCATGAACTAAATGATTCCTTTAATACATGCTATGCCATGGGGATGGTCATATGACTGAGATTTGGAATGAGAGAGTCAAATTATGAGTACCCGTTGCTTCAGACTAGATTTTTGTATGTGATGAGAAACTAGAAGGTTCAGGACATGAAAGCTTGGGGGTTATAGTGCATCTCTCCCTTGGGACATATGTCCCCCAAAAAATGCTGACTTGGCTAGGATTCAGAGGAAAACTGAGACAATGCACGAGGCATCTACGAACTAAATCATGACTGAATATCTGAGATCTAGAACTGAGGCATGATACATGAAATAGGCTAAAATATTAACTACTAGGATGCTCTATCATAGAATTGTCATATTTACAAAGCTATAGATAGTACAACTAGTTGGAAAGATAGGTAAACTGTACAAAATTATCCACCTGACTGCTAAACTGAATTCCTGGTTGTACGAACTAACACATACTAAAACTTATACTCAACAGGAGCATTTCTTGACACTCTTTCTATAAAGTTCTACTAACTTTTGGGGTCAAGGAAATATTTGCATCCTCTTAATAAGACATCTAAATAAGAAACCACAACATGGCTCCAATTCTATAATATTGAGAAAGGACAATGAAACATCATTTAAGACATATTTACTAAGTCTCATGCACTGAAACTACTAACATCGTAGCCACATTTCTCAACTATTCCCTCAACTGTAATTTCTACTTCAACACCGTATTTCACTTGGGGCTACTGAAAATATTTACATGGGCACTGATAACTCTATTTACTGAGGTTTGATATGGACGGAATTCTCCTACTATGTTCATACCTACTAAAATCTCCAAAATGCATTTATCCACTTAGACATCAACTTGACATTAAGGCCTATCTTCATAACTACAGCCTCATGTAAAACTAGCATGCAATAATCTCTTTTTAAGCTAAAATATTCACTCTCTCCCTTCTAAGCAACTGTTCATCATAATTTTATTTAATAATTAGAGTTGACTGAAGGTTGAAACATCAGGACTTGAAGCATGAATGACACTATACCAAACTTGACACGTAAATGAGGCCTGAGGAATACAACATCAACATCTTGGATTTTATCAAGAGATCTAGACTGAGCATATACATGACATAAATCTGAATTTAGCTGATCATTAGGTGTGTATTAGAAGTCATAGGAACTGAGCATATTGTAAAGCATAAGTCTATGAGTCATGAGCTGTAGACCTGAGTTTGGAGATTCTGTATTCATGGAACATGATTCGTAACACTGAGTGAACTGGAACTCCTTATACTAGGAACTGTAAGCGTACATGATTTTTGATTATTTGCACAAATAAAAGCTATGATCCTAGAGCTGACATGTAAGGTATGAGTAGATATTGTACTAGCTAAAGTGCAAAACTTTGCACTGAGGTAAGGACGGGTTGGGTATCAACCTCTCCCACTATTTCTCTATGCATACTGACATTACTACTAAAATCTGAAAGTCTGACTTAATTACTTGTGCTACCATCTCCATCTTAGCTTAAAGCCATTATTTTAAGTCTGTGAGCCACTTAAAAGACTCTAAATTGAATTGAAACCACTTTACTCTAGAATCTGAGATAGGACAATGCTCATAAACACTAAACTCATTCTGAATGACTACTCCTAATAATGAAAGGTCCAGTTTTAGTACTTCCTTTTGAAACATGATTCTTAGCTTTCTATTGCCCAACCATCATCATATAGCAACCTCAACACTGACTATCTTATAATTCTCAACTTCTCTTTCTACCAGTTTAATCTAGAGATTCAAACTTAAATCAACTAAAACTAAGGTACTACCCCTTTATTCAATGATTGGTCCATTAGGAAACTGAAATACAATGACTCTATTACTGAAATAACTAAAGGGACTTTCTGAAATACTGTAACCAAGCAATTTCTATATTCTCATCTTACTGGAATAGATTTACCTAATGAGTTAAGTAGTAATAAAGGTTTTGTTAAGATTTCTCATCATACTTAAAGTTGACTGCTATACAAAGAGTTACAAAAAACAAAGAAATTGCTAGATCTAATAAATCATGAATATGTAAATGGAAGATTTGTAACATACCAGTGACTACATTAGGAGAACTATCCTGATCTTAGCTGGACTGAAGAGCATAAACCTTATTTGGGTGTTTTCCATTGGTAACACTGGAGGTAGCACCCTGCTGATTCGGGTAACCAGATCGAGCTAAAGAAGGACAGTACTGACTTCATGGACTAGCCTTAGGACATTCTCAAACTATGTAGCTTGACTCGCCACATCTAAAACACACATCACTGCTGACTCTACACACACCTAGATAATTTTTACCATATTTTTTGCAAAACGGATGGCTACAACCGCTACTCGCACTACCCTAGATTTTGGAGCTTGGCGCCCCATCCTGATGGTCATTCATGAACTTTGGTACTAGTGCACTCGCTGAAGATGGATCTGGGGCTGAAAAATTCTCAAGATACTGAGAATGGTTACAACCCTCTGACCTAGGTTGAACAAAACTAAAGCTACCCATTCTGGCTCTCTTATTCTATCTTTCTTCTTATGTTTCTCCCTCTTTGTTTTCTCGAGTACGAACCCCAAGCCTATATAGGACAACATCCTATAGTTTGTTCTAAGCAACTACTTAATAAGGTAGGGTAGTGAAAGCAGTTCTAAATTTGGCATGGGAGACATGCTCGTCCAGGGGATCTGCCTGAACGGGCTGAGGTACTGACTGATTTCTAGTTCTTCTTACGTTAGTCTTTTTGGGAGACATGTTCTGTAATTGGAAAGAATAAAAGTATTAGACTAAAAATTTATCTTGAGCTCATGCTCACTCGCACGACATGAATACTGAAATAAGGGAAACGTTTCCTAAAATATCTCATAGCCTCCTGTCCATAAGTGTAGCGCGCTACACACATATGCACAAGACTATACTAGACACAACTTTCAAACTCCCTAGGACTTTGTTGTAATTTAGACTCTGATACCATATTTTTAATGCCCGAGTCTGTACCCCAAATGCTACGCGATGCTTATGACCCCAAAGGACCACAAGCTAACCTATAATTGATATCTACTGTGAGCACAGAATAATAATACTAAAATAAATATGGAATTAGGCTGAATTGCCATAGGGTTCAAAATCGAAATACTAAAAAATAATAACATCTGGTAACATCGTAAGTATATCATCATAATCATCCTTATTTGGCATATAATTAGTATCACAACCACCCTATCTGGTATATAATTAGTATCACAACCACCCTATGGCCTTGTCAGGTATATAAGCATATCATCATAATCATCCTCTAACCTTGTCAGGTATATAAGTATATCATCATAATCATCCTCCGACCTTGATAAATATATAAGAATATAATCATAATCATCAATATATATATATAACATCAATACTATAATCTATCATCGAGTTTTATCTAGAATTTATATCACTAATACACCATCTTCTTCCATCCAATATCGGAGTGATGTGTATATAGATATATAATAGGTATACAAACATAAGTCGTGGCTTAAAAGAGTATAAAACTATAAATCCATTACCTGGGTTAACATCTGGACTAAATCATTATAAAAGTATAGAAATGGTCGGAATCTCTTACGACTAGAGCAATTTAGTATCATGAATATCATGGACTGGACTACGTCTCAAGTGAATCTTTACAACATCATTATCGGTCTTATTACACTTAAGTTATTCATTAAGAAAGGCAATTACTAGTATAAAGAAGTCTGTTTTAGAGGTGAAAGGTGGGGTTTAACACTTAATTAGGAAAAACAGTAACAAGATCATATTTTTTATAGTATTTCACTATTTACCGATTTAATGATCATGATTGTAGCAAATCTATGCATGCCATCACCAGTATCCAAATAATGAAACCACAAGCATCAATATAATCATAAACTACAACCACATCCTTTACATGGATAAACATTTCCCGGATGTCCAACCTATTTAATAACACAACCTTGGGCATAATAATGTGTACGAATTAAATACAATATCATAATCATGACTTTAGCCCACATACATATCTGGAACTCATATCAATAATGATATTCATAAGGCATTTCATATTAGTAAACCGTAACATCACTATGTAGCATAATCATTTTATAGGCCACAAATCATCTTTGTGAGGCATCTCGCATCTAGGAGAAACAATATATCAATAAGGCATCTCACATCTAGGAGGCACAATATATCAATAAGTGATAACGCTCAACTTACACACCAATTTAAGTGCCAGGAGGTTGTTGTCAATATATTTACCCAACTTAGAGTCAGGGTTGAATCCACGAGGAACAATTTGAGTAATAATTAAGTTAATTAAAATCAAAATTTGGTTTATGGGGTCAAACCTATGGTACAAAATAGTTTGGGGGTTTTTAATATTGTCATATCTGAAAGTAATTCTTGGGATTATAAAGGACTAACTTGAGACTAAGAATAATTAGAGTATAATCAATTAATATCATCTTGGGACTATGCATTCCTAGGGAAAAATTATGCATACGATCATGATGATTCAGTACAAATTTGAATTGTTGATGATATGGTAGGCTAGGTTTGAAGTCTTCGAGGCTAGTTTTTAAACAAATACTCAAAGATGTCACTCATTGACCCTTTAGAGTACCTAACAAGTGTGTCAATTAAAGATACTCAACACCTTAATTGGGTATTCCTATTTCTAGGATAATACCCTTGGTTTAGTCAACCTCTTAATCACCCTTATATCTAAGATAGCAAAAAATTGGCAAGACATACCCATAAATTATCTTCTATTGCTTTCATTTCCATAACCCTCTTTCAAGGATGAGTGGGTTCCTAAAGTTTACTCAAAACCCCTTTTCAAGGATAGTTTAAGCTTTCAGGAGTTTGGGATTTTCATCCATCAAAACCATTTGGACATTTTGGGATCTCACCCATAAATCATAACCAATTTAATCAAACAATAATTGAAACCATCATCAACAACTAAAATATACACAAATATATCACAATCCACAACAATTGCATCCTATTCTAGCAAACTCCTAAGAGAAAGATCAAGCAAACTATAATGATAATCAATACAAATAAACCAATATTTCTATCAAAGTTATCCATAAGAAAATAAAGAGAGGGAAAACCAAACCTTACAATCCAATAGATCTTTAATGGGTGATATGAAATCTACACTTAATAATCACTCTATTGTCTTCTTAGCCTAAGATTAGTATAAGTTTTTCTCCAAGGTCCAAGAAATTAGAAAAAACCTTAACTAAGGATGGGAGGTAGGGTTATAGAATGATTATGATGCCTTGAATAAAAGGGTTTTGAGCCTTAAATGGGATTTGGGGTCGGTTGGCCAAATGATATTTTTGCCCCTTGATCATATTCCGCTCTCACGCTATCGCAAAAAATTGATCATAATTGCACCTAATGTATCCGAAGAGGATGGATCACAATTACCATTGATTGACTAACTTGATTGACCACGATCGCATCCCTTATCCCACGATCACAGTAACTGAGGGCCAAATCTTGCTCCTGTTTCAGCTTGTCCAGCTCTAGCACTTCTATTCCCTTTTTGATCCTTTTTAGCTAAAGATTTGTTCTTTTCTTCTCACTGCTTGTATACCTACAAAATATGAGAATTAGTGAATTTAACCACCAATATGTCTTATTTAGATAATCAAATCATAGTAACTTGCATGAATTTTGAATGCAAATAAGTGGTAAATTCACCACTCATCAATACCCCCAACTTAAAGATTTGTATGTCCTTAAGCAACACTAACTTTTACCATGAGACAAGGCACTTTTATGCCTAAATTAGATGACCCAAATGATCATGAGTACTTTAACTTGGTTACTACCACAAAAAGCTCTTCAAACATAGGAAATACAATTTTCATGATACCCCTCAACATAACACGTAATTTTCAAGGATTCAAAATACTTCAAGGAGAAATCATGCAACAATAACTAATACTTAATAAATTAATCCTCTTTGACCTCAACTACATTATATCCCTTTTGCCTCATTTATTGGGAGATGACAAAATCACCCACCTCAACTTGTGAACTTGCCTCCTTACAAGAAAGAAAATTTCACACACCAAGTTATCAAATATGGAAAAAGGAATTTAAGTATGAAACTATCTCTCTGTCAAGAATTGTCAATGTTAACAAGTACCATGCCATAGGCTTGACCCTATTTTTAATCGCCATTACAATGAATGCATATATTTGGCAAACTCGAAAGGCTTTTTAAGCATGTAAAGTAGGTTTGGGGTAGGGTAGGATATTATATAGGAAAAAAGTGACTATACCCTTCTTGAACATCTTCACTATCCTTTTTCATCCAACTTTTTACCAAGGGCCACTTCTTTTGTTTTCACTCTTTAAACACGTGACTACTTTTACTATCTTAATTCACACATATTTTAGAAAGCATTTTCTTCTCACCTTTTTTCTTTGTAAATTTCATGGTTTTCTTTCCTTTCTTGGGTCCCTACTTTTTCATAGTTAGTTGTTATAAAAATTTAGCTCTTAGGAACTAATTTGCATTCTAAGGGCCCAAAGTCAACTCTTCCAATCTTCACTACCCCACACTTAGGCTTTTAGCCTTAATTTACATTTTTAAGTCAAAGAAGGATAGGGTTCAAAAGATAAATAAGAATTAAAAGGCTCACGACGTGCATTATGTTTGTCAAAGAAAGGTATAAAGGCTCAAAGTAGGTGACTAGGGATAAAATCTATGCAAGGGTAGGCTTATTAGGTTAAAGTGGACTTCCAATGTCTCAAAGATGGCCTAAGATCATCTCCCCTACCAAATACAATCAAAATTATTTTTTAGAGACTAATAGGGAAAGTTGTAGATAGTACAATTAAACATGTGATTCAAAAATAAGCTCACCATACATGGCATGTAAATTCACCAAGGTGGCTCAATTTCCCCTCCCGCTAGAGAAAAAATAGAGTATCTATCAATTCTCACAAGTCAAAAATTTAGAGTCACAAAAAGAGAAAAAGAACTGTTACAATGCTGCTCACGCCCATGCCCTTAATTTTTTTTGAAAAATCTTGGACAGGTAGGACGGGTGTTGTTCCCTTTAAATTTTCACCATGCATAATTTTTAGATGTGGAGACAACCTAAGTCTCGGTCTCACATTTTGTCTTCATATAGGCAAACAAACTATATGGCTACTCAGATTTTTCCAATGAATAAATGTAATACCAAATCCACAATGCCACAGGTACTCAGACTTCCCTTGTATTTATAGCCTTGATACTATGGGTACTCAGCATTCCCCTATTAACACTCTTCCCTTAAGAATGTTGTCAACTAATATATCATAGGAAAAGGCTCGTCAAATATCATTATTAAAAGAATTAGAAAACTAAACAATGAAAATAATTAATTCAAAAAAATTTCGATGCTTTGAGTGAACTAAGTTTGAGTATTGCAAACCAATGAATACATACAAGGGTAGGGATGCACCCAAAAACTATAAAACTTTTAGTGACCTCACTACATCACCAAAAAAAGAAGAAAGGTCTAAAGGTCTCCCTGAAACCATGCTGATAACCATGCAGAAAGATGGACAAAGAAGTGCAATTGCAGGATGCTAGGTACGATCGCGGTACTACGATCGCGATCCTCAATCTGTAATCGCGGTAACTGGGGCCATCTACTCCTCTGTTTTGCCCTATTTTTCTACATGGTTGCTGTACTTCCAAACTTGGTTTGTCCTTGTTTTTGGTTTTCAACCTTCCCCAACCACCTGCAAAGCATTAAAATTTTGTGACTTATTTAAAAAGAAATTACATAATCATGAAAAAATGGGTTGCCTCCCATAAAGTGCTTGGTTTAATGTCGTGGAACGATGCCTTTCTAATCATTATTTATGTCCCAACTTAGAAGATTTGAATCTTTTGCCCAAATTTTAATCAGTCAATCTCTAAGGATCTTGGGGAAAAAATAATGGCACGATGATGCACGCTCAATCATGCCACTTTGAAGACTTGAACCGTTTTCCTAATTTTGCATCAAAATTCCATGTGGGCTCCTTGGGAACGGTGAGAGCATTAGAAAGGAACTACTTGGAAATCGGTCTTTAAGTATGTAGGCCTTCAAAATTGGGGCTATAGAATGCCCATTTGGAATGTCAAAATCCAGAATATAAATAAGGAAATTACTCATTATCTCCAATATTCATCACTTGCTTGGGTGGATTGACTTTTATTAAATCCACTTAGAATAATGTTGATAAGTGGATAGAATGGGGCCTTTCACTTAATTTTAGTGTTGTATTCCGTTTGTCATCTTCACCTTGAAATGGTCTAGAGTCTTCATAAGGAATTTGCTCAACTTCTTCTATCAAATCTAACACCATATCCTTAATCTTGGCATCATTTCTCATGTTTGGTTTGGTCGATTGGGAAATCACTGAGGATTCTTTGACATTAATCTGATTTAGAGATGTGGGTATGGTCGTAGTAGTTGCATGATTGACCTCCATGCCCATCTCTTCTATCCTCTTTCTTTTCTTGTTACATACCTCCATGGATTGATGCATGTCATGCATATTATCCTCCGTTGATGTCACCTGATCCAAGATAAGTATAAGCATTGCTCCAACACTATTATTTTTGGAGATTCATTCTTCTTTTTCTTGATCACTAGAGTTATAAAATCATAAGGATAACTAGAACTTGGGTTAGCATAATAGGGGTATGGGCATTTGCACAATCACTCCAATGTCTATATCGACAACCTTGTAAAGAACAACCATACTCCCTATAAGATCAAGATAGTGCACATATCTTTCCTCGGGAAGCATAAGTATAATCTTTTAAAAAATGGGGTCCATTATAACATGGACATGGATTATCATGATAGGATCTCCAACCACTGAACTCACATTCATTCCATGATTCCATCGTGACAAACAAATAAAAATAAAAACCTACCTAAAAAAGAAACAAAAAAAATAAAAAATAAATATTTACAAGTTTGAATTCAAGCAAGTAAGCTAAAATTCCAAACTAACTCAATACGCTAAATTGTTCTCTGGAAACGACACCATTTTTTATAACACTCAACTTATACATCAATTTAAGTTCAAGACGGTCATTGTCAATATACTTACCCAACTAAGAGACGGGGTCGTATTCACGTGGAATAATGTGAGTGATGATTGGGTGAATTCAAAATAAAAGTTTCTTTCTTGGGTCAAACCTATGGTACAAAATGGTTTGGGAGGTTTTCAATCTTGTCAAATGTGAAAGTAATTCTTGTTCTTATAAAGGACAAATTTGAGAGCAAGAATAATTAGACTATAATTAATTAAAATGGATCTTTGGACTATGCTTTAATAGGGGAAAATTAGGCATGCAATCATGATGATTTGATGCAAATTTGAATCGTTTATGATGTGGTAGGCTAGGTTTAAGGTTTTTAAAGCTAGTTTTTCAACAAAACCTCAAATATTACACTAATTTACCCTTTTGAGTATCTAACGAGTGTGTCAATTAAAGTTACCCAATACCTCAATTGGGTATCCCTATTTCTAGAATACTACCTATGGTATAGTCAACCTCCAAATCACCCTTATGTCTAAGATAGAAAAAATTGGAAAGACATACCCATAAGTTGTCAACTATTACTTCGGTTCCCACATCCCTCTTTCAAGGATGAGGTGAGTTCCCAAAGTTCACTCAAAACCCCTCTTTTAAGGATGGTTTAATCTTTCGAGAGCTTGAGATTTACATCCATCAAACCATTTTGGGAATTTGAGGCTTTCACCCACAAATCCCCACTAATTTGATCAAGCAATAATTGAACCCATCATCAACAACTAAAAATACAAAATATATCGCAACCCATACATAATTGCATCCTTTTCTATCATAATTCCAATAGGTAAATCTAGCAAATCATTATGATAATCAACACATATAAACCAATATTTCAATAAAAGTTATCTATAAGAAAATAAAGAGAGGACAAATGACACTTTTGAATCGAATGAATCTTCAATGGGTGATGGGAAATCTACACTTAAAACTCACTATAATATCTTCTTAGCTCAAGATTAGTATAAGTTTTTCTCCAAGAACTAAGAAATTACAAAAACACTAAACTAAGAATAGGAGGTAGGGTTATAGAATGACGATGATTCCTTAAATGAAAGAGTTTTTACCCATAAATGGGATTTGAGTCGGCTGGCCAAATGACATTTTTTCTCTTAGATCATTTTCAGATCTCATACGATCGTAGCGGCTTGATTGAGATTGCATCTACTGCGGTCATGGAGGATGGATCGGGATCACCATTAGTTGACTAACTTTGCTGATCGCTATCGTGGCCCTCATCCCGTGATCGCGGTAATTAAGGGACAGATCCTGCTCCTACTTTAGCTTGTCCAGCTCTTGCAAGTCTATTCTCTTTTTGATCCTTATTATCTCAAGGTTTCTTCTTTTGTTCTAAGCACTTGTATGTCTGCAAAATATGAGAATTAGTGTAGTTAACCTCAAATATTTCTCATTTAGACATTCAAATCATAGTAGTGTTCATGAATGTTGAGTGTAAATTAGTGGTGAAGTCACCACTAATCAATAAGGCATCTCATATCTAGGAGGCACAATATATTAAGATGGCATCTCATCTCTAGGAGGCACAATATATTAATAAAACATCTCATATCTTTGAGGATCTCATATCTTTGAGGCACCTCACATCTACGAGGCATCACATAGCTATAGGCCATATATCATAAATATGTCTAAGACTATATTATTAAGAATGTTGATGGACCACATCATAACTTATGTCAGAAATACATATCATATCTACAAGCAATTAATCAGAATCTAGGGGAAGTTATCACAATTCACAAATCATAATGTAACCTAATACTAAAGGCGCAATTGTCTCAACTATGTCTAACATCCGTGACTAAGTCCACAAGGGCAAACATAAGTCATTGCCTAAGGTGGGTCCCAATATTCCCTATTTAGGAAATTTATACCCCGTTCTAGGATAAGTTACTTAAATTCACTTCTTGATGGTACATAAGCCATAAACAATACTAAGATTGGAATTCCGCCTAGAAACATAAGCCATTTAGTTAACTCTACCTATTTTGTGGTTTCAAGGTAGCTAAATATCCCAAATAAGGTTAATCATACCAATCACTCTTCTAATGTGTAGACCATATCTCAAATCTAGTAAAAATTCATAATTATTCTATTGATATCCTAAATATATCAAGATAGCAATAGGATCCTAGGACTACAATAAGTATTTAGCCTTACGGGTCAAGTCATTCATCTAATCCCAAGCTTTACTACTCAAGACTAAGTTATAGTATTCTACCCATAATCATAATATTCACATTCATATGTTATAGATAAAGCACATCATCTTGTAAAGAAGAGTAGACATAAACCTACCTCAAAGCCAAGCCTCAAATTCTTTAATCGTCCATAAAATGATCTGAAATTCAAAAGGGGGGTAAATTGAAATTTTTCTCTATGAGTCGACTACTAACTCCTCACAGCCGACTCGCCTACAGATCAAAATACTTCACAAATAGATTAAATTTAGAATAATCAAGTCAGTAAATAACAAATATAAGGTAATAACACAAAGATTTATCCTGGTTCATCACACCAATGTAGTGCTTACGTCCAGTCCCCTTGGTTTTCAAAGTTCCCTTAGATCATTTAAAGTTTGGTTCGAGTACAATGATAGGAATTAAGTTCTGAAGACTTATTATGCTCTTTAGATCTTATGACACATCTCTAGTTGATGTTACAGAGTTGAATTGATCTTACATATTATTTAACAATTGTAAACTAAAGTTACGGAGCTTTGTAAGACTAAAAATGGGACTCTTTCAATTTTTACCTTGAAATTGCGTAAACTATGTATGTCTTCAGTCTTTATCATTTATAGTCTTCGACTGCTATTTTTTACAAGGAAACCTAAGAGATTTCTTCTCAGTCAAAGATTAAAATTGATTCATTGATTGAGAAATATAGTCATTTGATATGTCCATATACGGATTTGGATAATGTCCATATAAGATTGTCCATGATCTATATTTCCTTTTAGTCGTGTAGAGATTGATGTCCATTTCACATTTATAGCCTTCCTTTTAATTGGAGCTCAATTGAATTTCAGATTGATTTAGGCTATGGTGATTCTGGGATAGTGATTCTCCTTCCATTTCCAAGTTATTTGATTAATTTACTTTCCATGCTTGTTTGACTATTGTGATCTTCTTATGATTAGATGTCCTTCAATTTCTTGCCATTCTTGTTTGAATATCGTGATTTTCTCCTGATTGGATGTCCTTCCATTCCTAGAGTCATCTTTCTTTATTAGTAATTTTCAATATCCTACAAGGTTCTACTTGTTAGTTTTTCATTATTAAAATATAAAATTTGAAGGCAAACAATCTCTACCTTTTTGATAATGACAAAAATGAGTAAACATCAATTGAATTCCGTTTTAGCCAGGTTGCTCCCCCTTTCTTGTAAGAATGAGTCGGCCTTTGTGTAGTGAGATTTGACTTTGCTCCCCTGACTTATGAGAATCTTTGTTGTTCTAAGTTTTTTTTATATTCAATCGTCCTTTGTGTGTCAACATTTGACTTGTTTCTCATCTTTAGTGGGTGCTTCACTTTCTATATTTCTCCCCTTTTTGGCATAATAAAAAAAATGGTGGTAGAGAGAAAACAGTACAAAAGTTAGAGCATCAAACAATACATATAAATAGAGGTAGTAGATAACCCTGGATATTTATAATCTATAAACTAGGCATAGAAAAATAAATTGTCAGAAAATATGATAAAAATTATCTTACAACTCATAAACATAAGGGACATGACCCCCTTCAGAATGAGAAAGTTCATAATTCATCATTTTGCTAGAAAGTAGGTGTATGCATGTTTTAACAGAACTTTCAATAGGATTTTTAAACATTCTTAACAAAGGAAGATTAGGAGTTTTGGACACAGAAAGACAAATCATCATTCGAGGAAGAGACTTCGGATTTCAAAGGGTCTATGTAAGAGAGCATTCGAGAGAACATCTTGACTCCTTCTTTGAGACCACTAGTCCAGCGGGACCATACTAGCATTGGAGCTTATATTTTTTCCAAGTTCCAAGAGTTTGGTAGTAGACTCTTGGATTTTCATGATACCTTCCTCGATGGAATTGAACCGCTGCTTAACTTTTTCAAGTTCCTTCATCAAAGAGACAGAGAGGTTAGATATAAATTTACTGAAAATTTCTTTTGCTATGCCTATTTTATAGCTTATCCCACTAGAACATATCCCATAATACACTTGTTTATAGCATATTTTCTGACAATTTATGGGCAGAGTCCTTCCTGCACCATTAATCTTCTACGAGAACATATCCCATACTTCTGAAGGTTCTTGCATCATTAGTTGTAGCTACTTATACTGTGGGATAAGCAGAGATATTGATGGAGTAGAACAAGGGGATCCGGGTGATAAGTAGTCCGTACAAAAAATTGGCAGATGCATTAACTTCCCTCGAGCTCTCAAGCATCTACTCAGGAATCCAAGTGGCCCTATTTATTTTTATCTTCTTGACCAGATAGTATAACATAAAGACATGACAAGAGATGTTGCTTAGGGATCCTTTTCGCAAAATCAAAGTGGTGGCAATGATATGGGTCATAATGCAAAATTTGAACAAAGTGATAGAGGACCAAAGTTTGTAGATATTGGTTGAGGGTCAAAAAAAATTTTCTTTGCTTCCTCAGAGCCTACATCGAAGTACTCAGGCCACTTATTGTTTATAAAGGGGTCCACAATGTAAAATTTAGTATCAAAAAATTCTCAAATAGAAAATTATTCAACACAATTCATGTGCCTAGAACATGAGTTTCAAATTCACCAATGTTTGGGGACAGTCTTAGATTGGCATAGGACATGCTAACAGGGAATTGATAAATAATAAGTACATAGAGGTGATAAAGCAAGGAAAAATCTTGAAATATTAAAAAGTGGCTAACATTGAAAGAGGCTTCTTTAAGTTGGATGAGATTGACAATACGACCAGGAACGATTGAGTGATTTTTGAATGATAGGAACTTTTCATTTTAGAGTTTTTCAAGAATTGATGCATCTCCTATAGAGTGAGAGATTTAGAGAGATTTGGATGGGGGTTTTTGTAGAGGAAATAGGGCTTGAAGAGGGTTGTTGTCTCATGAGAAGAATGGACTAAGACGTAGACTCATCACAAAATTCTGATAAAGGGACAGGACCATTAGAGGATATTCTACAAACATTAGCTATAGAGTGATTATTTTTATGAGAGAGCAAGAGAGGGTGAGATTTAAAAGCAAAGAAAAAGGAAGAAAGAGATCTGGTTAAGAAAATCTAGAGGAGGCAACTGTTTAAAAGGGATCAAAATGGACAAGTGAAGGGGCGTAAGGTGAAAGGGGACTGATAGAGGTAAAAATATACTATATGGGGAAGAGAGAGAGAGAGGCAGCAGAGGTGGTATGGGAGACGGTGAATTAATGATGACATCCTTATAAAAAGAGGACTTTTTGGTAAAATAAGCATAATTGGACTAAGTAAAAAATACTGTGACAAAAAATATGAATCATAGGTCATTAATGCTAAATCTTTCTCAAGATCTTTCTTCTAGTAAAGAAATAAAGTTGGACTAGGTAAAATGATTTGTGTCAAAATTATGACTCGTGAATTATTAACATCAAATCTTTTTTTGAGCAAAGGAGATATTTTTTAAAAATATCCAATTTTCTACAAGGTCATGAACAGAAAAATACTAAAAGCTAAGATACTTTTCCATAAATACAAGGAACATTTAGGTAGACTATCAACACAGTATTAACACATGTTTTGGGAACAATCTCAAAAGACTAGCTTTAAATAAGTAGTTGAGACAAGATTCAAAGAATTTAAGTACAACAACTTCCAAGAGTTGGGTATTCTGCTTTAGTTGTTGACAAGTCAACTTAAGTTTATTCATTTTTAATTCATATGCTTGTAGCATCACAACTTTCATCAGAATGGCAAAATTCTCACAAGAAAATGTTAGAACATGTATAGTAAAAACAAGAATTTATTTTTAAAAACTTATAAATGTATCAAAAGTTTCGCTACCTTATTTTAAAAAAAAATTCAAATTCTTAAGATTATTTCATGAGAATTTCTTCATGATGAGAAATACATGAACCATCTTAAAATACTTGAGAGAATTACTAATAAGGATTATTTGTATTTAATTCTGACCTTTTCATAAAAACAAAAGACTTTATTATAGTTCGTACCCTTCTGGAGGGATTCTATCTTTATTTTTATTTCATCATTTTGGATGAAAGAGTTGACTTTGAGAGGGGTATAGTCGACTCTAATAACACCAGTTCTAGCATTGTTAATGAATCTGACTATATTTCTATCTACATTCTCTAACATAGAGGAGATCTCTTTCACTCCTGCTATACTTCTAGAACATCCGCTATTAATCTCTCATTTTTATAGATCTCGTAGACATGTTCCTGTAAAATAAAAGTATTAATTCTTCTTAGGTACCTAAGTGGTCTAGGGTCCATGCGGGTTCCCTTGGGCTTCCAAATCCATATACTTTTAGGCTTATGCCTGCAGCAGTAAGATTTGTGCCATCTTTGTCCACTGGTAAAATAGATGGGTCCTCAAGTGGAGAAAGAGGTTTTAGCAGATTTAAACAAATATAATAAGAAACTTGAATACTTTTTGAAAGAAGTTGATCTTACAAAACTATGTCTCGGCGAAGTCTTAAGACTATTTAATTTCATTTTTGCATCATCAAGCTCTTCATAAAGTAGGTCAATTTTAATTTGACATGCTTCTATTTTTATTTGCCAGTTTGATGTCCCTTTTTGAGTTTTTATTTAAATAAGGCTTCAAAACTTTTTTTATCTTGACCATTTTATTATATTTATCTATGAATTTTTGAAGATTGTTAGTTATTATATCCAAGTTGGATTCATGAGTATTTTAGTTATAATAGTCATTTTGTCTTACCTCGCTAGGTCCACCTATTGCCATAAAGCATATATTGGTAGCTTCTACTTTTTCTTCAGATTCATATTCATCACTCTAGGATCCATGGTTTTAATTCTTTATAGATGATCATCGTCTCAATTCTCGACAATTTTGTTTAAATGACAAGGCCTTCCACGGTAGTAACAAATATTATCATTTCTGGTGGAGTTATTATTTTTGCCTCATGGGGATATTTGTTATCTCTGTCTCATGATCTTCCTGACCCTACGGTTGATAAGGGAAATTCCTTTGCAATTAACTTATTCCAGAATATCCTCCTCTCTGGTTGGAGCAGCATTGATAGTTACTAGGTTTTTTTTCATACTTATGAAACTTGTTGATATAATTTTTCACATATGCAATAAGGTTACCTCATAGTTATTCATATGTCATGTTGTGAATATCTCCATCTTCCAAAATGTCATCCTTGGTTTCCCAAGTCTTTGGAAGACTTTGTACCAACTTCTGGACTTGCAGGCTGTATTGATAGATCATCACAACTGATTTCAGTTTGCAGATGATTTTACTGAATTTAGCAAAAATTGTTTCAATGTCCTCATTTTCTTCAATCATGAATAGTTTGTACTCATTAAACATGGCAAAAATGTTTGACTTTTTTAATTTGGTGGTTCCTTCACAGGTTACCTGAAATTTTTCCCATATTTCTTTTGCGGTTTCACGTGTTAAAATCTTATCATATTCTTCTTCTCTAACTACAAATAAAGGCAAACTTATAGCACGTACATTAGTTTGAATTACCTCTTGTTGTTCTTTATTAACCTCAAAGCTTTCAAGATCTTCTAAGTCAATACTTCTAGATTCATTGTCTTTGTCCTTTGACTTCTTTTTAAGACCCAGAATTTGGTTTGGACCCTTCGTGATGACAACCCAGGCTTGGAAGTCATTTGATTGGACAAAAATTTTGAACCTGTTATTCCAGTGAGAGTAATGTTGCCCATTAAAGTAGTGTGGTATTGTGGAGCAGTGACCGTCCTGGAGAAGAGAACCACGTATTTGATAAATTTCTATTTGATCTTTGCTTTCTTGCAGTTAAGTAATGCAGTTGGTGAGACCTTGATCTGATACCAATTGAAATTCAAGAGGGGTGTGGTGAACTGAAATTTTCTTCTGCGAGTTGACTGCTGAGTCCTCACAGTCGACTTTCTTGTATATTAGAACACTTCAGAAATAATTAAATTTAGAACATCAACTAAGTAAATAACAAAACATAAAGTAATATCACAAATCTTTTTCCTAGTTCGGCACACCAATTTAGTTCCTACATCCAGTCCCCTTGGGTTTCAAAGTTTCCTTAGATTGTTAAAAGTTTGGTTCTAGTATAATTATAGGAAAGAAGTTCTGAAGACTTATTTTTATCTTTAGATCTTGTGACACAACTTTTGCTGATGTTACAAAGTTCACTCGCTCCAACTCTTAATATAACAATTGTAAACTAAAGTTACAAAGCTTTGTAAGACTAAGAATGAGATACTTAGAATTTTCTCCTTGAAGTTTTGAAACTCATGTCTATCTTTAGTCATTATCATTTATAGTCTTTTATTGCTATTCTTCACAAGGAAACCCAAGATAATTCTTCTCAATCAAGTGTTTAAATTGATTCTTGATTGAGGAATGTAGCCGTTTGATATGTCCATATCAAATATGTCCATATACGGATTTAATATCACGCCCATATCAGATATGTCCATGATCTATCTTTCCTTTTAGTCTTGTAGAGATTGATATCCATGTGATGTTTGTGGCCTTCCTTCCTCTAGTTCAGATGCCGATTGATTTTCTGATTGATCTAGTCTGTCATGATTCTGGGATGGTGATTCTCCTTTCATTTCCAAGATATTTGATTTATTTTTTTCCATTCTTGTTTGAGTGTCGTGATCTTTTTATAATTAGATTTCCTTCTATTCCTTGACAAGTTTGTATAAGTGTTGTGATCTTCTTATGATTGGATGTCCTTTCATTAATAAAGTTGGCTTCCTTCATTAATAGTTTTCAATATCCTTCAAGGATCCACTTGTAAGTTTGTCATTATTAAAATAGAAACTTTAGAGGCTAACATGTTTGTCTTCACTCCACAATCCCAAAATACTGCTATGCTATAAAAATCATAAACTGCGCTTTATTAGGAGTAAAACAAGACCCATATTTTCACATAATAGGTCGGGTCAAATTTTGGGTCAGGAACGAGCACGCGGGGCCCACTAACAAAATCAAAAAATTAAAACTATCCTGAGTTCCCTCGAAGGATAAAGATTTGTACTCAAAAGCTGAAAACTAACAGAACATAATTCGGGTCTCAAATTAACCTTAAAACTTTAGGAATTGAAAGACCTAGTTTCTAAGAATTGATCAAGACATTAAAGGAATCTTATCATGGATTCGAAGGGAAGTCACAGAATAAATGATAACCAAGCTCCCCCAAATTAACTACAAGCTTAGAACCAAGATTTCCTTCAGTTTTAGGGTTTTGGCTCTCAAGATATAAATTAAAAATTGGCTAATTCGTATCATAAGGGGTCTATTTATATCCTATCCAGGTAGTTAGATATCGACATACAGGTATTCGATCGCACTACCCCCTCGGTTGTCGGGTTTGTCACGATCGTGAATTAACCTATGTGATCATACCCTCTTGGTGCATGCTCAGGTAATCAAGATTGCGATCCTTGGCTCATGATATCCAACACACCATATGACAGTTGAAGACTTGGAATTCTTCTAAGTCTCTTCTATGGCCTCGGGATTGGTATGGAATTCTGTATACAAAAATGAACTAAGTAACCATATAAAATTCAACGTACGAGACCCAATGGCATAATCAAAATTTTCATCTGAGGTCGTTTCTACCAAACGTGGGTCCCACACATGAATTTTCAATTACTCAACTTTTTGACCAATAGGTCGAAATGAGATAGGGTGAATCATGACTCAAACAAAAGGTCTACCTAGCCTAAAATCGATATTCCAGAGCTACTGAATCAGTCAAAATTCATATCTAAGGACATCTGCTAGGAGTTTTGGTTCATGACCTAATACTAACCAGCAAAAGCTCTTAATTAAGGAAACGAGCCTAAAATTCAAATGAATTATCCGATCGCCAAGACAACAGTTCCAACAAGTAATAAAAAACCTATAGCTAGTGTAGGAAGGCTCAAAATGTCAAAAATGCACACAAATCAAGGAATTGACCTGGAGAGTCATTACTCCTAAATATCTATAATATAACACAATAAATCTTTGGAGACAATAAGGATGAACTATACTATTTAGCCATACTCAGGAATCAAACATTATATCCTATATCACTTTCCAATATACGTTTTATGGACAGAAAGGGATATATATATATATATGCATACAAGGCCAAGGAATTGATATACAACATGAATGAAGAGGGGAAGGGATATACGGTAATACCATAACTACATATATAAATGTATGTACATAATCAAGGATAACCTAAGGGTACAACCCAAAGTAGTCATACTAACATCTAATGGCATCCTAATCATAGTAGGAACTAGTAATACTATAGTCTAGATCCTTAATCCATACGTTTAAACATGTTATAAATACCAGAATAAAGCAGCCATAAAGAAAGAAATCAAAATATCAGCATCTAAAAACATAATGTTTAACCAATGGATAATCATGCATAATTATAAATCGTAGGATAAAAGAACAAAAATCATACCTCAAATCACATTACTTGTCCAATATACAAACAACACACCATAAGCCATACACATTACCTGCACTTATGCAACCCCCATAAGGCTAATAGATACAGGTGCATACTGGTGATAGGCAATACATATACATGAATAAATTCGAGGAGAATCCATAATACCTTAACAAATATATCATCATCAATCGTCGGGCTTGAACTAAAAATCATATCATCAATATCTTTAATCACTGGACTTGAATCAGATCTTATATCATGAATATTATCAATCGTTGAACTTGAATTAGAACTCATATCGTTAATATCATCATCAATCTACTCTACCCAGTATCAGATATATACATATATATTTATATATGTTTAAAGATAAAATACATGGCTAGGACCATAGATAAAAGAGTATAATTACATAAATATATTGCCCAAATTAAACTCCAGGACTAAGTCTTTATAAAAGTATAAAATAGTTCAAAATCTCTCACGATCAGGGTAAATAGTTGTAAAAAATCATCGACTAGAATCTATCTCGGTGAAATATCCAAATCATCATTTTCAATCTCAAAGGTTCGTAAGTTATTCATTAAGATGGTACGATTCCTGCTATGAAAAAATCTATTTTAAAAGTGAAAAGCACAAATAAATCCATTTTTAGGAAGAGGAGTAATAAAACAATATTTAAGTTGGAATCGTACCATTTACCGCTTTAGTGATCATGAATATACCGAATCAATGCATTTCATTACCAGTATCAAAACAATGTGATCATAAGCACCAAAACATCTAAAACCTGTTATCACACCTCTACAAGGATAGAACACTTTTCAAAATCCAATGAATGTTATAATCACGGCCTTTAGCCTAATAATATATTTAGAATAACCATAGCATAATTCAAGATATCATAACAATCAATCAATTATCATAGAAACTTAATAATAATGGTTCATTAGTATAAACTTTGTCTAACATACTAGCAAACTCAGTAACAATAGCAATATATCAGCACTACAAACTATCTCTTTACTCATATGTCTACATCGGACAAAAAATCCTGACCATAAGTCATATTATTAGCCATATACAAATCTATATTAATAATCAAATCTGTAAGTTATATAATTTGGCATAGATAGAATTAGCACTAGCCTTTATATATCCCCCTAACACACTGACTATATATATACAATCACCTCAGCACTAGCCTTTATATATCCCCCTAACACACTGACTATATATATATAATCACCTCAAGCCCCAAATCGGACATTAATAAGGGTAAATCATGCATAAATAAGCCTATAAAGTTTACACATGTCTTGGTCTATGATAGGATGGAGGGACCCAATTCAAATCCCTAAATCAATATTTAGATAAATTCTACCCTGAAATAAGCTAAGGTATCTAAACTCACTTCTGGATGTTAAATAATCGATAATTAGACCTAAGATAGAAATTTAACTTAAAACATGAGCAATAAGTCAATTTCACCTATATGGCAGTCTCAAGATAGTCTAAAAAGTAAAAATAAAACTAATCATATTAATCACACTTAAATACCTATATCCTATCCCAATAGCATTATATCATAATTATTCTATGAATTAGCTCAATTTATGAGGTAGATAATAAGATAATAGAAGTAAAATAAGTATGTCACCTTAAGGTTCAATTACTCTTCTAGGCCCCAAAATCATAGTTTAGGCTAAGTCACGTTGTTCTATCCAAAATTAAATCCTAACATCCCTATTTAACATGTAGAATATAAAATACATTATTTTCTAAAGAAGAGTAGAGAAAAGCCTACCTTGATGTTGGGCCAAAATTTCTTGAATAGTCCAATAATCATCCATTGTCACTCCACGATCACGAGATTCTGTGATGCTTTCAAAATCACAATCTACACGTCATTAGAAGTAAAATATAATGCCCCGAAAAACGGTTCCTGGAGTGTCACACGGTGCTTGAGGCTACGAGTAGCCCCAAGCTAACCCTTTGAGCCATTTTTATTCTGTTCAACACAAATCAATGGGGTATTCATAAATAACCCTTAAATATCAACAGAATAATCATCATCCAAGAATAAAAGAATTTCCAAAAGATAACAAAATACGACCTATTAGTCAACTCCCAACATCTATACTAGTCCGACAAGCCTCTAAGAAAATCAATAAAACCAGCGAGCCATTGAGATATGCCCCAACTGACCCATACTCAGTTATCAAATGTAAATAATTCTGTGAAACCAACATCAGACATCACGTCCTCGGAACATGAGGAATCACCATAACAAAGGATATAGAACAGCGTGCCCGAAGAATCACTGTTGAACCTGGAACTAAGCACCTGAGCCTATATTCCGAGAAAATATAGCCCATATCTGAAGAGGTGGGTCAGCACCATGGAAAGGAACCGAGTATATGGGGGTGTATGCAGTTGTATAAATATCATCATCATAAATATTTATAAGAAATATGCAGGATGTATGAAAGACTCACATAGCCCGAAGAAAATCATCATAATCATAATAGGATGAAATAAGTACAATAACACATGTGAGTCATCATATAATTTGTCAATCACTTTCAGTTCGTCAAGAATATCAATTCTCATAATGTAAATATCATTTCAATCTTTTGAAAGAATAAATTTCACAATTCCACTTTCAAATCACTTCACTATTCACCATAGACACAAGGAAACACACACACACTGGGAGATCCTATAATCGACATAAACCATGTGAGCTACATGGAGTCCAACATACAACCCACATTGGGGAGAGCCTTCCTATCCTTGCCATCAGAGTAGGACTATCGATATCAAATCCACACAAACTAGTGATCACTATATAAATCAGCCTCAGGCTTAATCCTACGGGGGCACATAGTTCTAGGGAAGTAAGGTTGCTTTATACCTCCCACTCGGTGCTAAAGATTTTTCCCAGACATAGCTCAGATTATTTCAAAGACAATCCACAACAAAACAATTTCAGTAATATATAAATATACATCGGGAGCCATCATGATTCCCATCTATCAAAATCAACCATGTTGTGGATTTCTTTCACACTCGAGTTCAAAACAACTCCATTAAGACCAAAAGGTCAAATCATTCAAAATATCTCAAATATTCAACATCAACGTGCTTATAACACACACTTTCTAAAAAAACATAATTTTTGAGGGGGATTCACGACCCAAATATCACAATCATGATAAATATCGTTCAAGATTCATGCTTTATATCTCCATACATGTATATTTATCTTTCAAAATCATAAACATCAGGATTTCATAATAATCATCATAATATCTAGGTTCATGCTTCTAAATTCATAAAAATGAAATAAAAATCATGCCTTTGTAAAGAAAATTATTTTTGGGCAAAAGAACGAAAGAGAGTTCTTGTTGAAAAACCCCACATACGTTGAATGATGAACCTTAGATCGATACTCATTTTTTAGATATTAATCGTGCCTTTGAAAAATGGTTCTTGGAGTTCTTGAACTAGGAACTTGGAATCTTGAATAAATTTGCAGAATTAATGGTGAACTTTGGAGGTTCTTGAAGTTGGATGTAGGAGCTTAGGGTTTTCTTTTTGAGGGAATTTGATGAAATATAACATATAATGCTTCTAATAGGCGTTAATATAGGGTTTGGACGGATGGATGAGGGGTAGTGACCAAAATGCCCCTAAAATTCAAATAATTCTCGAATCTTTCGTTTGGTCGACTGGTTTGATAGTCTGAAGTAGATCAACCATAACGTTTTACTCCGATATCCAAATTGAATGAAACCAATTTTATTAGAAAGATGACTCTCATATCTTTCCATTGATATATACTATCTCACCCAGATCATTGTATACGAGGAGTTATGATCATATGAAGTTGACCCAAAAATTCACTTTTGATAGGCTAAAGTAGATCGACCATAACTTTTTGCTCTGATATACAAATTGGATGAAACCAATTTCATTGGAAAGAGGACTCGCAGAGGTTTCTGTTGCTATATAGTAGATCACCCAGATCATTATGTAGAAGTAGTTATGCTCATTTAAAGTTGTAGTAAAAATACGCCAGGCCTGAGTACTTTTTTCTGCATGTTTTACTGTTCACTACTATTCACGGTTCGATCGGAATGTTCATAACTCGTCGCTCGGGTGTCTGTTTTGGATGATCCACATATCGTTGGAAAGATTATTAGATATTCTATGCAATGGTGGGACATAGTATGATACATTCCACATGGAAAATTTATAATTCATTCTAGAAGATAGAACCCAACACGTTTACGCACAAAATTTCAATGAAAAATTTCCTGGGGTATTACATCATCCCCCCCTGGAAAAATTCGTCCTTGAATGATGCTAGACATGCCAAGATTAGATAGGGAATAGATCACACAACTGAAACCATTCGTTAGACTCATAACTACATCGTTTCTCACTCTGAATGCAACATAGAATGCATAAATTCAAGAAACTACAGTTTAATACAAAATAAATGACAGCTGAACTGCTGCAACTTTTATCAAAAGTGCATGATTTAGGAAAGAACGGTACCTTCATCTTGATCGGAGTTCGCAGAAAATAGGTGCGGGTACTTGGATTGCATATCCACCTCAGCTTCCCAAGTTGCACCCTCAACAGATTGGTTTCACCACAACACCTTGACCAAGGGAACTTATTTGTTCCTTAGTCTTCAAACACTGAAATCAAGAATCTCAACAGGAATCTCATCAAAAGAAATATTTTCGAATGTCAGCACTCACAGAGGAATCCACTACGACAGCATCGCTAATATGCTTTCTAAGCATGGAGACATGGAATATTCGATGAACAGAGGACAACTTGGAAGGCAACTCGACCTCATAAGATACCTTACCAACACGGCTAAGACTTTTGTAAGGACCAACATAATGGAGACTAAGTTTCCCTTTCTTTCCGAATCTCTTCACCCCTCTCATGGGTGAAATTTTTAGATACACTAGGTCACCAACTTCAAACTCAAGGTCTCTCCTTCTAACATCCACATATGACTTCTGACAACTCTGTGCAGTTTTCAACCTTTCCCAAATCAACTTAACTTTTTCCATAGACTCAAATACCGAATTAGGACCACTCACATCAATTTTACCCACCTCGAACCAACCTATGGGTGATCTATAGTTCCTCCCATATAAGGCTTCAAATGGAGCCATGCCAATACTAGAGTGGAAACTATTATTGTAAGCAAACTATATCAATGGTAAGTGATCATCCCAACATTTCTTAAAGTCAAGTGCACAAGCTCTCAACATATCCTCTAAGGTCTGGATGGTCCGCTCAGCCTGACCATCGATCTGCGGATGAAAAGCAAAACTTAAAAGCACTTGGGTACCAAGACCCTTCTGAAAAGCTTTCCAAAATTGCGAAGTGAACTGTGTACCCCTATCCGAAATGATAGACAAGGGAACTCCATGCAGTCTGACTAGCTCTCGGATATACAATCTAGCGTAATCCTCAACAGTATATGAAGTATGAACAGGCAAGAAATGAGAAGACTTAGTCAACCTATCAACCACAACCCAAATGGAATCATGATGGCGTCGGGAAGGAGGTAAACTAATCACGAAGTCCAGATTTATCTCTTCCCACTTCCAGGTGGGAATACTAAACTCTTACATCATACCACCAAGTCTTTGGTTTTCAACCTTAACCTGTTGGCATGCTGCACACTTAGCTATAAACGCTGCTATATCTTTCTTCATGCCACTCCACCAATAGATTTCCCACAAGTCTTGGTACATCTTGGTGGCACCAGGATGAATAGAATATCGCGCCCCGTGTGCTTTAGCCATAATCCTCTATCTCAGATCATCAACATTCGGGACGCACAATCTATCCTGCAATCTCAACACACCATCTCCCCCTTGGGAGAAAACCTCTACTTTTTGGTCCTTGACTGACTCCTTCAACCTGACCAAACTAGTATCTAAGTATTATTTTTTCTTCACTTCTGAAACCAAGGAGGATTCAGAACTACTCTGAACCCCTATACTACCTTCAGCAGAGTAAAACAACCTAACCCCCAATCTAGCCAAACAATGTACATCACGAGCCAACTCTTTCTTACCTTCTACCACATGTGAAACACTACCCATGGACACTCTACTTAGGGAATCCCCACAACATTGGCCTTGCCCGGATGGTACAACACACTTATATCATAGTCCTTTAACAATTCTAACCATCGACTCTGCCTAAGTTTCAACTCTCTCTAGGTAAACACATATTGCAGACTCTTATGATCAGTGAAAATATCAACATGGACACCATACAAATAGTGTCTCTAGATTTTCAAAGCAAACACAACAGCAGCCAACTCAAGGTCATAGGTGGAGTAATTTATCTCATGGGGTTTCAATTGTCTAGAAGCATATGCTATCACCTTACCCTTCTGTATCAATACACAACCCAACCCAACTCTCGAAGCATCATAGTACACCATAAAACCATCAACACCATTAGGAAAAGTCAAAACAGGGGCTGAAGTGAGTCGAGTCTTCAACTCCTAAAAACTCTTCTCACAAGATTCGGACCACAAGAACTTCACTTTCTTTTGGGTCAACCGAGTCATAGGAGACGCTATAGAGGAGAAACCCTCAACAAAACAGCGGTAATAGCCAGTAAACCCAAGAAACTTCAAATATCAGTCGGAGAAATAGGTCTCGACCAATTTCTAATAGCTTTGGTCTTTTGGGGATCAACTTTAATACCCTCAAAAAAATGATATGACCCAGAAAAGCAACTGACCTTAGCCAAAACTCACACTTACTGAACTTGGTAAACAACTTCTGATCTCTAAGGGTTTGCAAGACAGTTCGGAGATGATCAGAATGTTCATCCTCACTACGGGAGTACACCGGTATATCATCGATGAACACTATTACAAACATATCCAGATATGGTCTGAACACTCGATTCATGAGGTCCATGAAAGCTCCTGCGGCATTAGTTAACCCAAAAAACATAACAAGAATCTCAAAATGGCCATAACGAGTTTGAAAAGTGGTTTTCGGGATGTCACACTCCCTAACTTTGAGTTAATGATAGCCTAAATGAAGGTCTATCTTTGAGAAATAACTTGCACCTTGCAATTGGTCAAGCAAATCATCTATTTTCGGTAAGGGGTACTTATTTTTTACGGTGACTTTATTTAGTTGGCGGTAATCAATGCACATACGCAAAGAGCCATCTTTCTTTCTCACAAACAACACAGGAGCACCCCAAGGAGAAATACTAGACCTTATGAAACCCTTATCTAGTAGATCTTTGAGTTTCTCTTTCAACTCCTTAAGTTCTGCAGGGGCCATACGATAAGGAGGAATAAAAATGGGTTGAGTATCGGGAAGAAGATTAATCTCGAACTCTATCTCTGTATCAGGAGGTATCCCTGGGAGATCATCTAGAAAGACATCAGAAAACTCATTGATGACTTTAACAGACTGGAGAGTTGGAGTCTCAGACTTAGTGTCTTTGACTCTAACCAAATGGAAAATACACCCCTTGGAAATAAGCTTTCTAGCTTTGAGGTAAGAGATAAAATGATTCTTGGGTGACACAGAATTCCTAGACCACTCAAACATGGATGCACCCGAAAACTAAAACTTGACCGGGTCCAACAATCAATAGAGGCATAAAAAGAATACAGCCAGTCCATACCTATAATCACATCAACATCTACCATGTCTAACTTAATCAGATCAGCCAACAAGACTCTATGAAGAACGGTAACAGGACGCTTTTTATACACGTTCTGGGCAACAATCAAATCACCCACTGGGGTAGAAACTAAGATAGGCTCAAGAATAATCTTAGAACTCATTTCAAAATTCACAGCAATAAAAGGTGTAACATATGAGAAACTGGATCCCTGATCTAACAGAGCACACACATCAAACTGAAATATATGAAGTATACCAGTAACAACATCGGGAGAGTCCTTCTATTCCTGGCAGAATGGTAAAGCATAGAATCTATTCTGGCACTACCCGCAAGCATTGATAGAAGAGGCGCCCTGAGTTGGGGCTGGGCGAGTCGCTGGAATTAGAGAACTAAAGGTCTGAGTCTGGGTATGAGGGCGATAGTCATGATGCCCTTGTCAATCCTGTGGACAATCTCTAACTCTATGACCCATGTTACTACACCGAAAACAACCCCTCTTCTCACCCCAACACTCACCCGAATGAGCCCTACTACACTTAGGACACAGGGGACGATTTGGCTTACTACCAGCATTGTACTGGGATCGGGATGCATATGACCTGCTACCTTGCTCCTTCCTACCTCTAGGCATGAAAGAACTAGCAGATGACGGTGCTGGCATAGACGAACGATCCTGATACTGAGGGAGACTCTCTTCCTATGATCTAGTCTGACCATTTTCATGCTGCTCGAACCTATTCCCTCTTATTCCCTCTTATTCTATCTCTCTCCTTAATCTTGTCTACCTCAATCTATTGGGCATGAGTCATCAGCCTAGAAAGATTCATCTCACTATTCAGCATAGCAGACATACGCTCCTTGACCATATAACTAGACACTCCAATTACAAACTTACTCATACTAGCCCGATTATCAGCCACTAAGTCAGGAGCATACTTGGCTAACTGATTGAACTTTAGACAGTACTCTCTAACAGTCATAGAGCCCTATCGCAGGTTCATAAACTCTTCCACCTTCTCCTCCCTCATCTCCAAAGGGAAAAACATATCCAGGAATGCATCCTGGAACTCTTGCCAAGTTGTAGGGACAACTCCCTCACCTCTACCTTTTCTCTAAGCAACAACCCAATCATAAGCAAGGTCTTTCAACCTATACGCAACCAACTCCACACTATGTTCCTCAGATACATGCATCACCAGAGTAATCTTTTGTACCTTCTCAAAAAACAACTGTGGATCCTCATCAGTCATGGATTCTGGCAGTAGCTGAATCACCTCCCTGCTGTTGTGGAGCCGGGGCTGGGTTGGCCTGAATATTTGCAGTAACAGCTTGGTCCAGCACATAAAAAGATGCCCGAAATTCAGCATGATATACATTTTCATTCAATGGGTCAGCGGGTTGAGGTTGCTGACCATCATTATTTCTTCTCGCTCGATGTGGAGGCATATTTCTGAAAGAGGAGAGCACGAATCAATAGCAGAGAGAGACACTTTAAGCACGATAGACTTCTGAAAGAAAGAATTACACTTTTTCTTAAAATGTCTTGTAGCCTCTTACTAATAGATATGGTGCGCTACACACCGATGATCAAGACTCTACTTAATGCGGCTTGTCAAACTCCTTAGGATACCTTTAGGCTTTGATACCAAGTTTGAAATGCCCCAGAAAATGAGTCCCAAAGCGTCACACAGTGCTTGAGTATACGAGTAGCCTCAAGCTAACCCTTTGAGCCATTTTAATTCAGTTCAACACAAATCAATGGGGTTTCCATAAATAACCCTCAAATATAAATAGAGTAATCATCATCACAGAATAAAAGAATTTAAGAAAGATAACAAAATACGACATATCAGTCAACTCCCAACATCAATACTAGACTGACAAGCCTCTAAGAAAATCCATAAAACCGCGAGCCATTGAAATATGCCCCAACTGACTCATACTCAGTTATCAAATGTAAACAATTCCATGAAACCAACATCAGACATCATGTTCTCGAAACATGAGGACTCACCACAACAGAGGATGTAGAATAGTGGGCCCAAAAAAGCACTGTCAAACCGAGAACTGAGCACCTGAACCTATATTTCAAGAAAATGCAGCCCACATCCAAAGATGTGGGTCAGCTCCATGGAAAGAAACTGAGTATATGGGGGTGTATGCAGTTGTATAAACATCATCATCATAAATATTAATAAGAAATAGGCAGGATGTATGAAAGACTCACATAGATCGAAGAAAATCATCATAATCATGAGAGGTTGAAATAAGTACAATAACACATGTGAGTCAACATATAATTTGTCAATCACTTTCAGTTCATCAAGAATATCAATTCTCACAATGTAATTATCATTTAAATCTTTTGAAAGAATAACTTTCACAATTCCACTTTCAAATCACTTCACTATTCACTATAGACACAAGGAAACACACACACACTGGGAGATCCTATAACTGACATAAACCATGTGAGCTACATGGAGTCCAACGTACAACCCACGTTGGGAGAACCATCCTATCCTTGCCATCGGAGTAGGACTATCGATATCAAATCCACACAAACTAGTGATCACTATATAAATCGGCCTCAGGCTCACTCCTACGGGGGCACGTTAATCTAGGAAAGTAAGGTCGCTTTATACCTCCCACTCGGTGCTAAAGATTTCTCCCGGACTTAGATCAGATTATTTCAAAGACAATCCACAAAAAAACAATTTCAGCAATATATAAATATACATCGGGAGCCATCATGCTTCCCATCTATCAAAATCAACCACGTTGTGGATTTCTTTCACACTCGAGTTCAACACAACTCCATAAAGACCAAAAGGTAAAATCATTCAAAATATCTCTAATATGCAATATCAACGTGCTTATAACACACACATTCTAGAAAAAACACAATTTTCAATGGGGATTCACGACCCAAATATCAAAATCATGATAAATATCGTTCAAGATTCATGCTTTAGATCTCCACACATGTAAATTCATCTTACAAAATCATAAACATCAATATTTCATAATAATCATCATAAGATATGGGTTTAGGATTTAAATTCATAAAAATCAAATAAAAATCATGCCTTTGTAAAGAAAATTACTTTTGGGCACAAGAACAAAATAGAGTTCTTGCTGAAAAACTCCACATACCTTGAATGGTGAAATTTTGATCGATACTAGTTTTTGAGATATTAATTGTTCCTTTGAATGATGGTTCTTCGAGTTCTTGAACTAGGAACTTGGAATCTTGAATAAATTAGCAGAATTAATGGTGAACTTTGGAGGTTCTTGCAGTTGGATGTAGGAGCTTAGGGTTTTCTTTTTGAGAGAATTTGATGAAATACAACATATAATGCTTTTAATAAGCTTTAATATAGGGTTTGGATGGATTTTGGGTGGGGAGGAATGACCAAAACGCCCCTAAAAATCAAACGATTCTTGAATCTGTCCTTTGGTGGACTTTTTTGATAGTCTGAAGTAGATAAACCATAACGTTTTACTCCAATATCCAAATTGAATGAAACCAATTTTATTAGAAAGAGGACTCTTATATATTTCCATTTATATATAGTATTTCACCCAGATCATTGTGTACGAAGAGCTATGATCATTTAAAGTTGATCCAAAAAATCACTTTTGATAGGCTGAAGTAGATCCACCATAACTTTTTGCTACGATAGAAAAATTAGATGAGACTAATTTCATTGGAAAGAGGACTCGCAGAGGTTTCCGTTGATATATAGTAGATCACCCAGATCATTATGTACAAGTAGTTATGATCGTTTAAAGTTGTAGCAAAAATACGACAGGCCTTAGTACTTTTTCCTGCATGTTTTACTGTTCACTACTATTCACGGTTCGATTAGAATGTTCATAGCTCGCTGCTCGAGTGTCCGTTTTAGATGATCCACATATTTTTGGAAAGCTTATTCGATACTCTATGCAATGGTGGGTCATACTCTAAGACATTCCCCACGAAAAATTTATAATTCATTCTAGAAGATAGAACGCAACACATTTACGCACAAAATTTCAACAAAAAAATTTCCGGGGTATTACATAAAACAAGACCTATATTTCTATATTCAAGATGGGTCTCAAAACGAACTATGTAAATGAGTTTTAAAATAAAAAGGGTAAAACAATAATTTAATTTTCGAAATACGTTTCCCATACTTATAGGAGTCTGATGCTGTAAATCTATGTGAAATCGAGTTAAAAATAAGGTTCAATTAAAAGAAAAATCATTTCAAGCTTTATCTCCAAAAACCCCAAACCCCGTTTTGTGATAAAGAATTTGAAGTTATTTTAATGATGAAATCAAAGGGAAAAATGATAATTAAAAGATTAAAAAACTTACCCATGGAATAAATCTCAAAATCCCCTTTGGAATCACCCAAATCCAAGCTCCCAAGACCTTAAAATAAGGAAAATTAGGTTTTTCTCAACGTGGGTGAAAATATTACAACCAAAACCAGGGCCTGTCGGTGACAGGTATCTCAAGTCCTACATGGACCAGAGATTAAACCTTGAACCTAACCAACCAAAACACAACACACCCTAATGTAGGATTAATTATGAACATATAACAAGATAGCATGCAACAATCATAGAGAATTTCAAAACAAGTCCATAACCACCGACCGATGACCGGCCAAACAACGGACCGACACGGACCAATAACCTCATTAGTGCAAACAAATCCTTCCAAAAAAGTAAAAAAAATAAAATATCAATAAAGTGTTGGTACGTTCCCGCTCTATAGCCAAAAGCAAGTTTAAGAAGTCTAAACCTAAGAGACAAAATCATGAAATGTAGTCTTCCAATGTATGAAAGATCACCATTTCAATGTCAACTCACTAGCTAATCTTGAATCCTAATCACTGAGTAGGAGAAGTTGAAGTATGTCCAGTTCCTGCATCGCATGGTGATACAATGTACTTAGACGGTTAGCGGTTGGAGAGACATCAAGTAATTTAGAAATAAAGGTAACATAATGACATGATCAATAATTCAAAATCATTCAACTAATATGCATAGTCAATTGCATAAAAATATATATAAAAAATGTTGGGATAGGGGAAAAGGATTAATATAAACGTTTAAAACCTTAACCTTGATTGTGTAGCTCAACAATCATAACATACAAGGAACCTACGTTCTATATGGGCCCTTTCTCCCCTAACTGGTAGGGCCTTAGTGAGTGTGGCCGCATAAACTAGTGGGTATATATATACACTATAAGGGACTCGAGATTTCTTGCATATTATGGTGACATAAGCACCAAATCATGTAATGAGGTATGAGGGACTCAAACCTCCTAATCTTATTATAATACAAATAAGGGGAATCAAACCACCTGTTCATATAACCCTCGCTTTGGAAACCATGATTTGCAGTGTTGGTGTCTCAGACCTCCTCTTTAATGACTAAGATAAACAACCATCTTTAAAGCCTAATTAAAACAATTATCATACAATCCCATTCACTGAACCATAATACACATTTAGGCATACATTTTTGATATTGTCATACCAACTACACTTACAAGTTAATATCAACATTGAGAAACAATTTCATTACTTGGGGAATTAACAACCTCACTTAGTTCAATTATGCAATATCTTTTGAAAACACAACCCCAAAATGTTCAATTCAACACCTTAATGCAATAATTACAAAATAGTTAAATTCTCATATTTCTCATAACTAAAACAATTTCACAATATGAAATTAGGGCCATAATCACTTCAAAAGTCATAATTTTGGGGAAAATCACAATTCCCAAGTTTATTCCCCATACCCATGCACCCAAAAGTTCAATAGCTATTGTTAAAACATGAGTAATGCATAATAAACCATAGAAAATATTTGATTGACCATTCATGTCAAAAACCTTACTTTTAATCACATAAATAAGCATGTAATTTCATGCAATAGAGATAATAAGTCTAAGGATAGTCACACGTCTGAAATATCAAGTTTCACAGAGAGAATTTAACTCTAGAGCTCTTAGATGAGCAACTTGATAAAATCCGAGCTTGACTTGCTTGAGGGAATTTAGAGAGCCTTTTAGATTTTATGAGAAGTTACTTAGATTGTTTCTGAGTGATAATAATACCCTAAAGGGGTTATAAGATGATTTTAATTTTGATATGATGAAAAATATCTAGAATGCCCTTAACTTATAAGTTGAAAAAGTGCCCCCTTTGACTATAAGTCAACCCTTGACTCATAGCCACTCCATATGACTTATCACCATGAGTCATAACCAAGGTAGTTCAACCAAGGCACCCTATACTATTGTTCTTATGACTCAATGGCATGACTTGTAATGATACTGTAATACCCCAATCGTTCCTTAAGCCTAAATTCATCTCCCGAGTGAATATGGGTGACTTCCAAAGTTATTGATGTTCAAACCATGTTGTATGTCCCAAATTTGTCATGAGAAAAATTGAATAAGATTTCAATCGATACCAAATTTGCCAAAATTCGATACTCGGGTGAGGAGTTAGAGCAATTTTAGTGAGACAATGCGCCAACTGGCACCTCAGCGCGTCGCAGAGCCAGCCAAAATGGCAATTATCATTTTTCAGTGAGCCTTCGCAATTTCACCGCATTGCGCCAAGGCTCAATTTTAGGGTTGTCAAATTCTAGTGCACCAATGCGATTCCTCCGCATCGCAGTGCCCTTCTAGATCACGACCAAGGTGGCAAAAGTGACTTCACTCCGTTGCGCCACTTTGTAATTTCCTAATTATCAAAATCCAGTGAAGGTCCGTGATTGTGTTGCATCACGCTAGGACCAAAAATCGGGCTCCAGTTCTAGAATTTACTCAAGGGTATTTTGGTCTTTCCACCCTTCCTTGTCCACTATATATATATAAATAGAGGAGAAAATCCTCATTTTCCTCTTCCATTCCATCCAAAAAAAGGCTAGGGTTTCTCTCTTCCATTTCTAAATGCAAATCTTCTCTAAGAAATTTAAGAAATCTTCCATATATTTCACTGAGTTGTTTAAGAATCGAGTTCTCCGAGTCAAGTCATCAAGAAATTTAGCTCAAGGGTGCGAGAAAGAAATTTATATCAAGTTTCTTCATCTCCAAAATCATAATCAAGGTATGTGGGGCTTGAACAAGAATATCCTTTTAGTCTTGTGCCCAAAGAATTGATTTTTACTATTGGAATTTCATGATTTTGCAAGCGGGTTTATATCCAAATTACTTTATCATTGATTTATGGGAATAGAGCTATTCAAGATTGATATACATGACTATTTCGTTGTTTTATCTCTTAAATTGAGAATTTATGCTATGAATTGTATATTTCAACTTTGAATTGATGATTTCCAGGAGATAGATAATAAGAGTCAAGATTTTAAGATTTTTCATGAGAAGTTGATTATTGAATATATATATATCGATATTCAGATTGAGAGTCAAGAATGAGTTCTATGATATTTCGTTGAAGCTTTTGATATTTGAAATGATTTGACAAGCAAGCGTACTTGATTTTGAGAAAGACTCTTTTGAGTTTGAGTTGAGTTAGGAATCCAAAGTTGTATATGATTTATTGATGAGATATATATATATATATATATATATATATATATTGGTATTTATTATAGAACTATGAGTTGATATTGATTAAGGTGGATTTCCTAACGCGTTCTGAGCTGATTCTGGGAGGGCTATTTAGTACCGAGCAAAAAATATGGTATTTCACAAGAACTATGTTCCACTATAGGATTGATATTGGTAATTGTAGGCCAGAGGCTGAGTATGACCTTGTGGTCACGAAGTTGAGGTTGTACTCCCTGTCAAGAGTACGACGCTCCCACTAATTTGGGGTTCTCTCCTTAGGAGGGCAAAATATTGGACTCCATGCGGCTCACATGGTTTATGTCGGTTATAAGAAAAACTCCCAAGTCAATAATAGTCTAAGTTTCATGAGTTATCGAGTTACTCTAAGTCATGATTCAAAGAGTTTCAGTTGAGACTAATGATTTATGAGATTTATGAAGCACCTGTTACTATTGATGATTTATTGAAATTACGTTTCAGGTAATTCAAACAAAGAGAGTCATTATTGTCAACATGTATGATTTTCTTACAAATTTATGATATTATTTAAAAATGTTGAATACACTCCCACATACTCAGTACATTCCCAAGTACTAATTCTCATACTCTTCTATGTTCTATATTTCGTCATGATATCGGTTCAAGTGCTCAGTTTCAGCAGCAACAGTGATCATTGAGTACCTTCATCTACATTTCTGCAGTTGGTGAGTCCTCATGGTCTGAGGACCTATGTCCATGACTTTGTCTTATTAATAGATGGTTGTTTCATTTCAGATCAGTACGAGTCAGTTAGGTAATCTGTCCCAATGACTCCTCAATCTTATGTAGCAGAGGATTTATCAGACTAGAGTACCAGTATGTGCATAACTTTAGTATTTTGATTGTACAGGACAATATCTCTTCATATTCTAGTATGTTCATTGCATGATTATTCTTTCTTAATCTAGCTTGATTTTTGCCGTAGTGAGTTCTGAAAGTAATGACAGGCTTAGAGGGTTAGCTTGAGGCAAAATGTGGCCTTAAGCACCATATGATGTCTCGGGATAGGTTCTTTGGGTGTTATAATCTTGGTATCAGAGCCTAACATTCAATGAGTCCTAGGGAATCTGACAAGCCACGTTATGTAGAGTCTTGATCATTGGTGTGTAGTGTGCCACATCTATGAGCAAGAGGCTATGGCGCATTTTGGGAAAAGTTGTTTCTTTCTTTGAAAAGTCTATCGTGCCTATGACTATTTCTCTCTGTTGTTAATTCATGCTCTTTTACGACAGAAAATGCCTCCTTTTAGAGCTCACAAAAACAATGAACGACCTCAACCCATTGATCCTTTAGGTGAGACGGTGTCCTACATGGAATTTTAGGTAGATTTTAAGGCTCTCGCCCAGGCGTTTACCGCTAATGCTCAAACTCGTGAACGAGTTATATTTCTACCTCCACAAGAAGGTAATTTAGTGGTAGCTTGAGTTCGTGACTTTATATAGATGAATCTGCCAGGATTGTATGGGTGAAAGACAGGTGAGGACCCGCAGATATATCTTGATTAGGTGAAAAAAATCACCTAAATTATGTATGTAACAGAGGAAGAGAGTTTGGAGCTAACTTTTTATCGCTTGAAAGATGTTTCTTATCATTGGGTGGAGATGTGGAGGAAGAGCAGAGGGGAAGATGCCGCTCTCATGACTTGGAAATTATTACAGGACACGTTCTTAAATAGATTCTCCCCCCCAGAGCTGAGGAAAGTGAAATTAGAAGAATTTATGAACTTGACACAGGGCTCTATGACAGTTAAGGAGTATTGTCATAAAATCAAGCAGTTATCTAAGTATGCTCCCGGTATGATGGTTAATTTTAGAACTAGTATGAGTACATTTTTGGCTGGTGTATCTGGTTATGTTGTGAAATAGTATAGGTACTCTATGATTAATAGGGACATGGACCTTTCTAAACTAATGATACATGCTCAGCTGATCGAAGCATACAAAGTGAAGGAGAGATAAAGAGGAAGGGAAAATAAGAAGGTTCGATGAGATTGGCAGGGGTATAGTCAGACGACTTTTGGGAGGGATCCTCCTTCAGTTCCAAAGTCGTTTACTTGTGTCATCACCTTCATCAGATAGTACTCCCGCATTCAAAATTAGGAAGGAGCAGGGTAATAGGCCTACTAGGTACATATCCCAAGACAGTATGTGTAATAGACGTCATCCTCCCCTATGGCCAAATTGCGGTAGGGACCATCCTGGTGAGTTCTTTATCGATCAGAGGGGTTGTTTTGGTTGTGGTAAGTTGTGCCAAAGATTAAGGGATTGTCCATATGCTAGATAGAGGAGTCGTGATATATGTTCCTAGAGCCAGGCTATTATTACTCGAGCCCCTTTAGTTCATCCTACTTCTCCTCAAGGTGCCTCATCTAGTACTGTAGGTGGCCAACACCACAATTGCTTTTATGCTATGCCACCCCACTAGGAGTAAGAGGATTCACAAGAGGTTGTTACTTGTATGCTTCGTGTATTTTATATTGAGGTATATGTGTTGATGGACCCTGGGTCAAGTCTTTCTTATATGACTTCGTTGGTGGCTGTGAATTTTGAGATAAGTGCTAAAAAAATTCTTGAGCTTTTTCTAGTTTCTACCCCAGTAGGTGAATCTGTTATTGCTAAGCAAGTGTATAAGAAGTGTCTTATCACTGTCCTTAACAAAATCATGTTTGCAGATTTGATTGAGCTAGATATGGTTGATTTTGACATTATTCTAGGTATGGATAGGATTCACTTTTGCTATGCATCTATAGACTTCCGTACCCATATAGTCAAGTTTTAGTTTCCCAATGAACCAGTCTTTGAGTGGTCAGGAAATTCTGCATCCCCCAAGAGTCATTTTATATCCTACCTTAAAGCCAAGAAATTGTTATCTAAGGGTTGTGTTTATTATTTGGTTTAGGTTAAAGACACTAAGTCTGAGACTCCAACTATTCAGTCTATTAGCATTGTCAATGAATTTCTTGATGTTTTCCTGGAAGATCTCCCCTCTCGATAGAGAGATAGAATTTGAGATTAATCTTCTTCCCGATACATAGTCTATTTGTATTCCTTTGTATCATATGGCCCCTGAAGAACTTAAGGAGTTGAAAGAGCAACTCAAAGATCTTCTCGATAAGGGTTTTATAAGGCCCAGTGTGTCTCCTTGGGGTGCACATGTTCTGTTCATGTGAAAGAAAGACGATTCATTGCGTATGTGCATTGACTTTTGTCAACTCGACAAGGTCACCATAAAAAAAAGTGGCCTCTTTCCAAAATTGATGATCTGTTCGATCAGCTACAAGGTGCCAGTTATTTCTCAAAAATAGACTTGAGATCCGATTCTAACCAACTTAAAGTCAGAGAGTGTGATATTCAAAAGATATCTTTCCATACCCGTTATGGTCATTTTGAATTCCTGGTCATGTCCTTTGGGATAATAAATGCCCCAGCAGCTTTTATGGACCTTATGGATGAGGTGTTTAGACAGTACCTGGATATGTTTGTTATTGTATTCATAGATGACATTCTTGTGTACTCCCTAAATGAAAACGACCATGCAGATAATCTTTGAATTATCTTGCAGACCCTTAGAAATCATTAGTTGTTCATCAAATTTAGCAAGTTTGAATTTTAGCTAAGGTCAGTTGCCTTCTTGGGTCATATTATTTCTTCTGAAGGTATTCGAGTTGATCCTCAAAAGGTAGAAGCTGTGAAAAATTGTCCTAGATGTATCTCTCCATCGGATATTAGGAGTTTCTTAGGCCTAGATGGTTACTACAGTCATTTTGTGGAAGTTTTCTCTCCCATTGATGCTCCTTTAACCCGGGTAACCCAAAAGAAAGTTAAATTCCTATGGTCAGATTCCCACGAGAAGAGTTTTTTGGAGTTGAAAACTTGACTCACTATAGCCCCTGTGATGACCCTGCCTAATGGTGTAGATGATTTTATGATGTATTTTGATTCTTCAAGAGTTGTTTTAGGGTGTGTGTTGATACAGAAGGGTAAAGTTATAGCCTATGCCTCCCGATAGTTGAAACCTCATAAGAAGAATTATTCGACCAACGATCTCGAATTAGCTGCCATGGCTTTTGCCTTAAAAATCTGGAGACACTACTTGTACGACATTTATGTTGATGTCTTTACGAATCACAAGATTTTGCAGTATGTGTTTAATCAAATGGAGTTGCATCTTCGACAGTGGTGATGGTTAGAATTTCTAAAGGACTATGATATGAGTGTGTTGTATCACCCAAGAAAGTCCAATGTAGTGGTGGATGCTCTTCGTAGGTCATCCATGGGTAGTGTAGCACATGTAGAGTAAGGTAAGAAGGAGTTTACTCACGAAGTGCATCGTCTGGATAGGTTGGGTGTTAGATTACTTGATTCAGCTGAGGGTAATGTTTGGGTTTGATGTAGTTCCGAATCTTCTCTAGTTTTGAAAGTGAAGGAGAAGCCGGATATGGATTCTCATTTGGTTGAACTAAAAGGGTCCATCAAAGACCAAAAGATGGAGGTTTTCTCCCAAGGGGGAGATGGTGTATTGAGATTTCATAATAGATTATGTGTGCCTGATGTTAATGATTTAAGCGAGAGAATTATGGATGAAGCGGATGGCACGCGACACTCTATTTATCCTAGTGCTACCAAGATATACCGCGATTTATGAGAAATTTATTGGTGGAATGGTATGTAGAAGGATATAGTGAAGTTTGTAGAGAAGTGTGCAACTTGCAAACAAGTTAAGATAGAGCACCAAAGACCCAATGGGATGATGCAAGAATTTAGCATTCTTACTTAGAAATAGGAGGAAATGAATATGGATTTCGTGACTGGTTTACCTCTCTCTCGTCATCATCATGATTCTATATGGGTGATTGTAGATAGGTTGACTAAGTTAGCACATTTTCTACCAGTACATACATCTTTTACCGCTGAGGACTATGCTAAGCTGTACATCCAAGAGTTAGTCAGGTTGCATGGTGTTTCTTTGTCTATCATCTCCCATAGAGGTACTCAATTTACTTCTCATTTTTGGAGGGCTTTTCAAAAGATTCTTGGTACCCAAGTTCATCTTATCTCCACTTTTTATCCGCAGACCGACGGTCAGGCTAAGAGGACTATCCAGACTTTGGAGGATATGTTGAGAGCATGTCTTCTTGATTTCGAAGGAAGTTGGGATGAACATTTGCCATTGATTGAATTTGTGTATAACAATAGTTTTCATGCTAGTATTGGAATGGCTTAGTTTGAAGCTTTGTATGGGAGGAGATGTAGATCACATATAGTTACTTTCGAAGTGGTTGAGGCTGCTGTGATTGGACCTGATGCTGTATTTGAGGCTATGGAAAAAATTAAGCTGATTAGGGAGAGGTTGAATACAACCCACAGTCTTCAGAAGTCGTATGCATATGTGAGGAGAAGAGCTCTTGATTTTGAAGTTGATGATTTGGTGTACTTAAAAATTTTGCCCATGAAAGGGGTGAGAAGGTTTGGCAAGAAAGGAAAGCTTAGTCCCTGATATATTTGCTCTTATAGAGTTTTACAACGTGTTTAGAAAGAAGCTTAAAAGATTGAGTTTCCTGTAGAGTTATCAGCTGACCATCCTGTCTTTCACGTTTCTATGCTCAAGAAACACATTGGTGATTTTGTTGTTATTGATGCATCAGAAAGCTTTAATGTTTAGGAAAGACTTTCTTATGATTAATTTACGATTGATATCTTACATTATCAAGTACGTAGACTAAGGAGAAAAGAAGTTCCCTTGGTTAAAGTTCTGTGGTGAAATCAATCAGGTGAGGGTGCTACATGGGAAGCAGAAGTAGATATGCGAGTTAAGTACCCCCATCTCTTCTCCACGAGTTTGAATCAAGCCGAAGGTACCATTCTTCTTCAACTCAGTTCCCTACTAATCCAGCGCATTCAATTTTATAAATGTCTATTCTATGATTCATTCATTCTATGAAGTATTCAGATCTAGAGTAAAGTAAGATTAAGCAAATTGTTCCCATAAAATAATTCCAATTTTCTCTTTCGTCTTGAGCCAAAATAGAAACATTCAAGGACTAATGTTTCCAAGTGGGAGATATTGTAATACCCCAATCGTTCCTTAAGCCTAAATTCTTCTCTTGAGTTAATATGGGTAACTTCCAAAGTGATTGATATTCAAACCATGTTGTATTTCCCTAATTTTTCATGTGTAGAATTGAATAAGCTTTCCATCAATACCAAATTTGCCTAAATCCGACTCTCGGGTGAGGAGTTAGAGCCATTTTAGTGAGACAGTGTGCGAACTAGCACGTCAGCACGTCGCGCCATGGCTCAATTTCAAGGTTGTCAAATTCTAGTGAACCAGCGCAATTCCTCCGCATTGTGGTGCCCTTCCAGGTTACGACCAAGGTGGAAAAAATGACTTTACCCCGTCACGCCACCGTGCAATTTCCCATGTGTCAAAATCCAGTGAAGGTCTACGATTGTGGCGCGTTGCGCCACGACCAAAAATCGGGCCCAGTTCTAAAATTTTCTCAAGGGAATTTTGGCCTTTTCACCCGTCCTTACCCACTATCTATATACAAATAGAGGAGAAAATCCTCCTTTTCCTCTTCCATCCATCCAAAAAAAGGCTAGGGTTTATCTCTTCCATTTCCAAATCCAAAACTTCTCCAAGAAATTTAAGAAATCTTCCATATATTTCACCGAGTTATTTAAGAATCGAGTTCTCCGAGTCAAAGGATTCAAGGAATTTATCTCAAGGGTGAGAGAAAGAAGTTTATATCAAGTTTCTTTATCTCCAAAATCCTAATCAAGGTATGTGGGGCTTGAAAAACAATATCCTTTCATTCTTGTGCCCAAAGAATAGATTTTAACTATCGAAATTTCAGGATTTTCCAAGCGGGTTTATATCCAAATTATTTTATCATTGATTTAAGAGAATCGAGCTATTCAAGATTGATATACATGACTATTTCATTGTTTTATTACTTAAATTGAGAATTTATGTTGTGAATTGTATATTGCTACTATGAATTGACGATTTCCAGGTGATAGATTATAAGAGTCATGATTTTAAGATTTTCCATGAGAAGTTAATTATTGAATATATATATATATATATATATATATCGATATTGAGCTTGAGAGTCAAGAATGAGTCATATGATATTTACTTGAAGCTTTGGATATTTGAAATGATTTGATAAGCAAGCGTACTTGATGTTGAGAAAGATTGTTTGATTTTGAGTCGAGTTAGGAATCCATAGTTGTATATGATTTACAGACGAGATATATTTATGTTTTGGTCTTTATGATAGAACCATGAGTTGATATTGATTAAGGTGGATTTTCTAACGCGTTCTGAGCTGAGTCTTGTACAAGTATTTAGCATCGAGTGGGAAATGTGGTATTTCCCCAGAACGACATGCCACCATAGGATTGATATTGATAATTATGAGACAGAGGCCGATAATGAGCTTGTGGTCACGAAGTTGAGGTTGTACTCCCTAGCAAGAGTACGATGCTCCCGCCAATGTGGGGTTCTCTCCTTAGGAGGGCAAAATGTTGGACTACATCCGGCTCACATTGTTTATGTCAGTTATAAGAAACTCCCAAGTCCATAATAGTCTAAGTTTTATGAGTTACCGAGTCACTCTAAGTCATAAGTCAAAGAGTTTGAGCTGAGACCAATGATTTATCAGATTTATAAAGCATGTGTTACTATTGATGATTTATGGAAATTATGTTTCGTGCAATTCAAGCGAAAAGAGTCATTATTGTTAGTATGCATGATTTTCTTACACATTTATGATATTATTTAAAAATGTTGCATAAACCCCCACATACTCAGTATATTCCCAAGTACTAATTCTCATACTCTTCTGTGTTCTATATTTCCTCGTGATGTAGGTTCAGGTGCTCAGTCTCAGCAGCGACAGTGATCTTCGAGTACCTTCATCTACATTTTTGCAGTTGGTGAGTCCTTATGGTTTGAGGACCTATGTCCTTGATTTTGTCTTGTTAATAGATATTTGTTTCCTTTCAGATCAGTATGAGTCAGTTGGGGGATCTTTCCCAATGGCTTCTCAGTCTTATGTAGTAGAGGCTTTGTCAAACTAAAGTACCAGTATGTGCAGAACTTCAGTATTTTAATTGTACAGGACAGTATATCTTCATATTCCAATATGTTCATGGCATGATTATTCTTTCTTACTCTAGCTAGATTTTTGTCTTAGTGAGTTTTGAAAGTAATGACAGGCTTAGAGGATTAGCTTGAGGCCACGTGTGAACTTAAGCACCATGTGACATCTCGGGATAGGTTCTTGGGGCATTGCAGATACCCTAAGACTTATAGTGTCCTATCGTAGTCAATATAAAACCCAAATTGGGACTTAGACTTGACACCCTACATTACACATAACGACCTATACTATATCCTTACTCCCTTCATGGGAGACACCTTTAGAAAAACCAAATCTTGTACCTCAAATTCTAATTTTATTTTCCTCACATTTGCATAGGACTTTTGGAAACTTTGGGATATCTTTAGTTTATCACAAATCACCTTTACCTTTTCCATCACTTGGTGAACCAAATAGGGGACAAAAATCCCAGCCTCACCTGGCTCAAACCACCGAATAGAAGACCTACACCTCCTACCATACAAGGCCTCAAAAGGATCCATACAAATAATAAAGTGATAACTGTTGTTATAATCAAAATCTATAAGTGGCAAGTGATCAACTCAGTTACCACCATAATCAATTATATAAGCCCAAATAATATCTTCAAAAACCTTGATTGTCAATTCTTATTGCCTATTCGTTTGTGGGTGGAAAGCGGTGCTAAGGGTCACCTTAGTTCCCAAGCCTCTCTGAAATGACCTCCAAAAGTGATAGGAGAAATGATAACCTCGATCAGATATAATGGAAATTGGAGCACCATGCAACTTCATGATCTCCTCAATGAATAAATTAGAATGACCCTTAGAAGAGAAATTAGTCTTCTCTGGCAAGAAGTGAGCAGAACTATCTATGATGACCCAAATCAAATCAAACTACTGGCGAGACCGCAGAGGACCGATAAAAAAATAAATATTCATCACTTCCCACTTCTATACTAGCAACTCAATCTCTTGAGACAACCCACCAGGCATCAAGTGTTCATACTTCACTCGTGGACACACATTCACTTAGCCAAAAAATTGGCCACATCCCTATTCATATTCCACCAATAAATCTTCTTAAGGTCATGATAAATCTTAGTTGAACCAAGATGAACTATATACCTAGAATTGTGGTCCTAGGCCTAAATTCTTCCTTGCAACCCATCAAGGTTAGGAACATATAACCTCCATTGGTACCTCAAGATGCCATCATCGCTGACCTTGAAAACTGCCACTTTCTTCCTGCTTACATTATTCTTGATTTTCATCAAGTAGGATCCTATACTTGTTTTTTAATTTTGAACCAAGGGATGACTGCGCCACCTTTTGTACAAATATAACATTACTCTTGAAGTCCTAGAGACGAACTCTGAGGTTAGACTAATGGTGAATACCCTTCATCATATCTTGTTTCTCCTCATCCATATAAGATAAGCTTTCCATGAATAACCTTCTCAGAGCATCAACAACTATGTTAGCTTTACTTAGATGGTAGTGAAAATATATGTCATAGTCCTTGAGGAGCTCAAGCCACTTCCTTTGCCTAAGATTTAGCTCTTTCTGAGTGAATATATACTGCAAGCTCTTATGATCCATTTGATCTTTAATGGAAACACCACTACTAACGGCTCAAAGTCATGAGTTGGATAAATCTTCTCATAAACTTTTAATTGTCTAGAAGCATTAGAAACCACCTTGCCATGCAATATCAATACCCAACCAAGTCCCACCTGGATGCATCATAGTAGAATACAAAACCATTTGTACCCTCAAATAGGGTCAACACTGGAGCTGAAGTTAACTTATCCTTCAACTTTTCAAAACTGCCCTCACAAGAATCTGACCACAAAAACTTTGCCTTCTTCAAAGTCAACTTCATCAAAGTGGCAGTAATAGAAGAGAAACTCTCCACAAACCTTCTATAATAACCAACTAAACACAAGAAGCTCCAAATATCGGTTGGAGGATTGGGTCTAGGCCATTTCTTAACCACTGCCAACCTTTTGTGGATCCATCATAATCCCCTCACTAGATACAACATAACTCAGATAAGTCACAACATTCAAGCAAAACTCCCACTTTGAGAACTTAGCATATAAATGCTAAACCTTTATGGTCTTCAACACAAAGCGAAGGTGATCAGGATGATCAGCCATACTCTTTGAATAAACCAGAATATCATCAAGAAAGAAAATGAAAAACAAGTCCAGAAACTGACAGAAAAAATGATTCACAAGATTCATAAATGCTACTGGAGCATTGGTCAAGCCAAAGGACATCATGAAAAACTCCAAATGTTTGTACTGGGTTAGAAAGAAGTCTTAAGTATATCTAATTCACTAATATTTAACTGATGATAATCTGACTAAAGATCAATTATATAAAAGAATATAACACCCTAAAGATGATACAACAGTTAATCCTTGGAATGGGATACTTATTCATCATAGTTAATTTATTGAATTACTGATAATCAATACATATTCAAAGGGACCCATACTTTTTATGCACAAACAAAAAAGGTTCACCCCCACAAGGACACACTAGGATGGATGAAACCCTTGTCTAAAAGATCATTCCACTGCTCCTTGAGCTCCTTCAACTCTACTGGAGCCATTCTATATGGAGGGATAGATATCGGACAAGTGTCCAAAATAAGATCAATCCAAAAATCAATCTCTCTGTTAGGAGAAGTGATAGGAAGATCATTAGGGAATACCTCAGGAAATTCATTTACTATAAGGAAGGACTCTCTGAGGTAGAATATTTAACCCAAACCAAATGATAGAGACCCCTATTGGAAAATAATTTCTTAAATATAAGATATTATATGAACCTTTCTTTAGGAATTAGGGAACTATTTAATAACCGATACATTGGGTAAATTAAAGATGACCTTATGGGTTCGACTATCTAAAGAAGCATAACACGAATGCAACCAATCCATTTGTAATAGGATGTCAAAATAGACCATGTCTAATTATATTAGATATACAAGAGTTTCTTTACCACCAATAGATATCACAAAATCCCTATAGACTCATTTAGTAACTACATAGTCACCTATTGACATGAAAATAAAAAAGGGATCTTACAATACACAACCACAAATAGGGTTATATAAAAGAGCAGACTCGGGATCAAGAAAATAATACACATCACAATAAAGGAGTTTTAATATATCTGTAACAACATTAGGGGATTCATCAGACTCTTGATGGGTAGTGAGGACACAGAGACGGTTCCGACCAGTACTGAAGCCAGAAGCAGAAGTAGCACCCTTTGGTGCAATAGTTGATGCAGAAGTAACATGAATCTTATGTTGCCTAGATGTATCACTAGAAGTACAATCACTATGAATATGACCAATTTGACCATATTTAAAGCACTTTCTACTCTCTTTCTTGCAAAAACAATGATAAATCTAACCACAAAATATACATGAAAGATATGAATAGAGCTAAATGAGACACCTAGCCTAAGACTCGGCACCCTATGACCTAAAACCATCACCTCTCTACACACGATTATCACCCAACGACTTTGAATAAGGATCACCAGTGGTAGAGTAGGAACAAGAGTAACTATACTTCTTCTTGGACAATTTTCCTCCATCGCTACCAGTTTATTGTTGACCCCTACCCTAATCCAAGTAATGAAACTTCTTATTTTGCCTCTCTCAAATTTTAGCCTACTTCTTCTTCGCTTCTTTGACCTGCTGCATATAAACCACAAGCCAAAAAATATCCATGTCCTTATTTATCATGGCAGCATTACTCTCTAGTATCAAGTCTCGAGGCAACCTAAAAGTGAACTTTCTCATCCTATCCCTCATCCTAGTCATCAACTCTGGAGAATGCCAAGGAAACATGTGGAATTTTAAGGCATCTTTCTTGGTTGACATCTTGTCTTGCTTCAATTTTACAAACTTGTTTGTTTCGGCCTCCCTCAACTCTTGAGAAAAGAAGTGGTCTATAAAAGAATTAAGGAAGTTGTCACATAAAGCGGACTCAGCATTATAGGCCCTGAGGTTCTCCCACTATTCATACCATTGGCAAGCGATATCCTTTAACTTATAAGCTGTAAATTCTCTGCCCTCTAACTTTTTAGTATGCATCACATAGAAAATCTTTTCTATCTCATTAATAAATTAATGAGGATCTTTCTCAACCTTTGAGCCTATGAAAATAGAAGAACTTAATCTCATGAATTGGCCAACCTAGTGACCTCGGAGGATGGAACAATAGAAGAAACTCGTTGAGTCTAAGAGGCCACCAACTGGGTAAGTAAGTAATTTGACTGGTGAAACTCAGTGTTAGACACACCATCCTGGGGTGCCTGAGGAGGGACAGAAGGAACTGGTAGAGCTCAAGGTAATTAGATGCAGCAACCCTAGACCAGGTTTAAACTTATTAAGTAGGACCAACTCCATCCATATTATCCTCAGGCTGGAAAAAAGAGTTTCCATGGTTATCAGATCTTCTTGGAGGCATTATCTGAAAGTTAAATGAATGGCAATTAGAAAGACTCAAGACCTTAGACTCTATAAGTCAAAAAATAATAACAAGAAAGGGAAATATTCGTAAATGTATTATAGCCTCTCTCTTCGAAGTATGGTGCGCTAAACACCCATAAATGAGACTCTAATTAACACAGAATTAGTGGAAACACAATAACACCCAACTTAGGCTCTAATACCATCTTTTTAATGACTCCAACCAGGGCCTGGCCATTATGGGTATCTCAATTCCCATGCGGACCAAAGATCACCCCCTTCTGCCTAACCAACCCAAACAAAATACACCCTAACATTGGATGAATTATTGATATATAAAAATATAGCATGTAACAACTTAAGGAAATTCAAAAAAGTCCATAGCCACCGACTGATGATCGGCTAAACAACAAACTGACATTGCTCAATAACCATAGTAAACCAAATAAAGCCTTCTAAAGAAGGAACCAAAAAAAAATATCAATAAAATATCGGGATACGCCCCTGACTATTGCAAGAAAAAAGTCTAAGCAATCTAAAATTAAGAGACTAAATAATGAAATATAGTCTTCCAATGTATGGAAGCTTACCACTTCAATATCAACTCGATAGTTGATCCTAAATCCTAATCATTGAGTACGAGCAGTATAAGTATGGTCACTTCATTCATCACTTATAGATATAGAATAAATAGATGATTTGTGGTTGGATCACTAGGATGTAACTTAGGGATAAGGGTTATATAATGAACTGATCAATAGTTCAAAATAATTCAAGCAATGCATATAGTCAAATGCATAAATACTTACACATACACACTCATATATATATATATATATATATATATCAAATATTGGGATAGAGAATAAGGATTGACATAAATCATTAAAACCATAGTCTTGATTATGTTGCTCAATCATCATAACATACAAGGCCTCTAAGGGATATCTAGGACTAGCTCTCCCCGAGCTGATAGGGACATAATGCATATGGATGGATAAACCAGAAGGTATACATATGCACTATAGGGGACAAAAATCTCCATATATATCAAGGTGACATGAGCACCATATCATGTAACGAGGTATGGGGACTCGAACCTCCTATTCTTATAATAATAACAATAAGGGGACTCAAAGGACCGGGTCATACAGACCCTGTGTTGGCAACTATAGTTTCTAGTGTTGGTCTCTTGGAACTCTAATTATATAACTCATCTACACAACCCTCTTTAAAGCCTAATTATAACTATTATCATATGATCTTATTCATTAAATAATAATACATATTTTGTCATACATTAATTGTATCATCATGCCAATTATACTTGTAAGGTAACTTAAACATGTTGAAGCAATTTCATTACTTAGAATATTCACAACACTTGTTGGTTTAATTGTGGAATAGCTTTTAAAAACACCAACCCACAAGGTTCAATTTAACACCTTAATGGAATAGTTCCAGAATAGTTAAATTCCGCTATTTCTCACAACTAAAACAATTTCACAACATGAGGTTAAGGCCATAATCACTTCAAAAGTCATAAGTTTAGGGAAAATCACATTTAACATATTCATTCACCATACCCATTCACCCATAAGTTCGAAAGATATAGGCAAAACATGAGTAAAGCACAATTATACTATGGGAAAAATCAATTGACCATTCATTTAAAAGACTTACATTTAATCGTGTAAATAAAGACTTACATTTAATCATGTAAATAAACATGTACTTTCATACAATAGAGATATTAAATCTTAGGGTAGAGTCACATGCCTAAAATATAAAGTTTCATGGAGAGAATATAACTCTAGAGCCCTTAGATGACAAACTTGATAAAACACTAGCTTGATTTGATTGAGGGAATTTAGAGAGATTTTTAGAGTGTTTGAGAAGTTACTAAGATAATTTATGAGTGCTAATGACACCCTAATAGAGTTATAATTCATCGGTTTTAATTGATTAAGAGGGAAAATATCATGAATGCCCTTAACTTAAATGCTGAAAAAGTGCCACCTTTGACTATGGGTCTACCTTGACTCGTAGCCATTCCTTGCGACTCGTCACCATAAATCGTAACCGAGGAAGTACCACCAAGGCACCCTATATTTTGTCTTTATGATTCAATGGCATGACTTGTAATAGGACCCTATGACTCAAAGTTTCCTATCTTAATCAACACAAAACCAAAATTTGTTCTTACACTAGACACTCTATGATTATACGTAACGACCCTACATACCGTTACAACTCTTATTAAGCCACCCATACTCAGAAAAGAATCAAGAAAAAAACTAACTTATTTAGTTAAGACTCATCCTAATGACTCTTTAAGATGCCCTATGACTTATAAGGGATAAGTTGTAACCAGGGCAGTGAGTGCAAAATCCCAGGAATTCTAAGGACCCAAAAAACCCAAGGCGTTACAAGAAATTACAAAAAAAAATACAAGTACTTGGAAAATGTGAAAAAAGAATGTTCAAAATTTATAGACAATTATTCTATGAGAAAATGCATCGAGAATCGTCAAAATCAGAGCTTCCTAGATTCCAAAATGTCAAAAATACAATTAAGTGATCTTATACTCAGCATTGACCGCTTCAACAACACTATGATTTCTTAATCAACCTGATCATAGGGAAAAAATATCAATTAAGCAAATTTTTGGTCTCTTACACAAATCGGTCAAATGGTCAAAGTTTGCTTTCACGAGCACACCAGTAATAGTAAAGTCAAAAACTAATATTTAACCGTTGGAAATTATCTAGAACCCTATGAATATGATCTAATATAAAACTTGATTGTAAACCATATTCTGGATCACATGGAAGAATAAAAACTTTAATTTGTGATAGATATGACTAAATATGGGCCCCACACCTATTATTTTATTTTTGTTAAATCTGCCCAGTGGCCCACAATAAGTCCAAAAGCATCGATACCTGAACCAAGGGTTCACCTAGCTTAAAATCATATTTTGGAGATGATAAAGTTGTAGGAATTGTTATCTGATGTCATATCCTAGGAGTTTTTGTCTATGACCAAAGCTTAAATAGTAATAGCTCTAAAATAGAAAAATTAAGCTAAAATGTAAAAAAAAAAATGTGCAATCACTGAACTAACAGTTTTGGAAAGTAATAAATGACCTATAGACATTATGGAAATGCTCTAAATTCTAGAATTGAATGAAAATTGAGGAAATAACTTCGAGGGTCATTACACCTACACACACACATAGAAATATAGTAGTACCGTAAATCCCTCTCTTCCTTATCAATTCATATTTTGTATGTACTCATGGCCTTCTTTAGTATTATATAACTTTATTTCACTCTTACTTTGGATATTAACTAGTGATATATATTATTACACTTTAGGACTTAATTTGTATGATAATAGGATAGTTTGTCTTTATTTCTCCCTTAACATTATCATGTTTATCTTCCTAGATAGATCTCTATAGTTTATAATCTTACTTTACATGTTATTTACACTTGCATAATCCTTGTATCTTGTCAGTCGATGCCTACTAAGTACCACATGTTTGGTACTCATAAAACACTTCTGTAGCTTGTAGATCATAGTCTAAGTTCTCATTGTTTTGTGTACATCATGCCTACCAACTATGGATTGGAGGTTTAGGGTGCGCCTTGTATTCAGAGTACTACAAATCTCCCTGTTTTGGATTAGACTGATCTCTATATTATATTTAGAGATGACTTGTACTTGTATTTATTCGATACCTTACTTGATACTTTTATTAAATTAGAAGCTCTTAAACTGGGTTCATTATGTTTCAGGATTGTTATATATATATATATATATATATATATATATATATATATGTATTTATTGGGTTTTGATCATATTTATTCTTCATTTTCCTTTTATTTCTTATGATAGTCTATTATAAGCTGTTCTATACTAGGGGTTGGCTTACATATTGGCCGATTATAGTAGGTGCTAGGAAATTAGGTCACAAAATTTGTGTTCTTATAATTGTTATTGATACTTTTTGTTGTTGTTTTATGAAATAGTAAAGGTTGTTCTTGATTGAATTTGGTGGAATTTATCAAACATAAGGGTGAGGACATTTAGCTAAGGATGGTATCACATTAGTTTGGTATAAGGGTGATAGGAACAATTTGTCTGGGTTATTTGGCACCTAGACTGGGCTCTTCCTCTATAGGCCATGGCTAGTGGGCATACAAAGGACCAATAGCATATATGTGCATAGTAATTCAAATAGTTTGATGGTTCCTTCAGTGGCTAGATTTATTTTATTGTTGGTATACATTTGGATCCTTGGAAGATTGATTTACTTAGTTCTATATTTTGATACTTGTGAGGTCTAGTTTACTTTCTATATATTTGGATCCTTGTGTGATTCTAGTTACTAATACTATATTTGAATTGTATAAATACTTCTTCTAAAACAATACTTATATGTTTACAAGAAATGGATAAATTGAATGTTTTGGAATTCACTATGGTTGAATTGAGTCGTGTATCATTTAAGTGTGATATTTTATTTATATGATTTGATTAGTTAACTAAAATATTATGCTAGGAGGGTGGATTAGAATGTACTTGGTAGATGACCTAGTTGTTAGTTGTTTACAAATTGTTAGTTGTTTGTTTGCATTGGTTAAGTTGGGTTGGCCTATGAACCTACTAGTAAATTGTATCTTTGTACTGATAGTACCTTGTTCTTTTCGTTTTTGAGTGTTGATCATATTCTAATGACTTCAATAATACCTTGTACTTAGTCCCCAAAATGATTCATGATCTAAGGGTGGGCATCATCTTCCTAGCATTCACGAATCTCTCCTATATTATATTCTTGTCCATATGTTTTAAACACAAAAATGTTTGGAATTTTAATAGTATTTTGGGTTGTACCCATGATGATTTTATAGTTATATGTTCTAGTACTATGGCCTTTCGTTCCTGGGGGCATTTCAGGTTTATTAATATCATTTTGAGCTATTTTATTTAAGCAAATTAAAATATTGGTTATTTAATATATAACTGTTTTCCTTTTCTTTAAAAAATGATTAAGTAGTGATAGTGACTACTAGTTTTAAATGGTTCCGCCATTTGATTGTTGGTGTGGGTGACACTCATGATGGGTTTAGGTCATAATAGCAAAATATTCAAATTGTATGCATGAGATTCTAAACAAATTCATAGGATCCGTTCAAAGTCATTTTAGACTTACGATTTTTTTTATTTTTTATTTGCTCGTGTAAATTTATTTCACCCATCATATTTGTAGTGGGTGCATCATGATTGTGAAGGGCTATCTTCTTGGTCCTTTTAACCGTGATGTTTGGCCTGTGATTCCAAAGAAAGGTCCCACAGATTTGGGTTCCTCTTTGCAATCACAAGGAGTACCACCACGTTTTTTATGGTATTGACCAGTACAGTACTTTAATCGTGATATGGATTCTTATGATCACAATGAAGGACCATTGATAGTATAAATTCTCAAACTATATTTTTAGTCATTTTCTCAATATTTTATCATCTTGGAGATTAGGAGAGAATTACTTGGTGTGTTTTTCATCAATTATCACTTCGGTAGGTTCTTTATACACCACATATATGATTCTCATTACTTACACGCAAAATATATATTTAATTCAATCAAAATTTGAATGAAAAATCTTTGATTTACATGATTTTTGGGTTGGTCTTTTTCCCAAACTCCGTTATCACTCGACCTTTTTACATTAGTTATTTACCTCATCAGGAAGAAAATTTTGGAGTTAATTTTTTATTTCATTGTCAGGTCCTAGGGCTAATTATTTATTCAATTTTTTTCCCAATTTATAAGTTATTAAAATGGATATCATTATTCTCATTATAAGATGTATGCTATTTATTTGATAGATTGGCTACATTCTATGGTCGTTCTAATGGAAAATCTACACTAAGATCGTTTGAGATGTAGTTAAGACCACGAGGAAAATATGGTCTTACTTTCTTTAGACTTAGCTTTGTTATGTAGCATATCTTATAAGTTTTATGTTGGTCAGGAGATTTGTAGGTTAGACGTAGGTTTATTACACTATTTTTATTTTTATTGGCCTATTTTAGGAATCTTGGAGGGGGGAAAATACTTGAATCATAGATCAGGATGCTTACATTAGTATAAGAATTAGATTAGGGATCCTTAGTATAGGTTGGAATAGGATTTTAAAGTAGAGTGGGCTTTTATACTATTGATATTTTTATTTTAACATTGCTATGTGATAGACCGTTAGGCTAGCATGTAGTGTGTCATTTCCCCTTTTATGTTATTTATATGGTATATTATTTTCTATGCTCCATTAAACTATGATACCTACTATTTACCTCATGTTTTGGTGTTAATGCTACACTTTTAAATCTTTTTTGGATACTTATACTTGCTTGAGTCATCCTCATTAATCCTATTTATCAGTGGCCAATTTTTATCAAATTTATGGTTCTTGGTATATGGATACCTATTCACTTACTTCTTGTACTTCACCATCTTCATGTGGTATATTTTTGATAGAGTTGTATCAGATTAGTACCTACTTTTGTACTTAGTAACTCCTGTAGTAATTCCACCAGGACTAGGGATGTACATCTTTTATATTTGGTTATTTTGTATTTTATGAGGGCCTATTTTATGTATTTTGTATGCATATATATCTATACAGAAACCCATTTATCAAACTCCTTTACTTTATTACATTATTAGCCTGTTACCTTCATGTATGGATATAGGATCAGACTTAACTAGTGGAACGCTAATAGCATATTTTTGGGTTATGACATTGTGGTCTTAGAGCTTTAGGTTTACTAGTCTCATTTGTACCAAAGCAAGTGTCTAGTAGAGTCTAATAAATTAGTATGATAACATTCATATCATATCTTCAAGATGCTATAGAGTATTATTTGGAAATATCTATCCTTTTGATATGATATAATGCATCCTTACTCTTATCGGCTTCTAAAAATTAGTTGTTTCACTTCTTTACATATAGTAAGGATGAGGTTGTCAACGGGCAAGAATAAGGATCATATTCCAAGATCTAGGACCCTATCTAAAGGTAGGGGTAGAGTTGAGACTGGGTATGAGCTACAATAATAGATCTAAATAATGATAGAATGACACAATCAAATAAAAATATAAAGGTAGAGGATCTACCACCTAAGACAGAAAGGTCTAGTGTAATGACTCAAATTTTGATAAATTATGTGAAATGTGCACTTCTATGTGATTTGACCATTTTATCCCTTCCCTTAGTTGTGTTATTAAGTTTCTGGGGTGTAGGTCAGATTGATATGGTTCTTAATACATTTTGGTGTGATTTATGCAATATTGAGGGTTTTGGTGTCTTAGAGAGCCTTATGATTAAATTTAGACAAGATCTTTTGATTTGTGCATAAGATGACAAAATGGACTGCACCAGAAGATATGGAATATTGATTTTAGGGTGGTAACATGGTTGATATAGTTTTACGGCTTCTGAATTTTATGTCTACCCTCGATTTGAAATATTGTAATTTTTGGTTTTGGGGGTTATCTTTGTGAGAATGATGATTTTTGAAATTCTAATATTTTCTTTGCTTTTAGAGTATAATATTTAATAGGATACCATAGTTTGGTTACATTCACGGGACTTTTTATGAATTTGGAGGGGCCCGCACAGACTTGGAGTTCACCAAGTCACTAACTGGTGCACCACTCAGTTGGTGCACCTGTGATTGTGAAGCAAGTGTCACCATCGCAAATGGGCATGTAAGGTAAATATCACTATCATGATACCCTTTCTGCAATTGGTATACCATATGTCAGCCAGGTATCGTGATTGCAATACCTAGTCTGTGATCGCGATGCCTGGGTGTATAAATGCAAATCATAAATATTTTTTATCATTTTTAACACTTGGAGCTTAGGGTTTCATGATTTTGAGAAACTTTTTCCACTTCTAAGCTAGGGTAAGCTCTATAAAACCTATTTGAATTATTTCCTCAATATTTAACATCCATTTCCTATATTAAACATGGATCAAAGTATGAATTTTGGATATTTTGTCCTGTTGGGCCTAAAAATAGTATTTATCCTATTTCAGCCCCAATTTTTACTTGTTTTAACTTGGTTGAGTTTCAAATACTCTAATTATCAGTTTCCCTCAATTTTATCTCTAAAACAACTTCAATTCTTGATTGTAAATGGATTTTGGGGATTCTTACCAGTAAATCTTAAAAATGTGTTTTCTTTGATTTGGACCTTATTTTTACTTCATCTTTCAACTGCAGACTTCAAAAAATATGGAGAATACATTTTTGGAATAAAGATACAATGTTGCCCTTCTTTTTCAAAAACTTATTTTGAGGGTTCATTTTGATACCAACTTAAAACTAGGCAATATGGGTATCACTGGCTTTCTTTTGATGCATAGATTCTATATTTCCATGTTTTTATTGATTTTGGGAATGTTCGTGAGGGGTAATATTTTGGATTGAATGGTTGTGGATCTTTTTTGGCTTTTGATGTTGGTTATTTTTTAACTTCTTCATACTATATTAGGTAGTTAATTTTGAAACAAAATCTTGTTATGGGTGTGGGAACTAATTATGAAAATGGCTATCTTATTATGTTTTACCCTTGTAGGGCCTTTATGTCATGTATTTATTAAATTTGGGATATTATGTGCTATGTGTTTTCATGTGGGGTCCTATGTAACATTGATAGCCTAAATGCATGAAAATAAATATATCTTACTGATGAAAAGCCTATTATGGTATCAATTGTATATCATTATGTCTTCATACCCTTTTGGAATATGAATTATGTTGGTTTTCTTGGATGATTCAAAATATTGAGAGGATATTTGGGTTACTTGATTGGTATATTAGTTGGATATAGAAATACATATTATTGTTGGTTTTGATCATTACTTCCTCAAATTACGTACATTCATAAAACATTGGTACCACAATAGAAATACACTAAACATAGAGAAACACTGGCTTTTTCTAACAAAAAATATGACACATTATAAAACCTTTCTCGAGAAATATATCAGGGATGATATATGGATATGGATTGCATATGGGTTGATAAACCATTTATGGGTCCTATGTTGGGAAGCTTTTGTTTTGTAGGTGTATATATAGAGTCTGTGCAATAGTTTTGGGGGTTGTGCGATGACCTCATGCATTATATCATCATCATTATCATCATTTGCATCATTTTCATTGTATTTACTTTATTATTCTTATAATGTGATAATGTTTTCTTCTTGACCTGTACCTATCCATTTGTTATATCTACTTTTACTTGTACTTGATATTCTTGTATATGTTGTACTTTTGTACTTTACTTGAATATGGTATAATGTATAGTTGTGGTCCTTTCTAGTGTATGTTGTAATATATGTGAGTATTATTGAACTATTTGTGTAAGTAGTGTGGCTACCATTCTGGTATATTTTTTTATTGTAGGTGGTGTGCCCTTTGTGTGTACTATGTATTCTTTATCATCTACTTTGCTCAGTCACGCTATGATACCTACTAAGTACAAGTGGATTGTACTCACTTCTACTATTCTATTTCAGTCCAGATCCTGGTTTTGGTACTCCATAAGTTTGTTGATTCAGGTAATATTTTGAGATTTACGAGGTAGCAATGGATATCATGTATTTTGAGTCTACTACTACCTCTTGTTATTAGACTATGTCTTTATTACTATTCAAATATAGAGTTATTCCTATGTATTATGTTTTCTTGAGTTGTACTAGTAGTTTTTACACTATGACACTAGGTTTGGGGAGTTATGAAATTATTGTTTATGTTTCTATATGCTTTCATTTTATTGATTATGGATTGGATTTTTTCTAGGATCATTGCCTTGGTTTTTGAATGTTTATTTCAATTTTGTGTCAGTTTGTGTGATGGGCTTACTTTTCAAGGTTTGTCGTGAACAAGTGTCATCACGATCCTTGATTTTTGGGTCGTTATAAATTGGTATTATATCTTAGTTAATTGTTCTTAATGATGTAGAACGGGGTATTAGTAGAGTCTCACGGATTGGTATGTAGACTTCTGCATATATCTTTGAGAGGCTATTCGATTTCTTTAGGAGATTTCTCTTATTTTGTTCCTTAACATGCAGAATTATTTCATACCTTCTATTCTAATTATATTTCACTCTCTTCTACACAGATGGTGATGACTAGATCTTGTTAGGTTAGATATATGGAGCTTTTATCCATGGAGTGAGCCTAGAATAAAGGTGGAGATATGAGTCATGGATAAAATTAATGTAGTGGACAGGCACGTGGATCTTCCCCATCTATGAATAGTGCTAGGTGACTTTCCCATGAGGCTCATATTGAGTATATTATAGGTGTGGGTCTTACTTCAGTTCCACTAAGCTCTTCAACCCCAATTTTAGAAGGGTTATTGGTTTAATTTTTGTCCCATTTTTAGGGTGCTCCTTTGAGTATGCTTGGTGTTCCCCCAACTCTAAGTATTGTAAAACTATCTATGCCAGAATCTTCTTATTGTGTTCCTTCAGTAACAAGTGCGGATCCTCCAACTTTACCTACTTCTACCTTTGGCATTCCTTAGACTTAGGTGTTACTTCTCCTTCAGCAGTGACAACTGAGTATGGTATTCCGAGATCAGGAGTTTAGCTTTTTTATGTTACCTTCTCAGGTGAGATCTCAGTCTGGCCGATTCGCTTTGACTCCTTTTGTTATTAGTATAGTTATGTCTTTTGTGGATTAGAAAATATTTATGAGATTTACTCATTTAGATCCTCCTAAATTCAGTGGTGTTATAGGTGAGGATGCCTGTAAGTTTTTTATTGATTATTGGAAGTTGTATAATTTAGCTTTGCTTAAGTCACATGGAGTTACTTATACTGTTTATCAATGGCGAGATACTGATAGAGATTGATGGATATCACTTGTTAGCTGCACACCTCTTAATTCTCTCAAGATGTCATGTGATTAATTTTCCAAGGCCTTTTTTGAGAGTTTTATGCCTTAGAATCTGAGGGATTGGATGAGAGATTAGTTTGATCGCATAAAGCAGGGCTCTATGATAGTTGTAAAGTATGAGGCATGCTTTCATATTTTATTGAGATATTAAAATACAAACATTGCCACCGAGTCTGAGAAGATTTAGATGTTTGTGAAGCAGTTGGATTTTTCTCTTTAGCTAGCTACGTCTCAAATGGTTGTATTTAGATAATCCGTTTATAGTATAGTGGATTATGCTAAGATGACAGAGGGTATTCTTTGAGAATCTCAGTGTAGTTATGAAATTTTATAGGTTTTCATGGGTATCATGGTAGGCTACTGTAGCTAGCCATGAAGGGTTCAGGAGGCAGATATTCTAGTTCAGTAGTTCAGGGTGGTCTCTCGAGCCTAGTGGTACCTTCTCCTATTGAGTGAGGCTGTAGAGGTTGCTTTGTGAGTGATGAGATTTGGCATCTGGCAAAGGACTATCCCCGTTATGTAATCAGATCTACTCTTATTTTTGTTATAAGAGTTAGGAGTTCTACCAAAGGTCCAAGAGATAGAGGTAGTGGAGACCATAGTGGTGGTCGCAGGGCAAATTAGCAAGTTAGTGGTCATAGATAATGCTATTCTATACTTGCCAGACCAGAGGAAGAGGCTTCTAATGATGCGATCACAGATATCATCCCCATTTGTTTTAGATCTGCATCTGCGCTATTTGATCTTGGATAGAATTTCACCTATGTGTCTGCCTATTTTGCTTTGGGTTATGATTTTATTAGTGAGCCTCCTTCCATGCCTATTCATGTATCTACCCCAGTAGGAGATTCCTTCATGGTAGATCATGTGTATCAATCGTGTATTGTGGCTTTTTCAGGCTATGAGGATTTGTTAGACTTGTTTATGTTAGATATCATTGATTTTGACATCATCTTGGTATGAATTGGTTGCCTCCATACAATGTTTCCCTAGATTGTTTTGGTAATACCATTACTATATCTTTGCCGAGTGTGTCGATGATAACTTGGAATGGTGCACTTCATTCATTTCCTAAGAGGGTTATATCTTATTTTCAAGCTCATTCATTTGTTTAAGTCGGGATGTTTGTCGGACTTTGATCAAATTTTGATACTAGTGTGATTTCTCCTCCTTCTTTGGATTCCATTTTTATTGTTCATGAGTTTATGGATTTGTTCCCTATGAATTTTCCTGGTATGAATTCAAATCATGATATTGATTTTGCTATTGATGTTGAGTTGGGAACCAACCATATTTTATTTCCTCCTTATAATATGGACCCAACCGTGTTGAAGAAATTGAAGGATCAGTTGTAGAAGTTGTTAGATAAGGGATTTATCCTACCTAGTATATTACCTTGGGGTGTGCCTATCTTGATTATAAATAAGAAGGATGGATCTATGTAGGTGTGTATCTATAATTGACAATAGAACATTGTAATAGATAAGTATAAGTATCCTCTTGCTCAAATTGATGATTAATTCGATAAAATTTAGGGTGTCGCAGTGTTTTTAAAGATTGATTTGAGATTCGTGTATCACCAGCTAAGCATTATAGCTCTGAATATTTTGAAGACAGCTTTTATGAACTAATATGGTCAATATGAATTCTTGGTCATGTCCTTTGGGTTGACCAATGCGCTATCTGTGCTCATAGAGTTGATGAATTAGGTATTTCAACTGTATGGTCATTGCTTTTTCACTGTATTTATAGATGATATCTTGGTTTATTCTAAAAGTGAGGCCGATCATGAAGAGAATTTACAGATTGTGATTTAAAGATTGAGGAATCAGAAGTGGTATGCCAAGTTCTCCAAATACGAGTGTTGGTTAGAGTCTTTTTCTTTCTTAGGTCATGTGGTTACTAAAAAGGGTATTATGGTTGATCCATCAAAGTTTGCAGCATTTCATGATAGGGCTAGTCCTGCTTCACCCATTGAGATTTTGAGTTTTGTTAGCTTGGAAGGTTATTATCGGTGTTTTGTTGATGTTTTTTCATCTACTAGAACTTTGTTGACCAAATTCTTTCAAAACAAGATTTCTTTTAATTAGTCTGATGCTTATGAGGCGAGTTTCCAAAAGCTCAAGGATTTGTTGAGTTAAGCTCCTATCTTGACTTTGCCTAAGGAGGGCATGGGTTTCATCATATTTTGTGATGCTTCAGGTATTGGGTTAGGTATAGTGTTGATGCAGGAGGGTAAGGTGATTGTGTATGCTTCTCATTAGTTGAAGCCCAGGCGAAGAATTACTCTACCCATGACATGGAGTTGTGCACAATTATTTTTCTTTGAAATTATGGAGACAGTAAATTTATGGAGTTCTTTGTGAGATTTTCTTAAAACATTGTACCCTTATGTACTTCTTCACCCAGTGAGATCTTAATATAAGGCAGTGTCGTTAGATTGAGTTGCTAAAGGATTATGACTTGAATATTATCTATTACCTAGGAAAGGCTAATGTGGTTGCAGATGCCTTGATTCGAAAGTTGGCTTGCATGGGTAGCTTGGTGCATCTTTTGACCCAGGAGAGGCTTTTGGCCTTGGAGGCTTAGTTTTTAGCTAACCAGATGGTTAGGCTTGATATTTCTATACGGGTATTTTTTTTCATTTGTGGTGGCTAGATCTTCTTTGATGGAGAATATTCGAGCTCCTTAATTTATTAATGTTAAAATTAATGTTAATTCAAGATAAGGTGTTGAGTGGTGAGGCTAAGAAAGTTTCACTTGATTCAAATTGTGTATTAAGGATTAGAGGAAGATTTTATATTCTGAGAGTGGGTGACTGCATTAGATTGATTTTGGAGGAGGTCTATTGTTCTAGGTATTCTATCCATTCGGTAGTGACTAAGATGTATTGTGACTTAAGACAACATTACTAGTGGAGTGGTATAGTTAAGGATGTATGGGACTTTATTGTTCGTTACCTATATTTCTAGTAGGTGAAGGACGAGTATTTGAGACTAGGTGGATTACTTAAGAGGTTACATATTCTCAAGTGGAAATAGCAACGGAATACGATGGACTTTGTGATTGGCTTACCATGCACTTTGCATAATTTTGATAATGTTTAGGGCATCGAGGATCGATTGAACAAGTCTTCTCATTATATTCATGTTCAAGTCTCTTTCAGTGCTGACAGGCTGACTCATATCTACATTAGGGTGACTATGAACCTTATGGTGTGTTAGTCTTTATCATTTTAGATTGAGATTTTGTTTTAAAATATCAATTTTGGAATACTTTTCAAGATAAGTTGGGTACTCGGGTTGATCTTAGCACCATATTTCACCCCAAACTGACAGTCAGTCAAGGTGGACTATCTAGGTTTTGTAAGATATGCTCCACGCTTGTGTGATGGATTTTGGTAGTCAGTGGGAGCAGCATTAAGCCTTTATATAATTTGCGTATAGTAATAGCTACTATTCCAGTATCAATATGGCTCCTTTTAAGGATTTTTGTGTCAAACCTTATTGATGTACAGTGGGTTGGTTTGAGGTGTTGAGGTTAGAACTCGAGGTACAGACTTACTTTATGAGTCTTTGGATAGAGGTTGAATTATTCAGGATAGACTTTGAGGCACTCAAAGTAGGCAGAAGCATTATGAACATCATAGACTTCGTGCCTTCTGCTTTGGTGTTGGTGATCATGTTCTCCTTTGAGTTTTGCCCATGAAGGGTGTGATGAGGTTAGGGAAGAGAGACAAGCTTATACCTATGTATATTGTCCAATTTGAGAATCTTCAGACTGTCGGTGATGTGACTTATGAGTTAGCTTTCCCCCTAGACATATGAGCTATTCATCTAGTTTTTCATGTTTTCATGCTTCGCCCTTACATTCTGGATGACTCTTATGTCATTCATTAGAGTTGGTTCAGTTAGATCAGAAGTTATTTTTTGTTGAGAAGTTGGTCTCCATATTGACTAGGAATGTTAGACTGTTACACTCTAAAGTTAATCCGGTGATTAAGATCCAGTGAAGGCATTGACTTATAGATAAGGCTACTTGGGAGGTTGAGTCTTATATGTGTTGTTCTTATCCCTAGCCCTTTGTTGATTCAAGTATTTATCTTGCCTTTAGTTTGAGGATAAACTAGAATTTTAGTGGTGGATGATGTAACAAGTAAAATTTTGATGAATTATGTTAAATGTATGCTTTTGTGTGATTTGATCAATTGACCCCTACCCATGGTGTTATGGTGTTTTTGGGGTGAGGGAACAATTGGCACAGTTGCCAATTTATTTGATGTTATTTATGTAATATTGTGGGTTTTGGTGGCTTCAAAAGACTTTTAGTTGATCTTAGTCAACATCTTTTGATTTGTACGTCGGATGGCAAAATGGACTGTGCTAGCAGATTTGGAACGTCGATTTTAAGGTGGTAACATGGTTAGTGTAGTTTTATGGCTTTTGAATCTTATTTCGACCCTCAATTTAGAAGGTAGTGCTTTTGGATTTTGGGGTTCAAACCTCGTCAATTCTACCCTCGTCAACTCTCATTTTGACCCTCGTCAATTGTCTTTTTTGTCATGTGTAGAATTGAATAAGTTTTCTATCGATACCAAATTTGCCCAAATCCTACACTACGTGAGGAGTTAGAGCCATTTTAGCGAGACAGCGCGCTAACTGGCACCTCAGCGCGTCGCAGAGCCAGGCAAAATAGCAATTGTCATTTTCCAATGAGCCTTCACAACTTCATCGCGTCGCACCAAGGCTCAATTTCAGGGTTGTCAAATTCCAGTGCACCAACGCAATTCCTCCGCATCGCGGTGCCCTTCCAGGTCATGATCAAGGTGGAAAAAGTGACTTCACCGCGTCGCGCCACTGTGCAATTTCCCAAGTTTCAAAATCCAGTGAAGGTCAACGATTGTGTTGCATCGCGCCAGGACCAAAAATAGGGCACCAGTTCTAGAATTTTCTCAAAGGTGGTTTGGTCTTTCCACCCGTCCTTACCCACTATATATTTATACAAATAGAGGAGAAAATCCTCATTTTTCTCTTCCATTCCATCCAAAAAAGGCTAGGGTTTCTCTCTTTTATTTCCAAATCCAAATTTTCTCTATGAAATTTAAGAAATCTTCCATATATTTCACTGAGTTTAAGAATCGAGTTCTTTGAGTCAAAGGAATCAAGGAATTTAGCTCAAGGGTGTGAGAAAGAAGTTTATATCAAGTCTTTTCATCTCCAAAATCATAATCAAGGTATGTGGGGCTTGAACAAGAATATCCTTTCATTCTTGTGTCCAAAGAATAGATTTAAACTATTGGAATTTCATGATTTTGCAAGCGGGTTTATATCCAAATTACTTTATCATTGATTTATGAGAATCGAGCTATTCAAGATAGATATATATGACTATTTCATTTTTTTATTTCTTAAATTAAGAATTTATGCAGTGAATTGTATATTACAACTATGAATTGACGATTTCCAGGTGATAGATGATAAGAGTCATGATTTTAAGATTTTCCATGAGAAGTTGATTATTGAATATATATATATATATATATATATATAAAGAGAGAGAGAGAGAGATACTAAGCTTGAGAGTCAAGAATGGGTCATATGATGTTTCCTTGAAGCTTTTGATATTTGAAATGATTTGATAAGAAAGCATACTTGATGTTGAGAAAGATTGTTTTGATTTTGAGTCAAGTTTGGAATCAACAGTTGTATATGATTTACAGATGAGATATATTTGTGTTTTGGTCTTTATTATAGACCCATGAGTTGATATTGATTAAGGTGGATTTCCTAACGTGTTCTAAGCTGAGTCTGGGAGGAGTATTTAGCATCGAGCGACAAATGTGGTATTTTTCTGGAACTATATTCCACCGTAGGATTGATATTGATAATTGTGCGCCATAGGCCGAGTATGATCTTGTGGTCACGAAGTTGAGGTTGTACTCCCTAGCAAGAGTACGACGCTCCCACCAATGTGGGGTTCTCTCCTTAGGAGGGCAAATCATTAGACTCCATGCGGCTCACATGGTTTATGTCGGTTATAAGAAACTCCAAAGTCCATAATAATCTAAGTTTCATGAGTTACCGAGTCACTCTAAGTCATGAGTCAAAGAGTTTGAGTTGAGACCAATGATTTATGATATTTATGAAGCATGTGTTACTATTGATGATTTATGAATATTACGTTTTGGGTAATTCAAGCGAAAAGAGTCATTATTGTCAGCATGCATGATTTTCTTACACAATTATGATATTCTTTAAAATTGTTGCATACACCCCCACACACTCAGTACATTCCCAAGTATTGATTCCCATACTATTCGGTGTTCTATATTTCCTCGTTATGTAGGTTCAGGTGCTCACTCTCAGTAGCGACAGTGATCTTCGAGTACCTTCATCTACATTTCTGCATTTGGTGAGTCCTCATGGTTCGAGGACCTATGTCCTTGATTTTGTCTTGTTAATAGATGGTTGTTTCCTTTCAGATCAGTACAAGTAAGTTGTGGGATCTATCCCAATGGCTCCTCAGTCTTATGTAATAGAGACTTTGTCAGACTAGAGTACCAATATGTCCAAAACTTCAATATTCTGATTGTACAGGACAATATCTCTTCATATTCTAGATTTGTCATAGCATGATTTTTCTTTCTTACTCTAGGTTGATTTTCGTCGTTGTGAGTTCTGAAAGTGATGACTGGCTTAGAGGGTTAGCTTGAGGCCAAGTGTGGCCTTAAGCACCATGTGACGTCTCGGGAAAGGTTCTTGGGGCATTACAAGTTTGGTATCAAAGCCTAAGGTTCAAAGAGTCCTATGAATTTTGACAAGCCACGTTACGTTAAGTCTTGATCATTGGTCTGTAGCACGCCACATCTATGAGCAAGAGGCTACGGGGCATTTTAGGAAAAGTTATTTCTTTCTTTCAAAAGTCTATTGCGCCTATGATTGTTTCTCTCTGTTATTAATTCTTGCTCTTTTATGACAGAAAATGCCTTCTCGTAGAGCTCACAGAAATAATTAATGACCTCAACCCGTTGATCCTTTAGGTGAGATGGTGTCCTATGCAGAATTTCTGGTAGCTTTTCAGGCGCTAGCCTAGACGGTTACCGCCAATGCTTAGAGTCATGCACAGGTTATAGTTCCACCTCTGCAAGAAGGTAATTCAGTGGCAGCTCGAGTTTGTGACTTTATGTGGATGAATCCGCCAAGGTTTTATGGGTCAAAGACAGGTGAGGACCCACAGATGTATCTTGATAAGGTGAAAAAGATTACCCAAATTATGCATTTAACGGAGGAAAAGAGTGTGGATCTAGCTTCCTATCACTTAAAAGATGTTGATTATCATTGGGTGGAGATATGGAGGAGAGTAGAGGGGAAGATGCCGCTCCCATGACTTGGCAGTTGTTCCAAGACGTGTTCTTAAACAGATTCTTTCCCCCGGAGCTAAGGGAAGCAAAATTAGATGAATTTATGAACTTGAGACAGGGCTCTATGACAGTTAAGGAGTATTGTCATAAGTTCAACCAGTTATCTAAGTATGCTCTGGTATGATGGTTGATTCTAGAACTAGTATGAGTAAGTTTTTGGCTGGTGTATCTATTTATGTTATGAAAGAGTATAGGTCCGCTATGCTTAATAGGGACTTGGACCTTTGTAGACTAATGATACATGCTTGGCAGATTGAAGTGGACAAGGTGAAGGAGAGACAAAGAGTAAGGCATATAAGAGGGTTAGATCAGACCAGTAGGGGTATAGTCAAACTAAACTTTAAGGAAAGATCCACCTTCAGTTCTAAAGTCGTTCACTTGTGTCAACGCCTCCATCAGATAGTACTCCCGCATTTCGAATTAGGCAAGAGCAGGGTAATAGGCCTACTATGTACAGGTTCCAAAACAGTATGAGTAACAGACTTCACCCTTCTCCATGTCAAAAGTGTGCTACGGACCATCCTAGTGAGTGCTTTGTCGATTGGAGGGGTTGTTTTGGTTGCGGTATGTTGGGCCACAAATTCAGGGATTGCCCATATGCCAGACAGGGGAGTTATGATGTTCGTTCCTAGAGTCAGGCTATTAGTGCTCTAGCCCCTTTAGTTCGTCCTACTCCTACTCGGGGTGCCTCATCTAGTACTGCAGGTGGCCAGCGCCCGAATTGCTTTTATGCTATACCACCCTACCAGGAGCAGTAGGATTCACAAGATGTTATTACTTGTACGCTTCATGTATTTTATTTTGGTGGCTGTGACTTTTGAGATAAGTGCTGAAAAGATTCTTGAGCCTTTTCTAGTTTCTACCCTAGTAGGTGAATCTGTTGTTGCTAAGGAAGTGTATAAGAAGTGTCCTATCACTATCCTTAACAGAATCATGTTTGTAGATTTGATTGAGCTAGATATGGTTGATTTTGACATTATTCTAGGTATGGATAGGCTTTACTTTTGCTATGCGTCTATAGACTGTCGTACCCTTGTAGTTAAGTTTTAGTTTCCCAATGTGCCAGTCTTTGAGTGGTCAGGAAATCCCACATCCCCCACGAGTCATTTTATATCCTACCTTAAATCTAGGAAATTGTTATCCAAGGGTTATATCTATCATTTGGTTCAAGTTAAAGACACTAAGTCTGAGACTCCGACTATTCAGTCTGTTAATGTTGTCAATGAATTTCTTAATGTTTTCCTAGAAGATCTCCCAAGGGTACCTCCCAATAGAGTGATAGAATTGGGGACTAATCTTCTTCCCCATACGCAACCAATTTCGATTCCTCTGTATCATATGGCCCTCGCAGAACTTAAGGAGGTTAAACAGCAACTCAAATATCTTCTCGATAAGGGTTTTATGAGGCCTAGTGTGTCTCTTTGTGGCGCCCATGTTCTGTTCTTGTGAAAGAAAGATTATTCATTGCGTATATGCATTGACTATCGTCAGCTCAACAAGGCCACCATAAAAAACAAGTAGCCTCTTCCAAGAATTGATGATCTGTTCAATCAGCTGCAAGGTGCCACTTATTTCTCAAAAATAGACTTGAGATCCGGTTCTCACCAACTTAAAGTCAATGAGTGTGATATTCTAAAGACCGCTTTCCGTACCCGTTATGGTCATTTTGAATTCCTGGTCATGTCATTCGAGCTAACAATTCCCCAGCAGCTTTTATGGACATAATGAATCAGGTGTTCAGACAGTACCTGGATATGTTTGTTATTGTATTCATAGATGACATTCTTATGTACTCTCTAAATCAAAATGACCATGCAGATCATATTCGAATTGTCTTACATACCCTTAGAGATCATCCGTTGTTCGCCAAATTTAGCAAGTGTAAATTTTGGCTAAGGTCAATTGCCTTCCTAGGTCATATTATTTCTTCTGAAGGTATTCAGTTGATCCTCTAAAGGTAGAAGCTGTGAAAAATTTGCCTAGACCTATCTCTCCATCTAATATTAGGAGTTTCTTGGGCCTAGATGGTTACTACCATCATTTTATAGAAGGTTTCTCTTCTATTGCTGCTCCTTTGACCCAGTTAACCAAAAAGAAAGTTAAATTTCTGTGGTCAGATTCCTGTGAGAAGAGTTTTCAATAGTTGAAGACTCGATTCACTTTATCCCTTGTAATGACCCTGCCTAATGGTGTAGATGATTTTGTGGTGTATTGTGACGCTTTAAGATTTGGTTTGGGGTGCGTATTGATGCAGAAGGGTAAGGTTATAGCCTATACCTCCCGACAGTTGAAACCTCATGAGAAGATTTATCCGACCCATGATCTCAAATTAGCTGCCATAGTTTTTTCCTTAAAAATCTGGAGACACTACTTGTATGGCATTCATGTTGATGTCTTTACGGATCACAAGAGTTTGTAGTATGTGTTTACTCAAAGGGAGTTGAATCTTCGACAGCAGCGATGGTTAGAATTTCTAAAGGACTATGATATGAGTGTGTTGTATCACCCGGGCAAGGCCAATGTTGTGGTGGATGCTCTTATTAGGTCATCCATGGGTAGTGTAGCACATGTAGAGGAAGGTAAGAAGGAGTTTACCTACAAAGTACATTGTTTGGCTAGTTTGGGTGTTAGATTACTTGATCAGCTGAGGGTAATACTTGTGTTCGATGTAGTTCTGAATCTTCTCTAGTTTCGGAAGTGAAGGAGTAGTAGGATATGGATTCTGGTTTGTTGAACTGAAAGGGTCTGTCAAATACCAAAAGGTGGAGGTTTTCTCACAAGGGAGAGATGGTGTACTGAGATTTCACAATAGATTGTGTGTCCCTGATGTTAATGATTTGAGGGAGAGAATTATGGCTGAAGAGCATGGCGCGTGGTACTCTATTCAGCCCAGTGCTACCAAGATGTACCGCAGTTTACGAAAAATTTATTGGTGGAATGGTATGAAGAAGGATATAGCAAAGTTTGTAGAGAAGTGTGCAACTTGCCAACAAGTTAAGATAGAGCACCAAAGACCTGGTGGGATGATGCAAGAATTTAGCATTCCTACTTGGAAATGGGAGAAAGTGAATATGGATTTCATGACCGGTTTACCTCTCTCTTATCGTAATCATGATTCTGTATGGTTTATTATAGACAGGTTGACTAAGTCATCACATTTCCTGCCAGTATATACATCTTTCACCGCTGAGGACTATGCTAAGCTGTACATCCGAGAGTTAGTCAGGTTTCATGGTGTTCCTTTGTATATCATCTCCCATAGAGGTACTCAATTTATTTCTCATTTTTGGAGGGCTTTTCAAAAGGGTCTCGTTACCTAAGTTTATCTTAGCTCAACTTTTCATTCGCAGACCGATAGCCAGGCTGAGAAGACTATCCAAACTTTGGAGGATATGTTGAGAGCATGTGTTCTTTATTTTAAAGGAAGTTGGGATAAATATTTCCCATTGATTGAATTTGCATATAACAACAGTTTTCATGCTAGCATTGGAATAGCTCCGTTTGAAGTTTTGTATGGGAGGAGATGTAGATCACCCATAGGTTGATTCAAAGTGGATGAGGCTGTTGTTATTGGACCTGATGTTGTGTTTGAGGCTATGGAAAAAGTTAATCTGATTAGGGAGAGGTTGAAGACATCTCACAGTCATCAGAAGTCGTATGCAGATGTGACGAGAAGTGCTCTTGAGTTTGAAGTTGATGATTTGGTGTACTTGAAAATTTCGCCCATGAAAGGGGTGAGAAGGTTTGTCAAGAAAGGATAGCTTAGTCCCCGATATATTGGCCCTTATAAAATTTTGCAACGTGTTAGGAAAGAAGCTTATGAGATTGAGTTGCCTGCAGAGTTATCAGCTGACCATCCTGTCTTTCATGTTTCTATGCTGAAGAAACACATTGGTGATTCTTCTGTTGTTGATCCATCAGAAAGCTCTGATGTTTAGGATAGCCTTTCTTATGATGAATTTTTGATCGACATCTTAGATTATCAAGTCCGTCGACTAAGGAGCACAAAAGTTCCCTTGGTAAAGTTCTGTGGTGAAATCAATCAGATAAGGGTGCTACTTGGGAAGAAGAAGCAGATATGCGAGTTAAATACCTCCATCTCTTCTCTGTGAGTTCGAATCAAGCCAAAGGTACCATTCTTATTAAATTTAGTTTCCTACTAATCCAGCGTATTCGATTATAAAAATGTTTATTATGTGATTCGTGCATTCTATGAGGTATTCGGAAATCTAGTGTGAAGTAAGTCAATTGAGAAAATTGTTCCCATAAAGTAATTCCAATTTTCTCTTTCGTCTTGAGCCTAACTAGCAAGATTCAAGGATGAATGTTTCCAAGGGGGAGATATTGTAATACCCCGATCTTTCCTTAAGCCTAAATTCCTATCCCGAGTGAATATGGGTGACTTACAAAGTGATTGATGTTCAAACCATGTTGTATTTCCCTAATTTGTCATGTGGAGAATTGAAAAAGCTTTCCATCGATACCAAATTCACCCAAATTCGACACTTGGGAAAGGAGTTAGAGACATTTTAGTGAGAACTGGCACTTCAGCACATCATGCCAAAGCTCAATTTCAGGGTTGTCAAATTCCAGTGCACCAACGCGATTCTTCTGCATCGCAGTGCCCTTCCAGGTTACAACCAAGGTGGAAAAAGTGACTTCACTGCATCATGCCACTGTGCAATTTCCCAAGTGTCAAAATCCAGTGAAGGTCCGCGATTGTGGCGCGTCGCACCAAGACCAAAAATCGGGCTCCATTTCTAGAATTTTCTCAAGGGTATTTTGGTCTTTCCACCCGTCATTACCCACTATATATATACAAATAAAGGAGAAAATCCTCATTTTCCTCTTCCATTCCACCCAAAAAAAGGCTAGGGTTTCTCTCTTCCTTTTCCAAATCCAAATCTTCTCTAAGAAATTTAAGAAATCTTCCATAAATTTCACCAAATTGTTTAAGAATCGAGTTATCCGAGTCAAAGGAATCAAGAAATTTAGCTCAAGGGTGCGAGAAAGAAGTTTATATAAAGTTTCTTCATCTCTAAAATCATAATCAAGCTATGTGGGGCTTGAAAAACAATATCCTTTCATTCTTGTGCCCAAAGAATAGATTTAAACTATTGGAATTTGATGATTTTCCAAGCGGGTTTATATCCAAATTACTTTATCATTGATTTATGAGAATCGAGTTATTAAAGATTGATATACATGACTATTTCGTTGTTTTATTTTTTAAATTGAGAATTTATGCTGTGAATTGTATATTGCAACTATTAATTGATGATTTCGAGGTAATAGATGATAAGAGTCATGATTTTAAGATTTTTCATGAGAAGTTTATTATTGAATATATATATATATATATATATATATATATATATATATATCGATATTGAACTTGAGAGTCAAGAATGAGTCATATGATGTTTCCATGAAGCTTTTGATATTTGAAATGATTTGATAAGCAAGCGTACTTGATGTTGAGAGAGATTGTTTTAATTTTGAGTCGAGTTAGGAATCCACAGTTGTATGTGATTTACAGATGAGATATATTTATATTTTGGTCTTTATGATAGACCCATGAGTTGATATTTGTTAAGGTGGATTTCCTAACGCATTCTGAGCTGAGTCAGGGATGAGTATTTATCACCGAGTGGGAAATGTGGTATTTCCCCTGAACTACGTTCCACCGTAGGATTGATATTGATAATTGTGGGCCAGAGGTTGAGTATGAGCTTGTGGTCACGAAGTTGAGGTTGTACTCCCTGGAAAGAGTACGAAGCTCCCGCCAATGTGGGGTTCTCTCCTAAGAAGGGAAAACCATTGGACTCCATGCGGCTCACATGGTTTATGTCGATTATAAGAAACTCCCAAGTCCATAATATTCTAAGTTTCATGAGTTACCGAGTCAGTCTAAGTCATGAGTGAAAGAGTTTGACGTCAGACACATGATTTATGAGATTTATGAAACATGCATTACTATTGATGATTTATGGAAATTACATTTCGAGTAATTCAAGCGAAAAAAGTTATTATTGTCAGCATGTATGATTTTCTTACACATTTATGATATTATTTAAAAATGTTGCATACACCCCCACATACTCATTACATTCCCAAGTACGGATTTCCATACTCTCCAGTGTTCTATATTTCCTCGTGATGTAGGTTCAGGTGATTAGTCTCAGCAGCGACAGTGATCTTCGAGTACCTTCATCTACATTTCTGCAGTTGGTGAGTCCTTATGGTTCGAGGACCTATGTCCCTAATTTTGTCTTGTTAATAGGTGTTTGTTTCCTTTCAGATCAGTACGAGTCAGTTAGGGGATCTGTCCCAATGGCTCCTCAGTCTTATGTAGTAGAGGCATTGTCAGACTAGAGTACCATTATGTGCATAACTTCTGTATTTTGGTTGTACAAGACAGTATCTCTTCATATTCCAGTATGTTCATGACATGATTATTCTTTCTTACTGTGGATTGATTTTCGTCGTAGTGAGTTCTAAATGTGATGACAGTCTTAGAGGTTAGCTTGAGGCCACGTGTGGCCTTAAGCACCATGTGACATCTCGGGATAGGTTCTTGGGGAGTTACAGATACCCTAAGACTTATAGTGTCCTTTCGTAGTCAACATAAAACCAAAATTAGGATTTAGACTTGACACCCTACGTTAAACATAACGACCTATAACATATCCTTACGGCTCTTAGTGACCCAATCGTACTCAGAGTTGAATTAAGCAACAAACGTACTAATTTGGTTACTATTTTTCCCAATGAATCGTCAGGACAACCTACGACTTATAGGGTCCAGTCGTAACTATGGAAGTGGGTGCAAAATCCCAGGAACTCCAAGGACCCAAAAACCCAGGTTGTTATATACTCCCCTACTAAGGATCATTTGTCCAATAAATATTTGTCAAGGCATTTATTAGCACCATTTAAATCCTTGTATATCTACACTTACCTTTTACAAAGACAAGAAACAAAGATGCCAAGGAAATCACCATTTTCTTTAACAAAGTCGAAAAACAATGATGTCAAGGAATAAACATACCTTAAGCATGATTATCCAAAACGGGGAACAAGAATGGGTAATAGGAATTTATGCTCTCTTTAGGTTCTCAAGTATCTTCCTCAACCCTTAGGTTCCTTCAAACAACCTTTACCAAAGCCACATCCTTCATTCGTAATCAACGGACCTACTGATCCAAGATTTTCTCCGAAGCTTCCTCATAGGACAAGGAATCTGAAATAGCCACCTTTTTCAAAGGAACAACCAATGAAGGATCACCTATGCACTTTCTCAACAATGAAACATCAAAAATCGGGTGAACGGAGACCGAATTGGAAGGCAAATCCAATTCATAGGACTGAGCTTGTCCTTTTTCCTAAATTGGATGACTCCTTTCATGGGAGACACTTTTAGGAAAACCAAATCTTGTACCTCAAAGTCTAATTTTCTTTGCCTCACATTTCCATCACTTGGTAAACCAAATAGGGCCCAAATATCCCAACCTCACCCAGCTCAAACCACCCGACAGAAGACATACAACTCCTACCATACAAGGCCTCAAAAGGAGCCATAAAAATACTAAAGTGATAACTGTTGTTATAATCAAAATCTTTGAGTGGCAAGTGATCAACTCAGTTACCACTATATTCAATTATATAATCCTGAAGCATATCCTCAACAACCTTGATTGTCAATTCTTCTTGCCTATTCGTTTGTGGATGGAAAGCGGTGCTAAGGGTCACCTTAGTTCCCAAACCTCTCTGAAATGACCTCCAAAAGTGATAGAAGAAATGATAACCTCGATCAGATATAATGAAAATTTGAGCACCATGCAACTTCGCGATCTCCTCAATGAACAAATTAGAATAACCCTTAGAAGAGAAATTAGTCCTCACTGACAAGAGGTGAGCAGAACTATCCATGACAACCCAAATCAAATCAAACTACTGGCGAGACCATAGAAGACTGATTAACAAATAAATATTCATCAATTCCCACTTCCATACTAGAAACTCAATCTCTTGAGACAACCCACCAGGCATCCAGTGTTCATACTTCACTTGTGGACACACATGCGCTTAGCCAAAAAATTGGCCACATCCATGTTCATATTCAACAAATAAATCTCCTTAAGGTTATGATACATCTTAGTTGACCCAAGATAAACTGTATACCTAGACTTGAGGGCCTATGCCTAAATTCTTCCTTGCAACCCATCAAGGTCGGGAACATATAACCTCTATTGGTACTATAAGATACTATCATCGTTGTACTTGAAAACCACCACCTTCTGCTTCCCTACATCATTCTTGATTTGCATCAAGATAGGATCCTACACTTTCTTCTCTTTTACTTCTGAACCAAGGAATGACTGCGCCACCTTTTGCACAAACATAACACTAATCTTCAAGTCCTAGAGACGAACACCAAGGTTAGACTAATGGTAAATATCCTTCACCATATCCCGTTTCTCCTCATCCATATAAGATAAGTTTTCCATGAATAACCTTCTCAGAGCATCAACAACCATGTTTTCTTTACTTGGATGGTAGCAAAAACATATGTCATAATCTTTGAGTAGCTCAAGTCACCTCCTTTGTCAAAGATTTAGCTTTTTCTGAGTGAACATATACTGCAGGCTCTTATGATCCGTCTGATCTTTAATGGAAACACCACTACTAACAGCTCTAAGTCATGAGTCGAATAATTAATCGCATGAACTTTCTATTGTCTAGAAGCATTAGAAACCACCTTTCCATGCAACATCAATACACAACTAAGTCCCACCTGGATGTATAATAGTAGACTACAAAACCATCCATACCCTCAAACAGGGTCAAGTCTAGAGCCAAAGTTAAGTTATCCTTTAACTTTTCAAAACTTCCCTCACAAGTATCTGACCACAAAAACTTTGCCTTCTTCTGAGTCAACTTCGTCAAAGGGGGCGTAATAGAAGAGAAACTCTCTACAATCCTTCTATAATAACCAACTAAACACAAGAAGCTCCAAATATCAATTGGAGTATTGGGTCTAGGCCATTTATTAACAACTACCAACCTTTTTTTGATCTATCATAATCCCCTCACTAGATACAACATGACTTAGATAAGTCACAACATTCAAGCAGAACTCGCACTTTGAGAACTTAGCATATAAATGCTAAACCTTTATGGTCTTCTACACAAGCCAAAGGTGATAAACATGATAAGCCATGCTCTTTGAATAAACCGGAATATCATCAAGAAAGAAAATGACAAACAAGCCTATAAACTGATAGAAAAACTGATTCACAAGATCCATAAATGTTGCTAGTGCATTGGTCAAGCCAAAGGACATCACAAAAAACTCTAAATGTTTGTACCGGGTTAGAAAGAAGTCTTAAGGATATCTAATTCACTAATATTCAATTGATGATTACCTGACTAAAGATCAATCATATAAAAGAACATAACACCCTAAAGATGATCGAACAGTTAATTAATCCTTGGAAAGGGATACTTATTCTTCATAGTTAATTTATTGAATTGCTGATAATCAATACATTTTCAAAGGGAACCATCCTTTTTATGGAAAAACAAAAAAGGTTCACCCCAAAAGGACACACTAGGATGGATGAAACCCTTGTCTAAAAGATCCTTTCACAGCTCCTTGAGCTCCTTCAACTCTACTGGAGCCATTCTATATGGAGGGATAGATACCAAACAAGTGTCCAAACTAAGATAAATCCAAAAATCAATCTCTCTATTAGGAGATGCGATAGAAAGATAATTAGGGAATACCTCAGGAAATTCATTTATCATAAGGACAGAATATAAGGAAAGACTCTCTGAGGTAGAATATTTAACCCAAACCAAATGATAGAGACACTTATTGGAAAATAATTTCTTGGATCTAAGATATAATATGAACCTTTCCGTAGGAATTAGGGAACTATTTAATAACCGATACATTAGGAATATCAAAGATGACCTTATGGGTTCGACTATCTAAAGAAGCATAACACGAATGGAACCAATCCATCTGCAATAGGATATCAAAATAGACCATGTCTAATTCTATCAGATATACAAGAGTTTCTTTACCACCAATACATGTCATAAAACCCCTATACACTCATGTAGCAACTACAGAGTCACCTATCGAGATGAAAATATAAAAGGGCTCTTACAATACATAACAACAAATAGGGTAACATAAGAGATCAAACTCGGGATCAAGAAAATAATACACATCATAATAAAGGAGTTTCAACATATATATAACAACATTAGGGGATGCCTCAGACTCTTGATGGGTAGTGAGGACACAGAGACGGTTTTGACCAGTGCTGAAGCTAGAAGCAAAAGTAGCACCCTTTGGTGTAAGAGCTGATACAGAAATGAATCTTATTTTCCCTAGATGCATCACTAAAAGTACAATCACTATGTATATGACCAATTTGACAATATTTAAAGAACTTTTTACTCTCTTTCTTGCAAAAACAATGATACATCTAACCACAAAATCTACATAAAAGATATGAATAGAGGTAACTGAGCTACACTAGCCTTAGACTCGGCACCCTATGCCCTAAAACCATCACCTCTCTACACACAATTATCACCCAAAAACTTTGAATAAGTATCACTAGTGGTAGAGTAGGAACAAGAGTAACTATACTTCTTCTTGGACAATTTTCGTCCATCGCTACTAGTTTGTTGATGATCCCTACCCTAATCCCAGTAATGAAACTTCATATTTTGCCTCTCTCAAATTTTAGCCTACTTCTTCTTCACTTCTTTGACCTGCTGCATATAAACCACAAGCCAAAAAATATCCATGTCCTTATTTATCATGGCAGTCTTACTCTCTAGTATCAAGTCTCGAGGCAACCTGAAAGTGGACTTCCTTATCCTATCCCTCATCCTAGTCACCAACTCTTAAGCATACCAAGGAAACATATGGAATTTGAAGACATCTTTATTGGTTGACATCTTGCCTTGATTGAAGTTTACAAACTTATCTATTTTTGCCTCCCTCAACTCTTGAGAAAAGAAGTGGTACATAAAAGGATTAAAGAAGTTATCGCACAAAGCGGACTCAGTATTATAGCCCTAGAGGTTCTCCCACTATTCATACTATTGGTAAGCGATATCCTTCAACTTATAAATTGCAAAGTCTCTGCCCTCCATCTTTTTAGTATGGATCACATAGAAAATCTTTTTTATCTCATTAATAAATTAATAAGGATCTTTCTCAGCCTTTGAGCCAATGAAAATAGAAGGACTCAAGCTCATGAATTGGCCAACTCTAGTGACCTCGGAGGATAGAGCAATAGAAGCAACTCATTAAGTTTGAGAGGCCACCAACTGGGTAAGCAACTAATTCAACTGGTGAAACTCAGTATTAGACACACCATCTTGGGGTGCCTGAGGAGGTACAGGAGGAACTGGTAGAGATCTCTCAAGGTAATTAGATGCAGCAACCCTAGACTAGGTCTAAACTTATCGAGTAGGACTAGCTCTAGCCATATTATCCTGAGGCTGGACAAAAGAGTTTCCAAGGTTATCAGATCTTCTTGGAGGTATGATCTAAAAGGTAAATGAATGGAATTTAGAGAGACTCAAGATATTAGACTCTATAACTCAAAAAAGAATAACAAGAAAGGGAAATATTCCTAAATGTATTATAGCCTCTCTCTTAGAAGTATGGTGCGCTAAACACCCATAAATGAGACTCTAATTGACACAAAATTATTGGACACCCAATAACACCCAACTTAGGCTCTAATACCATCTTTGTCATTACCTAAACCAGGGCCTGGCCGTGATGGGTATCTTAAGTCCCATGTGGACCAAAGATCACCTCTTTTTGCCTAACCAACCCAAACACAATACACCCTAACTTTGGCTGAATTATGAATATATAAAAATATAGCATGTAACAGTCTTAAGGAAATTCAAAAGTCTATAGCCAACGACTGATGATCGGTTAAACAACCAACTGACAACACTCAATAACCATAGTAAACCAAATAAAGCCTTTTAAAGAAGGAACAAAAAAATAATATCAATAAAATGTCGGGACATGCCCATGACTATAGCCAAAAACAAGCCTAAGCAGTCTAAAATTAAGAGACTAAATAATGAAATATAGTCTTCCAATGTATGGTAGCTTACCACTTCAATGTCAACTCGATAGCTGATCCTATATCCTAATCACTAAGTAGGAGAAGTATAAGTATGGTCTATTCATACATCCCTTGTGGGTACAGCATAAATAGATTATTTGCGGTTGGAGCACTAGGATGTAACTTAGGGATAAGTGTTACATAATGACTTGATCAATAGTTTAAAATAATTTAACCAATGCATATAGTCAAATGCATAAACACATACACATATACACATATTTATATATATACTTTTCAAATATTGGGATAGAGAATAAGGATTGTCATGAATCATTAAAACCATAGCCTTGATTATGTAGCTCAATCGTCATGACATAAAATGCCTCCAAGGACTATCTGGGACTAACTCTCCCCGAGCTTATAGGGACATAATGCGTATGGATGGATAAACCAGAGGGTATACATATGCTCTATAGGGGATAAGAATCTCTCTGTATATCAAGGTAACATGAGTAACATATTATGTAATAAGGTATGGGGACTCAAACCTCCTAATCTTATAATAATAACAATGAGGGAACTCAAACCGCCCGATCATACAGACCCTGTGTTGGCAACTATAGTTTCTAGTATTGGTCTCTCGGACCTCTAATTATATAACTCAGCTACACAACCCTCTTTGAAGCCCAATTAAAACAATTATCATATGATCTTATTCATTAAATCATAATACATATTTTCGCATACATTAATTATATAATAATGCCAACTATACTTGTAAGGTAACTTAAACATGCTGAAGCAATTTTATTACTTAGGATGTTCACAACACCTGTTAGTTTAATTATGGAATAGATTTTCAAAACGCCAACCCACAAGGTTCAATTCAACACCTTAATGCAATAGTTCCAAAATAGTTAAATTCCCATGTTTCTCATAACTAAAACAATTTCACACGCATAATCACTTCAAAAGTCATAAGTTTAAGGAAAATCACATTTCCTAGGTTCATTCACCATACCCATTCACCCATAAGTTCAAAAGCTATCGGTAAAACATGAGTAAAGAACAATTATACTATGGGAAAAAAATTAATTTACCATTCAGTTAAAAGCCTTACGTTTAATCATGTAAATAAATATGTACTTTCATGAAATAGAGATATTAAATCTAAGGGTAGAGTCACACGGCTAAAATATAAAGTTTCATGGAGAGAACATAACTCTATAGTCCTTAGATGACAAACTTAATAAAACCCTAGCTTGATTTGATTGAGGAAATTTAGAGAGATTTTTATACTGTTTGAAAAGTTACTAAGATAATTTCTGAGTGCTAATGACACCCTAATGTAGTTATAAGTCATCGGTTTTAATTGGATAAGAGGGAAAATATCACGAATGCCATTAACTTAAATGCTGAAAAAGTGCCACCTTTGACTATGGTTCTACCCTTGACTCGTAGCCATTCCTTGCAACTCGTCACCATAAATTGTAAACAAGGAAGTACCACCAAGGCACCCTATATTTTTTTCTTTATGATTCAATGGCATGACTTGTAATGGGACCCTGTGACTCATGGGTTCCAGTCGTAATCAACACAAAACCCAAATTTGTTCTTACACTGGACACCCTTTGATTATACGTAATGACCCTAACATACCGTTATGACTCTTAGTAATCCACTCGTACTCAGAGAAGAATCAAGAAACAAACTTACTTATTTAGTTAAGACTCATCCCAATGACTCTTTAAGACACCTGATGACTTATAGGGATAAGTTGTAACCAAGGCAGTGAGTGCAAAATCCCAGGAATTCCAAGGATCCAAAACACCCAAGTCGTTACAAGAAATTACAAAAAAATACAACTACTTGGAAAATGTGAAAAAGAGTGTTCAAAATTTATAGACAATTATTCTATGAGAAAATGCATCGAGAATTGTCAAAATTGGAGCTTCCTAGATTCCAAAATATCCAAAATACAATTAAGGGATCTTATACTCAGCATTGATCTCTTTAGAAATACTTTGATTTCTTAATCAACCTGATCATAGGGCAAAAATGTCAATTAAGCAAATTTTTGGTCACGTACACAAATCGGTCAAATGGTCAAAGTTTGATTTCGCGACCACACCAGTAACAGTAAAGTCAAAAACTTATATTTAACTCTTGGAAATTATCTAGAATCCTATGAACATGATCTAGTTTAAAACTTGATTGTAAACTATATTCTGGATCATATAGAAGAATAAAAACTTTAATTTGTGATAGATATGACTAAATGTTCGCCCCACACCTATTGTTTTATTTTTGTTAAATTTTTCCAGTGGCCCACAATAAGTCCAAAAGCATCGATACCTGAACCAAGGGTCCACCTAGCTTAAAATCATATTTTGGAGCTGATATAGCAATAGAAATTATTATCTGTTGTCATATCCTAGGAGTTTTGTCTATGACCAAAGCTTAAATAGTAATAGCTCTAAAATAGAAAAATAATCCTAAAATCACAAAAAATAAATGTTCAATCATTGAACTGACAGTTCTGGAAAGTCATAAATGACATATAGCCACTATGGAAAGGCTCTAAATTCTAGAATTGAACGAAAATTGAGGAAATAACTTTGAGGGTCATTACACCTACACACACACATATATATATATATATGGTAGTACCGTATATCTCTCTTCCTTATATATTCATGTTGTGTATGTACTCATGGCCTTTTTTAGTATTATATAACCTTATTTCAGTCTTACTTTGAATATTAACTAGTGATCTTTAGTATTACACTTTAGGACTTCATTTGTATGATAATAGGATAGTTTGTCTTTATTTCTCCCTTAACATTATCATGTTTATCTCCATGGATAGATCCCTATAGTTTATAATCTTACTTTATATGTTATTTACGCTTGCATAATCCTTGTATCTGGTCGGTCGATGCCTACTAAGTACCATATGTTTGGTATTCATACTACATTTCTGTAGCTTGTAGATCATAGTCTAAGTTCTCATCATTATTGTGTACATCATGCCTACCAACTATGGATTGGAGGTTTAGGGTGCGCCTTGCATTCAGAGTACTACAACTCTCCCTGTTTTGGATTAGATTGATCTCTATATTATATTTAGAGATGACTTGTACTTGTATTTATTCTATATTTTACTTGATACTTTTATTGAATTAGAAGCTCTTATACTGGGTTCATTATGTTTTGGGATTGTCATATATATATGTATATAATGGGTTTTGATCATATTTATTCTGCATTTTCCTTTTATTTCTTATGATAGTCCATTATAAGCTGTTCTATACTAGGGGTTGGCTTACATATTGGCCGATTATAGTAGGTGATAGGAAATTAGGTTATGAAATTTGTGTTCTTATACTTGTTATTAATACTTTGTGTTGTTTTTTTATGAAATAGTAAAGGTTGTTCATGATTGAATTTGGTGGAATTTATGGAACATAAGGGTGAGGACATTTAGCTAAGGGTGGTATTCTATTGGTTTGGTATAAGGGTGATAGGAACAATTTGTCTGGGTTATTTGGCACCTAGATAGAGCCTTACCTCGATAGGCCATGGCTAGTGGGCATACAAAAGACTAATAGCATATGTGTGCACAGTAATTCAAATAGTTTGATGGTTCCTTCAGTGGCTAGATTTACTTTTCTGTTGGTATATATTTGGATCCTTGGAAGATTGATTTACTTGATGCTATATTTTAATACTTGTGAGGTCTAGTTTACTTTCTATATATTTGGATCCTTGTGTGATTCTAGTTATTGATACTATATTTAAATTGTATAAATACTTCTTTTGAAACAATACGAATATATTTATAAGAAATGGATAAATTGAATGTTTTGGAATTCACTATGGTTGAATCGAGTCATGTAGCATTTTTTAAGTGTGATGTGTTATTTATATGAGTGGATTAGTTAACCAAAAGATTATGCTAGGAGGGTGGATTTGAATGTACTTGGCAGATGACCTAGTTTTTACTTGTTTACAAATTGTTAGTTGTTTGTTTGCATTGGTTAAGTTAGGTTGACCTATGAACATACCAATAAATTGTAGCTTTGTACTGATAGTACCTTGTTGTCTTCTTTTTTGAGTGTTGATCATATTCTAATGACTTCAATAAGACCTTGTCTTTAGTCCCCAACACGATTCATGATCTAAGGGTGGGCATTATCTTCCCAACATTCATGAATCTCTCCTATATTATATTCTTGTCCATATGTTTTGAACAAAGAAATATTTGGATTTTTAGTAGTATTTTTGGTTTTGATCATATTTATTCTTTATTTTCCTTTTATTTCTTATGATAGTCTATTATAAGTTGTTCTATACTAGGGGTTGGCTTACATATTGGCCGATTATAGTAGGTGCTAGGAAATTAGGTCACAAAATTTGTGTTCTTATAATTGTTATTGATACTTTTTGTTGTTGTTTTATGAAATAGTAAAGGTTGTTCTTGATTAAATTTGGTGGAATTTATGGAACATAAGGGTGAGGACATTTAGCTAAGGGTGGTATTATATTGGTTTGGTATAAGGGTGATAAGAACAATTTGTCTGGGTTATTTGGCACCTAGACAGAGCTTTACCTCGATAGGCCATGGCTAGTGGGCATACAAAAGACCAATAGCGTATGTATGCATAGTAATTCAAATAGTTTGATGGTTCCTTCAGTGGCTAGATTTACTTTACTGTTGGTATATATTTGGATCCTTGGAAGATTGATTTACTTGGTGCTATATTTTAATACTTGTGAGGTCTAGTTTACTTTCTATATATTTGGATCCTTGTGTGATTCTAGTTATTGATACTATATTTGAATTGTATAAATACTTCTTTTGAAACAATACGAATATATTTATAAGAAATGGATAAATTGAATGTTTTGGAATTCACTATGGTTGAATTGAGTCATGTATCATTTTTTAAGTGTGATGTGTTATTTATATGAGTGGATCAGTTAACCAAAAGATTATGCTAGGAGGGTGGATTTGAATGTACTTGGCAGATGACCTAGTTTTTACTTGTTTACAAATTGTTAGTTGTTTGTTTGCATTGGTTAAGTTGGGTTGGCCTATGAACATACCAGTAAATTGTAGCTTTGTACTGATAGTACCTTGTTGTCTTCTTTTTTGAGTGTTGATCATATTCTAATGACTTCAATAAGACCTTGTCTTTTGTCCCCAACACGATTCGTGATCTAAGGGTGGGCATTATCTTCCCAACTTCATGAATCTCTCCTATATTATATTCTTGTCCATATGTTTTGAACATAGAAATATTTGGATTTTTAGTAGTATTTTTGGTTGCACCGATGATGATTTTCTAGTTATATGTTCTAGTACGATGGCCTTCAGTTTCTGGGGGAGTTTTAGGTTTATTAATATCATTTTGAGCTATTTTATTTAAACAATTTAAAATATTATTTTTTAATAAATAACTTTTTCGCTTTTCTTTAAAAAATAATTAAGTAGTGATAGTGACTACTAGTTTTAAATGGTTCCCCCATTGGATTGTTGGTGTGGGTGACACTCATGATGGGTTTGGGTCGTAATAGCAACATACTTAAATTGTGTGCATGAGATTCTAAACAAATTCATAGGATCCATTTAAAGTCATTTTAGACTTGGGATTTTTTTGATTTTTTATTTGCTCGTGTAAAGTTATTTTACCCATCATATTTGTGGTGGGTGCATCATGATTGTGAAGGGATATCTTCTTGGTCTTTTCAATCATGATGTCTGTCCTGCGATTCCAAAGAAAGGTCCCACGGATCTAGGTTTCTCTTTGTAATCGCAAGGAGTACCACCACGTTTTTAATGGTATTGACCAGTACAGTACTTCAATCGTGATATGGGTTTTTATGATCACAATGAAGGACCATTGATAGTAGAAATTCTCAAACTATATTTTTAGTTATTTTCTCAATATTTTATCATCTTGGATATTAGGAGAGAATTACTTTGTGTGCTTTTCATCAATTATCACTTCAGTAGATTCTTTATACACCACATTTATGATTTTTGTTACTTACACGCAAAATATATATTTAATTCCATCAAAATTTGAATGCAAAATCTTTGATTTATATGATTTTTGGGTTGGTCTTTTTCCCAAACTCCGTTATCACTCAACCTTTTTATTTTAGTTCTTTACCTTATCAGGAAGAAAATTTTGGAGTTAATTTTTTATTTCATTGTCAGATTCAAGGGCCAATTATTTATTAATTTTTTCCCAATTTATAAGTTATTGATATGGATATCATTATTCTCATTATAAGATGTATGCTATTTATTTGATAGATTGGCTACATTCTATGGTCGTTCTAATGGAAATATCTACACTAATATGGTTCAAGACGTAGTTAAGACCAAGAGGAAAATATGGCCTTACTTTCTTTAGCCTTAGCTTTGTTATGTAGCATATCTTATAAAATTTATGTTAGTTAGGAGATTTTTAGGTTAGACATATGTTTATTTAACTATTATCATTTTTATTGGCCTATTTTACGATCTTGGAGTGGGAAAAAATACTTGAATCGTAGATCAGGATGCTTACATTAGTATAAGAATTAGATCAGGGATCCTTAGTATAGGTTGGAATAGGATTTTAAAGTAGAGTGGGCTTTTATATTATTGATATTTTTATTTTACCACTGCTATGTGATAGACCGTTAGGCTAGCATGTAGTATGTCGTTTCCCCTTTTATATTATTTATATGGTCTATTATTTTCTATGCTCCATTAAACTATGATACCTACCATTTACCTCGTGTTTTGGTGTTCATGCTACACTTTTACATCTTTTTTGGATGCATATACTAGCTTGAGTCGTCCTCATTGATCCTATTTATCAGCGGCTAATTTTTATCAAATTTATGGTTCTTGGCATATGGAGACTTGTTCAATTACTTCTTGTACTTCACCATCTTCATGTTGTATATTTTTGATAGAGTTGTATCAAATTAGTACCTACTTTTGCACTTAGTTACTCTTGTAGTAGTTCAACCCGGACTAGGGATGTACAACTTGTATATTTTGTCATTTCATATTTTATAAGGGCCTATTTTATGTATTTTGTGTTCATATGTATCTAACAAGAATCCCATTTATCAAACTCCTTTGCTTTATTACATTATTATCCTGTAACCTTCATGTATGGATATGGGGTCAGACATAAATATTGGAACATTAATAGCATAATTTTGGTTTATGATATTGTGGTCTTAGAGCATTAGGTTTACTAGTCTCACTTGTACCAGAGCAAGTGTCTAGTAGAGTCTAACAAATCAGTATGATAACATTCATATCATATCTTCAAGATGCTATAAAGTATTATTTGAAAATATCTAAACTTTTGATTTGATATAACGCATCCTTACTCCTATCGACTTCTAAAAATCATTTCTTTCACTCCTTTGCATATAGTAAGGATAAAGTTGTCAAAGAGCAAGAATAAGGATCCTATGCCTTGAGATAGGGCCCTATTTAAAGGTTGGGGTAGAGTTGATACTAGGCATGAGATACAATAATAGATATAAATAATGATAGAATGAAACTATCAAATAAAGATATAAAGGTAGAGGATCTGCCACCTAAGACAGAGGGGTCTAGTGTAATGACTCAAATTTTGATAAATTATTTGAAATGTGCACTTTTATATGCTTTGACCATTTTATCCCACCCCTTGGTTGTGTTATTGTGTTTCTGGGGTGTGGGGAGGATTGATATGGTTCCTGATTTATTTTGGTGTGATTTATGCGATATTGTGGGATTTGGTGTCTTAGAGAGCTTTATGATTGACTTTAATTAACATCTTTTGATTTGTCCATAAGATGACAAAATGAACTGCGCTAGAAGATATGGAATGTTGATTTTAGGGTGGTAACATAATTGATATAGTTTTACGGCTTTTGAATTACATTTCGACCCTCGATATGGAATATTGTGATTTTTGGTTTTGGGGGGTTATCTTTGTGAGAATGATGATTTTCGAAATTTTAATATTTCTATTGATTTCAGAGTATAAGATTTAATAGGATAGCATAGTTTGTTTACATTCAAGGGACTTTTTATGAATCTGGAGGGGCCCGCAGAGACTTAGAGTTCACCAAGTTCCTAACCAGTGCACCACTCAATTAGTGCACCTGCGGTTGTGAAGAAAGTGTCACCATCGCAAATGGGCATGTAGGCTAAATATCACTATCACGATACGCTCTCCATAATTTCTATACCATATGTCAGCCATGTACCGCGATCACATTACCTGGTCTACGATCGTGATGCCTGGGTGTATAAATGCAAATCATACATATTTTTTTATCATTTTTGACACTTGTAGCTTAGGGTTTCATGATTTTGAGAAACGTTTTCCACTTCTAATCTTGTGTAAGCTCTATAAAACTTATTTCAATTATTTCCTTCAATATTTAACATTTGTTTCCTATATTAAACATGGATCAAAGAATGAATTTTGGATATTTTGTCCTGTTGGGCCTAAAAATAGTATCTATCCTATTTTGGCCCCAATTTCTACTCGTTTTAACTAGGGTGAGTTTCAAATACTCTAATTATCAGTTTCCCTCAATTTTATCTCTAAAACAACTTCAATTCTTGATTGTAAATGGACTTTGGGGATTTTTACCTGTAAATCTTAAAAATGGTTTTTCTTTGATTTAGACCTTATTTTTGCTTCAACTTTCAGCTGTAGACTTCAAAAAATATAGAGAATACATTTTTGGAATAAAGATACAATGTTGTCCTTCTTGTTCAAAAACTTTTTTTGAGGGTTCATTTTGATACCAACTTAAAACTAGGTAATATGGGTATCACTAGCTTTCTTTTGATGCATAGATTCTATATGTCCATGTTTTTATTGATTTTGGGTACGTTTGTGAGGGGTAATATTGTGGATTGAACGATTGTCGATCTTCTTTATCTTTCGATGTTGGTTATTGCTTAAGTTTTTTCATATTGTATTAGGTAGTTAATTTTGAAACAAAATCATGTTATGGGTGTGGGAACTAATTATGAAAATTGCTATCTTATTGTATTTTTCCCTTGTACGGCCTGTATGTGATGTATTTATTAATTTTGGGATATTATGTGCTATGTGTTTTCATGTAGGGTGCTATGTGACGTTGATAGACTAAATACATGAAAATAAATATATCTTCCTAATGAAAAGCCTTTTGTGGTATCAATTGTATATTGTTATGTCTTCATACTCTTTTGGAATACGAATTATGTTGGTTTTCTTAGATGATTCAAAATATTGAGTGGATATTTAGGTAACTTGATTGGTATATTAGCTGGATATAGAAATACATATTATTGTTGGTTTTGATTATTACCTCCTCATATCACGTACATTCATAAAACATTGGTACCACAATGGAATTACATTAAACACAGAGAAACACTGGCTTTTTCTAACAAACAATATGACAAGTTATAAATCCTTTCTTGAGGAATGTATCAGGGATGAGATATGGATATGGATTGAATATGGGTTGATAAACCATCTATGAGTCTTATGTAGGGAAGCTTTAGCTTTGTAGTTTTATATATAGAGTCCGCGCAATAGTTTTGGGGGTTGTGCGATGACCTCTTGCATTATATCATCATCATTATCATCATTCTCATCATTTTCATTGTATTTACTTTATTATTCTTGTGAAGTGATTATGTTTTCTTCTTGACTTATACCTATTCATTTGTTATATCTACTTTTACTTGTACTTGATATTCTTGTATATGTTGTACTTTCGTACTTTACTTGTATATGGTGTAATGTATACTTTTGGTCCTTCTGGTGTATGTTGTGAGTATTATAGAACTATTAGTGTAAGTAGTATGGGTACCATTCTAGGATATTTTTTACTGTAGATGGTGTGCCCTTTGTGTGTACTATGTATTCTTTATCATCTACTTTGCTCAGTCAAGCTATGATACCTACTAAGTACAAGTGGACTGTACTCACTTCTACTATTCTATTTCGATCTAAATCCTGGTTTTGGTACTCCCCAAGTTTGCTGATTCAGGTAATATTTTGACATTTACGAGCTAGCAATGGATTTCATGTATTTTGAGTCTACTACTACCTCTTCTTATTAGACTATGTCTTTATTACTATTCAAAGATAGAGTTATTCCTATGTATTATGTTTTCTTGAGTTGTACTAGTAGTTTTTACAATATAACACTAGGTTTTGGGAGTTATGAAATTATTGTTTATGTTTCTATATGCTTTTATTTTATTGATTATGGATTGGCTATTTTCTAGGAGCATTGCCTTGGGTTTTGAATGTTTATTTCAATTTTGTGTCAGTTTGTGTGATGGGCTTACTTTTCAATATTTGTCGTGAATAAGTGTCATCACGACCCTTGATTTTTGGTTCGTGATAAATTGGTATTATATCTTAGTTAATTGTTCTTTACAATGTAGAACGGGGTATTAATAGAGTCTCATGGATTGGTATGTAGACTTCTACATCTATCTTTGAGAGGCTATTAGATGTCTTTAGGAGATTTCTCTTATTTTGTTCCTTATCATGCAAAATTATTTCATACCTCCTATTCTAATTATATTTCACTCTCTTCTACATAGATGGTGATGAGTAGATCTTGTTAGGTTAGATATATGGAGCTTTTATCCATGGAGTGAGCCTAGAATAAAGGTGGAGATATAAGTCATGGATAGACTTAATGTAGTGGATAGGCAAGTAGATCTGCTCCATCTAGGAGTAGTGCTAGGTGACTTTCCCATGAGGCTCATGTTGAATATATTATAGGTGTGGGTCCTACTTCAGATCCACCAAGTTCTTCAACCCCAAAATTAGAAGGGTTATTGGTTTACTTTTTTTCCCATTTTTAGGGTGCTTCTTTGAGTATGCTTGGTGTTCCCCCAACTCTAAGTATTGTAACACTGTCTATGCCAGAATCTGCTTATGGTGTTCCTTCAGTACCAAGTGCGGATCCTTTAACTTTACCTACTTCTACCCTTGTCACTCCTTAGACTTAGGTGTTACTCCTACTTCAGCAGTGACAACTGAGTGAGTATGGTATTTGGAGATCAGGATTTTGGCCTTTTTTATGTTACCTCCTCAGGTGAGATCTCAGCTTGGTAGATTCATCTTGACTCCTTTTGTTACAAGTATAGTTATGTCTTTTATGGATTAGAAAATGTGAGATTTTCTTATTTAGGTCCTCCTAGATTCAGTGGTGTTATGGGTGAGGATGCCTATGAGTTTTTTATTGATTGTCGAAAGAAGTTGCATAATTTGGATTTGCTTAAGTCACATGGGGTTGCTTATACTAGTTATCAATTTAGAGATACTGATAGAGATTGATGGAGATCAGTTGTTAGCTACACACCTCTTGATTCTCTTAAGATGTCAATGATTAATTTGCCAAGGCCTTTTTGGAGAGTTTTGTGCTTTACAATCCGAGGGATCGGATGAGAGATTAGTTTGATCACATAGAGTAGGGCTCTATAATAGTTTTAGTGTATGAGGCATGCTTCTATATTGTAGTGAGATATTACTATACAAACATTGCCACTGAGTCTGAGAAGATTTAGATATTGGTGAAGTAGTTGGATTTTTCTCTTTAGCTAGCTACGTCTCTGATGGTTGTATTTAGAGAATCCTTTTAGAGTATAGTGGATTATGCTAAGATGACTGAGGGTATTCTTTGAGAATCTCAGTGTAGTTATGAGATTTTACAAGTTTTCATGGGTATCATGGTAAGCTAGTATAGGCAGCCATGTAGGGTTCAGAAGGTAGATATTCTAGTTCAGAAGTTCAAGGTTGTTTCTTAAACCTAGTGGTACCTTGTCCTGTTGAGTAGGGCTATAGAGGTTGCTTTGTGAGTGATGAGATTAGGCATCTACCCAATGACTATCCCCATTATGTATTCAGATCTACTCTTATTTTAGTTTTAAGAGTTAGAAGTTATACCGAAGGTCCAAGAGGTAGAGGTAGTGGAGACCATAGTGGTGGTCATAGGGTTAGTGGTCATAGATAATGTTATTCTATACTTGCCAGACCAGACGAAGAGGCTTATACTATTGTGATCATAAGTATCATCTCAATTTATTTTAGATTTGCATCTGTGTTATTTGATCTTGGATAGACTTTCACCTATGTGTCTGCCTATTTTGTTTTGGGTTATGATTTTATTAGTGAGCCTCCTTCCATGCCTATTCATGTATCTACCCCAGTAGGAGATTTCTTCATGGTGGATTGGGTGTATCGATCATGTATTGTGGATTTTTTGGGCTATGAGGATTGTTTAGATTTGCTTATCTTAGATATGGTTGATTTTGACATCATCTTGGGTATGAATTGGTTGGCTCCATACAATGTTACCGTAGATTGTTTTGGTAATACCATGACTCTATCTTTGTCGAGTGTGTCGAGGATAACTTGGAAGGGTTCATTTCATTCATGTCCTAAGAGATTTATATCTTATTTTTAGGCTCATTCATTTGTTTATGTCGGGATATTTTTCAGACTTTGATCAAATTTGTGATACTAGTGTGATTTCTCCTCCTTCTTTGGATTCTATTCTTATTGTTCGTGAGTTTATGGATTTGTTCCCTACAAATTTGCCTGGTAGGCAGTCAAATCATGATATTGATTTTACTATTAATGTTGAGTTGGGAACCAACTATATTTCATTTCCTCCTTATAATATAGACCCAACCGAGTTGAAGAAGTTGAAGGATCAGTTGTAGAAGTTGTTAGATAAGGGATTTATCCTACCTATTATATCACCTTAGGGTGTGCCTATCTTGATTATAAAGAAGAAGGATGTTTCTATGGGATATGTATCAATTATTGACAATAGAACATTGTAATAGATAAGTATAAGCATCCTCTTCCACAAATTGATGATTTATTTGATAAACTTTAGGGTGTCACAGTGTTTTTGAAGATTGATTTGAGATTCGGGTATCACCAGCTAAGCAATAGATCTTTGGATATTTTGAAGATAGCTTTTATGAATTGATATGGACAATATGAATTCTTTGTCATGTCCTTTGGGTTGACCAATGCCCCATCCATGCTCATGGAGTTGATGAATTAGGTATTTCGACTGTATGTCCATTCCTTTGTCATTGTATTTATAAATGATATCTTGGTTTATTCCAAAAGTGAGGCCGATCATGAGGCGAATTTACAGATTGTGATTTAAAGATTGAGGAATCAGAAGTTGTATGCCAAGTTCTCCAAATACGATTTTGGTTAGTCTATTTCTTTCTTAGGTCATGTAGTTACTAAAAGGGGTATTATGGTTGATCCATCAAAGTTTGAAACATTTTGTGATTGGGCTAGTCCTGCTTCACCTATCGAGATTCTGAGTTTTGTTAGCTTGGAAGGTTATTATCAATGTTTTGTTGATGTTTTTTCATCTACTACAACTCCGTTGACAAAGTTCACTCAGAAAAGATTTCTTTTAATTGGTCTGATGCTTATGAGGCGAGTTTCCAAAAGCTCAAGGATTTGTTGAGTTAAGCTCCTATCTTTACTTTGCCTAAGGAGGGCATGGGTTTCATCATATTTTGTGATGCTTCAGGTGTTGGGTTAGGTATAGTGTTGATGTAGGAGGGTAAGATGATTGTGCATGTTTCTCATTAGTTGAAGCCCCGGGAAAAGAATTACTCTACCCATGACTTGGAGTTGTGCACGATTATTTTTCTTTGAAATTATGGAGACAATAAATTTATGGAGTCCTTTGTGAGATTTTCTCAAAACATTGTAGCCTTCAGTATTTCTTCACCTAGTGAGATCGTAATATGAGGCAGCATCGTTGAATTGAGTTGCTAAAGGATTATAACTTGACTATTCTCTATTATCTAGGTAGCTCAGTCTTTATCTAACCAGATGGTTAGTCTTGATATTTCTACACGGGCATTTTTTACATTTGTGGTGGCTAGATCTTTTTTTATGGAGAAAATTCAAGCTCATTAATTTATTGATGTTAAATTGAGGTTAATTCCAGATAAGGTGCTGAGTGGTGAGGCTAAGAAAGCTTTACTTGATTCAGATTGTGTATTGAGGATTGGATGCAGATTATATATGCCGAGAATGGGTGACCACATTAGATTCATTTTGGAGGAGGTCCATTATTCTTGGTATTCTATCTATTCGGTAGTGACTAAGATATATTGTGAGTTAAGACAACATTACTGGTGAAGTGGTATGATGAATGATGTATGGGACTTTATTGTTCGTTACCTATATTTCCAGTAGGTGAAGGCGAGTATTTGAGACTAGGTGGATTACTTAAGAGGTTACCCATTCTCAAGTGGAAATAGGAACGGATTATGATGGACTTTGTGATTGGCTTACCTTGCACTTTGCAAAGTTTCGATAGTGTTTAGGGCATCCAGGATCGATTGACCAAGTCTTCTCATTATATTCATGTTCAAGTCTCTTTCAGTGTTGAGAGGATGACTTGTATCTACATTAGGATAACTATAAACTTTATGGTGTGTTAGTGTTTATCATTTTAGATTGAGATTTTGTTATAAAATATCAATTTTTGAAGACTTTTCAAGATAAGTTGGGTACTCGGGTTGATCTTAGCACCACATTTCACCCCAAACTGATAGTCAGTCAAAGTGGACTATCTAGGTTTTGGAGGATATGCTCCACGCTTGTGTGATGGATTTTGGCAATCAGTGGGAGTAGCATTAAGCCTTTTTCATATTTGCGTATAATAATAGCTACCATTCCAGTATCGATATGGCACCTTTTAAGGATTTTTGTGTTAAACCTTATTAATGCACAGTGGGCTGGTTTGAGGTTTCTGAGGTTAGACCTCGAGGTACAAACTTGCTTTATGAGTCGTTGGATAGAGGTTGAATTATTCAGGATAGACTTTGAGGGACTCAAAGTAGGCAGAAGCATTATGAACATTGTAGACTTCGTGCCTTCTGCTTTGGTGTTGGTGATCATGTTCTCCTTTGAGTTTTTCCCATGAAGGGTGTGATGAGGTTAGGGAAGAGAGATAAACTTATACCTACGTATATTGGCCCATTTAAGAATCTTTAAACTGTTGGTGATGTGGCTTATAAGTTAGATTTCCCCCTAGACTTATTAGCTATTCATCGAGTTTTTTATGTTTCCATGCTTCGCCATTACATTCTGGATGACTCTTATGTCATTTATTGGAATTGGTTCAGTTAGATGAGAAGTTATTTTTTGTTGAGAAGTCGGTCTCCATATTGACTAGGGATGTTAGACTGTTGCACTCTAAAGTTAATCTAGTGGTTAAGATCCAGTGAAGGCATCGACTTGTAGATGAGGCTGCTTGGGAGGTTGAGTCTTATATGTGTTGTTCTTATCCGTAGCTCTTTGTTGGTTCAAGTATTTATCTTGCCTTTAGTTTGAGGATAAACTAGATTTTTAGTGGTGGATGTTGTAACAACTAAAATTTTGATGAATTATGTAAAATGTATGCTTCTGTGTGATTTGATCAATTGACTCCTACCCGTGGTGTTATCATGTTTTTGGGGTGAGGGGACGATTGGAACAGTTTCCAATGCATTTGGTGTTATTTATGTAATATTGTTGGTTTTGGTGGCTTCGAAAGACTTTTAGTTGACTTTAGTCAACATCTTTTGATTTATACGTCGGATGGCAAAATGGACTACGCTAGCAGATCTAGAACGTCGATTTTAGGGTGGTAACATGGTTGGTGTGGTTTTTTGTCTTTTGAATCTCATTTTGACCCTCAGTTTAGAAAGTTGTGATTTTGGATTTTGGGGGTCAACTTTGTAAAAATGATATTATTCGAAAATATGATACCGCCATTGAGTCTAGAGAGTCAAATTTGGTAGGCTAGCATAGTGCATTTGCATTCATGGAATTCCAAATGAATCCTAAGGGCCCGTAGAGCCTTAGAATGCACTAAGTCCCTAGCTGGTTGACCACTCAGCTAATGCAGTCACGATTACGAATCTAGTGTCGCCATCATGATTGGGCATGCAGGTCAAGTAGTGTGATCGCCACACCATTTCCGCGATTTAGATACCCCCTGTCAGCCAGGTCCGGTGATCATGAATTCTGGACCATGATTGTATGCCTGGGTAAATAAATACCAATGTTTTGCCATTTTTAACCCTTTTTAAGACATAGAGCTTAGGGTTTCACAATTTTGAGAAACTTTCTCCACTTCTAAGCTTGGATAAGCTCCATAAGACCTATTTCAATTATGTCCTTCAATTTTTAACACCTATTTCTTATTTTAAACTTTGATGAAAGTATAGAATCTGGGGATTTTGGCATGTAAGGCCTAAAAATGGTATTTCTCCAATTTAAGCCCAATACCCGTTTTCAGTTGGATAAGTTTCTAATCTTATAATTATCAGTTTTGCCTTAATTTCATCTTCAAAATAACTTTATTTATTGAGTTTTAAATGGATTTTGAGGATTTTTACCTAGTAAAGTTTGAAAATGATTTTTCTTGGATTTGGACCTCATTTTTAACTCTTATTGATTACGGTTTTAGCTGTAGACTCATAAAAATCTGGGGAATGCACGTTTGGAATAAGGTTTTGATTTTTTCCTTCTTTTTCAAAAACCCATTTCAAGGATCTGTTTTCACCCCGACTTTAAACTACGCAATATTGGTTTTGTTGGCTTTTTTGGATGCGTAAATTATACAATTACATATTTTAGTTGATTTTGGGTCCATTGGTGAGAAGTAAGACTATGGATTGAAATGTTGCGGACAGACTTTCAACTTTTGAAGTACGTTATCGTATAACTTCTTTTAGATTGGGTTGGGTAGCTAATTTTGATACAAAAGCATGTTAACAGTGTGTGAACTAATAATGAAAATCATCTATCTTATTATGTTGTACCCATGTAGGGACCTATAGGTGATGTATTTGATAATTTTGGGATATTATGTTATATGTCTGATCATATGGGATCCTATGTGACGTTGATAGCCGAAATGCATGAAAATAACTGTATATTGTTGATGAAAAGTCTATTGTGGTATCACTTACATATTGTGAAGTATGCATAATCTTTTGGCATATGAATCATGTTGGTTTTCATGGATGGTTGGAAATATCGAGTAGATATTTGGCTTACTTGGTTTTTTTATTGGCTTGATTTGGAAATACTTATTGTGGTTGGTTGTGAGAATTAAATCCTCATATCATGTACACTCATGAATTAGTGGTACACTCGTGGAAATACTTGAAACACTTAGAAATGCTGCCTTTCTCTAATAGAAAATACAACATCTTATAAAACCCTTCCCGAGGGATGTGTTAGGTAGGAGATACGGATATGGATATAGATTGTATATGGATTGATGAACCACCTATGGGTCCTACACTTGGAAGCTTTAGCTCTGTAGGTGTATAAGGAGGCTATGCAGTAGTCTCAGGGTTGTGTGATGACCTCGTGCATACATCATCATCATCATTATCATCATTTTCATGATATTTAGTTTATTATGCTTGTGATGTGATTATGTTTTCGTCTTAATTTGGTACCTATCCATTTATTACACTTCCCTTTACATGTACTTGATGTTCTTATATATGTTGACCTTTTTTCCTTTACTTTTATGTGGTATAATGCATACTTGTTGTCCTTTCTGGTGTTTGTTGCAATATATGTGAGTATTATAGAATTGTTAGTTCAAGCGGTGTGGGCTACCATCATGGGACATTTTCTTGATTGATGGTGACGTACCGTTAGTGTGTACTTTATATGCTTTATTAACTACTTTGCTCAGTTGACCTGTGATACCTACTGAGTACAAGTGAACTGTACTCACTTCTACTGTGCCTCTACGGTGCAAATCCTAGCATGGGTATGCCCCACAATGGATGATTCGGGTGATATTTAGAGCTTTACGAAGTAGCTATGGATTTCATGTATTCGGAGTTTACTACTACCTCTTCTTATTTGACTCTATCCTTATTACTATTCATAGACACAGTTATTCCTATGAATTGTGTTTTCTTGAGTTATACTAGTACTTCTTATACTATGACACAAGCTTTTGGGAGTCATGAGATTATTTTTTATGTTTTTATCTATTTTCATTATATTAATTATAGTTCGGCATCATTCTAGGGGCATTGCCCTGGGTTTTGAATGTTAATTTCTTGTTTGTATAAGTTTGTGTGATGGGTTTACTTATTAAGGTTCGCCGTAAAAGTGTCATCATGACCCTTGTATTTTTGGGTCTTGACATTTGGGGCCATCCCATGTTCCATAAATATTTTTGTCTACTTATTTACATTAGATACTATTGTTCACATTCTGAGCTTTCTAGAGGGTATGTCATACATCGGAGGAGAATAAATGCTGAATTATTTAAAGAGTCAGGGAAAATGTTATAAAGTCATTAAGGATGTAAATAAACAATTTTCCTTGAAGAACTAAAGGAAAAATGAAAGTTTGGTATTGCTAAAACCAGTGGCATGGCACACTCATATCACACCAAAGCTAGTTGTGTGGCACACCCTTATCGCACCAACCAACTGGCTTGGCATGTCTTGATCACGCCAAGCGACTGTGTTTTGCATCTGATTTTGTGATTTTCCTCCGTTGAATGACCTAAATATGAATCCTTGTTGTTATGGAGTTAAGTTAAGCCCCAAAACTCATTTCAAAAATTGCAAAACATTGCCTAGTGGTCTCAATATCATGTCTAGTAATCATTAAACCTTAAAATTGCATTAAAGCACACGAGAGCCATCAAAATAAAATTGTTGGACTTATGGGGCATAACAAAGTTCCTACTCTAAATGACCCTAATCTCAAGAATCATCCAAGTAACATACCATCTTCCTCCCAACATCATGCAGACCCTATTATCAATAATCCACCAGTTCATGAAACTCTTACTTTACCCTTCTTAAGCACCAACCGAGATAAGAAACCATATGCTTACCATCTATGAAGTGCTCCCCTAAATCCACAAATTCATTCTCATACTTTTCAAAATAACTCCTAAATTCTATATAATCACTCTCAAACTCCACACATACCAACAACCCTCGAAATGTCCTCCCTTCCTACAACTTGAATTCTGCTCATCCTTAAACCATACTTCAGCATGCGAAAACCCTTCCACTACTATAATTGATCCTTTCTGCATACGAACTATACCTCAAACCAATTTCTATTGCTTGACTCCTTTCAATCTCTATAACCTATTCCCCAATCCTAAGGTAGACCATTATAAAGAGAAATAAAAGAAATGTAGGATCGAGCATGAAATGAAGCTACTAGCAGTAAATCAAGAGATTATGAGGATAAAAAAGTCACATGAGACAGTGGATAATGATGGCCTTGGGTATGATGATTTATATATCCATCCTTGTGTAGAACTACCAGAAGTTTATTAAATCCCCAAATTTAAAACATTCAATGGCACTAAAAATCCCATTTCTCACTTATGGAGATATTATGACCAAATGGTCAAAATAGGAAGGAATGAGGGTCTACTAATACACATATTTAATCAAAATTTAAGCGGTACAGCTAGCGATTGGTTTACATCCCAGGAATTGAAAAATGGTCTAGCTGGAATGCATTGGACAACAACTTCCTTAACAAGTTCTCATACAAAGTTAAACAGTTCCTGATAGACATACATTAGGCCAGATTAAGAAGAAAAGTGATGACTATTTTTCAGACTATGCCTACTACCAGAGGAAAAAAGTTGCTAAAGTAAAACCTCCAATAGCAAGGAGGAAATGGTGTCATTATTCTTTCACACTCAAGAAGAAGAGTTACTAGAATGGTGTCTATGATTCTGGAAACCTTCCTAGATTTAGTAAAGATTGGTGAGTTAGTACAAGTAGGTATGAAAATATACAAGATCATCAAGGCTCAAACATCATCTGGGTCTTCCAAGTTTCCAAAGAAGAAAAGATAAGATTTGATCATGGTATCCACTAATTCTATTACTAAGTTAAGAAGGAACTTCAGAATTAGGAATATTTGTTCTAATCCACCATCCATGAGTCCTCAATCCATTCTATGCCCAACTTCAATACCAAATGCCACAGCTAAATGTACTACCCTAATACCAAGATCCACAACCAGATGTCCTTCCCTTATACCAAGATCCACAACAAAATGCCTTACCTCAATATCAAATTCTACAAATAAATTATCAGCCTACTGTCCAAACAGCTGCCCCAAATCACCAAGCTAACACCCAAGTGCATTAACATTATCATAAAGTTCCATTTTTCAACTAAAAAAACAATAACCACCACATCTAAACCTCAAAAAATCCTCAACGAAGTTTCACACCACTACCTGAGAGTCATACTTAGCTTTTTGAAAGATTAAAAGTAGCTGGTTATTTACAGTCCATCAAATCCAAACCCACTAATACAAATTACCAATTTTACCATGTTGATCAGAACTGTACTTATCATTCGAGAGCAGTCGGTCACAATACCAAAGATTGCATTAACCTAAGACATAAGATCCAAGATTTTACCCATCAAAAGTTTATTACTCTTCAGTCATCAACATCAAATGTCAATTATAATTCATTGCCAAATCATGGGGGAACTGTAGTTAACATAATTAAAATAGAGGACCGACGGGATGGGTGGTATCCTATAACTAAGGTTTATTTAGAATATCCCAAGAAGATGGAAGGAGTAGAAAAGAGAGAAAACATTGTGGCTAATTTAACCAATGAATCCCCATTTGTGGTGATAACAACCCAACTCAAGTATGCACTTTAACATCACCAAAAAAGAGTTTGTAGTAGAGACTTCAGCCATCCATAGGATAACTCGGATTAGACGATGCTATATTCCTAAGAATTTAGCCAACAAGAAGGAATCATAGAAAATTACAATCACTAAATGAGAAGACAAAATTTTTTTGAGAAGTATGCAACCAAATAAATATTCAATCGACAAGCATCTGGAAAAAAGAACAACCTAAATTTCTATATGGGCACTATTAATGAGTTCTCAGTACCACCAGTACACATTGTTAAAAGTCCTAAATAAAGAATATGTTCCTATCAATATGAGAATTATTAATCTGGCAAAATTTTGTGGAAAGTTGTCACATATTATAGTGAGGAAAAGAAACCTTTTGAAGGCATAATGCACAATAAATATTTGTACATTAAAGTCAATAATCATAACCATATAATTCATACGGTAATGATAGATGATGGATCTGGTCTGAACATTTGTCCCTTTTCCATGCTAATTCAATTAGGCTATGACTCGTGAAAGGTCCATCAAAGCCATGTTAATGTTTAAGCTTTCGATGGAGGATAGCGAGATACTATAGGTAAAATTAACTTGTATATCCAAATGGGACCCATTGAGTTCAAAACTAAATTTCAAGTGGATATCAATCCTTGTTATAATTTCCTCCTCGGGAGGTCGTGGATATATGTCCTAAGAGCAATTTCTTCATCTCTTTATAAATTATTTAAATTCATTTGGAAAGGCCATGATGTGGTAATTTAAGACAAAAGAAGCCAGTTGTGCAACCCCAATAGTTTTGTACCTGTGACTAAGGATATTCCAAGGAGTTGTAACTTTAATACAATGGAAATCATAAATTTAGAGAAGGATCCAACACTCTAAATACGATCCAACACTATAAATGCCCAATCCTCTTTAGATAGGATGATAGTGATTGTGATGCTAAGATGTGGGTTCAAGCCTATTCAGGGCCTAGGAATGAATTTTGAAGGTATCATTGAACAAACTGTGATCCCAGAAATATCATTGAAGTATATACTAGGATATGCACCAACAAATGAAGATGAGAATGAGAAAGGGAAAAATTTGGGTCTGCCCAAGTAATTTCCACTCTTACACCAGTCATTCCCTATACGTGAGAAATCGATAAATAATGGTTTAGGGGATGGGATAGGAAATCTATTTGAAGGATGCAATGCTATACTAGAAGATTTACCAGAGGCTGGTGGTGAGAGGAAGGCTGCACCCAAAAAGACTTTGCAGAATTAGACCTCCACTACACTTATGACTCATTGAATATTATGGTAGATGAAAGGAAAATTTATAGTAGTTTTTAAAATCAATAATGATCCTGAGGAGTCCCTGCGATCCTTGTTTTATGAATCAAACTTTATTTTTAAATTTTAATATTTTCAAAAAGGCATGGGCCCATACTTGTGAGGGTCATAAGCCTTAGTTTGTAACTATTTCCCTAATTTTAAAGAAAAAGCCTCTTTATCTAAGAAATTATTTTAAAATACGTTATTTTTATTTTCATATTTTTGAATTATCTTATTATTATCTGACTTGGTTTGTTTGTTTATTTTGATAATAATGATTTAAAAGTTGCCAATGTTAGGTCACATCAAGAGCTAAATGAACAAATCAGTGCAAATAATGATGTATGGGAGGACTATGATGAGGAACAATAAAGAGTAGGTTTGAAAGAATTTAAAAACCATGAAAGCCCAACATGGAAGAAACCAAAGTAGTCAATCTAGGAGATGATGGTGAAGTCAAAGAGACAAGAATCAATGTTCACCGGATAGAGGCACAAAAATGAAAAGTCATCCTCTGGCTATAAGAATCCATTGACATATTTTATTGGTCCTACAATGACATGTCGAGGTTAAGCACCAACATTGTGTCACATAAGTTGCCAATCAATCTAGAGTTTGATCCAGTAAAGCAAACAATGTTAAAATTCAAGACAGACTTAATTATAAAGATTAAAGATCAAGTGAAGAAGCAAATCTAGTTTAAAGTTATGGAGGTCATAATCTACCCTACGTGGCTAACCAATATTGTTTCAATGCCAAAGAAGGATGATGAGATCTGAATTTGTGTTGACTATAGAGACGTGAATAGGGTCAGTCCTAAAGATAATTTTCTTCTATCCAATATCCACATTCTCAATCTTAACTGTGTAAAGTATGAAATGTAGCCCTTTATTGATTGTTTTGTCGGGTATCATCAGATCTTAATAAATGAGGAAGAAGCATAAAATTTCTTTAATCATACTCTAGGTTGTTTTATCACTACAGGGTAATATCGTTTTGTGTCAAAACTATTGTGCAACAAACATGAGGGTTATGGTAATAATTTCATGATATGATTCATTAAAAAAATTAACATTTACATGAAAGATGTAATCATCAAATTCCATGAGAGTTAAAATCATCCAACATACCTAAGAATGTTATTCAACCGATTGAGAAAGTAAACTTGATCCTGAATCTTGCTAAGTATGCTTTTGGTATGCCTACCAAAAATTATTACGGTTCATAGTCATAGAAATGTCTTGAACTTGACCCTTTCAAGATCCAAATAATCCAAGAGTTACCACCGCGTAAGAATAAGAAAGAAGCTATGAGATCTTTGGTTTTTTGAATTACATTAGCAGGTTCATTTCCAAATCGGTGGTCATATGCTAGCCAATTCTCAAGATGTTGAAGAAAGATGCATGGAATAAGTGGATAGCAGAATCCCATAAGGCTTTTGATATGATCAAATACTATCTATCAACTTTGCAGTTTTTGTTATCCCAAGTGAAGAAATTCCATTAATTCTTTACTTATAAGTCTCAAAAAATGCTTTTGGATGTGTCCTATGGCAATACGGTGAGACCGATAAGAAAAAGAAAGAGATATACTACTTGAATAAAAAGTTTACTCCAAATAGACTTGCTACACTCTGATAGAAATAAATGTTGTTCCTTAACCTGGGTCGTACAAAATCTGAGGCATTATCTATCCTTATATACAGTGTATCACATTTCTAGAATGGATCCCTTGAAGTATATATTAAAGAAAGCCATACATACAGGAAAGTTAGCCAAGTGGAAAATATTGCTAAGTCAGTTCAACATCGTATATGCATGTCACCACAAAATTTACGTGTCATGATGGCACCTATTTTACCCCACTAATATCTAAGAAAAATCATAGTCCGAAGCTATGAGTAATAGGTTAATTAAATGGAAAAGGCGTAAAAGTTGAAAATAAAAAATTAAAAACATATAAAAATAATAAGACAGTCATGATAATCTAAAATATAAATAAAGAATCTACAAACATCCAATGACCTAGTAGTGTCAGTACAAGAGCTACTACAAAAGAAACATAGCTATCGAATTACCCACATACACTCCGTCTTGAATAATGAGAAACTGGGCATAGATAAAAGAAGGAAAATGGGACAGTTAAGAGTCTGAGAGCTCATCCTATCACAATAAAGATGTTCAGTGAAGGTGAAATAGAAAACTATGAAATTGAGATAAATCATGATATAAATATGATAAAGATGTTAGATAAATAAGTTAAGTAAAGGTGAAAGGGAAAACCTGGAAATAAGCTCCAACCCTATAAATAAACAAACAAAACAAACATAATATGAAAGAAAGCATAACTAATACTAACAGAATGGCCACCATAAGCCAGTAATTGTGGAAAAGTAAATAACCTAATGCGGGCCCGATAAGATCGTGCAATCAAACGAAAGTGAATAAATGAAGATCCATAACTTTACTGAATATCAGCTTTAACCATGAATCCATCCAAAATGTATCGTACTATAAATAAAATATCAATGTTGGACTCAAACAAAAACTAGTCTCATCATCATTATTATTATTTTTTGGACTTTAATTGGAACTCATGTCATCAATATCATCATATATTGCCAAACTTGAACAGAAACTCATTATCAATACTATTGAGTTTTGTCCAGTATTAGCACTAACTCCCAAGTACCAAACTAACATAAACATTAAGTATCTAATCTCCTCAAAGTCCTAAAAATAAGCATTTTAAAGGATATAACATGTGTATAGAAGTCTACAAAAGCTAGCACAAATTTTTTCCTATGTGGGTCGGAGGGGTCTACTTCTAATCGTCAAAAATTGTTCTATGGAAAATTCTACCCCGAGCTATACTAAGATATCTAAATTTACTTCTTGATGTTAAATAAGACATAATTAGCCCTAAGATAAAATTCTACCTAAATCATGAGAAACTAAGTCAATTCCATCTAAATTACAGTACCTTAATAGGCTAAACAGTCCAACTAACTAATTCTATAAATCATACCTCCAATACCTGTATCCCATCCCATATATAGAATAATATTATAATTATACTATGAATTTAGCTCAATTTATGAAGAAGTTAAATCTAGCCAACCAGGACATTGAAGAAAAGTCCAAAGAATCTACGAAATTGATGATTTTCTCTTTCAAAAAGCTTTAGTAAGAAGCCACACAATCAAAATCACAATCTACAAATTAAAATGGAAAAAAATGATACCAATATTATAGGATTGTACTTCAGGTGTAAAATTATGAAAAAATTTCATGTGGGAGCTGCTTGAAAAAACACACTTTAAAAATATAAAATACGTCCCTCTATGCTCAAGGAACATTTACCCTAAAAAAGGGTAAATTTTGAGCTCAAATAGTGTTATAATCAACCCACATATATTCTAGGGATTACGGAAAATGATATTGGATTTAAAAATGAAATTGATGGTAGATTATCATGAATTTAGAAAAGAAATGTGTAATTTAAGTTGCAAATGCTCCAAATCAACAACCAATGATTCTCCCAACTTTTAATACTTTTTAGGGGTCTATACTCTTGAAAATGGCTGAAAAATGGGAGAAATCGGGTTATGTAGGGTATTTATAGGGTTCCGGGTGTACAGGTGTCATTGAAGCAGACACTGGGCCGCTTAAGCGAATGCTGCTTAAGTGACCTAGAGTCATTTTAGCAACATTTGGCTGCCTGCACAGATACTGCTTATGCGGTCGATTGTCGCTTAAGAGACCATCACTTAAGTGATAGGGGTTCCACTTAAGTGAACCTCTACTAGGCCATCCTAGTTGCTTAAGCAAAGGGCCGGTCATTTTAGCACCCTCATCACTTAAGAAGTCCAAAAGGGCACTTAAGCGGGTAAACCAGCACAAGCTAAGACTTGGAATTTTTTTAAGACTCTGCCAACCCCTTGTGATTTATCCAAAACACTATATATGCAAACAAACTATGATAGCCAATAGAATTTGATGTTCCAGACTCAATGGCATATTCAAAGTTTCCATCCGAGGTTTTTTCAATCAAAAGTGGGTCTTACTTTTCTTAACTTCTGGCGAGTCACCCAAAATGAGGTTGGAAGACTTGAGAACCAGACCAAGGGTCCACCTAGCCTAAAATAAATATTTTAGAGCTATTGGAACTATCAGAATTAGGATACAAGGTTGTTTCGCTAAATTTTTGCTCAGTAGCCAATTATAACTAGTGAAGGCTTTAAAATAGGGAATAGGCTCTAAGAATCAAACAAGCTAGCTGGTAATTAATATGTCAGTTCCATCAAGTAAAAAATGACTTGAGGCTGCTATAGGAAAGCTTTAAATGGTAGAAATTACCAAAAATATGGAAAATGACTTGGAGGATTATTACAATATCCTCTACTAAAAGAACATCCATTTGCGAAAGTAAAGGATTAGGATGTACCTTAAGCCCCAAAAAGGTGGGATATAAGTTTGTATTTCACTATCTATCACCCAAATAGCCGTATTATATTGGGTGGTACCTCCACTAAACCTTAACTACTGTGATATATCTAGTACGCAAGTACCTGGCATTACTGGCTAAAATAATCACAGGCTCCTCCACGAAGGTCAATCCTCATCTAACTGAACTGAGCCCCATCTAAGCATTTGAGAAGCATCGAGAGTGTATTTCCCCAACACAAAAACATGTAAAATTAGATGGAAAATAACAAAATATTGGGTAAGTCTTAACTTATAAGCCACCTAACCAACTATGTGAAGAATCTCAAAGGGTCCACTACATCTGGGGCTGAGCTTTTCCATCCTCCTAAATCTCATCACACCCTTCATGGCAGATACTTAAAGGAATACCCGATCACTAACTCTAGATATCAATGCAAAAAGTCTACTATCTACATATGCCTTCTACTACTCTAAGCTACCCTCAACCTATCCTGAATCATCCTGATCTTATCTAATGACTACTAAAGCAGGTCAGTACCATAGGGTCTAATCTTAGAGATCTCAAACAAGCAATCATATAAAAACATCACCTTCCACATAAAGCCTCAAAAGTCACTATCTCAATAATTTAATGGTAGCTATTATTATACACAAACTCTACCAAAGCAAAGTATTAGTCCTATTGACCTCAAAAATCTTCAAGCATATCCTAGAGAACCTTAATAGTGTGCTTTAATTAATCATCAGTATAAGGGTGGAGGTTTTACTAAGATCCTCGTGAGTACCCAACTCCTCTTGAAAAGTTCAGCAAAAGCTAGAAGTGAACACTAAATCCTAATTTGAAATACCTGTTATAAGTACACAATGCAAACATAATATATCACGAACATAGATACGCACTAACCTCTTGGAGTTGAAGGATAGTTGAATTGGAATGAAAAGTGATGTCCTAGTCAACCAATCCACAATGAACCAAATACAATCAAAATCATGGGAGTTGCGAGGCAAACAACTAACAAAGTCTGTCGTAATATGATCCAACTTCTACTTGGAAATAGGTAATCTCTAAATCAAGCCACCAAGTTTTGATGCTCGACCTACACATGCTGACAACAAAGCCAATGAGTTACAAAGTTTGCTAATTCCCTCTACATACCACTCCATTAATAATTCTTCCTCGAATATCTATATATCTTAGTTGTACCTAGGTAAATAGAGTATCTAAGATGTGAGCCTCATATAAAATCAACTCAATAAAATCATCAACCCTCAGAACACAAATACGGCTATCGAATCTCAAAATATCCTTAGAATCTATGGTGTCCCTCTTGGATCATCGCTCAACACCAGGTCACAGATGATATGAAGTCTTATATCCTCAAACTAACGACTTTGAATTTTCTCATATAGAAAAGATGACACTACGCAAACTATGCCCTTATTGTAACGGGCATCCCAGGTTGAACAAGGGCCATGGACCTACCCCAAACCCAACCTAACCTCCAAGCACATACGCTTAGTTGAATGAATTCTGAACATATAAAAAGATTGCTTATTTGATGATATAATACTTTGGGATAAGTCTCCTTCCTAGACCAATCCAACCAAGTCAAATCGTCCAATAACTAGCCAAACCAAGAAAATAACCCAACAGGTTTATATATATATAAAAAATAGAACAATCATAAATCAAATATAGTCCACTAGTATTATCCATAGTAGCAAAACCAATGACAAGGTTTACACCAATACCGACTTCACCCATACCAACCCATAATAGTCCCGTAAAGCCTCTAACAAAGTATGTAAAGACATCCATGACATTAAATAGAGCCTTTCAAAAAATAGAAGCATACTAATTCAGTCCAACTCAAGCTAATCCTAAATCTGATCATTAATCAGGAGAAGTAAAATGGTTGGTTCTAGTATCGCATAGGGATACAACGCCCAAAGATGGGTTAGCAGGTAAATAATAGCATGCACTCATGATAAGGATAAAATTATGCCAAACGTTGAAACCAAGTAAACCACCATATGCATTTACAACCATACAAGTATGTATATATATAGATATAATCCATGCTGGGAATGGAAACCGGGTTTAATATGCTTTTGAAGCCATTAACCTGGGTATGTATAGCTTAAAAACCAAGAACCACCCATGGTATATATGGTTCCACTGTTACCCCCTCAGTAAGCATCGATGCCTGTAGTCACAAAAACAAGAGATGCTATAGGAGTAGGGGATTCTCGTGTACCCTTCGCTCTCCACGATACATATATATAAGTATAACTTTAGGAATTCTTGTGTACCCCATAAGTATTATATATCATCATCATGACCAATCGTTATATTAGAAAAGATGAGTTTCTAGTGTCCGTTCATTGGACTTACACCTTCACGGTTAGCTATCACACCCTTCTATTATTGCTCAATAAAAACCATCAACACATAACCAAACAACTATAAGTATCATTATATCTACTATATATTGAAAGCAATGTACTTATCCAACCTTTTAAAGAAAAGGGATCCCATGTACCCATAGATTATATTATTAAGTTTGCTTGAGGGATTCCCATTGATGAGGGTGATTTTACCACTCTTTTGCACTCATTTTTAGTGCATATTACCTTGTATTAAATGAATAAATGAGTCATAATTATGATTTAATGCAATACTATCCACTCTTTGCAGGTATAGGAATAGAAAAAATAAAGAGATATGGATTGGAGCTTGAAATGATCAAAATAGATCTGAAAAAGTACAGATGAAGACCTGCAGTGAACTAGCTTCAGTTACAGTTGCAGTCCCTGGACCATGGTCGGGGTCAGTCAAGATGGTCAATCAACCTCGACCACGGAAGTCAATTGCAGTCGCATAGTTGTGTTCAAAGCCAGGCATGCGTGATCGCGGCTGGAATAAATGTTTAGTCCAAGCAAAAAAACTATAATTGCACATATTGATCCCTATTTGAACAAAAAGAATCAAACCTCAATTTTTGTATCATCCATTCCATCACATTCCTTCTTTTCTAATTTTTTTAGATTTTGGTTGAGACATTGTAGCCTCCATTTTTAGAGAAAAAATATTGTATAAATTTTGGGTGAAGAATACATTAGAGACTTTCCAAGAGGAAGATTTGCTCAGTTCCATTGTTGATATATTGGAGGAGCCTTGTTTAAAGTAACATTCACTTAGATCTACCATAAATTAATTTAATGAGGATTATCAGTATATCTATGCTTATTTATTTTATGTGTAGCTAAATCTCCCTCTTGGTGTTATGTGTGAATAGAGATTAAAGTGGGTGTGGGATGTAATTGTAGCATGTATTTGGTAGTTCATATTTCTGGGTTCTATTATTGCTATGCTATTTTGGTTGGGATTTAATGGGTGACTAATCCAAATACCTACATGGGCTTGATGGGTGAAAGTTCCAAGCTCTTAAAAACCTAAGGATATCATTGCAAGAAGGGTTTTTGGTAAATTTTAGGAATCTATATCATCCTTGAAAGAGGGGTGTGAAGACCAAAGTAATGATAGACAATTATGTGCGTAGTTTCCTACATTCTCACTATCTTAGAAATATGGGTGAAAGTGAGATTGACTATGCTTTGGGTGTCATCCTAGAAATAGGGATGCCTTAACTGAGGTTATGGTTGATAATTTTTGAACACATCCATTAGGTATTCTAAAGGTTCAATGGGTGAAAGTAAGGTGTTTTGCTGAAAGACTAGCATCAATATTTATAGCCAATCCTATCCATATTTGACTTACTAAATTGATGTTGGTAACTAACACCTACATGTCACTCCCTTAATAATGCATAATCCCAAGATCCGTGCATAATTGTTAAAACTCTAATTATTTTTAGCCTTGAATTTATACTAGAAAACCCCAAAAAGAAACATTAGTGTAGGATCTCACCTCCCCTATTTTATCTTTTGTACCCTTTGTTTGAATTTAACTCGTAACTATCATTTCAAATTAATTTGAATGCCACTAACATTGTTCCTCATGGATTCAACCCCAACTCCAAAGTTGGGTAAATATATTGATGACAGTTGTCTTGCACTCAAATTGACGTGTTAGTTGAGCGTTATAAAAAATAGAGCCATGGCCGGGGAACAATTTGGTGTATGAAGTTAGTTTGGATATTTAGTTACTTGTATTAATTCAAACATGTTTATAAGTGTTTGTGATTTTATTTCGTATGTAGCTTTTTATTTTATTTGACTTTTTGCTATGCCACTTTCTGTCACATATGAATTTGATAGTTGGAGAGCATATATTGATAGCCTATGTCTATATTGTGACATACCACACTATATGAAATATTGTAACTATGCTCCCAGAGAGACATGGAATCCCCATGTAAACCTAATAGAGAGTCTTTTTTCTATTTCATGTGGAAGTCAAGATGGACATAGGGATGATTGCCCAAATGACCCTTCCCCTTATTATTCTAACCAAGTTGCTAGTTCTTCTTCTGAGTTTGATAGGTTCAATGATAAAGAGATGAAGGAGAAACATACCAGACTAATTGATTTTGGACAATTACTACAAGCCATTTTTGATCGGGTATAGGCAACGTAGGAGAACATAGAAGAGATACATTACGACACAATGGCATGGCAAAGTGTCAAGGTGGAGGAAATAAGCAAAGAAGTAAAGATTGAAACAATCACAAAATTGCCTATTTCCCAATAGGAGGTTCACCAAGAAGATAAACAAAGTTACAATGATAAGCTTGGTAGTGAAGACTCCTCGGCAGCATCCAAATCATCAAACTCATATAAAAATAAAGAGGCAAAAATGAAATATATGATGGTAGAGTCAAAAGAAGTATCAAGGCAAATATCTTATAATGACTCTAGTTTATTTCAGGGTGAAGGTGCTATGAAGAAGTAAATTCCAAAATTAAGGATTGGACCTCATTCAACCCATTTTTCAGCATTATGCCTAGAGAATGTGATAAAATCCATCCATCTAGATAAATGATGGATTTTGGGGAGACGGAGTATGATTCCTATATTTTTGAGTTTGACATTCCATGGGAAAAGATGGAACCCCACCCATCAAAGGCCAAGAAGCTTAATTTTAAAAGTCCATCGAATGGCCTATTGTTGTGCTCACTTTTACCCAAGAAGCTAAAAGGAAAGTTTGATACGAAGATGTGTAAAAGGTTTAAATCTTTAAAATGGAGAGATCGAAACTTTCTTGCCATGGCTTCACCTCTTCCAAGTATCTTCTTGGAAGATCTGAATCTTTTGTCCTTCTATCGTTTATTACATATTGAGCAAAATTCTGGATGTATATTCAAATCGTCTAAGTGAAATAACAAAATGAAGTTCAAGGGGCGTCTTGCCCCTTGAATCATGGTGTTTTGAAAACCTAATACTAGACACTATTTCTTTTATGATATTATTTCGGGATGATGCTTTAGATATTATTTGTCTTATGGATTATCATGCTTTTCTTTTATTTCCAGTTTTCTATACGTTCTTTAAATTTTGTTCTGGATCTTAATGATGTTGGGACAACTATACAGGGGAATTCTATGTACCCATAGCATAAATGTAAAATGCAAGCGAAATCTGGTACCTGTTGCATTTTGTTTTGTATATTGGGATCACTTTATACACCATTGGCGAAGTCTGAGTAATCATATAGTTAGTGTTCCTATCTTGAGCCAAGTTATGAGACTGAGGCTTTGATTGTACCCGTCGCCATATGTTATAAATTTGTGCGTGGTGCTATGGAAAATCAAGAAACCCCCTTCATCCAAAATTTTAGAAAAATCAAGGGCATGGACATCAGCAATGTTGTTATAAATTCTTTTTCTATTTTAGTGGATTAATAGATTTTGACTTGTAGATAAGAAATAGACACTCCATGATTGTTTCTATCGGGAGGGGCATTTGAGCTCCCTTAACGAATTTTGCATGCAACGTGTTATGAGAATATTGCATTCATCTCTTGTATATTTCTGTTATTTAAACATTGCCTTATTAGTCTTTAAAAAATAATTTTGATTGTATTTTGTTGGAGAAATGATCTTAGGCCCTCTCTGTGATTTTGGAACCCACTCTATCCTAAAAAGCCTACCCATGCATAATTGTAATCCCTAGTACCAATTTTGAGTCTTTAAACCTTTCTTTGGCAAAACTCATTATAAGCCGTGAACTTTTGTTTTTATCCCTCTTTGAACCATACCTCCCTTGAACTTAAAAATGAAATATGAGGCTAAAAGCCTAAGTTGGGGTGGTAAAAATTGACGGAGGTAAGTTTGGGACCACATAGTATTAGTGAAAATGCCAAATATGCCAAAGTACTGAAAACAAATGTTTAGAAAAAGGAAAGGGCTCAACAAAAGGATGTCGTGCACAAAAATGGAAGGAAATGAAAGTAAAAGGAAAGTGGGGAAGAAAGGAGGCAAAAAAGTAGGCATAAGAAAAGAGAGAAACAAAGTAGAGTGGCCCTTAGTAGAAAGTGTGAGTGTTGTAAAGCGTGATGTAAATATTCAGTGTTGGGTGTAACCAAGTTCTCTAAATGATATGCTACCCTAACCCAAACCTACGTTACAAGCTTAGAAAGTACTTTGAGATCACTGACCATTTACTTTCTTTGTAGTGGAGATTGAATATAGGGCCAAGCCTATGGTATGACCCTTTTTGCATTGAGATTTCTTTTGTGATGGGAGAATTTTGCACTTAAAATCCCTTGTTACTTGTTCGGTAGTTTGGTGTGTGAAATTTTTCTTTCTTGTGAGAAGGGCATACAAACAAGTTGAGGTGAGTGATTCTTTTCACTGCTTGGATAATGAGGCAAGTAGAGTATTGTTTATTTGAAGTCAAAAGGTGAGCCACTTCTAGAGTGTTGTTTTTTTTTGCTTGATTACTCTTTTAAGTCTGATACAACCTGGATTATTATATTTTATAATGAGGGGTGTTGAGAAATTAGCCTACCATATGCGCGATGGGCTACTTTTGGTTATGAATCAAGTCGAGGTCGGTATGGAAATTAAGCCATAAATGATTTTGGCTCACGGTAAAGAGGTAATGTTGCTTGAGGACAAGCAAATCCTTAAGTTGGAGGTGTTAATGAGTGGTGATTTTACCACTCATTCTCACTTAGTTTTAGTGCATATTACCTTCTCTCAAATGATTAAATGAGTCATAATTGGGATTTAAAGCACTAAATATCCACTTTTGCAGGTATACGAGTTAAAAAGGCAAAGAGTTATGGATTGGAGCTTGAAATGATCAAAAGGGAGCATAAAATGTGCAGCTGAAGACCTACAGTAACTAGCCTCAATTACTGTCATCGCGGTACATGGAATGTGGTCACAATTAGTCGAGATGGTCAATCAACCATGATCACAAAAGTCAAACGCAGTTGCAGCCAGACATATGTGATTACGACTTAGCAGAAATGTTCGGCCCAAAGGCAAAACTGTAATTGCACGTGCTGATCCCAATTTGAAAAAAAAGACTCAAACCCTAATTTTTATATCATCCATTCTATCGCATTCCTTCTTCCTCAATTTTTCTACGTTTATCTTGAGACTTTGTAGACTACATTTTTTGAGAAAAAAATATTGGATAATTTTTAGGTGAAGAATACATTGGAGACTTTCCAAGTGGAAGATTTGCTTACTTCCTTTGTTAATATTGTGGAAGAGGCAAGTTTTAAATAAAATTCGCTTAGATATACCACAAATTAATTCAATGAATATTATGGGTATATCTATGTTAATTTATCTTATGTGTAGCTAAATCTCCCACTAGGGGTTATGTGTGAATAGGGATTAAAGTGTGTGTGGGTTGTGATTGTAGGCATCTATTGGTAGTTCATGTTTATGGGTTCTATTATTGCTATGCTATTTTTGTAGGGATTTGATAGGTGAAAACTCCAAATACCCACATAGGTGTGATGGGTGAAAGCTCCAAGCTCTATAAAACCTAAGGCTATCTTTGAAAGAAGGGTTTTTGGTGAAGTAATCTATATCATCCTCAAAAGAGGGATGTGGAGTTCAAATAAATGATTTAAAATTATGTTTTTACTTTCCTAAATTCTCAATATCTTATAAATAAGGGTGAAATTGAGGTTGACTATGCTTTGGGGTACTTTTATGACTGCGCGTAAACTACAAACATATGTTGGAAGTTGTAGGTGGTCAGAGAGTTAGTGTGGGTTTGCTGGTTTCTATATAAGGTATGGTCAGGTCATACTAATCGTATCTTAGGGTACTAGTAGTATGTTTCCCTGTGTTTAACATAGAGTATTCTATTCTACCTGAGGTACATATTTAAAGTATTAGTCGTATGGTAGTGTATGGTTTGGACATGGTGGTCATATGTTAATAGTGTTAGGTTTCATAGGGGAGGGTAGTGTAGGGTACGTTTTGGGTAAGGGTATTGTACCATCTTATGGGAATTTTATACAATTTATGTAGGGGGTAATCTAGAACTTAAAAGCACTAACGGGGTACTTTAGACACTAGGTGAAATCCCATAACTGTTTCTAGGGACTGTTTGAGAAAACTCTATCTATAAGGTTTATACTTGATTGTTTCTATTACCTCAAAAATAAGGAAAACTTGACATGAATGGACTTAGATGAAAATCTGAGTAAATTTCTTAGAGGACAGTTCTACTGCATGATCTAAGACATGAAAGAAGGGAAACATTTTTAAAATACTCTGTAGCCTATCCAAGAATAGAACAAACATCTTTGTACCATTCCACAAGACTCTACTAGACACAACTTCATAGACACCCTAGGACATTTGAACTCTGGGATTTGATACTAAGTTTGTCACAACCCGAGACTACCCCTAGTCATAACAAAGTGCTTGGAACAATAAGTGATCCCAAGATAACCTATGAACTGGCATACTATTATGAGACTGATTTAATATGTATAAAAAAAATTAAAAGAGCAGAAACATTATCATAAGGAAATCTGAATAAGTATAGAACTGATAAAGTTTGCAATCTGATAAAATTTTAAGAAAGAACATAAATTACATCCCACGACTCTAACTGACTATTTATGAGGTCTCTACTATATTGACTTTAAATAGCTGGGACATGCCTCCAACTACTGCAAATCAATACATATGAATAATTAAAGAAAAGTACATGAACAACTACTGATTGGATTCTCCAAAATAAGAGAACTCATCACCTGCTGGCAGGAAGCTGCAAACTGTTTGATTATGTCATGTAGGCTACAATGGGTACCTACATTATGAAACAATGTAGAACATAGATATATATATATGTGGATCAGTACTTCTGGAATGTACCAAGAAAGTGGGGGTGAATGACATAAGCAAGGCGGATTTCATACATAATCTTAAAACATGTATGCTAAGTTCAAGTAAACTCACTAATAGACTCAAATAGACCAAAAGATGAAGTATCTTAAGTGCATGAGTAAAAAAAATAATCTGAGAAGTTGGTGAAGCACTACACTTGGTTTCTTAAATTGTTTACTTTTGTAAAATAAGTAGAACTAATGTTGGGATATGATATAACACGAATACTATATGTAAATCTCATGTCAAGTTTGACATACTGAAAACTGACTGAGGGTAATAAATAGTTACTGAGCATGAAAACAAGAATATGTAAAACTAAGAATGGAAAACCAAGCATAAACATGTTTCTGAGATAATTTGTAATATGAAAGATTGAATTATGTATAACTGAATAACTGAAAATTTGTATGCTTTGGTCAAGCAAACCTGAGCTGAGACATACTGAATACTAGCTGAAACTATAGGATGCATCATATAATTGACATACCCCAGACTGAGCTAATTGGGGTCTAACCTGTAACCCCAGTTGGAAGGGTGTTACTACTATGCCACAGGTACTAACACTGGTTGTATCGATCCACTAATTTGATATCCCGAAGGACTAGGGAGTCAGTACTAAACTGGGATGACTCCTAAAAGAGTGTCAATCCTAAACTGGCAGGTGACATCTCATAATCCTACGCTGGTTACATAGTTCTGGAGATTAGGGTCTACTACAAAGGACCCAGTCCTAACTGGTGGGTGAGCCCCCGTCCCTAGGTTCGCTCGGTGCTAAATCCTACTCCCAACTGAACTGAACTATGTGTAACTGAACATTATTTCTGATAGTTTTTTTCATGATTATAAAAAATGAGAAAAATAATAAAATCCATGGTTTAACTGAAACATTACTTGAAGATCTTGAATCATGTAAAACACATAAGTATTGTCTATTTATAACCCGCAAAAACTGAATAATCATAAAATACAATAATAAAGCTTTAAAAATATAGTATGGGATCATGGTTCAAAATCCAAAGCAAAAACATTTTATCAAACATGTAAGAATCATGAACTTGAACGTGGGAATATGTTAAACATGGGAAATCAACTTGATTACATGGCTAAATTCATAACTGTGGGAATTTAACATGAAATTCACTTGAATAAGACATGGAAAACTGAAATATAATGCATGAGGCAGTCTAATCATTCATGGGATCATACATGGGCTGAACTGAATTTGAATTACAAAGAAAATCAAGATTTAAACCCATCTTGAACATATAAAATACCATAGTAAAGAAAAACTCTAGAATTTAATTAAGAGAGAAAGCTTTAGTCTCAATGGGTGAAAGAGACTCATTGATGAATACCCCACACACCTTAATTTTAATGAATTCTTGAAGAAACTTAAAATTGGAACTTGAACCCTTGAATTCTTGAGGAAGAAATCTTGAATCTTGGGACTTGTATGATGAACTTCTAAAATAAACCCAATTCATGATGTTTTCTCAAAGTTTCTTGAACTTCGAAGCTTGAATTCTTGGATTCTTGGAGAAACATTTTGTATTTTGTTCTTGGAGAGGAGGAGGGATTATAAAGGGGTTTGATGATGAAAAGTGGGCAATTAATTCCCTTTTGGTGTTTCAATCTGTAACTTGGGTGCTTAGGGGTAAGAGGAAATGACTAGAACGCCCTTTAGGCTTGCATTTATAGATACAAAAAAATATTACTCCGCATCGTAGATCTAGATGCAGTAACTTATTCCTGCATCGCGGCGCTATCATGACATTTTACTGGTTCTGACAAAAATGGTCATAACTTTTTGCTCGGGTACCAGATTAAAGGGAAATTGGTATAATTGGAAAAATAATTCAATAACTATAATTTGGTGGGTCTTGAGCTGAATAATTCCACATATTTCAATAGATACTTATAAAAAGTTGACCCTTGTAGAACCGAATACCAACCTTTGGACGAATCAAAAGCTCTTAGCTCAACTTTGTTCTAAGTGATTCCCATGGACATTTTTCACCTCAAAAGTACTTCACACACTAGGATAAAGATCACGACTCATGTATTCAAATATAAATCATAGGATTAGAGTTTAAAAACATTGAATTGATTGTTCGATTTGTAGCTCAAGAATGCTGGATTTTACAATGGTCAAACAAATCTTCAAAATGAGGCATAGGATATATATTCTTCACCATTAACTTTTTAAGATACCTATAATAAATAAACATAGTATGGAACCATCATTCTTCTTAATAAACAATATAGGAACACCCAAATGAGACATAATAGGTATAATAAAATCCTCACCAAGAAGGTACTGAAGTTAAGAATTTAGCTTCTTAAGCTCGGTAGGAGCCATACAGCAAGGTACCATAAAAATACGTCAGGTTCCCGGCTCAAGATCTTTAAAAAACTCAATAACATGCTCTGGAAAAAATCCAGGTAGATAGATAGGGAAAATATCAAGAAACTCACAAAATATAGAAACAAAGTCAAGTGATTGACTCTCCACACTAACATAACAAATATAAGCTAGATAAGACTCATAACCCATCAAAATAAGTCTCCTAGCCAGAATATAAGAAATAATCATCGTCGTCTCAAGGATAATAGCTTCCCCCCACACAACCAGGGGTATGTCGGGCATGGCTAAGCTAATGATCTTAGAAAAAAATCCAAGACCGCATGATAGTTGGATAACCAGTCCAAGCCCAGAATCACATAAAAATTCACTATATCTAACATAATAAAAACAACTTGAGTGTCAAACTATCATACTGTTATAAGACATGATCTATAAACATGATTTACTACTAAAGAATCAACTACGAGAGTAGATGCATAAAATGATAAAGATTATGAATCCCAAGATAACTTTAGCCATGGGATTTAATAAGAAGATACATAAGAATAAGTGGATCCCGAATCAAATAAAGCAAAAACCAACTGATGGCACACAAAGATCGTACCTATGATAACAACATATGAAGACTCAGTCTCGGGTCTAGCAGGTATGGCATACAACTGACCACGCCTGCCAAAAGGCTAGGCTCCTGGCTGATGTCTTGTTCTACCTACTTAAGAACCTCTATTTTTACTCAGGAGACCACCACTACAACTATGTGCACCACCATTAGTTTGGGGATGTACCTCTATTATAGGTGGAACACTCTAAGCTGAAGGAACCATTGTCTTGAGAAATAGCCAAAATCCCCACAACCATAACATGCCTCAAGCGCTATACTAAAACCAAAAGATCTAGCTGACCTAGAATAACCACCACGACTAGAATAACCAAAACACGAACCCCAAAAAGGATAACAACTATACTGGAAACAATGATCACTATATCTAGAATGACCTTCATCAATAATAGAAAATGTAGTATGAACGGCTACTTAACTGACCCTGATGCTGATATGGCTGCCACAGGGGGTACCTACCCTAAGAACCACTACCTCTGAATCATGAGGTACTACAGCTCTTACTAAAATTACCCTGATATCGCGACCTTTGATTGCCATCCTCTTGAGACTCATGATGAATCTCCTCCATAACCTAAGCATAATAAAAAAAACTTAGCAAAAGACCTAACTACAGTAACCAAACACTATTTAGAAATGAAATGAGAAAGTTCAGTCCCCAAATAAAGCAATGAACCTCCTCATACTTAGTAGTCAAAATAAAAGTAGCATGCCTAGCCAACATATGTAATCGTACCTCATTCTGAACAATAGTTATGGACCCCTACTCTAATCATGAGAACTGATCCTTCAAATAATACATAAGACTCGAAGGCATATAATTCTCCAAGAAGATCTCAAAGTACTGAGTCCATGTAAATAGGGATGATCCATCTTGAATGGAATCAAGATGACCTCTCCACCAATGTTTATCTGCTAGATCCAATTAAAAAGTAGTGTAATCCACACCATGACTCTTAACAAGGCCAAAATTATGGAGCCTATCCTCACAAATAATCATGAACTCATAAGTATCCTCGCATAGTGCACCAGAAAACCTAAGTGGAGATAATCTCAAGAATCTACCCAGCATATTCTACTCCTCAAAAGATATAGCAAACTTGGCAACTATCGGTTGAGCAACCACTGGCATAAGAGGGACTTCAACACCAGGAGCCACAATATTAGGCTGTGTCTCCACCTCAGTACCACTCTAATCTATAGACTATGCCCAATCAAACAATGTACCACCAGCCAATCCCAAAAGCTAAGAAAAGGAATCCCTTAGAACTAAAGAAGAAATAAACCATAGTGAAGCCTAGGATAGTCCCTTGCCCACTCTTGCAGGGGCAGAAGAATCTCTGGCTCAAAAACTGAAAGAAGGTCTAGTGAAGATCCCTACCTAGCCTTTACCTAAGGATACATCTCTAGGATATCCATGACCTCTAGGTTACCTACAAAAAATGGCTCGATTCTTAGACTTGGTCTCGAGATTTTTGTCTCATATAGAGGTAACATGTGTCCAAACCATCTACAAAAGAGTGAAACCAAAGGAATTCCTTAGAAACCAAGTCAGACTCTTAGCATAAAATGAGTGAAGGAATTAAAGAACTCCTAAGCCTCCCAAATAAGAAACAAACGTTATTATTTTGATCTGCAGAACACTACTAGACACTTGCTCTTATACTAAAAAACTAGTGAGAAAAGGCTCTGATACCAATTTAACACGACTCAATTTGTAAGTCATGATGGAACCTACTTTACCTTACCAGTATTCAAACCTAACCATAGCCCATACCTATAAATAATGGGCTAATTTGGTGGAAAAGAAGTAAGAGATGGAAATCAACAATTAAAAGCTTATAAAAGTAATAAAATAATAATGATAGTCTAAAATATAAATAAAGCATTAATAACCATCCCACGACCTAGTAGTGATGATATGAGAACTACTTCAAAAGGAACATAAATACTGAAATAGTCATATATATTCCATCTCAGATATTGAGAGACTAGACATATACAAAAGAAGGAAAAGGGGGAAATTCTGACTCTGAGAACTCATTTTATATCTAAAAAATACTCAGTATGATCATTACTTCAGTGGTGGCCACTAGTATTAGGATCTTCACCAAAATGTACACGAGTGTAGTATGACTACCAAAACCAGTAGTACTCAGTAAGCATCATCATCTAACAGAGATAAATCATGATATAAATATGATATAGATGTGAGATAAATAATCTAAGTCAAAGTAAAAGGGTAAAGATAGAAATAACCTCCAACACTGTAAATAAATAATCAGAACAAACATAATATGAAAGACAACATGATTAATACTACAAAACTGGCCCTATAAGCCAATATAAGCATAAAAGTAAGTAAGGCACCTATAATCCTAGAGGGTGCAATTAAAGAAAAGTGAATAACTAAAGATCCATAACTTTACAAAATATTAACTATAATCATAAATCCATCCATACCATTTCATAACATAAATAAACACTCAATGTTATACTCAAACCAGAAGTCAATATTGTCATCAATATTATCATATTTGTCGAACTTAAATTGGAACCCATGCCAAAAATATCATCACCATTTGTCATGCTTCAACTGTACTTATTATCAATAAACTACCAGGTTTTGCCAAAAATTAGAACCAACTCCCAAGTACCATACTGGTATAACCATTAAGTATCTAATCTTCTCAATGCACCAAAAATAAGAATTTTAAAGGGTATAACATGCGTATAAAAGCTTATAAAAGCTAACACAAATCTTGGCCTAAGGTTTGTCGAAGGGGTCCACTTTTTATCCTTGAAATCTATTCTAAGGAAAATTCTATCCCGAGAAAGGCTGAGGTATCTAAATTTACTTCTAGACGTGAAATAAGCCATAATTACCCCTAATATAAAAATTCTAGATAAATCATGAGCAACTTAGATAGTTTCGCATAAATTATGATTCCTTAAGCTAAACAGTCCAAATAACACTAATTATATCAATCCTACCTCGAATATGTAAATCTCATCCTATATCTAGAATAATATCATAATTATACTACAAATTTTGCTTAATCTATGAAGAAGGTAGAACTAGCCTACTTGGACTATGAATAAATCCCCAAAGAATCTGCTAAACTAATGATTTCCTTTTTCAAGAAGCTTTTGCACGATGCCACACTATATAAATCATAATCTACTCATCAATAAGAGAAAAATGATACCCACATTTCACTATTATACTTTGGGTCCAAAATTATGTGAAAAACTCATGTGGTACCCATTTGCAAAATTATATTATCAAAACTTATAATATGTCCCTCTATGTTAAGGGATCATTTAACCGCAAAAATGGGTAAAATTATAGGCTTACAATCAATTCACCAAAATTCTAGGGATTTTTGAAAATGATAAAGGATTTAATCATGAAATTTATGGAAGCTTCCCATGAATTTGGAGAAGAAACGTGTAATTCAAGTTCACAAAAGCTCCAAAATCATCCTCTAATGATTATCCCAACTTTTCTCACTTTTCAGGGTTCTATACTCTTGAAAATAAGAGAAATCAGGCTAAATAAGGCATTTATAGGTTACCAGGTGCCCAACAATCGCTTAAGCAGACACTGGGCTGCTTAAGCAGTCACCGCATAAGTGACCTAGTTTCTTTTTAACAATATTTGGTTGCCTGCACAGATACCCCTTAAGCAGTCTATTGCCACTTAAGTGGCCATATATTAAGTGGTAGGGGTTCTACTTAAGCAAACTTCTACTGGCCCAACATGGTCACTTAAGAGAGGGATCGATTTCTTTAGAGCCCCTATCATTTAAGTAGTCCAAAATGGAACTTATGTAGGTGGACAAACACTAGCTGAGACTTGGAATTGTTCTAAGTCTTCGCCAACCTTTTAGGACTCATACGGAACCTTGTATATGAAAAAATATTATGCTATCCTATCAAATTTGATACTTTGAATTCAATGGAACAGTTGACATTTCCATCCAAGGTAGTTTCAATTCATAGTGGGTCCCACATCCATATGCCATTTTTCTTAAATATCGGCTAGTAGCCCAAAATGAGTATGGATTCCTTGGGACACAAACTAAGGGTTCACCTATCTTAAAATCGATGTTCCAAAGCTGTTGGAACTGATAGAATTGGCATACGAGGTCGTTTGACTAATTTTTGTATCTAGTAGCAAATTATAACTAGGGAAGGCTTCAAAACAAGGAATTAGCTGTAAAAATCAAATGAACTGGAGAGTAATGGAAATGTTAGTTCCAGAAGTCATAAATTACTTAGAGCAGCTATGGAAAAGCTCTAAATAGCAAAAATAATCAAAAATACAAAAAATAACGTGGAGGGTCATTACAATATCAACTAGTAAAAGGACTTTTGTGTGCAAAAATAAAAGATTAGGATGTATCTAAAGCCTAAAAAAGGTAAGGATACTAAGTCTACATCTCACTCTTGATATCCCAAGTAGCCTCCTCTACTGGGTGGTGACTCTACTGAACCTTAACTATTGGAATCTCTCTAGTGCACAACCTCCTAACATCATCGATTAAAATGATCATAGGCTCCTCCACGAAGGTTAATTGCTCATCCAACAAAAATGAGTCCTATCTAATCACTTAATATGCATCAAGAAAGTATCACCACCACAAAGAAACAAGAAAAAACTAGATAGACAGTAGCAAAATTTGGGGGTAAGGATAATTTATAAGCCACGTTACCAATTACATGAAGGATCACAAAGGGTCTAATATATTTAGGTCTGACCTTTCCCATTCTTCCAAACCTCATCACAGCATTCATGGGTAATACTCGAAGGAATACTATTGCACCCAAGTGCAAATGCAAGTGTACATGGTCTCACCAAGTAGTAAAGTTGCCCTTTAGAAGCCAAATATCGATCCCATAGGGACTTGTGTTGAAAACTATCTAATTCTCATTTAATTATAGGGATTAAACTGGTGTAAAAGTATCCAAAAAAGTTTGAGGATTATAACTAATTAGACTAAAATAATGCAGAGAAGCAAAGAATTTGGACAATCAAAGAGAATGAAAACCCAGGGTTAAGACACTACAAACAATCATACTACGCTATTGAACTTCATTAGTTAGATTACTTATCTTGGTGGTTGATTCGCAGGGTGTATCATATGATCATGGTCTCCCAACCTCTCAAATTCAACATACTTGGACAATAAAAATACATCTTTGAGCAGGGATGCAATAATCCAATTAGATGCATTAAGATGTCATCCTGGAATTAAACAGAACAAGGCTTCTAGGTATATCCATATCCTAGACGCCAATTCAAATTCCTTATTTTATAATAGAACAAGAACCTTGCTCTATATATCCCCATGTTCTATTGTAACGCCCCGAGAGTACACCCTGGATGCCACACAGTGCCTATGACCCTAAAGGACCACAAGTTAATCCATGACTGATATCTGTTGTGAGCACTAAATAGTAATTCTAAAATAAATATGGAATTAGGCTGAATTGCCATAAGATTCAAAATATAAATACCAATAAATGATAATATCTAGTAAAAACATCTGAAAACTAAACACTTTCTGAAATAATCTAGTCTAAAAGTCGCTAACTGAATTGTTTAAATATGGATTGGATGGGACAAGCCCCCAACTAACTCAAACTACTAAACTACAGATAAATGGAAATAAATTATATCACCAATAAATGAGGACTCACTACTAAATCTACAACTGCAAATTGGATCTATCTAAATATAGTTGGGATCCTAAGTATCCGAACCTATGATATGAGACATCGTAGCACAAAGAAAGAGTATGCGGTCAGTACGTAGAATGTACTGGTGTGCTAGATGAGGTAAGGCTGAATGCAAGGGTTCATATTCATGAACAATAACTGACTGAATGATATATAGTAGTGAATATAAGAGTACGTGTATAACTGATACTACAGAAATCACCAAGTATACAATACAATACATATACATATAAACTGTAACTCATCTTTTCTGAAGGTGAGCGTTGAGTTCTGATAATTGAGTAACTGATATCTAAAGTAATTGATAATTGATTTACTAATACTGATTGACTGTGTTTGACAGTTCTGATTCTGTAAAATAAACTGAGTTTTGAATTGAAGACTGAAAACTAAAACTGTGGGAGGTTATCACTTAGCCGACATGCCCTAAATAATATAAGGTAACTGAGTTGGGGTCCAATCTATAACCCAAATTAAAAGGGTGTTAATACTGTGCCACGGGTACTAATATGTGTTGTAGAGTCAGTCCTGTCTAATGGGTGACCTATAAGATCAGTCCTAAACTAGCGGGTGATCCCTGAGTATGCCAATCATATCAAATGGGTGACATCTCATGACCTATGCTGGCTACGTATTTCTAGAACTTAGAGATTGTTTTTAGGGACCCAGTCCTAACTAATGGGTGTGCCCCCATCCTAGGCTATCTCAGTACTGAATCCTACTCCTAACTGAACAGACACTGAACTGATTATAATGAACTAGACTGGACTGATACTGAGTCTACTGAGTTTTCCTGAGTTCTGTGACTGACTGAGTTCTACTGATCGTGACATGACTGATACTACTCTGTAACTGACACTGGCTCTAGGTAAACAGATAGAATTTGGGGTATTAAATACCCCTAAAACTCGATAGCATAAAAAGAAAGACATAACATGATCATAAAGGCATAACAATACTTGCTTGCTAACAATGCACTCACTTAGACATTTTGTCAAACACTTGATATACATAAACTTGTGCATGAATGGGATTATAGAATAACATGTCATGCTTTCACTAGTCAATTACATAAGCATTTCATCAAACACTTGTAGGGCATAAACTTGTACATGATCGGGACCACATAATAACATGTCATGATTCCACTATTTACTTCACATAGGCAATTTAGCAAACACTTAGGGAACATGGATTATTTACATGATACAAAATCAAACCAACAACACCAAGAGCTTCAAGTAGGCTCGGATTTCAGTCCAACAACACAAGAACAACAAGTTTAAGTTTTGGTTTTTCAGCCCACAACACAAGAACAACAAGATAGATAACAATGCTAGTGAATCGAAAAGAGCCCCACAAGGCTTCACTAGACTTTAAGATAACAAAATCAACAACAACAACAAGATAAAGAAACATAGATAACTTGACATATAACATTCAAGAAACTAAGAACCCTAACATCAAGAGAGGACCCTAAGTCTAATGAATATAAACACCAAGTTCTTACGAGGACCAAGAGGCACTCAACGACCTCAAAACCCTTGTTTCTAGCCAAAGAGACAACACAAGTATCCCTCTACTTGTGAGATAATAGGGGCGGCTTCTATGAGTGGAAGAGAGAGGAAATGTTTTGTGTTTTTAGGTTACAAAAATCAGCATTCAAAAACTAAGGAATAACTCTCTAACATGTTCTATTTATACTACAAACAAAAGGGGTAAAATGACCCATCCGCCCTTGCTTCTTGTGCCAACCTTGGAGAGTAGTTTATTACACATTAGGACCTCTCTTCACACATAAAAACGTTTAGGTCCTTGGTTGGCTTAATTACCAACTCACACACGGCCATTTGCATGAACAACGCTTGGAGTTTTTGTAATTCCCGAGCTTGGCTTCGTGTGAAAGGCCGTGTACCTGTGGAGGCTGCCCTAACCGTATCATCCTCTCCATCTTGAGAGGAATTTTACCTCAAATTCAGCATTTGGTCATCTTCAACCGCATCCACGAGGGAGAGATCACCAACGTTGAAAGTGTTGTGCACTTGATATTCCGGTGGAAGGTCAATCTTGTAGGCGTTGTCATTGATTCTCTCAAGTACTTGGAAAGGACCATCACCCCTTGGCAGAAATTTGGACTTCCTTTGAGCTGGAAACCGATCCTTTCGAAGATGCACCCACACCCAATCTCCGGGTTCAAGCACAAGCCTTCTTCTCCCTTTGTTTACCCTTTTTGCAATCTCTTGGTTCTTCTTTTCAAGCTTGATCCGCACCGTCTCATGCATTTTCTTCATTGCCTCGGCTCTTTTATTTCCATCTAAGCTGGTCATGAGATTACTAGACAAAGGAGTGAGATCTAAAAGGGTAAGGGGATTCAGGCCGTAAACACATTCAAAGGGAGTCATTCCCGTGCTCGAATGTATTACCCGGTTGTATGCAAATTCCACCAAGGGTAGGTGATCTTCCCATGAAGTCAGTTTACCTTTAACCATAGAACGTAGCATATACCCCAAGGTTCTATTTACTACCTCCGTTTGGCCATCGGTTTGTGGGTGACAAGACGTGGAGAAAAGTAACTTCGTTCCAAGCCTACCCCACATGGACTTCCAAAAGAGACTTAGGAACTTGGAGTCCCTATCGCTCACAATAGTCCTCGGTACCCCGTGAAGCTTTACAACATGTGCAACAAATAATGAAGCTACACTACGAGCATCCTCGGTTTTAGCACATGGAATAAAATGAGCCATTTTAGAGAATCTATCAACAATAACAAAAATGCTATCTCGGCCCTTTCTAGTCCTTGGCAGCCCCAAAACAAAATCCATCGAAATGTCCAACCAAGGCCTAAGGGGAGTAGGGAGTGGGGTGTATAATCCTTGAGATAGGAGACGAGATTTCGCACTCCGGCAGGCCACGCATTGACTACAAATTTTAGTGACGTCTTTGCGCATTTTGGGCCAATAGAAGTTCTCCTCTAAGATTCCGAGGGTCTTGTCTACCCCAAAGTGACCCATGAGGCCTCCGTCATGGGCCTCCCTCACAAATAATTCCCTCCAAGAACTAGAAGGAACACACAACCTCCTCCCCTTGAACAAATACCCATCGAACCGAGAGTAGGAGGAATGGTCATTCTCCTTAAGCCAACGGTCCCTTCCCCACTCTTCGCATTCCCTAAAAATAGGAGCAAAGGTAGGATCCTCGGGATACAACAACCGCAAGCTATCAAAACCCATCAATTTCGAAGACAAGGTAGCAACAAGCACATGCTTCCTAGACAAGGCATCGGCAACAACATTTTCCTTCCCCCTTTTGTAATGAATTACATAAGGGAAAGTCTCGATGAACTCAATCCACTTAGCATGACGCCTATTCAACTTGTCTTGGCTCTTAAGGTGTTTCAACGACTCATGATCCGTTCGTATCACAAACTCCTTAGGCCACAAATAATGTTGCCAATTTCCCAAGGCTCTAACAAGGGCGTACAACTCCAAATCATAAGTTGAGTAATTAAGAGTTGCCCCTTTGAGCTTTTCACTGAAATAAGCAACGGGATTACCTTCTTGCATCAAAACAGCCCCGATGCCAACCTTACTAGCATCACACTCTACTTCAAACATCTTATCAAAATCGGGCAATTGCAATAAAGGCGCCGAGATGAGCGTAGCTTTCAAGGCCTCAAAAGCCCTAGCCTGCTCATCACCCCATTTAAAGGGTCCGTACTTTCTAATTGCCTCGGTCAAGGGGGCTGCTATGGAACTAAATCCTTTGACAAACCTCCTATAAAAGCTTGCCAACCCGTGGAAACTTCGGATTTCTCCAATAGTTTTAGGGGTCGGCCAACTTCGAATAGAGTCTATCTTGGAATCGTCCACTTCCACACCCCTTGAGCTCACGAAAAAACCCAAGAATATAAATTTATCAACACCAAAAGAACACTTCTCCATGTTGGCATACAGATTCTCCTTTCGGAGCACATCAAACACACATCTCAAATGCATTACATGATCATCAATAGATTTACTATACACCAACACATCATCAAAGTAAACCACCACAAACTTTCCAATATAAGGCTTCATTACATGATTCATTAGCCTCATAAATGTGCTAGGAGCATTGGTAAGGCCAAAGGGCATGACCAGCCACTCATATAGACCGAATTTGGTCTTGAATGCGGCCTTCCACTCATCACCGGGTTGCATGCGAATTTGGTGATAGCCGCTCCTAAGGTCCACTTTAGAGAACAAACAAGATCCGTGGAGCTCATCTAACATATCATCTAGTCTAGGGATTGGATGACGATACCTTATCGTGATTTTGTTGATGGCCCTACAATCGACGCGCATGCGCCAAGTTCCGTCCTTCTTTGGTACCAAAAGCACCGGAACAGCACACGGACTCATGCTTTCCTTGATGTATCCCTTGTTGAGAAGCTCCTCAACTTGTCTTTCAAGCTCCTTAGTGTCCATGGGATTGCTCCTATAGGCCGGTTTGTTTGGAAGTTGTGAACCCGGCACCAAATCAATTTGGTGCTCAATTCCCCGAAGTGGGTGCAATCCTTGCGGAAGTTCTTGAGGAAATACATCTTCATACTCCTGCAATACACAATAAAACAAAGGGGAAATGGAAGAATTAGTGGGGTTAGTATTAAAACAATGGGCCAAAAGTAACATCGGCTTGTTTTCATCATGGTCCACGAAGAGTTCTTTCCTCCTAGCCAACATCACTACGTTTTCCATCTCCCTTGTCGTTGGGATAGCCTCGGATGGCCCTACTTCCTCACCTACGGCATCCCCCCCTTTTCTCCCTTTCCGGATTCCTTCCCCTTTCCCTTTAACTCTCTCATCTTTTGATGCCACTCATTTACTTGGGAGGGTGAAAGAGGGTGAAGTGTGACCTTTCGGCCATCCTTCTCAAGCGTATACCGGTTGGACCTCCCATCGTGTTTAGTAGACCTATCATATTGCCATGGTCTACCTAGCAACAAGTGGCATGCTTGCATTGGGATCACGTCACAAAGCACTTCATCGTGGTAGTTTCCCACCTTAAACCGAATCACACATTGCCTTGTGACCTTTAATTCACCACAATCGTTCAACCATTGTAGCTTGTAAGGACTAGTGTGTAGTGTAGTTGGTAGCTTCAAGAAATTTACCATAGCATGGCTCGCAACATTTGTACAACTACCACTATCAATCACCAAGTTGCACACACTCCCCTTTACAAGACACTTAGTATGGAATAGATTTTCCCTTTGACTCGGGTCATCCATCGCCTTACTAATCATGACACGTCTAACCACAAAGTTTGGAACCACACACTCCCCTTCTTGTGGATAGACATCTTCACTACCATCTAATTCATCATCATTCAGCCCATTTTCAGCTCCCTCTCCATCTTGAGGCTCGGCCTCATCCTCCCCCCTTTCGGAAACCACCTCCTCACCAAGGTAGTACACTTTCCCTTCTCGTAGGATCACATTGCGCCGGTTCGGACATTCATTGGCCTTACGCCCCCAACCTTGGCACTTGAAGCATTGGAACCCCTTTGGGTTGGGATATTTGTGAGCCTCCGGTTTCGGAGGGAACTTAGGGACTGTTTTGGACTCGGGCAGCTTCGTAGGGGCGGGTTGGTCCTTGTTTTTGGGCCAACCCGAGGGGGTTTGTACCCTTGCCTTGAAGGCTGATCTCTCCTTAAGTTCCCTTTCAATCTCTAGGGCCGCTTGGAATATACCGTCAATGGTTTCAAACCGGTGAAGGGTCAAATGAGTGGAGATCTCTTTGTTCAACCCACACTTGAACCGGATGATGTCGTGACTGATTTGCTCCCCACGATGATCAAGTTTCAACATGAGTTGTTGGAACTCGTCAAAATAGGCCATCACACTCTTGCCTCCTTGCCGCAAGCCATATAATCTAGCGAGCAACTCATGACGATATCTCTTGGGAAGGTATCGTTGTCTCATCAAATACCTCAACCGATACCAAGGTGGTGGCTGCCCATCCACTAATTCATTACCAAATCGTTTAACATACTCCCACCAAGTGTTAGCATAGCCCTCGAGGTGAGCTATAGCGTAGCAACTCTTCTTTTCTTCCGAGATGTCATTAACTTGGAAAACTTTGTCACAAGCCGATTCCCAAGTTAAGTAGGTCTCGGGGTCACTTTCACCCTTAAAGATGGGTAGGCTCAAATTGATGGTGTTGATGCCTACATCTCTCTCTTGGTGTTGGTTTCCCCTATCTCCATACCCCCGGTATCTCCTAGGTTCTCCTCGACCCCCTCTTAACTCCTCCTCCCTCATATAAGCATCATCAAAGGCTCCATCTCCTTCATACTCCTCTCTACCGTATCCTTCAAAGTGGGCTGGCCGGCTTTTGCCGTTTTGATTCAGAGGATTTGGAATTTGCGGTCTTTGGGTTAATGGATCTTGGAATGGAGGGTTCGGATTTAGTGGAGGTACTTGGCGTCCAAATCCCTCTTGTGGAATTGGAGGGGCTTGGAAATGTAGTGGTCTAGTGGAGTCTCGGTTTGGAGGAAAATAGGTAGTTTGGTTTGCGGTATTTAGTGGAGCTTGGGGTGCATTTAGCATTTGGTGGACTGTTTCGGGGGTGATGGTTGCGGAGGAGGTCCTATCATGACCATTGGTAGATACATGTAGAGGAGTAGAAGGACGAGAGTTCCTTTGACTCTCCACTTGTTCTAATCTCCCACTAATAGTCGACACTTCCCCCCTTATTGCTGCCAAGTCCCCTCTCACGGCCCCAAATTCCGAATTCAACCTTTCAAGTGTCCGGGTAACAGCCTCAAGAGTGACCCTCATAGAATCAAGGGCATTAGTATCCACATTATGAGACGTAGCTCCTTCCATTGTCAAGGTATTATCCGCTTTAGTTCACCACAAGTTCGTGTTCCACAAGTGTTGTATAATTGGCTAGTAACCGTGAGATTTTTAAGGTATGAGTAAGCTCTTATCCGGAATGGATTCTTGTTTGAAGACTCAAAGAATTCTTGCCGGACTAGAGTCAAAAATCAGCAATTCGTTCAAACGAATAAAAGCACTCAAATAATCGTTGACACGAACAAACGGTTCAAGGAACTAGTTGACAACCTAGTAGGAAGGTACTAGTTTGTTAATTAGTTCTAGGACCAAGTAAGGGAAACCAAGGATCAACAATTAGCAACCAAAGAATATCCTAAGTTGAGCTTATAGCGACGTGGCAGCATGCAATGGTCCCACACGTTCTTCTTCTCTCTTTTTTTTTTTTGTTTTGTGTTAATATTCACACAACTTGTTATAGTTTACAAAGTGTTTTGGTGGGAAAAATAAAATCTTGTAGTATTTCACCCTTTTCAAACTCAAGAAAGTGGGGTTTGGTTGACTAATCCCACAAAACAAGGCTCCTTGAATTAGGGAAAAGTGATTGACAAGACTAAAAGGTGATGGGTGCAAGTCTTTCACAACAACTTTATTGCTTGTCTTACCACTTGAGCACACAACAAGATGAACAAGGTGAACAAGTTCAAAAGATGAACACCTCAACAAACTTCATCAACTTCTTTAGCACATAAACACACAACCACCGATTTTTTTTTTGGTTATCAACAACATACAACTTTCGGCCACTTCAAGTCACTACACAATGTTCAAGTTTTCAAGCTCAACTTTTGGATCTAGACACTTTAGTGTTGGTGAGAAAGAAACCAACACTAGAAACTCACTAAACAAGCAAAATAACACCTAGATCTAAACATACAACATCATTCTTGGTTTCAACTTTTAATGGACAGATTTTCAGAATTTCTTTTTGGTGTAGTTTGTTTAAGCCGTGAACTAGCCCAAGATGGGTTATGTTGGAACACAACCGGTCTTGCTTTGATACCAAATGATACAAAATCAAACCAACAACACCAAGAGATTCAAGTAGGCTCGGATTTCAGTCCAACAACACAAGAACAACAAGTTTAAGTTTCGGTTTTTCAGCCCACAACACAAGAACAACAAGATAGATAACAATGCTAGTGAATCGAAAAGAGCCCCACACGGCTTCACTAGACTTTAAGACAACAAAATCAACAACAACAACAAGATAAAGAAAGATAGATAACTTGACATATAACATTCAAGAAACTAAGAACCCTAACATCAAGAGAGGACCCTAAGTCTAATGAATATAAACACCAAGTTCTTACGAGGACCAAGAGGCACTCAACGACCTCAAAACCCTTGTTTCTAGCCAAAGAGACAACACAAGTATCCCTCTACTTGTGAGATAATAGGGGCGGCTTCTATGAGTGGAAGAGAGAGAAATGTTTTGTGTTTTTAGGTTACAAAAATCAGCATTCAAAAACTAAGGAATAACTCTCTAACATGTTCTATTTATACTACAAACAAAAGGGGTAAAATGACCCATCCGCCCTTGCTTCTTGTGCCAACCTTGGAGAGTAGTTTATTACACATTAGGACCTCTCTTCACACATAAAAACGTTTAGGTCCTTGGTTGGCTCAATCACCAACTCACACACGGCCATTTGCATGAACAACGCTTGGAGTTTTTGTAATTCCCGAGCTTGGCTTCATGTGAAAGGCCGTGTACCTGTGGAGGCTGCCCTAACCGTATCATTACATGATAATAGACAATACATGAACATCATGATACATTAATCAATTTGTAAATTCAAGGGTTTATCAATATAATCACATATTTATCACACATGCAATTCAATTTTCATGAAACTTGTAATTAATTCATGGATTGAAACCCACCTACTCTCATGAACATGAATTAAATCTAATTCAAAAATGGAAATCATGAATTTGAGATCTTGTATGTTTAAAAAGGGTTGTTGGACTTCATGGGTGAAAGGGACCCATGAATGAACACCTAATATACCTGAGAAGAAGAGTTCTTGAATGTTTTTGGAGGATTTCTTGAGATTTCTCTAGGTTTCTTGAAGTTAGGGTTTTGTATTGTAGGGAGAAAGCTCTTGATTTTGGAGAAAAATTGAATAATGAATGACTTAAAATGTTTTTAGGGCTTTAATCCCATATCTAGACATAATAAAACCATGAGAAAAGACTAATTTAACCCTGGATAAAACTTTGGATTTCCATAAAAAAAATGTCAAAATTACCCCATGGTGCGATGCGGTACAATTGTTCTGGATCACTGGAAAATGGACAACTGGGAATGGGACTAATGGCACGCCGTGGTGCCTCACAGAATGGGAAACTGGGCCTTGGCGTGACGTGCCATTATTGCGGAGCAATATTGGAAAAGTGATAATTGGGAAATTAACTGGTGGCGCAACGTGGTGGTATCGTGTTGGCTCACTGGAATTTGACAACTTCCATCTGGACTACCTCCGCAATGCGCTGAAGTACTAGGTGGTACACTGTCACTTAAATTTTCACCGGGGTATCAGATTTGGGTGAATTTTATATCGTTGGAAAACTAATTGAATTTCCTACACAATGGCAGACTCTAAATCAAAAAATACTAAGTATTTCAAAAATTTTATATGGGATTACTTATGTACTAAGACTTAAATTAATCTTGGTAAATATGGAGTATTACATCTATCTTTATATTCCCCCTCCGGAGCTCACAAGGTAGACAATAGATGTATTATAACGTTAGATACTTATTAAAATAGGTAAAAAAAAAAGATAAATAAACAACCAAATATGAAAATAAATCAAAACTAAATCAATTCAAAGCAATAATAATCATGTTTTTATCCATAACCCCGTAAAGGGGACTTTGGCCCCTCATGGACATAAATATAAGCACAATGAATGAATGCATATTAAAGTCCATAAAAAATATAGATTAAATATGTAAAAAATCTAATTTAATTGTTTTCCATCGTCACTCCATTCCTCCAAGATGTCCAAGGTCCATCCAAAAAGTCCTTAGAAACAAGTAAGGAATCCTATTTATAGTAGTGCACTTTAGTCGTATGTGTAATGGGGGTCGCGATGCTTTGGGAAGTATCTAGAGGATGATATCACAATGCAAGGCTTATAAAGGAGAATAATCTCTCATCGCACTATCTCAAGGGCTCATTGGACTAGCATTTCTGGACATCCAACTTCACTTTGTGCTTTTGCCCTCCGTCCCACGCCTTGTGGTGTTGTTTCCGCTTCATGTCCAGCTTGTACATCCTTAGTATATCATTGAAATAAACTCACCAAGCATCCTGAAGAATTATGCACCATATATTAGAGCTCAAAACAACACAACATTCATTAAGGTGAACTAGAAATGCGAGCTAAGATTAGGCTCCGTTCACTTTGATCTTTACTTAGTGTTTTGACTCTTGGATTGATTCAATTACACTTTGAACAGTATAAAAAAATTGTTCCACAAATAATTAAACAATTAAACCATTAGTAACTCATTACATACATTAGAATCCATCGTGATAGACTAGACACACACCTAGCTCAAGCTAGTACGAGAAAGGAACATAAATAGACAAACATAAAATCAAGCACGAAAATACAACACAAAATGTACACAATGTATGAAATGCAATGAAGAAGAAGATGATGATAATGATGTGATATGTTTGAGGTTGTCGCATAGCCTCCGTATACACCTAATGATTTGTGCTCCTAAGGTAGGACCGATGAAGGGTTAGCAACCCATATACAATCCCATAACCAATACCTATCCAATATCCATAACTCCTCTCTGGTACATACTTCAACAAAGGTTTTTTTTAAGATGCCATATTTTCTGTTAGAAAAAATAGTATTTTCACGGTGGTACAAATGTCTCATAAATGTATATTATATGAGGATGTAATTCTCATAACCAACCAACATGAGAATTTCAAATCCAACCAGTATACCAAGTACGTGAACCAAAAGTCTACTCAATAAGCCAACCATCCGTGATCTAATATAATCCATATACTAGTAGAGTAAGATATACAACAATATGCCATGATACCACATAAATCTCAACTTAGACAATTTCCATAAAGAAGAAATTAACCAATTACATCAATATCAGGCCAATAATATCATATAAGAGCCCACACGATCACAAATAGCAAATAATATCCCAAAACCACCAAATAACAGCAATAGGCCCCCACACAAGTATAAAATGCTAATAAAGCCATTTTTATGATTAATTTTGATATCATAACATACTTTTATATCAGTTTTAACTACCTAGCACAGTCTGAAGAAAGTTAAGTCATAACCTACCTCTAATGAAGAAAAACTCGATTCAAAAGCCTTCAACACGAAGACTTTCCCTCACAAACGGATTCAAAATTAACTAAAACATATAAATACAGAATCTACGTTTTATAAGGAAGCCAATAATATCCATATTGTCCATTTTCAGATTAAGGTCAAAACGGACCACAGAAATGGGTTTTTGAAAAGAGGGTAAAACCATAATTTTAGTTCTTAATTATATCCTCCATGATTAAAGAAAGTCACAAAAGAAAACGCAGGTGAAAATAGGTTTAAATTGAAGAAATACTAATTTAGGTCTTTCAAGCCAAAATTTTCAAATTCTACTTTTGAAATTGATTTTTAATAAGCTTTACATGACAAGAATCGAAGAAAAATAATTGAAATGGGGATTTGGAGCTTACCCAAACTTGAAAATGAAAGAAATCGCCCAAAAACTGCAAAACCCAAAGCTTCTAGTCTCAAAAATGTTGGGAAAATCGAGAAAGTGGTATCTAAACTACTCAAGTGTTGCTTAAGCGGTCACTGAACCGCTTAAGTGGTACCCGTCATATCTGGACACGCCGCTTAAGCGGACCAAATTTTGCTTAAGTAGTGGTCGCTTAAGTGGGGGGGGGGGGGGGGGGGGTCTCACTTAAGCACACCCAGCTGTCAATCCAGGTCGCTTAAGCGACTGGTTGGCCGCTTAAACAGCCTCCCCTTAAGAGACCCAAGTGTCGCTTAGGCGGATGCACTAGTTGCCATGGAAAGGATTAAAATGGTCAAATCACATAGAAATAAATAGTTCACAGAAATCACTAAAAATTAAGTCATTATAAGAGATTTATTTATGGCAAGATTTGTTGATTAGCATTTTATGAATCAATATACTCAGCATTAGGGGGAGAAAATAAGTCGTTGAAATAATAAATAAATTGAAATACATTATCACTATCTCAGTTGGATCCTCGTACGAATAAATGGAAACTAGAAGTTCAAAAGACAATCCATTTGCAAAATACTAAACTAGAAGTTCAAAAGACAATCCATTTGTAAAATACTATAGCAGATACATTTAGTGTATCAAGAGCTACTAGATCTCATATTTCAAACAAGATGAGGGGTTTGAATCAAAATCTATCAAAGTGTGGACAGATAAATAATTGGACGAAATAAGAAAATGCAATTCAAATTGAATAAGCTTGCTTCAAAAACTCAAGTTTTTCGTACCTATAGCTCGAACACCTGAAAGTGTGAAGCTAAACGGATACAAATAAGTTTTTGCACAAAAACAAAATGAGAAAAATAAAGTCAAAAGATATAAACCACAACTTATGGCACAAGAATTTTTGCAAAGATCTTTCATTGATTATATGATGAGATTTTTCGGTGGTGGATCCAATCACCTTTAAGAATATTATAATCTGGTAGTTCATAAAAAAAATTGATATGTATCTGATGGATGTTGTCACAGTCTATTTGTAAACTTTACTAGACAATGAAATTTTTATAAAAATCTTTAAAGGATTCAAAATGTCTGAAGCATGTAAAAAAATTTAAAAAAACATGTTCAATAAAGCTCTAGAAATCTCTAAACGAATTAAAACAATCAGGACGCACATGGTATAATCGTCTTAGCGAATATCTACTAAAAAGGGTACAAAAATGACTCGTATATATCTTTGCATTTTTCTTAAAAGGTCTGGATCTGAATTCATCATAATAATTGTATATGTTGATGACTTAAATATCATTGAAACTCCTGAGAAGCTTCTAAAGGCAATAGAATGTTTGACAAAGGAAATATGAAATGAAAGATCTCAAAAAAATAAAAAAAAATTCTTGGTCTACAGATTGAACAATTTACAAATAAAATATTTGTCCATCAATCAATATATGTCGAATATTTTTAAAAGATTTTACATCGATAAAGCACATCTATTGACTACCTTCATATGTGCCGAGAATATTTTACATCGACAAAGCACATCCATTGACTACCTTGATGGTTGTGAGATCCGTGGATATTAATAAAGATTCATCTCGATCTCATGAAAATGATGAAAAACTTATTGGTGTTGAAATACGATATCTTGCTAGTAATCCTCGATACATCTTGCTAGTAATTCTCGACAAGGTATATCTTTCTCTGTAAACTTATTCGCAAGATTTAGCTCTTCTCCAACCTAAAGATATTGATATAGTATTAAGCATATATTCAGTTATCTCTGAGGAACCATTGATATGGGACTATTTTATTCGAATAAGTTTGATTCACGATTAATTAGATACATAGATGCAAGATATTTGTCTGATCCATATAAAAGTCAATCTTATATAGGTTATTTGTTTACATGTGGAGGTACGTCTATAGCATAACATTCAACGAAACAAAGTACGGTTACTACATCTTTGAATCATGCAGAAATAATAGTCATTCATGAAGCAAGTCGGGAATGTGTTTGGTTGACGTCAATAACTCAACACAGTCTGAAAACATATGGCCTTCATTTGGAAGATATACTTCAGTAATATTATACAAGGACAATGCTACATGCATAGCTCAATTAAGAGGAGAAACATCAAAGGAGTTAATTGTGATCTTCAAAAGAAGGATAAAATAGATGTTCAACAAGTTTAAAGATAATTTAGCAGATATGTTCACTAAAGCATTGTGAATTTCAACCTTTGAGAAGCGGAGATTCAAGATTTGAATGTGCCATCTTCAAGATATTAAGTAATGTTTTCATTAGGAGTAGGTACACGCTGGACTCCTTTTTTTTAAAAAAAAAAAAAAAAAAAAGGTCTGAATTTTCATGGTAACTCTTTAATGAGGCAACAAACAATGTGTATTAAGAATAGTTATATACATCATCGTTTATACATGGACATCCAATAAGGTGTGTTAAATAAATTTTATTATATATCCATGAGCCCATTCACTTGCAACAACAGATTCAACTACTTATTTGACATTTCTCAGAAAGTAAAACATTTTCTGCGACAATTTATTTACTTGCTTGAAAATATTCAGCAAGTCATTCACTTACTATAGCATATTTAGAAACTCGTTTGAAATTTCTCTGTGAGTAAAACGCTTGCTGCAACAGATTCAATTAAAGTATAAATGAATTTTAAATTTTTTTGATAGTTTTAACAGCTTATTGGGTTCTATGTTAATCAGAAAAAAAGTATTTAACTTCAAAATTCCGAATTGTATGCCCAAACAAAATTTTAACTTCACCTCAAATGACTCAAATGGTTTCAAATCGCATGACCAAGCAGGCCCTTAATTAAGAACTTCACATTAAAATAAAATAACTATTATACATCCATTTAGTGTACAAATTATACAAATAAATACACTCTATCCACCTTCGGGTCTATACATGGGAGGGATGATAAGGTATGGCATCAGTCATGACGAGATTCAAGTGCTAATAAAGACAGAGAACCAGAACCAACCTAAACAGCTAATAAAGAATTCCTACTGAATCTTGATGCTAGACTGTAGACCAGCTTGAACTTTGTTTGAGAAATGTGATTCAAGCCTGTATGCAGATATGCATAAAATGATCATAAAAAAAACAAAATGGAAAAAAAAGAAAAATAATTGGAGCATTGAAGAGCAATACACTTGCCTGGTTGCACATTTGTAGTATATGGTCTCAGGAGAGTTGTAGGTGCGAGCATTAGCAAACATCCTTCTGACATCCGCCACAAACATATCAAATGTCAAATAATATAACTCCGACTCAACACGCTTCGACATTGTTTTTAAATCTGCATTGTACATACCCATAATGAAATTTCACAACTTAATGTAAATGAAATTAAAAGAGCATTTGATATCACCAAAAGAGCATTTAGATTTGAATCTTGATGTATATCAGCAAATGGAAGATTGCATGGGACAATCAGACCAAACTGAAAGAAACCGTTCATGAACTCTCCATACTGTACTTACATCACCAAAAAAAATAAGGATTATTTGCATCTCCTAAAAGTTTCAAAGTCTGACTTGGTCTTACCTCTCTTTTTTTAAAAAAAAATCAAAGAAACTTGGTCTTACCTCTCACGTGGTAAAGACAACAACAACAACAAACCCAGTGTATTCCCACCTGGTGGGGTCTGGGAGGCTAAGATGTACGCAGTCCATACCTCTACCTCTAAAGAAGTAGAAAGACTGTTTCCGATAGACCCCCGGCTCAAGACACAAGATACCACACAAATACATAGTAAAGCACAGAAGAAGATTACAAGATTACATAACATAAATACGGCACCCATAAGTAAAAGAAAACAGAGGAAAGCACCCAGATTCGTACTAAACAAGGAACACGGAATCATAACAAGGATACTACCCCCACCAAGTACTTCCCTACACTAGCGACCCAAACTGGCCCTAGTCTTCTGCCCTAATTCGCGTCCTCCAGACCTTCCTATCTAGGGTCATGTCCTCGGTGAGCTGTAACTGCTCCATGTCCCGCCTAATCACCTCACCCCAGTACTTCTTCGGCCTACCCCTACCCCGCCTAAAACCATCCAACGCTAGTCTCTCACACCTACGAACCGGGGCATCCATGCCCCTCCTCTTCACGTGTCCGAACCATCTCAATCGGACTTCCCGCATCTTGCACTCCACTGGAGTCACACCAACCTTCTCCCTGATGGTCTCATTCCGAACTCTATCCCCTCTAGTCATCCCACACATCTAGCGCAACATCCGCATTTCTGCCACCTTCATTTTTTGGATGTGAAAATTCTTAACTGGCCAACACTCCACTCCATACAACATGGCCGGACGGACTACCACCCTGTAGAATTTGCCTTTAAGCTTGGGCGGCACCTTCTTATCACACAACACCCCCAACGCGAGCTTCCACTTCATCCATCCCGCCCCAATACGGTGCGAGACATCCTCGTCAATCTCACGTGGTAAAGAACAAAGAAAAAAGAAAAAGTTATACTAGGAAATATCCATTTCATGACATGTGTATATCTGTCCCCGAAGTTGTCAATATATATATATATATGTGTGTGTGTGTGCGCGCGCGCGCTTTGTCCCAGAGTGCCTCCACGGTGTTAGGACCTTTTGGAAATCTGTGTCCATACTTTTAGCAACAATAGAAAGTGTTAAAATTCTTACGAATATTCTAGAATATATGTAAATAAATATAATTGGTGGCTTAATTTTCTTCTATTGTAATTTGGTAGTGATATTCTTTCCTTCTTAGATCATGCAAATATAGTAATTTAAAAAACAATAATTTGGATGAGTAATCAAGCCGAGTTCTCCCTAACTTTCTCTCCCGTGTCACATGGCATCAAAGCCTTGTTAAGGCCACCAATATATATGAAGAGAATTTTGTCGGAATATTTTTCGGCAACCTTCACGACCATGTTATAGTAGTGTTATAGTAGCGTTAGAATAGGATTGTATATAATATCCTATATAGAAAAGGATGGTAATGTGTTGTCTATAAATGGAGCTCAGTGTATAATTAGTTTAAGCATCTTAATAATCTCGAGACTTAATTTCTCAAACGGCATCAGAGCTATTATGAGAAACCTCCGGAACAAAAAACAACAGTCACCGCCTATGTTGCGCGGACTCTTCAATTTGCCGCCCAACCCGTATCGACACGAAACTGACACTGGTGCAGGTGCGGGGTGTGTCTCGGATTTGGTCAAATGAACCCGAACACCCTGACAAAAATCAAGAAAAAATTTGAGGGAAAATTGAGAATTCAATCTTAAAATAAAAATAAACTACATTTACACCTTACCTTTGTCTCCTTTGTAGTTTTTCCTCTTGATATATATATTAGTTGCTCAAAGTTTCAGGCCAAAACAAAAGGGAAAATTCCAACTCTTGCATCGTCTTGGAAAGACCGACGATTGTAATTTGGGAGTAAAGAGGTCGTCCGAATTTTGGGAAAAAAAAGGGACAGTCGTTGGACTTTGGGGGAAGAAAGAAACAGATCTCAAGGACTCTTTATTACTTATATTTCTATTAGAATGCATATTAATATAGTAGTAAAAAATAATACTCATTAATAAAGTAAATATAATAAAAATAGTAAAGTTAATACTAGTATGTCGACAATATGTCGAAGGAAAATAGTAGGCCGACAACTTTGAGGTTGTGTTTGGTATGAAGGAAAATGTTTTATGGAAAACAAGTTGGTTTCTTACTTATTTTCTTATGTTTGATTGGTGAGTGAATCATTTTCTGAAAAATATTTTTTAGTGTATGGTTGGTGAATGAAAAAATATTTATCAGAAAATACATTTTAGTGTTTAGCTAAAGAGTAGATAATACCTTTAAAAATAATTTATGACCCCGAAAAATACTTTTTCCTAGAGTGTCTTTGATATGGAGGAGGAAAACATTTTCTAGGAATATAAGTTGTTTCTTACTTATTTTTTTTTCTGTTCGTTATGCAAGGAGGAAAATATTTTCTAAAAGTATTTGTACATATTAAACAAAAATCAATGAGAACGAATAGGGCAAGAAAGGTGGGGTAACAAAAAAGTTTTGAAACTTTTTTTAAAAAACAAACTAAAAAAAGGGCAGCCACTGCACTAACGCTCCCGTTATGCGCAGGGTCCGGGAAAGGGCTCCACCACAAGGATGTATTGTACGCAGTCTTATCTTGCATTTCTATCAGATGCTGTTTCCAAGGTTTGAACCTATGACCTCCAGGTCACATGACAGCAACTTTACTCGTTGCTTCAAAGCTTCCCTTTTAATTAAAATAATAAAAAACAAACAAAAACATTAAATCTTTTTTGGGGAGGGGGTTGGAAGGGGTGTGGGTGGGTGGATGGGGAGAGGGGACTGGGAGGGGGGGTTTGGGATGGGGGTGGTAGGGGATTCAGGTTCAGGGTAGAGGTGGGTGATTTTGAGAGTTATATGAGCATTTCAACTGGTGAGTGAGGTTGAAAGAGTGTTTTGGAAAATATTTCATTTTCTTTAAATTTGAAGAAAATAAGTTAATTTGGAAAATATTTTCCAAAACATTTAAGCCTAACCAAACATGACAAAATTGGAAAATATTTTCCTTCGTACCAAACATCACTCTGAGAGTTAACATGTCGGCTAGGGGACTCCTAATTGAAAAAGTACAATTAATTGCAAAAGTAACTAAGGTAAAATAACATAACTCTATTTTTATAATATGTGAATTTTTTTTAGCCGAATCCCCACAAACCTATACTATACTTGGATTCGCATCCCTGAATCTTAAAATTTAATTTTTGATGAATCCGACTCTTCGATCCACACTGGTCTCGGATACCCTCACCCGAGTCCGAGCAACTTAGGTCACCGTGCATCTTTCCGGTGACTTCCAGATCTGTCATGCGCATCTCTCTTATCATCAGTAGTTTGCGAGAAGTAACACCATCAAAAGGTGCAGCAAGGTCCGGCAACCAAACCCCAGAAAAATCTCCATCAGAAACCCAGCGACACACCCTCACATTACTGTCAGTTATCTGAAGCCAGTGACAAATCTGAAACACACGCCGGCGTGTGAGAAGTTTCCAACCACTTTTTCGATCAGTTATTTTTCCTGTTGGGCCCACCCATTAATTCTGGGCCGAGCCGACGCCGTACTAATTTCTTCAAGTTCTGATCAATTTTTATTTTTCATCTCCAACAGCTTCCAGCGACAGCTCTTGTTTCTTGGAAGGTCGCCAACAGCTTCCAGCAGTAGATCTGATTCCTTGCACCGTTGTCAAAGGGGCGGTAAGCCCTGAAGCAAGCTCAAAACATGTTGAGCGCTTCACCTCTTTTAATGGTATGCTCCAGTGTTGTCCTCATCATCAAGGTTCTAAAGCATACCTTTCCTTGCCAACGAGCCCCTCTTCAGAAGAAGCGACATTAAACAATTGATATTTCACTTTATCACAGTTCTTTTTTCAATTTCTTAGTGCATATATTTGTCATTCAAGCTTAGATTTATTAGTCTTGGAGTAAGGATATATACATTTGTATTGTTTCTCTCGTTGCGCCTTTCTCATCAAAGCCCACCTTTCTTTGAGCTTTGCACTTAAAGCCCCAATGGATCTTAATGGTTTTATGCATTTTTTGCTTATAACACTGGTTCCTTGAAGCTGTTCCGAACCAGCGCTGCCAGTTATTGTCAACTTCCGGCAATCAGAACCTTAATATATCACAACCTCTCTATCTCACCTCTGAGGTAGTGATATGGACTGCGCATACTTACCCTCCCTAGAACGCACTTTGTGGGAATATACTGGGTATGTTTTTGTTAACCTCTACATGTTGATCATCGTGATATCTCTAAGGTCTTACTTATATAAACTTTAGAGGAATTTTCGATTACTTCACTTCGGTCGTAGTGTTACACTCCTGACTTATCATTGTCGTTCGAGTCCAATATTAGGTCAGATGATTCATCTCATGCGTTGGACCTTGGCACCTACTGTCTACTGAGGTCTTGCCGCCTCCTAATCAATCGATTGCACTTTGAAAAGGTATATCTAACCCCCTTTGTACTTTTTAAAGTTATCTGCATCTAATTTATACGGGAGGTCTCTTTATATGGTTGTTGAGCAATCCTCCCCTCTTGAGCTAGTTTTTGGGGTCGAGTTAGGTCCAAAGTCTATTTAACAGTTTAGCTTTTAAATTCATGTAAAAACAGCTTGGTGCATCAAAATTATGAAACACAAATTACTTTTACAAATTTAAAAAAGAAAAAAAAAAAAGAGGAAAGAGGAAATTTAGTGAAATTTCAAGTAGATTGTCAGCAACCACCAGTGTAACAAAAAACAATTATCCATTACCTATTGCATCTTTGATGATGTCATAATAATCGGGAACATCCCGTGCATCAACAGGTTCTTTGAACGGCCAAGAATCAGGATGGTCGTGCATTATCTGCTCAGGAGGGAAAAACTCAATAAAGATGTGCCTATTTAAATAGCGAAGCAGTGAGTTAAACCCAGACTTAGATGGCCTTTGTGCACCAAAAGCCTAAACAAAGCAGCAAGCAACCAACTATTCTCAAATTCAAACTAGTTGGGGCTTATATATTCCACTAACATCTTGAAAATAATGTTAAGCAAGCATTCAAAGTTTGGATATACCGAAGAACGTTTGCAGTCAAAGTTTGGATAAACAGAAGAAGATTTTCAATGACATCAAAGTTTTGAGACTTTGCGAGCATATAAGTAAGACAAGAACAAGTAGACTAATAATGTTTGAACCCAATGATGGAAATCATTGGAGAGGAACATAGTTTCATAGCATCGTTGGATCTTGGACTTATTTTTCAAATTGCAAGAAGTGGTATTGGATATGGAAGAAGGTTTCTTGGGTGGTTATGAGGTCTTCAATGATTGAGACGGTTAAGATTGAAATAATTGTGCAAGATTCTGAATTTAGAGCATTGAGGGTATTATTCTTTTTTTTTTTGAATCTCAGGTTGAACATAGAATAAGACAATGAAATGTCATAGAACTTTAAAAGAAAATGATGAATTCAAAAGAAAAAACAAGAATATAAAAATTCTGTAGATGTAACAACAACAACAACATACCCAGTGTATTCCCACCCCCCAGCTCAAGACAGATAACAAAAAACATAAAAGCAAACAACTAAAAGGGAAATCACACCGCTAGATAATAAAGAAAACAAGACACCCACAAGGTAATACTATAAGCTACCAAAACACCACAAACAAGAGACTACAAGGAACTACAGGCACAGGGACAAACGAAACACTCTTTCCTACTATTACGGACGTACTCCTACCTACTAACGTTCTACCCTAATCCATGTCCTCCACACCTTCCTATCAAGGGTCATGTCCAAGCTGCAACAGCTCATGTCATGCCTAATTCAGGTGCTAAAGATAGGTAACACTCACACTTTTGAGTCATGTCAGCACCTCATGTCTAATCAGTGTGTTTTTAAAGCGAGTAGTGCTAAAGGAGACAAGGACCTTGGGGCACTTAGCAAGCGCATTGCGCACACTTCATTGAAGTGAAGCATAATTTTAAAAGAATATCAGAATGAACTGCGCATAAATAAATAAAATAACTAAAAACTAATAGTCCTCCCTAGGACAAGCAAAATCAAAACCAAATTGTGATCCGAGGAATTAATAAAGAACGTAAACTACAAACAAATGAATTTAGATAGTATCCAAGAGTGTAAAAAGCTCTCAAGGAAAGCCCCAAGCCTAGTGTAACTCACGTCTCGTGCCTCCGATGGACACTACGGTTGGCGGGTGGCCCTCACCAGAGGTTGCGCAGCCACCACCAAGCCCTTGCAGCCACCCCTGGTACCCATCGAAATAGACCAGACCTCAAGCTCGACTACGTAGGCTGGTTTGTTAAAACCATGCATGAGCCCCATGTAAACTGTTCCAATGCAACCTTTGACCTATATCAATGGTGAGCCTCATGTAACATGGAAGTCCTCAGAGGTGAAACAATTCATTGTGCAACAAATTTACAATATGCAGTATCGGGCAAATTAACGTGAAGGAGTTACGGAAGGTATTATTATCAGTCAATGTGAAATCAAAGGGGAATGTAATATCGCTTTGATCAAAAATAGGCGAACTTTGATGCGATTAACTCTTGTTGAAGATTATATACAGATGCTTTCAACACCAACATATTATTTGAAGGTCAAAATCAATATTGGCAGATGAGACCTCTAAAGTGGGAACCTTTGTTTAAGCCTTGAAAATTGTAATTGCTTGGATTTGCTTTACTGATCTTCCACCAAATTTCTTTTCTAAGGAATCTATTTTTTACTAGCAGCAGCAGTTGGACGACCTTTAACATTGGATATGGCTACGAAGAATCCGACTAGGCCTAGTTGTGCAAAGGTTAAGGTAGAGGCTGACTTGTTAGCAGAAATACCACAAAGGATAAAGATTAGTAAAGAGGATGATGTTACAATGGAATTAAAATCAAAGTGGATTAAAATCCAATGAGTATCTCTCTAAGAATTGCTTAGAATGTTGTTTGCAAGGTCACTGAGAAAGAGAATGCAGAATACCTCATCCTTAATTCGTTCAGGATATGCAGCCGCCAAAGATGGCTGCAAGAACTGTGATAGGTACAGCAGCAAACACTAGGAGGACCCTAAGCAGTGGTAAGATTGTAGAGAATGTACAAAGGGTCAACCACATCATGACTGGGAAGTGATCTATTATTTTAACAAACTGAAATACAATTAAAAATGTATTTAAATAAACTGATATTCGACTCTTACACAAACTGAGAAAGTATTTATTTAAATAATCTTTTTTTCAGATAATCTCAATAAACTAGTTTTTTAACGATTATTACAACGAAGAAAGACTTGTTTGAATCTCAAAATCCGAACGGTGCCACATAAACTGGGACGGAGGAAGTAGTATTCCTTTCTCTTAAAAGACACAGCAATGGTGGCACTGAAAGACGAGGAGGAAAATATCCAGAGTGAAGCAGTAAAATTTAGAAGAATGAACAGTTACCTGAAATTTGAAGAATAAGCAGCAGCCCGTAGAACCTAACAGAACAGCAGAGAGACCTTTCTTGTCTAAAAAGGTCCCTCCTTTTCTTTTTCTTCAAAAAATATCGTTTTTAAATTAATTTTTTTAAAAAAAGGCGCTTCATGCTTCTTTAACTGAAGCAATCAGTTTTCAGCCTCGCTTCACATTACACTGAAAAAGAGCTATACCCTCACTTTGCTTCGCTTCCTCACTTTAACACTTTCAACAAAACTATGTCTAATAGGCACACTTTATGCAGGCGTCCAGTAGTAATAGGTAATGAAATTAGATTAGGTGTCTAGACAATAATTGGGCAAGTTTAGGAAATTGTCTATGAATTCAGCCTTAAGGATATCATACACTATTTTTTATGATGCTTTTGACTTTCAAGAAAAACTACAACAAACACTTGTTTTTTCTTTTAGCCTCCAGATAATGATGTTAGCTAATCGATAGTTAGGGTAGCATATCAATCAATTTTATATGAATGCTTTGTGGATTCATCCAAGAATATATGCATTATTGCCAATAATGAATTAGTGTCCATTCAAGTTAGGGACAAAGGCCATTAAGAATATAGCAGTTTGTATTCCCTCTATCCTAATCTATATGACATTGTTTGACTAGGCACAAAGTTTAAGAAAAAAGGAAGACTTTTGAAATTTGTGGTCTAAAACAAACATTAGACATTGGTGTGGCAATAAATCATTTCATTAAGGGATAAAAGATAATTTTGAAGTTAAGTTGTTTCAAATTATAGACAGGTGACATTCTCTTTGGACTGAACAAAAAAGAAAGTATGTCACATAAATTGAGAAGGAGGGAATAAGTCTCTTTTAAGAATCTAGATTAGGTGATGTTTTGTATACTTCAAATAAGTACTTCACTTGGTTTAGTCTCATACTAATATTTTACAAAAAGTAGTCATCAAAATTTCATCAGACCCACAAAAGTTTATTCAGGTAGATATTCAGTCAGAGATGTATGAAGGCAACAACAAAAGGAAAAACAAGAGTTTTACTTTCAGGAGTGAGCGCATAAATGCAGTCAAGGACTTCTGATCTGACAAGGAGTTCACTGTTTTGAACCGAGAATGACCATATTGATCAGGAGTCCATCCAGCCTCCCCTAGTAAGATGTCAACAGCAAATTCACATAAGAAATTTACGAATGTTGGAGCACAAAAAGAATACAGTATAAGACAAGCTATAGGAACTCAGATCACGCTTATAGAGAGCGGAGTTTAGAAATTCTACACGTCCACGAAAAATAAGGAAATACAGATAGAAAGAACATACTCAAGCCTGGGATATCCTCAACCTTGATGGCCTTTTTGGGAATGCCAGCTTCCTTCTAAATAAGTTAGTCAAGATTAGTGAACTTCAAAATCCACATAGTTTCTTCACGAGATCAGCATAACATAGTATGGCAACAGCAGACCAATCCAATTACAAATAAAACAATGTCCATATGAGACCATATCTGCAACTGAAAAGAATTTGAGCTGCCTCTCAAATAAAAGAGGACATCCACTGAGATAAAACTGTCTTTTGTCCTGAGAATTTTTTAACATAATCTGTTAACAAGTCTAGAAGAAGCATTTTACTTTACTACTTAATAGAAGAGGGAATAATGAAGTTTTGTCGCCCTCATATAACACTTTGATGCTATGAGGTTGTTACATGTGGCTATTGCTTTTACCCTACATATTTTTATTTTTTGTCCTCATTCAATTTCTTATCACCATTTCCACTTGGACCTTTGTGATTGGATTAGATTGACACTATATAGTAATTATTTGTGGACCTCATCTGATTCTTAATTTCTTATCACTCCCTCTGCCCATTTTTACTTGTCCGGTATATTAGAAATAGTTTTCAAACTTTAATTGTCCAATTTGAAAAATCAAGAGATAATTTACTATTTTGTGTTAATTTACCCTTGTTACTAAATATTATTCATTAATATTTAAATGACTTACAATTAATAGGGGTGAAATAGAAAAATTACCTTTTTATTTATTGTTTCTTCAGAGATATGTCGAGTCAAACATGGATAAGTAAAGATAGATGGAGGGAGTAGATTACTCCTTCCATTTCTTTTTACTTTTTTATAACAATTTTTAATTAAAGATAGACAGAGGGGTAGATTACTCCTTCCATTTCTTTTTACTTATTTTATTAAACTTTAATTATTTTTTTTTGTCTATTTTAGCAAATGTCGGGGGTCTATCGGCAACAGCCTTTCTACTTCTCCTGAAGTAGTGGTATGAACTACGTACATCTTACCCCCCAGACCCTACTGTGGGAATGTGGGAATATACTGGGTTTGTTGTTGTTGTCTATTTTAGCAAATCTGAAAGATTTATTCATTTTTATCTAGATTACCTTATCACTATGTAACAACATAAAGGATAAGTGGTCAAACATAAATTTCCAAAACATAACTAATACGATTAATTCAGTATATTTAATCCTAATAAATAATTTCTTAACAGAAATGTCAATTTAACAAGAGACAAGTAAAAACCAATTTAGAGAGTACATTTTACTTCCTCCACCCCATACTAGCCAGTTAAGAACTCCCATGTTCAGAATATGCACGTTGTGGAAGAACTCCCATGTTCAGAATATGCACGTTGTGGAGATGAGGATGTTGAGATAGATGTGTGGGCATACTAGGAGCTATAAGATTAGGAATGAGGTTCTTTCTAAAAAAGAAAAAAAAAGATTACGAATGAGGTTATTCGTGACACAGTAGGAGCGGCCTCCGTGGCGGACAAGATGAGAAAAGCAAGACTGGGATAGTTTGGGCATAGGCATGTGAAGAGGAGGTGCGTAGACGCCCCAATGAGAAGGTGCAAGCGGCTGGTTATAAGGGGGTATGCGGAGAGTTAGAGGTAGGCCTAAAAAGTATTGGGAAGAAGTGAATGTACAGGATGTAGCACAGCTTCGGACATGATCTTAAATAGGAAGGTGTAGAGGCCATATATTAGGGTAGAAGGTTAGTAAGGAGTAGAGTTTTGTCTTGTCTTTTGAAGGTTTAGGGTTGTTGGTGTCTGTCGTAGTATTACTAGCATCCTTGTAGTTATTGCTTTTGATATCTATTGTCATATGTTGTCTATTATGTTTCCATTACCATAATATTATGATGTTATTTCTTTCATGTAGGCTCTACACTGCTTTCCTTATTAACTATTATGCTTTCATCGTTGTTTTTTCTTCTTGTACTTAGATTTGTCGCACTTGGGTCAAGGGTCTCTTGAGAACAATCTCTCTACCTACACGAGGTAGCGGTAAGGTCAACGTACACTCTACCCTCGCAAGAACCTATGTGTGGAAACTCACTGGGTATGTTTTCGTTGTTTTTGTTGTTGATAACAAAGACACCATTTATTTGTTCTAAACCTCAAAAGTTTAGCTTCTTTAGTGAATATAGAATCTTGTATCCCTTTATATTTGTTATTTCTCCTACCAACTTACTTCTTTACAAATAATTGTTCTGTAGAAGTTATTCAATTATGTGACCAAAAAAGTTAAATAATTATGAAGACGTATCAACAAGACATGATTAATGTGTTACTAGATTAAAATTAATTATGCAATCGAAAAGTGTGACAGAAGTAGCATTTTTTAATTGAATTTGCTACTCTTATATTATGAATTTGAACCCACTTAGCATGGGCTTCGTGCAACTACTTCCATTATTGAATTTCATTTTGCAAACCAAAAACAAGTCATTTATAGATTGAAATTTACAACATACAAAAACTAGAAATGACAACAAAAATACTATGATTAGCCATAATATCAATATATTAGTTTACAAAATTTGTCTTGATTTTGGTCAACATCTCCGGATTCGCTTGATCGAATCCGAGATGCGCCTGCACCAGTGCGGGTGTTGCGTCGAGACTGGTTCGGCGGCAAAACCGAAGAGTCTACTCAATAGCTAGAATAAAGAGAAAAGGGAATAGAGGGTCCTCTTGTCTCAACCCTCTTTCAGAGGGGCAGAATCCGGAAGGTGACCCATTTACCAAAACACAAAACTTCAGAGTTATAGTACATTGATCCATTTTATCCACTTATCTCCAAAACCTGTATTCTCCATAGTCTTCCAGAGTAAACCCCAAAGTAAGTGATCATAAGCTTTTTCTATGCCCAGCTAACATAATATACCGGGGACCTACTAATCTTCCTCACATCCACACACTCATTGGCTATTAGAATAGCATCCATTATTTGTCTACCTTTGATAAATGCCATTTGATGGGCATCCACCAATTTAGACACTACTTTCTTCAGTCTTTCAGTCAACACTTTTGAGATGATCTTGTAATGCTACCTATTAGGCTAATAGGTCTAAAGTCCTTCAATTCTTTAGCCCACAGCTTCTTTGGTATCAAAGCTATGAAAAAAGCATTAAAACTTTTTTCAACTATGCCATGATCATGGAAGTTCTGTACAGCTGCAATAACATCTCTACTCATCACATCCCAACAAGAAACAAAGAAAGCCACGGTAAAGCCATCAGGGCCAGGAGCTGTCCCTGGCACATGCCATGACACAATCTTTTATCTCATTTTCACTAAACTGGCTCTCAAGTATTATATATCCTCTTCACTGATCACATTCCCCAATCTAGCATTGAACTGAGGTCTCCATGTCTTGGATTCTAAATATAGGCCCTGGTAAAATTTGAGAATTTCCTCCTTTATCACTGCATGGTCCCCTGTACATACACCAACTGACAACCTGTCAATGTTGTTGTATCTCCTCTGACAGTTTGCAGTTCTATGAAAGAATTCCGTGTCTCTGTCACCTTCTTTCAACTACAAAGCCTTGGACCTTTGCCTCCATGCCACCTCCTCCCTTTATGCAATCTCTTCAAACCCCACTGTAAGGACAGCTGGCCTCATCATCATTTAGAGGTTTTTGATCCTGTACTTCCTCAAGTTCTGCCAATTGACTGAGTATACCCTGTTTCTGCAGCCCCAAATTACCTTCGCAAGTTCTGTTCCACTCTTTTAGCTTACCTTTCAAATATTTCAGCTTGCTTGCTAAAATATAATCAGGTCTGCCTATGCCAGTGCTAGAATCCCACCAGTTCTTTACTTTCTCTTTGAAGTTCTCTGTCTGAAACCTCCAATTCTCAAATTTGAAGTATGAATTTGATCTCTCCCAGTCGCAACATTCAAGGATCAGAGGGCAGTGATCCGAGGTAACTCTTTGTAGTACTGATTGTGTGATGTTCCTGAAAGAAAGTTCCCATTCTCCCGATATCAAAAATCTATCAAGCCAAGGTAAATGCTTTGATTCTTCATTGACTGATTTTTCTCTATTTAAAGATAATGTTAAGATAACATGATCATTTCTAATGATGAATGTCGTGATATTTTTGGTGAAGTATTCCCACTAGGTGGGAATACACTGGGTATGTTGTTGTTGTTGTAGATGAGGTAGCAAATTTTGAAGGCTACAAGGTATATGGTAATCCACTATGGCATGCAACACATGAACATGAATTAATTGATGCTAGTCTTAGTATTAACTTCCTTACTTAGTCTACTCACCGTTATGAAGATCCATTCTTGTTGGATTATACCAATGCTTCTTTCTTAAAATGTGATAAGTGACTACCTTGTCATATTTGATTTGCATAGCTTCGTGCATTTTCAGGTGACTACTTTCTCATATCTGATTTATGTAGCACCGTGCATCTTTATGCGACTACTTTCTCATATTGCGTAGCACCATGCATCTTTATGCGACTACTTTCTCATATCTGACTCTGCTATGACTATGTAGCACTGTGCATCTTTCTGGACTACTTTCTCATATTCGAGATGCATAGCACCTTGTGTCTTTCTAGTGACTCCTCAAATTCGATTTGCATAATTCCTTGAGTCTGTGACTCTTCAGATCTAATTTATGTAGTTTCACTTTTCGTCGGTGTTGTTTGAAAACCAACACCAGCAAGAGGTCAAGTGTCTCCATGCGACCAAAACCCAACCAGCACCACGATGAATCAACCTCTTACACGCCTCCACATGCTGGTGCATGAGCCTATTCTAGCCAGTTTTTCAGCGACTTTCTTGTACAAGATCTACTCGTATCTTGATTTTGAGATGACCGATATATTTTATATCGATTTCCGACAATTTTCCAGCAACAGATCGACTTTCCAGTGTTGTTTACTACTTTTCCAACACTTTTTTAGTTTGTTCCTTTTCAACTATAGTCGCCCAAAGATCCCAAGGAGTCCTTACCAATTTTCTTGCAGATATATTCCCCAAGTCCCTCACTGGTCCTCGTATTAATTACATCTATAACAAGCTCAATACATATGACATGTATGCACCAGCTTGAGCATGAGTATTAGAATTGAAGTATGACCAAGAATAGTATATAGAATTTTACTCGGAAAAGGATTGTAATGTAGTGTCCTACTTGGAAAAAGATTGGAATGTAGTGTCTACAAATAGAGCCTCGGTATATTAATGTAAATACGATAATTCATTAATATTCTTCTCCTATATTTCTCACATCTCACATTCACATCCGTGAAAATTCACCCCGAATAGCTTGCTTAATTTATCACATTTTGACGTACCCAGAATGACACATCTCACTCGGCTATTTGTATTTGTATATTCAGAGGAATATGTCCCTCCGACTATCATTGATGCACTATATTCATCCGTAATCTACTAGGTTCATTAGATTAAATCTCCATGAAACCCGACCCTCCTTCTGGACCTCAGCAACCTGATTCTCCATATTAACCCCCTCAAAAATTGTGTTTTGATTGTCGCGTGAATTTAGCTAGAGAAAACCGTCCTTGTCTTCCTCTAATTCCACCAGAAACAGAGGTGCCTTGGATTGTTACTCTTTGTCATTGGCTTTGACATCATCGAACATAGGATAGGCTTTAAAAGTTGGGAAGGCCTAACTGAATGTTGTAACATAAATAAAGGATCCAGTCCAATTTTTTAAAGCCTCTCTTTCCTGTACTCTAATCTGCACTTGGCCGTTACTAGACTCACCTCTCACGTGCTCCCCATGTCCTTTTGATAAGTTTAAATTGTTTTCGTACATCCAAACCCATGTGATCAGCCACCCCTACTACCTACGGCCTCTGATATACGAAGAGACCCCTGTGGAGTCAAGTCTCTAAGTAGACCTGCAAGATTGCTTTTCTGACCAACTATCACCATCAGTGTGCACTCACTCCAGATCAGTAAAGAGAAAGTTAATCTGTTCTTCTCCAGGTCAACGACACGAGGAATAATTTCTGGTGGCCCTCTGACCATGATTCTCAAGCATTCAGGTGATTTTTCAAGGTCTTCCTCTCTTCCATTTCGATCCAGCCGCTGCATCTGTCCTATTTCTATCATAGCCTCGTTTATCCAGAGTTGAAGCGGCAAGTCAATGATCTAACCCAAAGCCACTCCTCCACATCATCATGATTAATGCATGTCTCCTACGGCGACCACCATCAGAGATTAATAAGTTCTTATCACCATTTTCAGCCGCCGAGCATCACTTGTTCTGCCATCTTTCTGTTTGGGAATTCAAACAGAATTGGAGATTGTTAAAATCATAGATCTACACTCCAACAGCCCACATTCCATTTCTCTACCACCCATCTGCAAGATCTGGTCAATTGAGTACCTACGACTTCATCGAGAAACTGCCTACCAAACACCTGGTTAGACGTCTATCATCTGCAACACCATCATCAACCTCAAAGCAGATATTGTTACTTGACTGCTCGATCATGTGGTGTCCGTCAATAAAAGACCATTTTCTTTTGGCTACTGCTTCTGCAAAAGAATTTACCAAGATAGGAAGTTGCCTCGCCACAATGTTCCTCACTCCTTTTATCTGTAAATTTTAAAATATTTTCTGCTATATTTCCCCAACCCTTGTTTAGATCTAGTTCAGGCACAATAAGAACTGACCTCCTGTCCCCATGTACTGCAACAATACTAATGAACCTGCAGTTCTTGTATTATTGCGAGCAGGAGATTGTCGTAGTCTCAAGCAAAGGAGATGAAAGCCAAGGTCACTCCCAAGAACGAGCCCAAGAATTATGGGAACGAGTGGGGAATATTGGGGCCCACATGAAGCCCCTTTCCAAAGGAGCTGATTTGCCTGCCCAACAAAGGCTGATTTGCTTGTCCAATAAAAGCTAATTGGTCTACCTGCCAAAAGGGCAGGAATATATGCCACATTGGGGTGTACATTTTCTTTCTAATTTCTATAAGTGCCACCCACTTCTTTCCTTATTTTGTAGGTTGTTTTGGGAAGAAGTCTGACATCAATTTTTACATGTTTTCCCAGCTGTAAGTTTCCTAGTTAGGTTTTACTATTTTATATTTTCTCAAGCTATTTCGGATAGGGTAGCTCGAAATTTCTTCTATATATTGGGGTGGATTCGTTCTTTTTTCCACACAACATGATTAATATTATTGAGAGTTCTTTTCTTCAGACCTTTATGTATTAGTTATAACCTTACAAGAACGATTCTTCTGAAAGGTTAGATTAACTCTTTGTTTGATATCTATGATTCTTACGAGATTAATTGAAGGTGGTCATTAGTCTTATACTAATTATTGTCTTTAATCATTCATTAGGGACAAGATCACTTTGATCAAAGTTCTTGAATTTAATCCGCTAGTAAACATGATTAGCCCTAATCCAAAAATCAATTGGGGTGCTTAGTAATTACTTTCGAGATTTGGGGATTTATTTCTAGAATTTTGTCTATCTTTAATTTCCCGTCTTTATTCCTCGTATTTTTGCTTCTTTGTTTCTGCTTTACTTCCTTGTTTTTCTTTCATGTAATCAACAACAACAACAAACCCAGTGTATTCCCACCTGGTGGGGTCTGGGGGGTAAGATGTACGCAGTCCATACCTCTACCTCTAAAGAAGTAGAAAGGTTGTTTCCGATAGACCCCCGGCTCAAGACACAAGATACCACACAAATACATAGTAAAGCACAGAACAAGATTACAAGATTACATAACATAAATACGGCACCCATAAGTAATAGAAAACAGAGGAAAGCACCCAGATTCGTACTAAAACAAGGAACACGGAATCATAACAAGGATACTACCCCCACCAAATAATTCCCTACACTAGCGACCCAAACTGGCCCTAGTCTTCTGCCCTAATTCGCGTCCTCCAGACCTTCCTATCTAGGGTCTTGTCCTCGGTGAGCTGTAACTGCTCCATGTCCCGCCTAATCACCTCACCCCATTACTTCTTCGGCCTACCCCTACCTCGCCTAAAACCATCCAACGCTAGCCTCTCACACCTACGAACCGGGACATCCATGCCCCTCCTCTTCACGTGTCCGAACCATCTCAATCGGACTTCCCGCATCTTGCACTCCACTGGAGTCACACCAACCTTCTCTCTGATAGTCTCATTCCGAACTCTATCCCCTCTAGTCAGCCCACACATCCAGCGCAACATCCGCATTTCTGCCACCTTCATTTTTTGGATGTGGGAATTTTTAACTGGCCAACACTCCGCTTCATACAACATGGCCGGACGGACTACCACCCTATAGAATTTGCCTTTAAGCTTGGGCGACACCTTCTTATCACACAACACCCCCGACGCGAGCTTCCACTTCATCCATCTTGCCCCAATACGGTGCGAGACATCCTCGTCAATCTCACTGTTACCCTGGATCACGGACCCGAGATACTTGAAACTATCCCTCTTACATACCTCCTGTGATTCCAGCTTCACTACCACCTCATCCTCCAGCCTCACGTCATTAAACTTGCATTCCAAATACTCTGTCTTGCTTCTGCTCAACCTGAACCCTTTAGACTCAAGAGTTTGTCTCCACACCTCTAATTTGTCATTCACACCCCCTCGAGTCTCATCAATCAGAACTATATCGTCTGCAAAAAGCATACACCACGGCACCTTCCCTTGAATACGCCACGTCAACACATCCATCACCAAAGCAAACAAAAAGGGACTAAGAGTAGATCCCTGATGCAATCCTGTCAAGACGGTGAAATGCTCTGAGTCTTTCATGTAATCAAATTCTTATAATTCTTGTTTCCCTCCCTCTGAAGATGGGCTATTGGGAACCTTCAAATTTCATTATTTCAAACTTAAGCATGATCACAAGTTCAATAGCTAAATCATTGCATCATGCTTTTTCTATAAACAGACCCTTGTCCATTGAGGACTAGAACCCTCTCTCAACAGATTGAATTAATAAATACAAAGTTAACCAAAACAAAAAGGAATTAATAAATACAAAGACAGGAATCACATTCGACCAATGCAGCAATGATAAATCAATATCAATGATGGACCTTTGTTCAGAGGTAAACAGTGCCTACCTTTTGAAAATCAATTCCTGGGTATACGATATGACAATTTGATAGCTCCCTTATCTTTTCATCAATTGCCTAATAACAAAAGGAAAATACTGCAAGTCAATAGCCTCTCATTTGGGCAGGAATGATAGCTTACTCTACAATGCTGTAATAACTGCCCGGATAAGACTCCAAGTAACTAGTCAATTTTTGGTTGCATAAAAAGGGAAAATATACTTGAAAAATAATTTACCTGCCACATGGTTAGAACAACCAGAGCAAAACTAAATTCAACATTGTAGAGCCAGGCGCTTTTTATTTTTTTAGAAAAAAAAAAATACACCATATTGCTACCAGTAAATACAGCATGTCGGCACTGTGGGTAATGGAGATGTGAGAAACTACCAAATGTAAATTTTATTAATTTTGATATTGTGCATATTTAAATTCTCTAACGCCATCCATGTAACAGACGAACTGTGTTATAATCTCTCTTTTTATTCCATGAATTAGCATTAGATGGAGGTTCGAACCAGTAACTAATGACCCAAAGTGGTACAGAACATTCTCAGACAAACAACGAAATGGAATGTCTCTACCAATCAAAAAAGAAATTATCTACAAGCCTGTAAGCAAGTCCTCCCTTCTCCTCCACTACTTCATGAGCTAAAGCAGGGATGTTGGAGAGACTCTAAAGCAAAACAGAGTTGGAAGTCTAAAAGTGAAACAACATAAACAATTGAAACCAGATGACACCCTTCAACAATATTTATCAATATTTTACAAGTCAAACTTGTGGGAAAATAATGTAGAAAAATTATTATTGAATTGTTGTGTCTACATAATTACATTGACACCCTATTTATACACTACATTACAATCCTTTTCTAACTAGGATTTTGTATACTATTCCGATTCCTATTCATATTCTAACACTCCCCCTCAAACTGGTGCATACAAGTCATATGTACCTAGCTTGTTACAAATATGATTAATGATTAATACGAGGACCAGTGAGGGGTTTGGTGAAGATATCTGCAAGTTGATCACTTGACTTTACAAATTTTGTAACAATATCTCCCGAGAGTATCGTTTCACTGACAATGTGACAATCAATCTCTATGTGCTTGGTCCTCTCATGGAATACTGGATTAGATGCAATAGGGTTGCTTGATTATCACATACAAGTTCCATCTTACCAGTTTCTCCAAATTTTAGTTCTCTCAGCAATTGTTTGATTCAAACCAGCTCGCAAGTTGCTGCAACCATTGCTCGATATTCTGCTTCGGCACTAGATCGAGCAACCACACTCTGTTTCTTCCTCTTCAAGGACACCAAATTACCTCCTACTAAAACACAATATCCAGATGTAGAACGTCTACCAAAGGGTGATCCTGCCCAAACAGCATTTGTATATCTAACGATATGCTCATGGCCTCGATCCTCGAAGAGTAGTCCTTTACCTGGAGATGACTTTATATATCGCAAAATACGAACAATTGCATCCCAATGACTATCACAGGGGAAGTCAAAAACTGACTTACAACACTCACAGGAAAAGAGATGTTAGTTCTAAGTGATCACATTCAAATTCAGAGAAACCCTGGAATGAACAAAATGGGCAATCCTAAGCCAAATCCTATTTTCTGAAAACAAAAAAAAGGTTCAGAAAAAAATGATAGGTGCAGAGACTCAATGGAAGCTATTCTAACAAATGGAGTTAAATGTGTTGGTAGAGGAATCTTTACATCGAAAATTCAGAAAGAAAAAAGAATGAAGTGAAGGATAAACGTATATACATACGAATTGAATATTATATCAAATGTCTATATAGATCACTGAGTGGCTCCCCTGTCCTGGCAAAATTTTAGCATTTGGATCCATAGGAATGTCAATGGGTCGACATCCCATCATTCTTGTCTTCTCAAGAATGTCTAAAGCATACTTGCGTTGAGAAATAACAATACCTAGAAAGTATTTCAGTCTGCCAAGGTCTTTAGTCTGGAAATGCTGAAGGAGATGTTGCTTCAAGTTAGTGATACCATCTTGATCATTGGCGATGATAACATCGTCAACATAAACCACCAAATAAATACACAGAGTTGGTTCAGAATGGCGACAAAAAACTGAATGATCAGCTCCACTACCAATCATGCCAAACTCCTAAGTCACAGTACTAAACTTTCCGAACTAGGCTCGAGAGGACTGTTTCAAACCAAAGAGACTTGCGCAATCAGCATATAAGGCTACTAGACTCTCCCTGAGCAACAAAACCAGGTGGTTGCTCCATATAGACTTCTTCCTCAAGATCACCATGCAGAAAAGCATTCTTAATCTCCAACTGATAGAGAGACCAAAGACGAACAACAGCCATAGAGAGAAAAAGACGGACTGATGTTATTTTAGCCACAGGAGAGAAAGTGTCCTTTGGCAACAAGGCAAGCCTTCAGCCGATCAACCTGACTATTTGGACCAACTTTGACTGTATAAACCCAACGGCAACCAACAGTAAATTTACCTGCAGGAAGGGAAACAAGCTCCCAAGTACCACTAGTATCTAAAGCAGACATATCATCAATAATAACTTGTTTCCATCCTGAATGGGAAAGTGCTTCACCTGTAGTCTTAGGGATGGAAATGAAGGACAAAGATGATACTAAAGCTTAATAGGGTGATGACAAATGATGATAACTCAAGAAAGTATCATGTGGGTTAGCATTACGAGTGGATCTTATACCTTGTTGAAGTGCAACTAATTGGCTAGAAGGAAGCAGGTCCACAGTAGGGGAAGCGTCAGGCACATGACATTAATAATCTGGGACTGATGTTAGACGCGAGCGGGGGTGGTAAGTCAAAAGTGGTGGCACTGTAGCTGGAGATGGAGAAGTAACCGTAGATTCCTCAAAGATTGGTATGGGTAAGACTGGAGATATGGACAAAACCTCAGAGATAATAAGATGATCAGAAGATGTATAGTAAAGTTGAGTTTCAAAGAATGTGACATCGGCGGACATAAGGTAGCGACCCAAATCAGGTGAATAGCATCGATACCCTTTTTGAACTCGAGAGTACCCAAGGAAGACACATTTGAGAGCACAAGGGGCTAATTTATCTTTTCTTGGGGCTAAGTTATGAATAAAACAAGTGCTCCAAAAAACACGAAGAGGGATAAAGTAGAAATGTGACTGAGGAAATAGTATGGAATGGGGAACCTAATTTTGGATCGAAGATGATGGCATTGACTGCATCGCCCCAAAAATGCAGCGGAACATGGGATTCAATAAGAAGAATGCGAGCAATCTCAATGAGATGCCTATTTTTCCTCTCTGCTACATCGTTCTGCTGAGGGGTGTATAGACATGATGTCTGATGAATGATTCCTTGATGAGTCATAAACTCCTGAAACTGGGAGGATAAGTATTCTAAGGCATTATCACTACGAAAAGCACGAATAGAAACACCAAATTGATTTTGTATTTCGGCACAAAAAACTTTGAATATAGAGAATAACTCGGAACGATCTTTCATCAAGTAAATCCAAGTACATCTTGAAAAATCATCAATGAAAGTAACAAAGTAACGAAATCCTAAGGGTGAACTGACTCTACTAGGACCCCAAATATCATAATGAACTAATGAGAAAATAGACTCTGAGAGACTCAATACTACGTGAAAATGTAGCACGGATGTGTTTCCCAAGTTGACACGACTCACAATCTAATGTGGATAGACTAGACACACTAGACACCATCTTTAGTAGCTTGGATAGACTTGGATGTCCTAAACGTTTGTGAATAAGGTCGGGAGGATCTGTAGCGAAGCATGCTGTGAAGGAATTTGAAGAGGTAAGATGGTAAAAGCCTTGTGATTCATGTCCTATGCCAATTGTCTGTCCCGTTTTGCAGTCCTGCATTAGACAAGAATCATCAAAAAAGGTTATACTACAAAAGGGCACATGTTAAACGACTAATAGATCTAAGATTAAAAGGACAACCAGGGACATAAAGAACAGAGCTAGAGTGACAGAAGATAGGGGTTTGGCTTGTCCAACTCCTTTTGGCTCTGTTCGAATTTCATTAGCTAAAGTAATAGCAGGAAGAGATTGTGAATAAACAATATCAGACAAAAGTGATTTGTCACCAGAAATATGGTCTGAAGCACCTGAGTCCACAACCCATGATCCAAAGGTAGGAGATTGTGTAGTTGAGGCTATTGGTAGAAATATATGCTTACTTGCTTGATACTGAAGATACTCATTATATTCCTTGAATACACCCGTTGATCACCTGTGGTGTTAGACTGAGCAATATGAGCATTTTTAGGTGATTGACCATGCAAAGAATAGTATATTCCACGAGTATGTCCAATCTTATTACAATAACTACACTTAGGTCGAGAATAGCATACGTCACGAGTATGTCCAAACCTTTTACAATAACTACACCTAGGTCGAGATCTTCCAAATCGACCTTCCCTCGTTGATTCTTCATAAACTCTGACATCTGAGTTTTTGATCTCCTCATTAAGATTCAAATTTAATCGTGAAAAAGAAATACTGTCGGAATTTGGCCGAGAAAAAGAGAAGTCGTCGGATATAAGATCTGATGTCCGAAAGTTGCTCGAAATTAGAAAATAATCATATGAGCAGCCTTGGAATGAATAAGCGAGGCTATTGAAAAAAAGAAACCACCGAAGAAGCCACCGAAATTTAGGTTCTGGCGATCGAAATCTTGAAAGACTTGTCGAAATCTGGAAAAGAGTACCTGGTCGGAGTTGTAATGGATCGGCGACCCCAATGAAAAAGGAACAACTCAAAAAATTTGACCGAAAATAGGCTCACGCGCCGGTGCGTCTCACCGAAATTTCAGAATTCAGGCAGGCGCGTGTATGCGCGTAGATGGTATTTTTCCGGCAATTTTGGTTGGGTGTTTGTCGCCTGAGCTTCCCAATCCTCTTGGTGGTGTTGTATTTGTCACACAACCCAAAAATAAAAAAAGGCACAAATCAGTGACCAAAATTGGTGCATGGTGACTGAGTTTTTTTTTTTTTTTTTTTTGAAGTTTCTCACCAACTTTCTGACACCATGTGAGAAAATAACGGAGAACAATTATTATTGACTAGTTGTGTCAACATAATAACATTGACACCCTATTTATAGACACTACATTACAATCCTTTTCTAAGTAGGATTTTGTATACTATTTTTATTCCTATTCATATTCTAACAAAACTTAAGGAAGCCTAGCGAATAAGAGCAAGCATCATGAAGCTAACATTTTAGTCTACCTGCCTTTGACGACGTATCATAGTAGATAAATCCGTATATGGAAGCTTTGGATCTATTTTGCATTCCATAAGGATTCCACCATCATAATCTTTAATATACCTGGATAAAGAATTAGCATAAGCAGTTGAAGAAAATAAGGTACTTCAGAACATCAAAATGAAGTCTAAGCCTTTTTTTTATTTCTTTTATTTTCTATTTTCCTGTTCTCTCTTTTTTTGGGTTTGAGGTGAGTTAAGGAGATCAGGAGGAATAAGATAATAGAGTACCCTTATAGAAGCATATTGAATTATGCCACAAAAATTACTTCGGGAAATGGAATCTGTTCCATGGAAACTTACCCTTGCCAACACTCTTTCTCTAAATAAATCTCTTTCGTGAATCCCTGCAAGCCATTGTAAGAAGTTAAATCATTGAAAAGATGAGAATAAGGAATGATAGAGCTTCTAAACAACCAAGAAAGAAGATAACAAGTAAATCACCAGAAGTTATCCATGATTATGTTAGATAATTAATGTAGATATAAATGTCACACGTTGGACAAGTGTGTATGTACTCATCGAATTCCATGTATATAAATAGATAGAAGCACAGGACGTAGTACCTATGTCTGCATGAACTATTTTCCTATGTTATATTTCTCTCACGGCATCAGAATTTGGAAAGAAAATTTATCGCTGCTCAACATACCAGCAACTCTGTGGAGAAGAAATCAGTCACCACAATTTTTTACAGTGACCACAAGGTTGTCTGTGTTAACATTCTTTTCAGTCTCTGTGTTGTGCAAAACCAACACCATCATACGGTAGATCAGCCTCAGACAAGCAAAAACCGAAAAACAGCTCCCATCATGCATCGGATGCACCGCGATAGTGACATATACGGGTGAAGCTTCCGACACATGTTAGGTGGATGGAGCAGTTTTTGGCCGTCTTTAAAGCAGGTCTCTATTCCTTAGTGTTTGGCTATTCATTCTGCACCCACCCCCTTGCCATTTTTATCCCGTTTCTGGTCACTGGAAACCTAATCCAGTGGCTCCAATAGCTTTTTCAAGCGATATCTCTCTTTATCATCAACATCTGTGGATTCGTCTTTCATTGTGGGTTTTGCTGCAGCTTCTACTCTGTCCTTTCAATTTTCAGTATTTTCTAGCGACTCTCCGACCACTTTCTGCCAGCTAGAAGTTCTATTCTTCTTTCATTGTGGGTTTTGCTGCAGCTTCTACTCCGTCCTTTCAATTTTCAGTATTTTCCAGCGACTCTCCGACCACTTTCTGCCAGCTAGAAGTTCTCTAACCATTTTCAAGGAAGTTCACCAGATTTCTTGGCTATATTTTGTGATTATTTGTTAATATTTGGTTAGAAATCTCTTCAATCCAACCATGTCTTTCATATTTGATTCTTTTAGTTCCAAAACTATTGGAGTTATCTGTAACAAGCACAGTACATATGACTTATATGCACCAACTTGAGGGGATGTCTTAGACAGTTAATGTAGATGTGTTTATACTTGGGGGTCGTTTGGTAGAGTATAAAAAAATGCATTAGCTTTGTGTATCACTAGAACCTTCTTTGGTACACTTATTCAGCCTATGTATAACTAATGCAAGTATACACTCTGCATGGTTTTAAGGTATGAATAACTAATAATGAGATTCTATGGTAGGTTCTAATGTATGCATAAGCATGGTTAAAGACAAAATCTCCCCTCAAACCTTTTCTACATTCTTTCCATCATATTTGTGGAGGGTATTTTTGTAAACAAATACTTTTTAAGAAATTATCCAATGCATGTTATTTTTAATAAACCAAACCTAACACTGCATAAGAAAAATCTCGGCATAACTAATACTAGTATTACTAATGCAAGCATTACTAATACACTATATTTTGTACTATTGTTATATACACTCTATCAATGACCCCTTAGCGTCCCATAACAAACAAGTGAATGTACTCATTGCATTCATGTATGTAAATAGATAGAAGTGCGTGGTGTATTAATTACGCATTCCCCATAAACTCTTTCCCCGTGTTATGTTTCTCACAGATTAGGTATCTAATTAGAAGATCCTGCAAGAGTTAAAATACAAATTTCCTGATATGTATGAAAAGACATCTGCTTTATCACAAAAGCCTCATATTTTAAAATTTCAATCAACTGAATTTATTTACCAACAAAAAAATCCAAGTACAAATAGGACTATGCTTTGGCGAAAGGTGGCATGCCTCGGGTGTAATAATATAGATGATTTTTGGCTTTCGGGGTGATGCTCTGGTAGACAACTTTGAGGCGTTTTTCACCACAAGCTAACCTTATTGACTCTTCGATTTTGCCGCCGAACCCATCTCAATGCGAAACGACACTGATGCAGATGCGAGTGCGTCTCGGAATCGGCCAAATGAATCCGAGCACTTTGACCAAAATCAAGAACAAATTTGGAGGGAAATTAAGAATTCGATATATATATATATATATATATATATATATATATATATATATATATATATATTAGTTGCTTAAAGTTTCAGGCCAAAACAGAGGGAAAAATTCTGACCTCTCGTGTCGTCTTGGAAAGACCGATGACTGTAATTTCAGAGTAAAAAGGTTGTCGGACTTTTAGTGAAGAAAGAGACACAAATCTCAAGAACTCTTTATTACTTCTATTTCTATCAGAATTCATATTAATACAGTAGTAAAATAATACTCATTAATAATAGAAATATAATAGAAATAGTAAAGTTAATACTAGTATGTCGGCCGACAATTTTGAGAGTTGACATATCGGCTAGGAGACCCCTAATTGAAAAAGTAAAATTAACTGCAAAAGTAACTAGAAAAGATAAATAACGTAACTCTACTTTTATGATACTTGGAATTTTTTTAGCCGAATCCCCGCAACCGTATCCATACTACTCGGATTCGCACCCCCAAATCTTAGAATTTAAATTTTGGTGAATCCAACTCTCGAATCCGTACCCATCTCGGATACCCACATCCGAGTCTGAGTAACTTAGTTAACAGTTGTATAAATTTTATACTGGTTGACCCATTTTTCTACTACAATTCTGATCAAAGGTGACGTTGACTAATTTTTTTAGCACGTTTATGATTAAAGATGTGGCCAACAAGTCCTCCATATATTTTATCAAACAGCTCTCTTTCAAAAGTCAACTAGATAAAACTTTGATCACAATTTTCTTAAGCATTGAACAACTTGAAGATCATTTTTTTATGAGCCATACTAATCTTCATCTGGTTCTTTGTCCTAGGGTTCTCTTTCGGAAAATGAGTAAAACAATGTAGGCAATAGTGATAATTGCCAGTTTGTCACACTTGAACAAACGAAATATAACATAAAAAGTGAAGCAGAAACAATGAGTGATGCAAGCCGAGCTTCATCGATATCTCGGATTGAAAAATTGAAGCTCAAGAACATACTAAAGTAGAAGTACAAGGCTCCACGTGGAAGACTACTCTGAGAAGGGACGAAGAGGTTACGAACAAAAGTGGTTATTCATTGAGATGCAAGCCTCATACTTCAGAATGCCCTTATTTCATTCCGGGTATTTTTGTAACAATTAGCATAGGCAATAGCAGTGGAGGAGCTACCTTTGCTCCGGGGGTTCATTCGAACCCCCTTCGATGGAAAATGATACTGTTTTTACATTATTTTTACATGGTTAAAACTATTTTTTATTCATATATAGTAGACTTTGAACCCCCTTCGATTAGTTCGTATATTTACTTTTGAACCCCCTAAATGAAAATCCTGGCTCCACCACTAGGCAATAGGGTTAGAAATGAGATTATTCCGGAGAAAGTGGGAGTGGCTTTAGTGGAGGACAAGATGCGAGAAGTGAGATTGCGTTGGTTCAGGCATATGATGAGGAGGGACGTGGATGCTCCAGTACGGAGGTGTGAGAGGCTGGCTATAGATGATTTTAGGCCGGGTAGAGGTAGGCCAAAAAAATATTTGAGGAAAGTGATTAGGCATGACATGGGCAGTTACAGCTTCCAAAGGACATGACCCTTGATAAGAAGGTAGGAAGGTACGTGGATTAGAGTACAGGAATAGTAGGCAGGAGTACATCTGCACTAGTCGGGAAAAGTGCTTTGTTTGTATTTGTGCCTGTAGTTTGTAGTAGCCTATTGTTCGTGGTGTTTTGGTGATGTTTATAATTTCGAATAGCTAGTTTATAGTATTACTTTGTGGGTATCTTCTCTTTTATTATCTAGCGGTGTGATATCCCTTTTTATTGTTAGCTTTTATGTTTTTTTGTTTGTTATACTGTTATCTGTCCTGAGTCGGGGGTCGAAAACAACCTCTCTACTTCATCTGAGGTAGTGATATGGGTTGCGTACATTTTCCCCTCTCAAGACCCCACTTTGTAGGAATACACTAGGTATGTTGTTGTAGCTAAGCCAATAGTGGAGAATAGTTCCTTTAGAAATAGATTATTTGAGACTATTCTGTGATATTGAGATTATGTGTTAAACTCTTGTAAGAGTGAGGTTAAGGCCTTTGTTGCTATTGGGATTGCTTGCTTGAGGAATCATTCCTTGTAAGGGTCATCTCGTGAGAGTGAGGTTAAGGCCTTTGTTGCTATTCGAAGTTAATGGGATTACTTGCTTGAGGAATCATTCCTCACGAGGGTCGTCTTCATTGATTAGGTGTGTTAACTCCCGCATTAGTAGGATGAGGAAAAAATACAACATGCCCGATGTATTCCCACAAAGTGGGTCTAAAGAGGGTAAGGTGTACACAGTCCACACCACTACCTCGGACGAAGCGGAGAGGCTGTTTTCGATAGACCCTTGACTCATGACAAATAACAGTATAAGAAAAGCATAAAAACAACAAATAAATGGGATAACACACCAATAGAAAATAAAAGAAACAGGACACCCACAAAGTAATGCGATACACAATTTATCCAGAAATCCCAAAGATCACCAAAACACCACGAACAAGGAACTACAAGACACACGCATAACACTACGACTACATGCACAGAAGAAAACAAAGCACACCTTCCTACTAGCCAGGACGCACTCTTACCCACTAACCCTCTACTATAATCCGCTCCCTCCACACCTTCCTATCTAGGGTCATGTCCTTAGTAAGTTGTAGTTGATCTATGTCATGTCTAATCACCTCCCTCCAATATTTCATCAGCCTACCTCTAACCCGTCCAAAGCCATCCATAGCCAATCTCTCACACTCCGAACTAGGGCATTCGTACACCGCCTAAAAACTTTAGCTTATACACAAATACAGCAGTCCCTCCCTAAATCCATATGAATTCCTCTTTGTAGGTTTTCATCACATGGCCAAACCACCTTAACCGCATTTCCCGCATCTTGTCATCTACCAAGGCCACTCCCACCTTCTCCCCAATACTCTTATTTTGAACCTTATCTCTCCTAGTAAGTCTGCACATCTATCGCAACGTCCTCATCTCCGCCACCTTCAACTTTTGAAAGTACGATGCCTTGACTAGCCAACACTCCGCTCATACAACATACTCGATCGAATTACCACTTTATAGAACTTTTCTTTCAATTTAGGAGGCACCTTCTTACTACACAAGACTCTCGAATCGAGCCTCCAGTTCAACCACCCTAAACTAATACGATGTGCGACATCCTCGTCTATCTCTCTATCTCCCTGAATCATAGATCTAAGATACTTGAAAATATCTCTCTTTTCCCCTGTGCAAATCCTCCATCCTCTCCATATACTCCTCCACTAGTCTCCTCACAAGATGAATGGCCTCAGTAGTCGAGCGACCAGGCATGAAACCAAACTGGTTCTCGAAAATAGTCACGATCCTTCTTAACCTCAACTCTACCAACCTTTCCCAAACCTTCATAGTGTGACTCAACAACTTGATACCCCTATAGTTGTTACAACTCTTAATGTCACCTTTATTTTTGTATAAAGGGATATCGTACTACATCCCCAAGCTTCGGGCATCCTAAAAATAATGTTAAACAACTCGATCGGCCTCACCATACCTACCCCGCTAGTGCTCTTCTAAAAATCCACTGAAATCTCATCTGGCCCAGACGCCCTACCCCTACGCATCCTACGAACAACACCCTTAACCTCCTCAGCCTTTATACGCCTACAATAACTGTAGTCACAACACCTCTCTAAGGGCTCTAAGGCCCCCGCTCAAAAAAGCCTTTGTCCCCCGCCATTCAAGAGTGTATGGAAATATGGCTGCCACCTCCTCCTAATGAAAAAGTCCTCCATCAATTCTTTGTCATCCTCCCCTTTGATGCACTTCACTAGGTCAAGGTCACTGCCCCTCCACTGTGTAGCCTTAGAAAAAGCCTATACAACTTTTTATCCCTGTTTTTCTCCTTTAATCCGCATATAAGCTCTCAAAAGTTGTTGTTCTAGCCATCATAACTGCTAACTTAGATTTTTTATGGCTAGCTTATACTCCTCCCTATTCGTCCGCTTCTCATCTTCATCCTTGCTATCAACCAACTTAGCATAAGCCACCTTCTTGGTCTCCAACTTCCTTTTCACTTCTTTGTTCCACCACCAGTCCCCCCGATGTTTGCCAAAACGGCCTTTCGAGACACCCAATACCTCTCTAGATATCTGCCTGATGCAACCAGCAGTCGATTCCCACATATTGTCCTCATCCCCTCTACTCTCCTAAGCCCCTATGGTCGTCAACTTCTCCCCTATCTCCAAGGCACTGGCAAAAGTCAAGCTACCCCACTTAATTTTTGGTCGATCCACCAACCCCCCCGTACTTTTTGCCGTACTTTATTTCCAAGTCCATCACTAGAAGCTTATGCTGGATCGATGGGTTCTCACTAAGAATAACCTTACAGTCTTTTACATAACGCTCTATCTCCCTTCCTAAGGAGCAAAAAGTTTATCCGAGTCTTGGCCACCGAACTACAAAAGGTAATAAGGTGTTCTTCCTTCTTCACCACCAACCTAAATGCCCTAGCAAAATCAAAAGAGACTCATTATTCATTTCTCTTCCCAAAACTGAAGCCTTCATGCACATTATCATAACCTCACGATAATGACTCGATGTGCCCATTGAAATCCCCTCTTACGAAAGCTTTTCAGTGTTCGGAACGCCTCTCACTGCCTCATCCAACACCTCCCAAAAGCTCTTCTCCTCCTCGTCCAAGTCCGCTTATAGAGCGTAGGCATTAATAATAATCAAGGTAGACCCTCCAACGCCTCTCACTGCCCTCTCACCCTCTACCACCTTCCCCCTAAGCTCTTCATCTACTAAGATACCTACCTTATTCCTATGCCTCACGTTGTCCGAGTACCACAATTTACACCCGTCCACATCCTTCACCTTAGAACTTACCCATTTGGTCTAAACACAAGCTATGTTAATCCTTCTCTTTCTAAGAATCTTCACAAGATCTAGGACTTACCTTGAAGAGTTCCTATGTTTCAAGACCCAATTCTTAGCCTAGAAACTTGTTTCTCCCCCTTAACCCTACTACCTCTCGCCCCCACCCCCAAACCAGACCCTAGCCCTGACCTATCCCCTACCCCCGAGTTCACCCTGGACCTCAAACCCAACCCTAACACCGACCTATGGCATAACTCTAGACTACAATCGACCACCAAAGCCAATACTTAATCAGAGAAGAAAAAGAAAAGCACACAAACAATTCGAGCAACTATGGTAAAAGTTGAAATCTACAAATAAAAGATGAAAAAACACCGTAGGCTAGCAAACCTATAGGCAACTATGCAGACACTACCAACAAAACACACAAAAGGATGCCACTAGCAGATTAACAACACACTAGAAAAGCACAAAATAGAAATTACAGAAGTTCATAGTTCTTTTCCTAGAAAGTCTAGGCCAAATTAGCAAACAAACGGATACAGAGAATACAAATAAGAAAATCAATCAGCAAAAGGCAAGAAACAACTAGACGATATAGGAAAAAGCAACTAGTGGAAAAATAATCCACGCAAGAGGCAAAAGGTCAGGAAAGAAAAAAATAAAGATGAAGGACTGGGTTAAGCTAGAGAATAGAGTACGAGCCTTGTCTTTCTTTTTTTTTTTTTGAATTTTGACAAAAAATGGTGCATAAATTGGTCACCGGAATAGTCTCCTTATATGGATTTGGGCAATCCTCCCCTCATGATCTACTTTTTGGGGTTGGGTTAGGCCCAAGATTTATTTCTTTACATGATGTCAGCATTGATGAGAAACTCAGCCAAACAGGTCACCGTGCATAAATTTCCAGTGACTGTCAGAATTGATTTGCATCATGGTCTGTTTCCATCAGTGTTGTGCGAAAATCAACACCACCACTTGGTCCCTCATTCTCCAACGTCAAAAACTAAGCAAACCCACCGAAAAGACCACCTCACGTGTCTTACGCACCGATCAGAGGTGCGACTTTTCTAGTGAGATCTGATCACGCGTCGATGTGTAAGACACTTTCCGACAACTTTTTCAAAAAAAAAAGGTCCCCAATAGGGTCACGCCATCTTTTCAACCTTACCAATATAATTGTTCACACTTTTTCAGTAGTCAAATCTAATAATGTGACGGCTTCCGAATAGTTTCAGCAATCTAGGATTTTTTTGACGTCACTAATTTCGTTGTCGTATGATTAAGTCTGAACCCTTAATGAGATCACAAATCAAACGCCACAGTCTATGAAGAATCCATAAGAGAGAGGTCGTTTTGAAAGATCTTGACCTAGATGTAGCTATTGTAATAGGCTTAGATAAACTCGCGAGATATGTCTCAACCTAAGTGCAGTTATTGTAATAAGTTTGGACACACTTCTGAAATATGTCATTCTCTGCATGGTCAACCACCTAAAAATGCTCATGTTGCTCAAACTAACACCATAGGTAATCAGTGTGATTTATTTATCTAAAAAGGAATACAATGAGTATCTTTATTATTGAACAAGCAAGCAGACATCTATAAACTGTACATTCTCCTACCTTTGGATCATCATGATCCGATAATGGGTTATGGAATGTAGCGTTTCTGATCATATTTCTAGTGATAAATCACTTTTGTCAAATATTATTTATTCACAGTCTCTTCCGACGGTCACTTTAGCCAATGGTAGCCAAACCAAAGAAAAAGGAGTTGGACAAGCTAATGCCTTGTCCTCTCCTCTGTCACTTTAAATTATGTTCTTTAAGCCTCCGGTTGTCCTTTTAATCTTCCGTAGGTCAATCATTTGACCCGTGCCCTAAATTTTGGCATACTATTTCTTGAGAACTCTGTCATTCATAACCATAGTGCGGTACAGACAATTGGTGTAGGATATGAATCACAAGGCCTCTACTACCTCATCTCTTTTAACACCCCTGTAGCATGTCTAGTTACAGCTTCTCCAGACGCAATTCACAAATGTTTGGGAAATCCTAGTTTATTCTAGCTACAAAAGATAGTGTCTAATTTGTCAACATTAGATTGTGAGTCGTGCCAACTTGGCAAATACACTTGAACTACCTTTCATAGTAGTGCTGAGAGTCGTGCAGTTCACTTTGTTATTTAGAGTCCTAGTAAAACCAATTCAGCCTTAGGGTTTCCTTATTTTGTTAGCTTTATTGATGATTATTCAAGATGTACTTGGACTGACTTAATGAAAGATCGCTCTGAATTATTTCTTATATTTAAGAGTTGTGCTAAAATACAAAATCAATTTGGTATCTCTATTCGTACCTTTCGTAATGATAATGCCTTAGAATATATGTCCTCCCAATTTCAACAATTTATGACTCATTATGGAATTATTCATCGAACTTTTTTATCGCACAACCCTCAGCAAAATGGAGTAGCATAGAGGAAGTTTAGGCAACTCATTGAGACTGCTCGTACTCATCTCATTCAATTCTATGTTTCGCAGCATTTTGGGGTGATGCAGCTCTCCCATCTTGCTATTTAATTATCTTGTTATTTAATTAATTGGATGCCCTCATCTAAGGCGCGCTTAAGCTCAGAATTGAAGCTCAAAATGTGTTGAGCGCTTCATCTCGTTTAATGTGCGCTTTAGTGTCGTCATCAATTTTCTAAGGCATACTTTTCCTTACCAATAAGCCTCTTCTGAAGAGACGACACTAAACAATTGATATTTCACTTTATCGTAAAATTTTATTCAATTTCTTTGCTCATATTTTTTCAGTCATGCTTATACTTGTTAATCTTAAACTAACCATATATATTTGTATTTTTTCTACCTTTGCTCTTTTTTTCACTAAAGCCCACGCTTCATTCACGTTTTGCACTTAAAGCCCGAACTGATCTTGGGCTTTTTTGCGCTTTTCGTTTTTGATAATGCTGGCAGAATAGAGTAGCAAAGAGAAAGAATAGGCACTTCACCGAGACTGCTCGCACTCTTCTCATTCAATCCCATGTTCCGCTGTGTTTTTGGGCAATGCGGTTCTCTCATCTTACTATTTAATTAATTAGATGCCCTCATCTTCCATTCAAAATCAAAGTCTTTATTCAGTATTGTTTCCTCGGTCATCTCTACTCTCTTCCCCTCGTGTTTTTGGGAGTACATGTTTTGCTCAAAACTCAGCAAGATAAATTAACCCTTTGTGCTCTCAAATGTGCCTTTCTTGATTATTCTCGAGTACACAAAAGGGGTATCACTGCTACGCACCTGATCTTCACCGTACCTTATGTCAGCTGATGTCACATTCTTTTAGTCTCGACCTTACTTTACATCTTTTTCACATGTTGAGCATCCTAACATATCTAAGGTCTTACCTATATCAACTTTTGCGGATCCTATCATTACGTTGACATCTCCACCCATAAGTCCACCAGTCTTACTTGCACAGACTATTGAGGAATCTACAATACCTTCTACAACTCCATTCATAGCGCCACCACTCCTGACTTATCATCGTCATCCACGTACAACATCAAGCTCAATTGATTCCCGTCCTGCACCTAACCCACACCTAATATAGAATTGTTTCCTCTTAATCAATCGATAGCACTTCGAAAATTTAAATGGTCCACTCATGATACCAACCGTGTTATCATCATTTGTCATCACCCCATTATGTCTTAGTATCATCTTTGTCCCTAGTTTCCATTCTTAAGTCCACGAAAAAACACTTTCTCATCAAGGATGGCAACAGGTTATGATTGATAAGATGTTTGTTTTACATGCAAATGGTACGTGGGAGCTTGTTTCTCTACCTTTAGCTAAACCAATTGTTGGTTGTCGTTGGGTTTTTCCGGTGAAAGTTAGTCCAAACAGCCAAATTAATCGGCTTAGTCCAAACAGCCAAATTAATCGGCCTAAGGTTCGCCTAGTTGCCAAAGGGTATATTCGAATATTTAGGCTTGATTATAGTGATACTTTCTTTACCATGGCTAAAACAACATATGTTCGTCTTTATTTATCCATGGTTGTTGTTCGACAATGGCCTCTTTATCAATTAGTACTAAGAATATTTTTCTCCATGACCCTAAGGAGGAAGTCTCTATAGAGCAACCACTTTGTTTTGTTAGTTAGGGGGAATCTAGTCTAGTGTGTTGATTGAACCGGTCACTTTATGGTCTGAAATAGTCTCCTCGAGCCTGGTTTGAAAAGTTTAACATAGTAATTCAAGAGTTTGGCATGAATCATAATGAAGCTGATCACTATGTGTTTTATCGATATTCTGCTCCAAATCTACGTACTTATTTGGTGGTTTATGTCGATGATATTGTTATTACCGACAATAATCAAGACGGTATCATTAGTTTGAAGCAACACCTCTTTCAACATTTCCAAACTAAAGATCTCGACAGACTAAAGTATTTTCTAGGTATTGAAGTTACTCAGTCCAAATCAGGTATTGTTATTTCGCAACACAAGTATGCCTTAGACATTCTCAAGGAGACAGGAATGATGGGATGTAAACCCATTGACAAACCTATGGATCTGAACACTAAACTCCTGCCAGTACAAGGTGAGCCACTCGGTGATCCTGGAAGATATAGGTGTTCGGTTGGTAAGTTGAATTATCTTACGGTGAACAGACTTTGACATTTCCTATCCTGTGAGTGTTGTAACTCAATTTATGGATTCCCTTGTGATAGTCATTTAGATGAAGTTGTTCCTATTCTGTGATATATAAAGTCAGCTCCAGCTCTAGGTAAAGGACTACTCTTCGAGGATCGAGGTCATGAGCAAATCGTTAGGTATTCATACGCTAATTGGGCAAGATCACCTTGTGATAGATGTTCTACATTCCGATATTGTGTTTTAGTATGAGGTAATTTGTTGTCCCAAAAACCTAAGAAACAGAGTGTGGTTCCTCAATCTAATACACAAGCAGAATACCGAGCAATGTCGGTAGCCACTTGTGAGCTAGTTTGGATTAAACAGCTGTTGGGAGAGCTAAAATTTGGACAAAACAATCAGATGTAAATTGTGACCAAACCTCTTTATATCGCATCAAATCTGGTATTACGTGAAAGGACTAAGCACATTGAGATTGATTGTCACTTTGTTAAAGAGAAAATTTTCTAGAGATATTGTTACAGAATTTGTGAAATCGAGTGATCAGCTTGAAGATATTTTCACCAAATCCCTTACTGGTCCGCGTATTAATTACATTTGTAGCAAATTCGTTAAATATGACTTGTATGCACCAGCTTGGGGGGAGGGGGGTTAGAATAGGAGTAGGAACATGAATAGTATATAGAATTCTACTTGGAAAAAGATTGTAATGTAATGTCCTACTTGGAAAGGATTGAAATGTGGTGTCTAAAAATAAGGTCTCAGTGTAATAATGTAGATACACAATTCAATAATATTTTTTTCCTATATTTCTGACATGGTATCAGAGTCAAGCCCATCCCAATTATGATTACCAATGTTGGCCCCCATACTAAAAATTGTCCACGCACCATATGTTCAATCCTAGACATGAGGCGAGGTGTTAAAGTCCCACATGAGCGGAATGAGGAAAAAATGGTCTCCTTTTATAGACTTGGGCAATCCTCCCCTCGTGAGCTAAATTTTGTGATTGAGTTATGCCCAAGATCCATTTTTTTACAATGTGCTTGTTCAAATCCATAATTGAAGGTCTTAGCTTTCTATAGCTATTATTGTCAATTAATTCCTTTACTTATGTCTATATCTCGTCCTTTATGTTAATTTCTTGTTCTTAGTGATGTGGTTTCAATTTCCGTGATTCCATATTGTATCAAAGAGTTAGGTAAGTCACTATTTTCATTGAACTCCTGAATAATATATGATTCATAAACAGAGTGCATTCACATAAACATGAATTTGGTGAATTGAGTGGTGAAGTTTACTGCAAAGAATAACACCACACTAAAATAAAAACCAATTAAGTACCTGTTTGACAAAGTAACCAACAGCGTTGTTGTCAGCATATGTTAGAAAATGAGTCAACCCATCCACATCGCGTGCATGCTGCTTTAAGTGATTCATCAGTCTAGTGCCATAGCCCTTAACTTGTTCATCGGCTGTAATAGCACAAAAAGCTATCTCCCCAAACTTCTGGCTACAGCACCAACAAAAAGAATTACATCAACAAGATATGGATAAAATAATTAGTAGAACAGAAGAAAAAAATATTATAATCACACCCCTATATATAAGGCACAATGAAGAAGCTGAAGCAGGCTACACATCGTCAACATGCTTGCTTCAGCAGCCTGCTTCAGCTGCTTCAATCGTGATTTTACTATATTATCAACAACAACAACAACAAACCCAGTATATTCCCACCAAGTGGGGTCTGGGGAAGGTAGAGTGTATACAGTCCATACCACTACCTCTAAAGAAGTAGAGGTTGTTTCCGATAGACCCCCGGCTCAAGACACAGGACAATATACAAAAATATCCAAAGTATGAAACATGATAAAACTAACATAGATACGACATCCACAAAAATAATGTACATTACCAAACAAAAGAAACCAAAACCCCCCTAACTACTGACTACAATTCATCCATCCACCTTATCCCTCTATCTTAATGTTTTTCCTCCAAACCTTCCTATCTAGGGTCATGTCCTCAGTGAACTGAAACAGCTTCATGTCGCGTCTAATCACTTCTCTCCAGTATTTCTTCGGTCTATCCCTACCCCGCTTGAAACCATCTAACGCCAGCTCTCACACCTGCGAACTGGGGCATCCATGCCCCTCCTCATCACATGACCAAACCATCTCAACCTCACTTCCCGCATTTTTTCCTCCACCGATACCACTCCCAACTTCTCCCAAATAATCTCATTCCTAACCTTGTCAGCCCTTGTAAGACCACACATCAACGCAACATCCTCATTTCTGTCACCTTCAACTTTTGGATAAGAGAGTTCTTAACTGGCCAACACTCCGCTCCATACAACATAGCTGGCTGGACTGCAACTCTATAAAATTTGTCTTTAAACTTGGGAGGCCCCTTCTTATCGCATAAAATTCCCGAAGCGAGCCTCCATTTCATCCAACCTGCCCCAATATTATCTTTAAGTAATTATTATAAGTCATTTACGTATTAAAAATTGAAAATATTTGATAAAAAAAAATAGACATTTATGATATGACTGCTTCAGCTACTTCAATCATGATTTTACTATATCACACATAATTAATTATTATAAGTCATTTAAGTATTAAAAAATTAATCATATTTTAATAAAAAAATAAAATAGAGATAAAATGATAAATTATTTTTTGATATTTTAAATTAACTTGACGTCTTATATAGGACCACTTAAAAAAAATTCACAAGTATTTTTTATAATAATTTTACTAAATTTTACTATGTCACTTCTAATTAGTAGAATAGAAGAAAAAATATTATAAATTACAATAATTAAAAAATTAAATAATTTCAAAAATATAATTGACTATCAACGGCACAAAAGTTTGAACAACTTAAAATATTGTTATACAAATTTCATCAATGTAAATATAGTAATATATACCTAACTTAGAATTTATCAACCAAACAAATGAAAGTTCTAATTAAGTAATAGAATTATACATAAAGTAAAAATTTTAAGGATCAACATTGGGCCGTGCGTAGCACGACGTAAGCCGACTAGTAAAACAAAATGACACAACTGAACAAATTAAACAGGTCTTCCACAATCTTTTTTTTTTCTTCCGGAGAAAATGTAAATCAGCATATTTTAGAATTAAAATCTATTTATCACTCCATCCCCAAAAAAATATTAACTTTCTATTAAAGTAGTTGCAAAATACTGTTGATTTCTTCTAATGGGAGCCCTTTTCCATTCTATATTAATATATTAAAATCATTTTGGATAACTATTGAGAATTAATAGAAATATATTTTATTGTTATAATGTTTTAGTTAGAATTGGAATAGGATAAGGATTTTATTTTTATTTGTTTGATAATCATGGTGTCAAGGACAGTTTGTGCACACCTCAACTAATTTCACGGTATACTTGTTACCTCGCACCAACAACAGGTACTAGGTAACTCTATCCATATAGTAGCGTTCAGGGGAGTGTGAAGAGGAAAAAGGCAACAAGGCCCTATTTCGCTTAAAGCGTGAAACGAAGCTCACTTCACTTCAGTGAAGAGCAATTTTTAAAAAAAACCAAAGTAAAAGTTCAACGACAAGATATATAAGCAAATGTCCAATCTAAATACTAACAACTAGATAGCACAAAATCCTCCATCGTAAAAGCAAAATCAATACTAAAACACAAATTCTTTCAGACGAAGCAACTTTGACAAGCAATAATGTTTAGATACCACCAATGAGATGATGTTTGTGACACCCCCCTTTTGTAATCTTGTTACAAAATAGACATTGAATATAGGTCTTAACAGTATCGCACAACGCTTCGCATAACGCATTATGCGATGTGACCACATCACGCATTATGCGATATGGCCGCATCACAGATGTGAAGCGCAATTTAATAAAAAAAATACCTAATAGAGCATTCAAACAGTAAGTTATAATTGAACGGACCACAACAACTATATAATCAACAATAAAGACAATATATATAAGCAAAAGTTTGAATGAAACACCAACATCACTGGAACACCAACAAAACAGTTCAACAAAGCAAAACAAACCCAAAAAAGGAAAAATCAAATCTAAATTAACAATGTTTCAATTAAAGCTCTTTTAGTTCATTAAGATTGTCCAAATCTTCTATTCCTTGAATATCACCATAATGCTAATCACCTTCAACTTCCCCATCTCGTGTTGAAATAGCAACTTCTTTTCCTTTATCGTATAAGCTTGAAGTACTACCTCATAAACCATAACAACACTCATCAATTCCACTTGCCTAAGCAACAACATCCCAAGTGAAATCAATATCTCCATCAAAAATTGATTCATCTTCGGCATTCTCAATACCAGTTAGCCATTAATTGGCATCATCAATGTTGTCCAAGCTAATTGGATCAAATCCATTGAGAGCCTTGTAACGACGCCCCAAAGTTCTGTTGTACCTTATGAACACCAAGTCACTGAGGCGCTTTAGAGTTAGTCTATTCCTCTTTTTGGTATGGATCTGCAAATAAATATTGGCAAGTAAAAAGTCAAGACATTTGAGATATAATACACTTATCTCAATATACTAAAGTTTTTCTTTAACTCTTACGCGTTCGAACACGCTCCAATTTCTTTCACACCCACATGCTCTACAAGTTAGACCCAAAATTTTGATGGCGAACTTTTGTAACTCTGGAGTTTCTGAAGCATGAAGTCTCCACCATTCAACTATTAAAGTAAAGTAATTATTCAAAATTAGCAACTACAAAGAAATAACTTAAAGTGTTAATGAAACGCCCCGAACTATGGCCTTTGCAAATTTCTCGAGTCTTGGAACTTTCTGTTCATCAAACGACTCACACCATAAGTCGTATGGCGTGGTGACGGGTTTAGGGACCTTAGTCGTATGTTGGTTAGTGTGTTGTTGGCCATGTTTTGTCCTAGTTACGAGAGACTCCATACAAGTCGTATGGTCTTGTGACGAGAGGTTTAGGGTCTAATCGTATGTTGTCCAGTGTCTAGCCCTTGATGTTCTGCCTTGGATACTTGATGGTACAAGTCGTATGCTGTGATAACGAGTTGGAGCAAGGAAGTCGTAAGTTGGACAGAATGTGATGTCCAACCTTCTGATCTTGTGATGACTTGAAGGTACCACTAGTATGTTGTGGTGACAAGTTAACTTGTGAGTTTTCCACAGCTTTTAAGCTAAGGGTGTTTTAGACATTTCCCACCCCAAGCCCTTAAGATCCCACGTCTTATAACACTTTTTGGTCATTCCATCTACACTTGAGAAGATTAAAACACTCTCTAAACTCTCTCAAAAACCTCTCAAGAAGATTGGGCTAGGGTTTTTGCAAGGTGGTTATTTAGAGGCTAAGGATCAAAATCGCTCCATGAATCTTCGTAACTCAAGCATGTGACTCTTCCTTCATTGTTAGATCACAAAAAAAACATGCGTTACATTGTACATGAATCATTAATGGTGGTTTTGAAAACAATGGTTGAGGGTTTGAATGCATAATGTTGAGTATTGTTTTCTCATAGTTTAAATCGTGATTATACATGTTTTGATAATGGTTTCGCACATGTGGTGCTTGGGAATTGTGATTTAAACTAAAGGGTCATGGTTAACCCTAACTTGATGGTTTTTGTCTTGAATAATGGTTTGATAATGGTATGCCCTCAACCTATTTGTGAAATTGCCTATGAGAATGATCTTGTCACATTGAATTGTGTTTTGAACTACGGCACTGGCCTAATAATGTAAGTGGTTGTTAAATGGTTTTATGAAAGCCTTGTTTGCCATAAATTGGTTTGAATAGCTAAATGGGTTCGAGTCCCTAAATGTTGAATTGAATTGATGTCTTTGTTTAGACAATGGGTTCGAGTTGAGTAATAATGGTTATAGCATGTTGCACGATTGCAAGTGGGGTTGATATGACGATACCAACGGGATGCCTTTGGTAAGTAATTGGAATAATGGTTGAGTAGGTGTAATGAATGTTTTAATTGGGTTTTAAAGTGGGATGTGTAGTCAGACCGTGAAAGTGGAGTCCGAAGGACTAACACTGAAAATCGCGCTAGCCGATGCACGTCTATATGACCTAGAGGTTTGAGTCTCCCGAATGAATATATGAATGGGAGACAAAGTCAAGCTACCCCACTTAATTCTAGGTCGATCTTCCACACCCCTTTTCTTTTTGCCCTTCTTGATTTCCAAGTCCATCACCAGAAGCTTATGTTAGGCCGAAAGATTCTTGCTAGGTATGACCTTACGGTCTTTACATAGCGTTATATCACTCTTCCTAAAGAACAAAAAGTCTATCTGAGCCTTGGCCACCAAACTACGAAAGGTAATACAGTGCTCCTTCTTATTCGATAAGCTCGAATTCGCTACCACCAACACAAAGGCCCTAGCAAAATCCAAAAGTGAGACTTTTCTTTCATTCCTTACCCAAAAACCCAAACCTTCATGCACATCATCATAGCCTCTCAATAACGACCAAATATACAACAACAACAACAAACCCAGTGTATTCCCACATAGTGGGGTCTGGGAAGGGTAAGATGTACTCAGTCCATACTACTACCTCCGGAGAAGTAGCAAGGCTGTTTCCGATAGACCCCCGGCTCAAGACAAAGAATATTAATCAAATCCGCAAAAAAAAGCACGTAACAAGATGACAAGACATAAATACACCACCCACAAGGAAGATAACGACCAAATATGCCCATTGAAATAACCACCCACAAAAAGCTTCTCACTGCTCGGGCCGCATCTTACCACCTCATCCAAAACCTCCCAAAAGCTTTTCTTCATCTCCTCGTTCAAGCCCGTTTACAGAGCGTAGGCACTAATAATGTTCAACGTAGACCCTCCAATGATCAACTTAATCGACATCAACCTATCGTTGACCCGTTAAACCTCCACCACCAACCCTTTAAGCTCTTCATATACTACGATACCTACCCCATTTCTATGCCTTAGACAACCAGAGTACCATAACTTATATCCGTCCACACCATTCCCCTTAGAACCTACCCATTTAGTCTCCTGGACACAAGCTATGCTAATCCATCTTCATAAGAATCTTCACGAGCTTTATTGACTTACCTTAAAGAGTCCCCAATATTTTTATATTTTTCATTTATTTAATATTATTTTATTTTAGTTTTTCAATTCTCCTTCTTTCCTTACTTTTTCCGATATCCATGGCTATAAGTTGCACATTCATGTAATAATTTTTTTCAATTATCACATTCTCAACACACACAAACACTCATAATTAAAAGGGTTTCTCAACAGAAAGCTTATAATGAGGTACACAATCAAATAGAGGAAAGCAAGGTTGTCAAAATTTGATTTTCTGGTGAAGGTTGAATGATATCAATCTTTACTTTTGGACCTTGGATTTTGATTTATAAGGTGTAAAATCTGAGGAAGCTGATCTAATAGTGGTTCCAAAGAAAACATATACATGGTCCACTCCATTGGAGAAAAATGGCACCGGCTAACAACGGCCAACCAACTCTACATCTAATTTGTCTAAAAAGCAAAGTTGGTCTTTCTTTTAATATATATATATATATATATATATATATATATATATATATATATATATATATATATATATATATATATATATATATTCATAATATTAAGCCCATTATTAAATTTATTTACAAAGAAAAAGAGAAAAGCATAGATAAGGGAAAAGACAACGAGGAAGATGGTCGCGTAGGAAAATCTAGGTAGCAAGAAAGAGAAAAGAGAAGAAAGAGAAAAAGAAAACCTAAAAAGGAAAAATTAACATATTAAGAATAGTGTTTAAGTATAACTACATATGGACCGTTTGGACCATTTTTAATGTTATTTTTTCCTTTTCACACACTTCCGAGAAATTGTGTGCCATGTCACCTACAACAACAACAAACCCAGTATATTCCCACATAGTGGGGTCTAGAGAGGGTAGAGTGTACGCAGTCCATACCACAACTTCTAACGAGGTAGAGAGGCTGTTTCCGATAGACCCCCGGCTCAAGATAAAAGGCAGTATAGAGGCAGTATACAAAAAACATCAAAAGCATAGAACATGATAAAATAACAAAGATACGACATCCACAAAAAGTACCTTACCAAACAAAGGACACCACAAATCCCCTACCTACTGATTACAACTCAACCACACACTTAGCGCTCTATTCTAATGTTTTTCCTCCATATCTTCCTATCCAGGGTCATGTCCTAAGTCAGCTGTAACTGCTCCATGTCACGTCTAATCACTTCTCTCCGGTATTTCTTTGGTCTACCCCTACCCCGCTTGAAACCTTCTAAGGCCAACCTCTCACACCTACGAATTGGGGCATCCGTGCCCCTCCTCATCACATGACCAAACCATCTCAACATTACTTCCCGCATTTTATCCTCTACTGATACCACTCCCACCTTCTCCCGAATAATTTCACTCCTAACCTTGTCTGCCCTTGTGAATCCACACATCCAACGCAACATTTTCATTTCCGCCACCTTCAACTTTTGGACATGAGAATTCTTGACCGGCCAACACTCCGCTCCATACAACATAGCAGGTCGAACTACAACTCTATAGAATTTGCCTTTAAGCCTGGGGGCACCTTCTTATTGCATAAAATTCCCAAAGCGAGCCTCCATTTCAACCAACCTGCCCAAATACGGTGAGAGACGCCCACATCTATCTCTCCATTCCCCTGAATCGTAGACCCGAGATACTTAAAACTATCCCTCTTGCAAACCGCTTAAGAATCCAACTTTACTACCACCTCCTCCTCAAGTCTCGAGTCATTAAACTTACACTCCAAGTACTCCGTCTCGGTCCTACTCAACCGGAAACCTTTAGACTCCGGGGTTTCTCTCCAAATCTCTAGCTTATCATTAACCCCTTGTCGCGATTCATCAATCAAAACTATATCATCCGCGAAAAGAATAAACCAAGGCATCTCGCCTTGTATATTACGCGTTAGCACATCCATCACCAAAATGAATAAAAACGAACTAAGAGTTGATCCCTGGTGCAACCCTGTCAAGACTGGGAAACGCTCAGAATCTCCTCCCACTGTCCTCACCGGAGTCTTCGCCCCCTCATACATATTCTTAATCGCTCTGATGTACGCCACCGGAACCCCCTCGCTTCTAGGCATCTCCAAAGAACCTCCCTAAGGATCTTGTCATACGCCTTTTCCAGGACTATAAACACCATATGAAGATCCCTCTTCCTCTCTCTATACTGCTCTACCAGTCTCCGCACAAGGTGAATTGCCTCAGTCGTGGAGCGACCAGGCATAAAACCAAATTGGTTCTCCAAAATAGACACAAACTTCCTCAACCTCCGCTCCACCACCCTCTCCCAAATTTCATCGTGTGAACTTAATACTCCGGTAATTGTTGAAACACTGAATGTCACCCTTATTTTTATATAGAGGATTCATCATGCTCCATCTCCACGCCTCAGGCATCTTTGCTGACTTGAAAATATTGTTAAACAAATTGGTCATCCACCTCACCACTGACCCGCCAGAGAACTTCCAAAAATCCACCAAAATCTCGTCGGGCCCCGTCGCCCTACCCCTTCGCTTCTTGCGAATAGCCTCACTGACCTCCTCTACCCTAAATCAACAACAAAAGCCAAAATCGCGACACTCCCCGAAATGCTCCAACTCTCCTAACACAACACCTCTGTCCCCCTCATCATTCAAGAGCCTATGGAAATACGACTGTCATCTTCCCTTAATGAGGGCGTCGTCAACCAAAACTCCATCATCCTCCCCTTAATACATTTCACCTGATCCAGATCACGACCATTCCGCTCCCTAAACTTGGGAAACCTAAACAACCTCTTCTCCCCGTCTTTCTTCTCTAACCCCTTATACAAACTCTCAAAAACTGCTGTCTTAGCAGCCGTAACAGATAACTTAGCCTTTTTTTAGCTGTCTTGTACTCTTCTCTTCCCTGCTCACCCGCTTCTTCTTCATCCTTACACTCCACCAACTTAGCGTAAGTCGCCTTCTTCGTCTCTACCTTTTTCTTAACATCTTCATTCCACCACCAATCCCCCCGATACCGGCCAAACCAACCCCTAGAAACACCCAACACCTCTTTAGCTGAATCCCTGATGCAACCAGCGGCCCAATCCCACATACTATCCACGTCCCCTCTGCACTCCTACACCTCCATCCCCTCCAACTTTGCCCCTATCTCCAAAGCACTAACCGGAGTCAGACTGCCTCACCTAACACTAGGTCTACCCTTCCTACCCCGATTCTCGTCGAAATTACCTTACAATCCATACACAAAGCTCTATCCCCCTTCCTAAGCAATAAAAAGTTAATCTAAGTCTTGGCCATCCTACTACAGAAAATAACCAAGTGCTCTTCCTTCTTCGGAAAGCTAGAATTCACTACCACCAACCCAAAGGCCCTCGCAAAATCCAAAAGCGCAGCTCCCTCATCATTCCCAACCCCGAACCCAAAGCCCCCATGCACATCATCGTACCCTAACGGTAAAGATCCAATGTGCCCGAAATCCCCTCCAATGAAAAGCTTCTCTGAACTAGGCACACCTCTGACCACCTCGTCCAAAACCTCCCAAAATCTCTTCTTCTCCTCCTCATCTAGGCCCACTTGTGGTGCATACGCACTACAGAAGTTCAAAGTGGACCCCCCCCCCAAGACCAACTTGATAGGCATAACCCTATCACTAACCCTTTTAACCTCCACTACCTGCTCCCTAAGCTCCTCGTCCACTAAGATACCTACGTCATTCCTACGCCTTTCACTACCTGAATACCACAACTTATACCCATCTACATCCCTCGCCTTGGAACCTACCCACTTGGTCTTCTGGACACACGCAATACTAATCTTTCTCCTCCTAAGAATCTTAACCAGTTCTATCGACTTACCCTGCAGGGTCCCAATGTTCCACGACCCTACCCTCAAACTATCAACTCTCTTATCCCCTCCCTTAACAAACTATCCTCGCACTCCAAGGGCCCCAGGACATAACCCTATTCTACCATGAGCCACCCAAGCCACTGCTCAAACAAAGCACAACCAAGGCTAAAAACAGCAAAAACAATAAAGGTACACGCAAAGCACAAACTGCAACAAAAATTCAAACACAACAGATGCTAGAAAGTACAGAAAATATGCACATAAGTAAATCGGCAGTAAGAAACAGGAAAATACGCAAGAGACAGACCAGAAACAAAAAATAAAAAAACAAACAAGAAGTAAACAAGCAAGGAGTAAGACAAGAAACACAATAGATCAAAGTAACCAAGCTAACGGGAGTGCCTAAATAATAATGTAATAGATGTCACCGGTAAGTTTGGTGTCGAAAAATTGGTTGCCGGAAAGTCTCCGGGGAAAAAAGGCCGCTGGTGCTTCGCCGGAGTGTTGTCGGAGTTTCGCCGGGATCTGGCCGTCTGCTGACGTCGTCCTACCTGTTTGACCGCTGCTGCACCGTTGGTCCGTTGCCGTATTCAATCCGACGATCAACCCGTGAATATACAGCAACCACCGGGGAGGGGGAGGGGGAGGGCAAACGATAGAGAGAACTGAGGGGGGGAAAGCTTGGTGAATGGGTTCAACTTACCTGTTTCCATTGCCGACGTCGGAGTCTACCGGTCAGACGAGGTTTACTGGTAGAAGAACGTTCTATCGTTTGATACAAACACTTTCTTTTTCCCTGTTAGTACAAAAGAGAGATTGGAAGACAGCAATTCACTTGCTTAGCGTCGTCGTCAGAACTCAACTGCTCCTACCTTTTCAGGGATAAGAGCTACCTAAGTGGCATCCAAGATCTTTTCAAACACTTGGTGATCATGAAAGTATTGCATCGTCCCCATGATATCTTCCTTAACGAACTCCTAGAAATTCTGGAAAAAGTTCATTGTGAATCCATCTGGACCCTTATCAATTGCACAAAATCTAATGCTTTCTGATACCTCTTCCTCCTCAAAGTTTCTTAGCAACCAACTTTGTTCATCATTTGAGACAACTGTTGCTCCTTTGAACATTTGAGACAACTGTTGCTCCTTGGAGTATAAAATCAGGTCTCCACTCTTCTGTTTCTTTGTAAAGATACTGATAGTAGCTTTGGATGGCACTTTTAATTGCTTCTGGTTTAATGATGGCTTATCCTTCCACCTCCAATGAATCTAAAAAATTATATCTCTAGTGCACATTAACCATCTTGTGAAAAAAACTTAAGTGTTCATGTCTCCATTCTTCAACCATTGCACTCTTGACCTTTGGCTCCGTGCTATTTCCTCCCTCTTTGCCACCTCTTCAAACTCCATGGCTAAATGGGTCTTTTGAACTAACTCATCATCAGCAGCAGTGAGATTTCTTAGCTCTTGTACACCTTCCCATGTCCCCAGTTGTTCTAGCACCTCTTCTTTTCTTTGCTTCCAATTTCCCCAATTGTTTCTGCTCCATTGCACCAACTCCTTTTTGAAGAGTTTTAATTTGTTGGCTACAATGAGGCAGGCCTGCCATTGCTAGGAAAAGGACTCCAACACTCTTTGACCTTGTCTTAAAATCCCTCTACTTCAAACCGCCAATTTTAAAAAAAAAAATCGAATTTGAAATAAGTTGAATTTCCAATCCCTACACATGAGAAGAATAGGGTTATGACCACACCCTATCCTCGAAGTGATGTCTGCTTGACCTGTAGAAAAATGTCCTCCCAATCAACTGAACAGAGGAACCTATCTATCTTGGATGCACTGTTAAGATTCTCCCCTCTCCTCCAAGGATCATCTAAATAAAGGAGGATCTACCAACTCAAGATTATTAATGCTCTCAGGGAATTCGACCATTGCTCTTGAGATTCTATGACAATTAGTTCTTTCTATGACAAATCTTGTAATATTGAAGTCACCACACACCATCCATGGTCCCTCACCATGTTAAAATCTGCATATACAGCACTCGGAACCAGGTTAAGTCCTAGTTAAGACCCAAGAATTTGCATGTGATCAGTTGACCAGCTACCTCAACCAGCTCCCCCTCCAATTCCCTTTTATCCCGCATAATCAGAATCCCTGTTTTGTTGCCCCTAGCCTCCGAATGTTCTTCCCCCACCCACCTATTATCCCATAACTCTTAATAGATTTTAACATTTCCTTCTAATTTAGTTTCTATAAGAACATATATATTTGCTCCCCGCTGGTGAACTAATTGCTTCACCAGCCTCCTCTTATCCTCCCCATTTAACCCCCTAACAATCCAAGAAATGATTTGTACTTTCATTGATCACCGATTGGAGGCCTCCTCCCTTTGCACCATTCACTTCTAGGCTCCCATCTTTGTATTTTATATCACATATCAAAAATTATGAACCTCTTTTGGGACCAATTAATTAGTATTTTAGTATTGTTGTTGGTCTTAGGTGTGCCCCTTCTCTGGTCGAGTTTCTCGAAAAGTATTTCTGCATCTTTTCCTAGCCCATTGAACATTGCACCAAATTGTTTGCTTCATCTAATGATGGTCCGTACCGATAATGTTTCTCTTGCCTCTACCTCCCCACTACTATTACTGGAGTCGGATTGAATGGGAGACAAGAGGAATTATTTGATTTTCCGCTGCTTTTCTTCTCCCTTCATCAATTTCAACCAACTCAATTTTTAAGTTTGTTTCCATCTGGCCAAAACTCACAATAGTCAAGAGTGTCAGGCTTCCATCTTGCATGTTCGTATCTGTTTTCATCATCTCAGTTTCATAGTTAAAACTTACAGAACTTCTACCTTCAATAGTTTTGTTCAGGTCAAAGTTAATTGTGTCTATGAAAGGTTCTGCAGTTAAGGGGTTCTTATTTTCCCCCGAGCTAAATGTTTAGCTTTGAAAAAGACCCACTTTTATTTAAATGAGTTGGTGGCCCAAAATTCAGAAGGCCTTAGTCCCAACGTAGGGTTATTGGTTGCTGCCACATGAGAGTAATTTATACACCATGTAAAAACCTCCCTCAACATTAATGTCCACCGGTTCTTCCATCACTATTCCTCTTCCAGCTATCTGATTTTCTTTTTTCTCCTCGGCAATCTAACCTGACTTTTCTCTCCCCACTTTTGTGAAAGGTCTTATCCAACCTACTGTTGTCATCTTCTTTGACTTTTCTGCCCTTTTGCCGAAGTTTCGCAGCACACCGAAAGTGTGAAAATCCATTCTCTGTCTTTCACTTCAACTGTCATCGAAATTTTCTCCATGCGTCCCTTGACTTTGATTCAAGCCCATCTCAGATGGTTCTTGAGTTCCATCGCCTCCTTCGTCTCCAGCCAATCAACACATTCCTCCCAAATTTCTTTCATCACTTCTTGAAACCAGAGTTGTAAGGGGAGAACCAAAACTCTAATCCAAAACCATTTGAACTTGGTTTGCAATAGGAACGCCCCCGTCGTTGGCAACCACCAGTCCAGCTTAATGCTCTTGCTTTGTTTCCATTCTCACGTTAGAATGTGTTTAGCATCTTTTTCCTATTGGAATTCAAACAAAAATTGGGTACCATTCTGTTAAAGACTTGGATATTGTGGATGCCTATCCATGTCTAAATTGCCCACTTTCGGACATCGTTCCGGGAGGGAATTTCATCGCAATCCGGGAAACTCCCCACCAAACACCATTTGAAAATACCATTCTTGTTGTTATCACCCTTCATATAGTGTAACTCGAATCCCCCTAAAATCCATCTAGACTTCGTTAGAGACTGCGTGAAGTTTCTCTCTCCTGTCACCATTCTTGGCTCTTCTGTCCTTTCAGCATTTAACATTTTCTAGGTGCTAATCTCCCTATTAATGAAGCGTTCAATTTTTGATACAAGACCAGACAACCCATCATTAAATTTGTTCTTTGGCACAATGATTACTGATCTAGAGTTCCCTTAACTACAATGATAGATATGAATCAGCCAAAGTTGTTGAATTTCAGAGTACGGAACAACTCTGCCGCCCTATCTTGACTACTCTATGTCTTGTGAAATCTTCCTTTGAAAGATAAGGCCTCAATAAGTCTACTAACTACCCAGCTTTACTAAGCACCATTCTTCTCAGGTAAAGCCTAGAGCTTTCAACCCACTCGAACCAAGTCTCACTTCTCGACTTAGATTCAGTGATATTAAAGGATTTTCCTCCCAATCTGAAGTAAATACGTTATCCATGGTAGATAAAAGGTTAAGAGAAGAAAAATCTAAAAGTTCTTTTTTCATCATAGCAAAATTATTACTTGAAGACTTAAAGTAATTACATGTTAGGAACCATGAAGTGGGACTTCTCATTTCTGTTAGTTAGGTTATTGTTCGATTTGTTATTGTTATTGTTTGTTTCTCCATTATTTTGAGCATGACTTCTTGATTACTATATTTCCTTTTCATATTGTTTTTATACATGTGTTACTTAGGTTGAGAGCTCAATGGAAACAGTCTCTCTATCTTCATAAGATAGGGGGTAAGGTTGTATACACACTACCCTCCCCAGACCCCACTTATGCAACTACACAGGGTATGTTGTTAGTTGTTCACCATTGGCCTCTTTAGCATTTGGACACTGAAAATGCTTTTTCTATAGTGGCCTTGATGAAGAAGTCTATACAGAGGAACCAATTGGTATTTTTGGTTGAAGGGAATCTAGTAGCCTTGTATGTCGATTGTGCCGATCACTCTGTGGTTTAAAACAATCTCTCGAATCTAGTTTGGGAAGTTCAGTATAGTAATTCAAGAATTTAGCATGACTGCAGTGAAGTTGATCACTCTGTGTTCTATCAGCATTCTGCTCCAAATCTGTGAATTCATTTAGTGACGTGTTTACTAATTGTTATCACTGGCAATGATCAGGATGGTATCACTAATTTAAAGCAACATCTCTTTCGACATTTCTAGACTATCTCGACGAACTAAAGTATTTTCTAGGTATTGAAGTTGATCAATCCAAATGAGGTATTGTTATTTCACATCAAAAGTATGCCTTGACATTCCTAAGTAGGAAAATATATGCAGTACATCTAACATGAAAATGATCTTCATCCATAGGACATAATCTAGTTTTTAACTCGACAATAGCTTTCAAATTATTAGAAGCATTATCTAATGTGCATGCCATAGGTTTACCAATAAATCTAAAATATTTCATGCTCTCTGTTATTGTACTAGCTATATACATACCGATTTTAGACTCGTCAATATATTTATAAGAAATAATTCTTTTTTGCATGTTCCAATCGTGATCAATCCAATGAGCCGTGAGAGTAAAATAATCATTACCGACAACACTACGACCCATATCAAAAGTAACAGATACTCTACCATCAAATTTATCAAATAAGCAACGAAGAAAATGGCAATGTTCAGCTTGAAATTTAAAAATATCATTTTTAATTGTATTTCGTGAAAAACCTTTAAAAGAGGGATTATATACTCATTGAATATAATGAATAAAACCGGAATGCGAAGGAAAACTAAAAGACAAACCCATAACAGCAACAATTTTCGCTAGTTCTTCTCTATCTAGATCTTCACTATATGTCGATGATGAACTTGGGCCAGCCGGGTTAAACATGTCTAAACGCATTTGAACCATATTAACTCCTACAAATTCATGCACAAATGGTGTACCATCTTTTTTTTCCTTAGCCTCCTTTTTTAGACGAATAAATTCTTTATTACATTTCATCCAATGCGAAGTTAGCAACCCTGTCCCGCCACTTTTTCCCCCGATCAAATGTTTAAAAACACTCTTGCATTTATTGCAAGTAGCAGTACTTTTTACCCTATCGTGCTCCATAAATTTCCAAACTAAAGAACTTTTAGTACGTTCGGTACCTTTGGCCCTAGTAAATTCCGGTAAAGGGGAAGTTCTTCACCGTATTTCGATAATTCCGTAACCGGACTAGTAGGGGTAGGGGTATCACCTAACTCTTGTTTTTCTATATCATCTTCTTCCGGTAAGTCTTCTTCAAAATTATCATAACACCTACTTAGGGGCTCATGATCAAATTCCATACCGATACCAACGTCGAAACCATTAGGCTGTGATAAAAGAAGTTTCTTTAAGTCTAGGAGGTACTGAACTAGTACTAGTAGTAGCCTTACTTTTTTTATTTCTACGAACAAACTTACCAAAGATTGGTTTTTTACCACTACTATTTTTTCCGAAATCCATAATTAAAATTAAAATATTAAAACAAGCAAAAATATAGATATTAACGTAAATAAAAAGAGATTAAAGTAGGAACGATTATGCACGCGTATACCAAATGTCGGAATTAAAAGATGATAATTGAAGCTTGTAATATCTTCAAAAAATCTTCAACTCCAACTAATATAATAATTAAAAATATTTAGAGAGAATGTGAGAATATTAAGAGAGAGTATGAGAATTATGAATATTTGTTTGGAAAAAGAATTGAAATGGAGGATATTTATAGTGAAAATTTTAAGAGGTGGTGTGGGTTTGTGTGGCAACGGCTACATTTGCAACGGCCAAAAGATTCGTTGTCAATCGAATCTTATACCAATCCAAATAAAATTAAAAAAAGGGCAAAAATTATTCTAACACTTTAACGGAGTAATGGAAAGCAAATAAGTGGCTACTGTAGCGCACACTTTAACGGAGTCGACGGACCGGAACCGGTCAACCGGTACCGGAACCGGTCAATCGGTACCGGAAATACCGGAATTTTTTGAGGTTTTGCACTGGTACCGTATTCCGGACCATTGGGTACCTGTATACCGGCACCAACCGGTACCGTTGTGTTACCGGTACCGGTACCGGAACCGAACCAAAAATGGAGTTGACGGACCGGAACGAAATCTTTCGGTTCCGTCGCCAGTCTTAATATACATACACACACGCATATATATATAAAAATATCCCTATCACACTCTCTCTCTCTCACACTCAAACACATATACTTATACATACACGCACTCATATATATATATATATACATATGCATATACATACATACATGTATATATATATATACACAAACACACACACACATATATATATATTTATATCCCTTATTAATTAATTAACATATCTTATAAGTTTAATTAAAGTTTAATTTTAAAATTCTATACTTGATATTTACATCATAATTCTTTATGAAATAATCTTTTTCATATGTAGTGATTTATTTTATGGAATAATTTTTATATTCATTTTTGTTTGATGTTTTTAAATAATATTTAAATTATTTAAGTAATATATCATTATTTAATATTTTTAATGTATTTATGTATATAATATTAATTGAAAATTTTAGAGTACATACTTTATAATTAAATAAAAATAAAATTTTAATTAAAAATATTATAATATATATTTAAGATAAATTTTCTCTATAAATTGATTTTAGTAGTAAAAGTCTATTAATACATATCCTTTTTGGACATTTGCCTCAAAAAAGCACTTCTTGGAAAAGACTATCCAAACGCAATTTGTTTATCAAAAAGCACTTTTCAAACGAATTTACCAAACACATTGTTTTTTTCCAAAAGCACTTTTATAAAAAGCTACTTTATAAAAGTGCTTCTCAAATAAGTAGTTTTGTAACGGTAAGCCCACACGGGCTCTTAGTGTCTGTTTAGGATTTGCTTATTTTCCAAAAAAAAACACTTTTTTTAAAAAGAAGGGTGTTTGGTAAACTGACAAAAGTGCTTTTAAAAAGAAGCAGAAGCAGTTTTTCTGCTTTTGGAAAGAGCAATTTTTCTGTTTCTGGGAAGAAGAAAAATATTTCTACTTTTCAAAAACAACAGAAGTGGAAAATTATTTTTTTCATGACAAAAATATCCCTATCACTGTCACACACACACATATATATTGATACATGTCTTTTTTGGACATTTGTCTCAAAAAAACACTTCTTGAAAAAGATTATCCAAACACAATCAGTTTATCAAAAGCACTTTTCAAATGAATTTACCAAACACAAATTACTTTTTTTCAAAAACACTTTTTGAAAAGATTTTACAGAAGTGCTTCTCAAATAAGCAGTTTTGTAACAGCAATCCCAAACGGGCTCTTAAACCCACTTTATGCAACTGTCCAGAAAGTATTGACAAGTCCTCACTTATTAAAAGAAAAAAAAAGTACTGATGAATAGTCCAAAAAGTAACTATAAATCAACTGGGAATAAAATAAACTGCATGCTGATGAATATGAATCCACCTCCAGAAGTAGAGATAACATGAAAACACTAATGATTGGATGAAACGAAATTCAGCATTTAATTACTAACTTTACGCAGCAAAGTGGGAAACCATTTTTAAAATCAGGAAAAGCATACTCTGTTGGATGAAAAGAATCACACAATGACTCCAACCTCTTGCTGTACGAATAGAATAACAAAAAGAACAAGACAATTACCTGGCATATGGACGATATGTTATACCACCAACCACCAGATTAAGTCTGATAACCATTACAGACTTATGGTTTCTGTAACAAGAAGAAATGAAAAAGAGACTAAGAATACTTTACAAACACAACAAATCACATGCATTAGGTAACAAGAAAAGCTATAGAAGGTCACTATGAGCATTTTCTCTCTTTCTTTTCTTTTTCTTCTTTTTCTTTTGGGTGATAAAGCAAAAACTTAATGAATGCAGGTCAATCAAACAAACAGAAAAGAGCTTAGACAGAAATATTATTATCCATGAAGAGCAGCAATCATCTACACTAACCAGGACCCATGGTTATTCATACTCTCCAGCTTCTTGAAATACAATTATGGCTTCCAGCACAACTCCCTTAATTGTGATCTACCATTATAGGAGAAAAGCCAGTGTGAATACATTTGTTCTAGGGGTCTTGTCTGCCGCACAACTCTCCATTGCCGCTTACATCTCCTCTTCTCCAATAGCCTTATCACTCCCTCTTTTTCTCTCCTATTTGATTTTACACTGTCTCTCCCATCTCAAGTTTCCAACTCATCTCCTCCCTACACAAATGTTCATAAAATACACAACCGCTCGTTTTACCTCCTCACCCTTAAAAACCGTTCATTCACCTCTATTGACTCAATGAAGTTCCTGCTCTAATTTGCTATTACTACCATATGAGAGGATTAAATATTTGATTATCCTCTCCAACCGATCTCTTGAGTTATTGCATATGTCGCTAACTCCTCTTTTTACCTTCCTCTAGATTCTTCATTCGTCCGGCTCTCTCCGCCTTCACACACCAGTAGATTGATACGTATTTTAATTCTTCATGATGAAGAGAAAATTGGCAATGAGTATTCGCATATACCTTATTTACAAAACACAGCTCTAGCCATGTCAAGACAAATAAAAAAGATCCAAATACTAAAAAAAAACATTTCAAGATTCACACCTGTCCATCACAAGACGGACAATATATTCCTTAGGCATGTTTGGGAGTTGCCTTGCAAATATATTCTTCAATCCTATTAACCTGGAAAGAACGTATAGCAATTACTGGTAGTCTAGATATATCGCATGTCAAAACATTATGTTTAACAACATAAGAAGAAATATTGATACCAAATCATATGCTCATCAATGCCATCGTTTGAAACACATACAAACTTGAGTCTTCCTGATTCCTCCTGCAAAATGTTAAAATTTACTTTGATAGTGAATGGATGGAAAAAAGTGTACAAAAAAAGATTTAGGATGTGCCGAGGATTCGTATTCCAATTGGTTTAGTAGTTGTGGAAGCCAAAACTTTATCAATATAGGATTCAGATTTTCAGTTGCAAAGATTTTTTTTATTATTGTTATTTTCAGTTGCAAAGATTTGGAACCTCAATCCTATTAATAACCTCAACTTATGCAAAGAACATGAAGTCCCTAAAAGGAAAGAGAACTGAATAGAATATCTCTCCTAATTCAATTCTTACTGTAAAGAAATCTTGGGCTTAACTCAACCCTAAAATCTAGCTCAAGAAGGGAGGGTTGTCCAAGACCATATAAGGAGACCACCCATCTCTTTTTCATCCAATGTGGGACTCTTCGACTCCCCACCTCACGCCCAAGGTTGGGCATCTGGAGTGTGAGCAATTAAACAAAGAGGCCCAACATTGGAAAAAAGGAATTGAGATGGGTCCTGCGCTTTGACACCATGAGGGAAGAATTGCCCAAGACCATATTAGGAAGCCACCCCTATCCCTTTTTAATCCAATGTGGGACTCTTCTATTTTATTTTATTTTATTTTATTTTATTTTTGAGAAAGTTAACTGGTATATAAACAAGAAATACACCAATAGTGTACTTCATCAGTTGTATAGTGGGGAAAACAAGAAGAGATCTACGATCTCTATGTCATCTATTTCTTCATAAGCTATCTAAAATTAGGGTGATATCCCCCTGTTCCTTAGGTAAAGCATGAGCATACCAAAAATAAAATGTCACTAGGCACTTCATCTTTAGGCTCTGGAAAGGAATGCTCTTGTTCTCAAACTATTCAACAGTCTCCTTATATGGTCTTGGGCAATTTTCTCCTCTTGAGCAGCTAGCTTTTGGGGTTTAGTCTCCTTATATGGTTTTGGGTGTTCCTCCCCTAATAAGTTAGTTTTAGATTGAGTTAAGGTCCAAAGTCCATTTCATTAACACTTATCACCAGGATAGCACAATTTGCTTAAGTCCATCACCCAAAGTTGGTTATAAGGATCTAATCACTTTATTCCATGCTAGAAATTGACATCTTTTTAAATCTTGTGGCTTCTTTCTCAACACCACTATCTTCCTGATAGTCGAATATCAACATTTTGTAGTATGCAGTCACTAATTAGCTTTGTTTTTTTATAATATGTTTTTTCTAGTCACGACATTAGTGCATTGTCCAATTTGGTATAACCCACTTGGCCTTTTTCTTTATAGTTTGTTTTCTCATTGCTAAAAGAATGTTTGAATTTACATTACTCACTACTCCATGCAAAAATTATTCTATTCTCCTTCTTCCGTCGCTTTTCTTTTCTATTTTTCCTTTTTAACAAGTTATTTTGCTCTATTTTACAGCAAACCCAGGAATACCACGTCCGTTCACATCTCAAGTTAGTTCAAGTAGAAAGTGGAAGGTGAGCTAGTACCTATCTTGACTTGAAACATCAAAGTCCTAGTGGGACCAAATAGACAAGGACATCAATCATGCAAGTCAATAAACTTACGGAAAGTTATAGGAAGGGGAAAAGAAATTCTTGAAACTGAAATTGATGCATAAATCATTGAACGTCTAAAGAGAGGGATACATAAAAATCCCTTTGGGGACTTCCAAAAGGTTTGAAACCTAAATTTAGTTTCTAGTTTCTTATTCATAAATAAACAGTCTTCAAGAGTGATTCACATTATCTCAAACAGAATGCATCCTTTGCATTCTATCTGTCTTCTCAATAAAAAGGCACGCATTATTCCACAATTCAACAGATAGAACATAAAAGCTACTTAAAGATACTCATATACTTCAATTTTCCATGGAAAATTTTCCCTGTTGAGGATTATTTTGAGGATTATTTTCTGGATCATTTTACCGTGTTACAAAATTGCTTTACTTAAATAATACATTTTTCAGAAAACATTTTCTGGGAGTGCAACTATCAGGGAGAAGGTTGGGGTGGCTCAAGTGGAGTGCAAGATGCGGGAAGTCCGATTGAGTTGGTTTGGACACGTGAAGAGGAGGGACATGGATGCCCCGGTCCGTAGGTGTGAGAGGCTAGCGTTGGATGGTTTTAGGCGGGGTAGGGGTAGGCCGAAGAAGTACTGGGGAGAGGTGATTAGACGGGACATGGAGCAGTTACAGCTCACCGAGGACATGACCCTAGATAGGAAGGTCTGGAGGGCGAGGATTAGGGCAGAAGACTAGGGTCAGTTTGGGGGCGCAAGGGTAGGGAGTGGGGGATTATTCCTGTTATTCTTCCTACTCTTATTTTTATTCCTATTCCTATTCTTCTTCTTGTTACGATTTCGGTGTTCCAGGTTTTATTATGTATCTGAGTGCTTCCCGATGTTTCCTACTACCATGCGTTACTTTATATTTATATTTATATTTATATTTATATTTATATTTATATTTATATTTATATTTATATTTGTGTGGCGACTGTCTTGAGCCGGGGGTCTATCGGAAACAGCCTTTCTACTTCTTCAGAGGTAGAGGTATGGACTGCGTACATCTTATCCCCAGACCCCACTAGGTGGGAATACACTGGGTTTGTTGTTGTTGTTGTTGTCAGAAAACATTTTCCATCATAACAAATATTACCTCCGTTCCAAAAAAGAAGTCGGTCATAACTGAAAACTATTACCTCCCTCTTTAAGCTCTCTTCCCTTGCAGTATAGGCACCACTAGTCTGCAAATTGTCAGTAAATATGTTCTTCATACTCTCATCCTTCACCAACGCCCCTGAAACAGGAACAGTAGCTGTAGGTGGCGCAACATTACCGCAACAACCAGTGCCACCCTCTTTCACTACTTCCGACGACTCAATTTTCACCGAGTTGTCCCTCTTAAGCTTAGTGTTCCTCCCTGACGGTACCATAGCCACACTATTCTCCAACCGCGACGCAGTGAAATTACGCATGGAAGAAGCATCATAATCTTCCTCGTCATCATCGCCAACCTCTTCGGAGTCGTCTTCGGAGTCGGAATCAGCATCGCCACCGCGGGCACTGATACTCTCTAAGTCATCGTTGGAGGTGAGAGCACCATCGCGCGTGTCAGAGAAAGAGGACGGGAACGGCGGCGCGTGGTCATCAGATGCCATCTTGCGCTTGTGGATTGACGAAGTTGCTGAGGCCGACGCAGAATGTGACGGTGATGGAGATTGTGAACTCCGGGATCGGCCCGGCGCCGTCAAGTGCGATGACAGAGTGTCCATTTGAAACAATGGTTCGAAAAGTTTTGAAATTCCGGATTTTATTGAACATGAACGACCGAAGTGAGCAGCACCAGAGAAACGTCTTTGTATTGTGGTATTTCAATATAATATAGAAATTTGATTAAGTGAATTGTGCATTTAATTAATATTTTTAAAATATTTTAATATTTTAGAAAATACAAATAAATTCACTCCTCTCAAATCCTGCTCTTCTTTTCAAATTAATTGTCTCTTTCCTCTCTCGCAATAAATAGTTTAAAGTTTCTTTTTAATTTTCAATCATGAATCGGTGTGACAGCATTATTCAGCGATAACAACTTCAAGTTCTTTATCGTTTATTTTCGACTTTTACAAGTAAAAAATTAAGATTTTTTAGTTATGAAGAAAAAGGAAAATTTGAGTTTAACTTCTCTTCTAGTATGAATTAACAATTTTAATATTTGTTGTTTAAATTTGTAATGAAAACTCAAGAAAATTCTAATTTGTGATATTTCTTCTCTTCTATTTCCAAAGTGAAACATGATTTCTTTTGTTACTGTAATTCTTGTTGTCAAATATTGTTGAAAAAATTGTGGGAGTTGAATTTGAAATTTTTTTCGGAGACATCTATTGTGACCAAAATCTGACAAACAACAGTTGATTTGATTTGTTGGTGTTTTGTTGTGTTTTTTGAAGTTTTTTATTATTTGTTTGTATAATTTTAGTGTTGTTGATAAATGTTGATGTTTTTTTTTTGTGGGGGTGTTGTGTTGGTGTGTTAGGTTGATTTATCTAATATTAAAAAAGTTGTAAAAAGAGACCTAAATCTTGAAAAAGAAACTTCAAAAGAGATCTCAATGGATGGTCTCTAAAACATAGGTCGTTTTTTGTAAGAGACCTTATGAGGTCGCTTAAAAGCAACCTCACAAGGTCACTAGGTTATTTTTCAAATTTTCCAGAAAGAGACTTTGTGAGGTCTCTAAACTATTTTCTATAATTATAATTATTTTATTAAAAGAGACCTCCTAAGGTCTTTATTTGATTTTATTTTTTAATTAAAATGCCTCATTAGGTGACTATTATTTCTTTATTTTTATAATAAACAATTTATTTAAAACATAAGCAACCTCTTGCAGTTTCTTGTTTGAGTGCCTAGAAAATGAAATTGCAAAAAAGAGACCTCTTGTGGTCGCTTTAATTCATTTGCTGGAAAATGAAAATGCAAAATAGCGACCTCATAAAGTCTCTTTTTTGCAAAAAAAAAAATTGACAATAACATCTTTTACAAATACCTATCATTTTAATTCAATTCAATATTATATACAATCTAATCAACTAAATCGAACTCCAAGAGCTCACACCAATCAATCAAACAACAAACATGAGTACTAAATATCTCATCCAATGAACACTAAATGAAAATCAACTTAAAGTACCTTGAAATTGAACGAAAAAATATATTTGTCAAGTATTTATACAATAGTACTATTGATTAGACTACTTCAAAGCTCTACACTTAATAATTCAAATAAACCATCATAAAGTACATAATTTAAATTATCTAATACAACACTCGACTTTAACAATGCGGTGGTGCATTATCCATATAATAATCCTCATCATCTTTATCAATGTTGGGCTTCTCAGTCACACCTTTATATTGACCATATACTCCACGTAAAATAGGTAGAGACTGGGGCAATCAAGAAGGGTGAACTATATCACCACGACAAGGGGGAATCCCCCGAAGCAAGTAATGTATCGATTGGTCTTTCATTCCCGCAATATTGTATATCATTTTGCCTTTTCTTTGCATGTGAGGACTTAGCTTCATTAGATAGCTCAGTTATCTGCTGCATTAAAGTCAAAATCATCTCCCTTGACTCATTATCCTGAGAGCTACTGAGACATTTTAGTTTCGAATAAAATTCACGAAAGATTCGTTGTGGCAAGCCATAAGCATACCCATACCTACTCAAACCACCAATCGCATCTAACCATATTCTCGTATTCTGCTCTTGGCTAAGTGTCAGATCTTGATTATCATCTGGCAAAGTCCGACAGAAATCCTCTATGTATTTCATAACTTGAGAACATGGGAATGTGAAGCTGCCAAAGACATGTCACATTAACAACAAAAATATAATCGATAAAGCTATGTCTATGTTTATAAGGGATTTTCTCCCTTAGGATAAGGCCACACTCATTATTAGTGTTTGAACAAGCTCCTTAATAGGTGCTAAAAAGCTACTGATAGAAGAAACTCCATAGACAGAACTGTTTGGATAGAAATCGGAGGTGTAACTGGTAGTTATGAGTTCACCAAACCTAAAGTACCCCAAGAGCTTCTTAGCCTTATCAAAATAAAGTGCATCAAATTCTTAGTGCAATCATTACCAGCATTGATGAGGATATTGTCAACACTACTAGGATGGTCTTTCAAGAAACGTATGGCATAGTAGATTGGTCATAGACTATGATCCAAGTAGAGTATAATATTTTTTCCACTGATGTTAACTTCATTCTAATAGGTAGTAGGTTTGATGAAGAAAGCAAACAAATTCTTAGTAATAAAATTGTGATTCTAAGCTCATTGTAGCTATTCCTCTTTTGTTTTTTTCTAGTAAATGGGATTAGGGAAGAAATATTGTAAGGCGAACAATTGACAAGGAAATTCGCTTTAGTTGACAGTTTCTCACTTCTATAATAACTACAGAAACACTTGACCCTCTTCACCATAATACTTTTCAAACTACCAAAAGACAGATTAATCAACAATACTCAAGCAATCTCTAAGACAAAGAAATAAGAAATGAAATTAAAGTATAATAACTTCCCATACTATGTAAGATTGGATAGGAAAAACTTCTTATCCTAGGGGCTCTATTTAGGAATAAAATTCATGAGATGTCTCAGCACTGAGCTGTAAAATGGTCCCTTACTTATGACATATTACAAACCTTTATGCCTTTTCAGGCTTTTCTTCTACCCTACATGTCATTATACTCTAAGTAGCTTTCAACTTAATTATCAAAATGGCGATGAGTTTGGGCGGAGTCCATTGTAAAAAGTACATGAACAAGTACACCACACTAATCTTTAGCTTATTTAAAAAAAAATATGTTACACTGGCAGAACATTCAAAATGAAAAGCTAGGCCAACAAATATTGTCCAATGACACGTGGAAAAGGAAGTGAAAGATGAGAAATTACCCATGTTCAAACTGGGATAGAGCTAACAAGTTAGCCCTTGTTGTCTTAAGAGGTGTAGATGTTCACTGGTTATAGAAGATCCTTCATCAACCCTACGACCCTCATCATATCTTTTCATGTAAGTCATCTTTTTGTTGGATTCATGCCTTTTCAAAATGGTTATAACCATGGAAAAAATTGATCATTAGAAACAAGACTACAGTTGCTATCAAGACACAATAGTGTTACTCCATAAATATCATATTTTTTAGAAGCATCTCTTTCAGTAAAATAATTGACACAACAAAAATCCTTCATTTATACTTTTGGTTTTGATCCATGATGTAATCAATTCCTTTTGGTTTCCAATGGTATATGTATAAGATCTAAATATAGTTTGTTATTTTATCCAAAATAAAAGAACTGCAAAAATCCTTTGAACAAAAAAATTTGACACAAGATCCTAGTTTTCTAGACAATTTTTTTAATATTACACTATCACAGTTTCATATACTTCCCAATAATATGACAATCTCAAATTCATATCAAGATAAACAATAAAGGAAATGGCCATGCAACTTTAAATTTAACTATATTTAGTTTCTTTTTTGATGATGTTAACTACATTTAGTTTCTTTTTGATAAAAAACTATATTTAGTTTCTTATGTTAGTTCCTACCAATTTCTTTCAACTGATACTAACTTTTTGGGGACTAACTTGACATATTCGCTTAATACAATGATGTTCAATGGGTTAAAAAACTGCGACAAGATACTCAACTCTAGCCAAAATAACACATAACAAGTTAAAGGATTTTTCATCAGGGGAAAAACCATTATATTGTCGAAAAAAAATAATACTATGTTTCTTTTACTTGGGCCAAGTGTGTTTTTAGGTTTAAATCTTAATCATTCAGAGATCAATCATTAAGTGTGTTTTTCTTTTACAACTACTTAATGAGTTTGAGTAGATCCAAATAAATTTCACATACAAAACAAATAATTATTTGTTTGAAAAATGTAAGTTTGAAAGAAGGTTAACATTACTAGCGTACTAGTGATTCAAGAATTTATGCAAAGAATGTATTTCATCACTACTTGATCTACTTTTATCATTACCCATTGTCGTTGCCGCCCCTCACTATCAACTACCACCATCTCAACCACAACCACAATCACCACCCTCAATTATCAAAGTCAGGCGTCACTGCCACTAGCTACCATTTATGATCAATACGCCATCCATCGGGCACAACCACCATCTCAACCACAATTATCACTATCGCCAGTCACCACAACCTGTCGTCTCTGCCACTAGCTACCATTTACAACTATCAGCACAATCAACCACCGATATCCATCATTGCCACCATCATCCACAACTATTATCAGTGTCGCTACCAATTACCACTATCAATAACCAACATTAACCACTACTATCAACCATCATCACCATTAGCTACTACCTTCAACTACTACAACAACTAACTATCCAACCACTATTTAGTACCTACAACCACCACTATGAACCATACACTGACCAATATAAAAATTTATTTTTCTAATATTTTATTAATATAGTATTAGATGAATTTTTCCTGGGCTGAGGGTCAATCAGAAATAACCTCTCTACTTTATCTAAGGTAGTGGTATGGACGTACACTTTACCCTTTCCAGATTGCACTTTTGTGAGAATACACTAGGTAAGTTGTTGTTATTACTGTTGTATTATTACAAGAATTAGTGCTTTCTTTTTAATTTATGTTCATGAATTTTTAATAATGATAAACTTTGTACATTCAGATGTTGAAAAAACAAACGATCTTAATTATTTAGTATCCATATCCTAGTACAACATCTTAATATCCGGATATGTACTGTGATTCCAATGTCATAATGTTAATAAAACAAGCAATGTCTTATCCATATTTTCCAGTTGAAAACTTATGGAAAAAAGGCTAGTAATTTAAAGTGCTAGTAATTATCTAAGTAGAAAAATGAAGCATGTATTTTCCTTGATTGGTGATATGCCCAAATTACAACTCTCCTACGAGAGAGTAAGCGGGCGCTATCAAATATAGAACCCAACTGGGTTGGGTGTCAAATCCCAAAGGAATACTGTGTTCACTAAGTATTGTGACTGTTATTAGACTGTTGATCTAAGGCTCCAAAATAAAGGGGGTTTGGAAATATTAATGGTGTTCTTTTGTATTGGTGTTACACAAAAGCCCAACTACTGAGTGTAAATACAGATGTAATTCCAATGAGAATAAATTAACTAGAGTTATGCTCACCAAGATAGTCAAACGAGAATAAATTAACTAGAGTTATACTCACCAAGATGTTCAAACAAGTAAGGTTGTGAATTTGTGTTCGAATTCTAACTTATGTATCCAATTGCAAGAATTATTGAATTCTAAAGATTACCCACGTGTTTCTCAACCTAATGAGTATTTCATCCTTTACTCCTCTAGAACTCAAAGGATTCATGCATTATTCAATAACACTCTCATGAGGGCTGATCCTGTTAAGGTATCAACCCGTTAACCCAAAAGGTAAACCTATGAAGTTCATGCGAATCACTTCTTTTCCCAACATCCACTTTCTTATCAGACAAGTGGAGTTCATGGGCTCACTTCTCATATTTGCAACCAAGACATGTCATTATAATGAAGAAAGATTCATGCAATTTTGTTAGATGTTACAAAACCAACCCATTCACAATCCCAAAATAATTCTCTACATTAAGGCTCCCATAACCCTAGTTATAGGAGTTTAGCTACTCATCTCCATATCAGAAATCAAAGTTAAATAGATGTTCAGAAATAACTTCAGAAGAGTACTTGCAAAAGTCACAATATTGTTCTTCTCAATCTTTGATGGATAATATCAAAACTAATAATCAAGTCTCAATCTCTAGATTCAAAATCCTAATGAAAAGTAATACAAAGCTCTCAATAGAGGAGAAAAGTATGAAACTAAAGAGAAAAAGCTCCCTCCTAAACCCTAATACTTGGTATTTATATATTCCCAGCTAAAAGGATTTAAAATTGGAAGTCATAAAATTCGCGTCCAAAGTGATGGCCAAATTGGTAGTTCGTCGCAAGGTTGACGGTCCACCATTTGGCCTGTCATTGCTGATCTGGTGATGTTAGGCGTATTTACACGCCTAAAGCACCTTAATTTACCCATATTTTAGCTAAGTTTTAAGGACAAAATATATAATTCCTGCACTTTTAGTCCTTTTTCCTGTAAGTGAGCTAACCAACGTGATTAGCAAGTTTTCAGGTATAAATGATGAAGATTTCAGCATTTTATGGACTGGTTGCAGCCAAAGGAAGCTTCACATAAGAAGGAAAGCAGCGTTTCGATGCCTATGGACTGAAAGTGATGCATGGAAAACTTGTCCCGGGCAAAAACAGCATTTCCAAAGACTTGGGGATCAGCAGTAACTTAGTAGGATTAGGATAAGGATGCAGTATCCTTGTAGGATTAGGATAAGTGCGCATAGGATTAGGATAAGTACGCAGTAGCCTAGTAGGAATAGGATATGGGTGTTATAAAAACCCTATGATGCTGAACTTTTCAGCAAGCATTATTACAATTAAAACAATTCTCTTTCAAATAATTCTTCTTCCCTTCTATTCATCTAGTCGACTTTTAATTTTCATAACAAGAGAAACGCTATTTTGCAAGGAATTCACGCCACAATCCCTACCAAAACATACTTCACGTGAGATTTTTATCTTGGTATGCTGATAATGTCTATTGTGATTTCCGTCGCACTCATGAATAGCTAAACTTCTCTGTTAGCTAAACCACCAACCCCTGTTTAAAAGTTAGTGCCGTAACTGAATTAACCTCTTGGAGAATTTGTACCATTAGATACGCTTTAAGCTCGAAAGAGTTAAAGTGAAATAGTCCTTGATGGTCGAAAGACGTCTGGATTTACCATAGAATACGATTCTCTATAAGCACATGCATGTCTGAATTCCGCATAACTCATAGTCATTAGATACGTATAACTCATAAGGTTGACATAACCCTAACTCTCAATTCTCATTGATTAAAACCTACCAAGTACTCCGTTTTACTCTTCTATTTTACGTTTTTACTCTACTATTTTGTTTACGTTATTTGCACGCATAAAATCCCCCCTTTGTTGCAGAATTTTTGGCCAAAAGTCTACTAATAGTTGTTTACTTAGTGACCAAGTATTCCCTGTGGGATTCGACACCCAACCCAGTTGGGTTCTATATTTGACGACGACCGCTTACACTCTTACGAGAGCTGTAGTTTGAGCGTTATCATCTGGGAAGGTGACTTTCTGGATAAGTCTGACGGCCAACTTGGTGGTCCATCATAAGACTGACGGTCCACCATTTGGTCCGTCGCTGAGTAATTCAGGGATCCAGGTTCTGGATGAACTTGATGGCCAACTTGGTGATCCATCATAAGACTGACAGTCCACTATTTGGTCCGTCACTGCAAGACCTGAAGTCTTGGGTTCTGTTTAGGCCCGACGGTTAAGTTGGTGATCCATCGCAAGACTAATGGTCCACCATTTCTACCATCGCAGGGTCTTCTAAAAATTTGAGTTCTGGTTAGATCTGAAGGTTAACTTGGTGGTTCGTCACAACATTGATGGTCCACTATTTTGACCGTCAGAAGTGTTTTTATGCCACTTTCTTGAGACTTTTTCTTCAGCTATCCTTACCCTGAAACATTAAAAACTAGCATTAAACACAACCTTAGTTGCTTGAAAACATACAAATTTCTCAAGAAAAAAATGCAAAATGTTCCATTGAAAACTGGAACATCAACACCCTCAACTTAAGATCGTTGCTTTGCCTCAAGCAAATCAGCATCCAAGTATAAACATGAACCATACCATGACAAGCAACCAACTAATGAATCACTTTGACACAACCATTCACTTGTCATTTCGCTCACATGAATTTCAACCAGCAGGGTCTACACCCAACATTGATTATAATTCTACACAAACAAATATAAATATCATATCCCACAACGAACAACAGAATTAAGCAAAACTCCAATTGCCTTCACAACAATAAAGTCCACCACTCTTTATACTACGTGGATACAATCTAAACTCTTACGCTTATCAAAGAAGTTACAAGCATAGTCCAGGTACCCATAGGTTTTCCTTTTCCATTTAACACACCCTCAAAGCTGATTCACTAGGATCAAACAGATCTTTTCTAGGCTTGTAATGAGGCTTCAGGCTAGGTGAGGGTACTCTTTTAGGTAGAGTGACTCATTAGGGATTAACTCTCCTTGCCCTAGCAACTTTTCATCCCCAAGCTGCTATTTTAATCAACTTGCTTACAATCTCCCTTAATCAATTCGACTTAAAAAAATTTTTTTTTTATTAAACATCAGCCACCCTCAACTTATGCTTATGTAGTAAGCTAAGGTGCACAATATCTTTGGACAGATCAGGGCTAAATGCCTTTAAACTATATTCTAAACCAACTTTCAACTGGTTGCTTACATTTTGACAATAGCCACCCTCAACTTAGGTGTTTTGCCTAAGTTGAGGTGCACAATGCCCAATATTTAGCCAAGGCCAGAGTTGAATGCTATTGCCCCATGGAGAGTTAATTATAGTTATAATAAATGAAGAAAAATACTCAAAAGCTCAAAACGGGTTCGAGTGAGAGAAAAATCTTAGAGAGGTTAATTATTTAGGCTAAGTGGACTAGAAATACAAGGAGGCCTGCCATCCTATCTTATTGAATTAGTTAGAGAACAGTGTCAATGACTTAGGCAAGTTCTAGGTACTACACTATGCAGGAACCCAGGACAAATTCTCGCACACATAGAGGCAACTGAATTAAACTTCTTCTGTTACTCTTAGGATTTCCATCACATGATTCATGCACCTCTTATATGTTAATGCCAAATACAGACTCACTGAAGGTTATGCACACATACGACATGATTAGAGTAAATAATTGCACGTTCATACTCATAGTCTTATGCCAATATCATTCATTATTCATATCTACAAAGGGATACTAAAACAGAACACACAGATATTTACATCACAAGCTTAGGAAATTAGAGATGCAAAAATAAAACGCCCTAGACATGCTGATTCTACTAGATAGCACATGGAGGGAAAAGAGATAGGTAAAATAACCCACCATGGTACAAGTACACCTCCCCACAGAAAAGTAGATGCATTATCCTCAAAGCATAGATTTAAAGTACAAGGAAATGGTTTTACTTGTCTTGTCTCTTATTCATCTGAGGCATCTGTGAAGTGTGGCGAGGCTCTTGTCTCCTCACTTGGTGAAATATTGGCCCCTATGGTGGTAGGGGCACTCACAACCTCACCTTCCAAGATTGGAGGGATCATCTCTCGAACTGATCCTGCACTGTGCCCCCTTGCTGGGGCAGCACTAGTGGATACCCCTGCTGCTTCGTCTTCTTCTTAGTTTCTCCTCTTTTCTTCATCTTTTAGTGACTTCTTTTGAGCTCTCTTAATAGCATGCCATTCTTGTTGTTCTAGTGTCATTTATTCTCTCTTTCTCCTCTTTACTTCTTTTCTTGCAACTTTTTCATCCATTTGCTTCTTTCCGTTGTCTTTTACTGGTCTGCCTATTAAGTCCATAATACCCTCATCAACATCACTTTTCACCAATGTTGGGTCGAAAATAGGGTGTTGTGACTGCCTACTTTTTAGCTCTGCAATATCCATATTTGCTTATTCAAATTTAGCCATCATCTTGGCAAGATCAAAAGTATAGAACATGATAAAATAACATAGATACAACATCCACAAAAAGTACCTTGACAAACAAATGACACCACAAATCCCCTACCTACGGACCACAACTTAACCACACACTTAGCCCTCTATCCTAATGTTTTTCCTTCATATCTTCCTATCTAGGGTTATGTCCTCAATTAGCTGTAACTGCTCCATGTCACGTCTAATCACTTCTCTCTATTATTTTTTTAGTCTACCCCTATCCCACTTGAAATCTTCTAAGGCTAACCTCTCACACCTAGGAACTGGGGCATCCATGCCCCTACCTACTGACTACAGCTCAACCACACCCTTAGCCCTCTATCCTAATGTTTTTCCTCCATATCTTCTTATCCAGGGTCATGTCCTCAGTCAGCTGTAACTCATCCATGTCATTCTAATCATTTCTCTCCAGTATTTCTTTGGTCTACCCTTACCCCGCTTGAAACCTTCTAAGGCTAACCTCTCATACCTACGAACTGGGGTATTCGTGCCCCTCCTTATCACATGACCAAACCATCTCAACCTCACTTCCTGCATTTTATCCTCAACTGATACCATTCCCACTTTTCCCCAAATAATTTCACTCCTAACCTTGTCTGTCCTTGTGAATCCACACATCTAACACAACATTATCATTTTCACCACCTTCAACTCTTGGACATAAGAATTCTTAACCGGCCAACACTCCACTCTATACAACATAGCAGGATGGACAACGACTCTATAGAATTTGCCTCTAAGCCTGGAGGGCACCATCTTATCGCATAAAATTCCCGAAGCGAGCCTCCATTTCGACCAACCTGCCCCAATACGATGAGAGACATCCATATCTATCTGTCTATTCCCCTATATCGTAGACCCGATATACTTAAAACTATCCCTCTTGCAAATTGCCTAAGAATCCAACTTTACTACCACCTCCTCCTTAAGTCTCGAGTCGTTAAACTTACACTCCAAGTACTCCGTCTTGGTCCTACTCAATCGGAAACCTTTAGACTCCAGGGTTTCTCTCTAAATCTCCAGCTTATGATTAACCCCTTGTCGCGATTTATCAATCAAAACTATATCATCCGTGAAAAGCATACACCACGGCACCCCGCCTTGTATATTACGCGTCAGCACATCCATCACCAAAATAAATAATAACGGAATAAGAGTTTATCCTTGGATCAACCCTTTCAAGACTGGGAAATGCTCAGAATCTCCTCCCACTGTCCTTACCCGAGTCTTCGCCTCCTCATACATGTTCTTAATCACTTTAATATATGCCATCGGAACCCCTCCTGCTTCCAGGCATCTCCAACAAACCTCCCTAGGGACCTTGTCATACACCTTTTCCCGGACTATAAACACCATGTGAAGATCTCTCGTCCTCTCTTTATACTGCTTTACCAGTTTTCGCATAAGGTGAATTGCCTTAGTCGTGGAGAGACCAGGCATAAAACTAAATTAGTTCTCCAAAATAGACACAAACTTCATCAACCTCCGCTCCACCACCCTCTTCCAAATCTTCATCGTGTGAACTTAATACCCTGGTAGTTGTTGCAACACTGAATGCCACCTTTGTTTTTATATAGAGAAATCATCGTGCTCCATTTCCACGCCTCATGCATCTTTGCTGACTTGAAAATATTATTAAACAAATTGGTCAGCCACCTCAACCCTGAACTGCCAGAGAACTTCCAAAAATCCACTGGAATCTCGTCGGGCCCCGTCGCCCTGCCCCTTCACTTTTTGCAAATAGCCTCACTGAAATACCTAACAACTCTCTAGCCGAATCCCTAATGCAACTAACGGCCCAATCCCATATGCTATCCACATCCCCTCTGTACTCCTATACCCCTATCCTCTCCAACTTTGCCCCTATCTCCAAAGCACTAACTAGAGTTAGACTGCCCCACCTAACCTAGGTCTACTCTTCCTACCCCGACGCACCTTACCCTTCTTGATAACTAAGTCCATGACCAGGAGTCTATGCTGACTCTCAAGATTCTCATCGGAATTACCTTATAATCCTTACACAATGCTCTATCACCCTTCCTAAGCAACAAAAAGTCAATCTAATTCTTGGCTATCCTACTACAGAAAGTAACTAAGTGCTCCTCCTTCTTCGAAAAGCTAGAATTCACTACCACCAACCCAAAAGCCCTAGCAAAATCCAAAAGCACAGCTCCCTCATCATTCCTAACCCCAAACCCAAAGCCCTCATGCACATCATAGTACCCTAACGGTAAAGATCCAATATGCCCATTGAAATACTCTCCTATGAAAAACTTCTTTGAACTAGGCACACCTCTAACCACCTCGTCCAAAACCTCCCAAAATCTCTTCTTCTCCTCCTCATCCCGGTCCACCTGTAGTGCATACGCACTATGAAAGTTCAAAGTAGAAGCCCACAAGACCAACTAGATAGTCATAACCCCATCACTAACCATTTTAACCTCCACTACCTGCTCCTTAAGATCCTCGTCCACTAAGATACCTACGCCTTTCACTACTTGAATACCACAACTTGTACCTATCTACATCCCTCACTTTGGAACCTACCCACTTGGTCTCCTGGACACACGCAATACTAATCTTTCTCTTTCTAAGAATCTTAACCAATTCTATTGACTTACCCTGCAGGATCCCAATGTTCCACGACCCCACCCTCAAACTATCAACTCTCTTATTCCCTCCCTTAATACCACACACTTCAATTATCGTACCTAACCCACCCCTATCCTCCGACCCCACCCTCGACCCCCAAGACCCCAGGATATGACCCTATTCCACCATGAGCCTCCCAAGCCACTACTCAAATGAAGCACAACCATGGCTAAAAACATCAATAATAATAAAGGTACACGCAAAGCACAAACCTCAACAAAAATTCAAACACAACAATGCTAGAAAGTATAGAAAATATGTACATAAGTAAATCAGCAACAAGAAACAGGAAAATATGCAAGAGACAAAAAAACAAACAAGAAGTAAGACAAGAAACACAATATATCAAAGTAACCAAGCTAACTAGAGTGCCTAAATTATAAAGTAATAGATGTCACCGGTAAGTTTGGTGTCAAAAAATTGGTTGTCGAAAAAAGTCTCCAAGAAAAAAGGCCGCTGGTGCTTCGCCGGAGTTTCGCTGGGATCTGTTTATCTACTGACGTCGTCCTACCTATTTGACCGCTGCTGCACCATTGGTCCATTTCCATATTTGATCTGACGATAAACCCATGAATATACAATAATCACGAGGGATGAAAAGGGAGAGGGCAAACGATCGAGAGAACTGAGGAGGCTGAAGCTCGATGAATGGGTTCAACTTACCTATTTCCATCACTGGCGTTAGAGTCTTTCGGTCCGATGAGGTTTACTGGTAGAAGAACTTTCTATCGTTTGATATAAAAACTTTCTTTTTCCCTGTTAGTACAAAAGAGAGATTGGAAGACAACAATTCACTTGCTTAACGCCGTCCTTGTATGCTATTTCACCTGTTATGTATAATGTCACTTCAAATTAAAACTGGAGGTCCGAACTCAACTACTCCTTTATTTTCAGGGATAAGAGCTACGTAAGTGGCATCTAAGATCTTTTCAAACACTTGGTGATCATGAAAGTATTACATCATCCCCATGATATCTTTCTTAACAAACTCCTAAAAATTCTGGAAAAAGTTCATTGTGAATCCATCTGGACCCTTGTCAATTACACAAGATCTAATGCTTTTCGATACCTATTCCTCCTCAAAGTTTCTTTGTAACCAACCTTGTTTATCTTTTGAGACAACTGTTGCTCCTTTGAACATTTGAGATAACTATTGCTCCTTTGAACATTTGAGACAACTGTTGCTCCTTGGAGTATAAAATTAGGTCTTCACTCTTCTGTTTCTTTGTAAAGATCGTGATAGTAGCTTTGGATGGCACTTTTATTTACTTCTGGTTTAATGATGGCTTATACTTACACCTCCAATGAATTTCCAATCCCTATATATGTTAAGAATAGGGTTGTGATCATACGCCATTCTCGAAAGTGATGTCTGCTTGACCTATAGAAAAATGTCCTCCCAATCAACTGAACAGAGGAACCTATCTGTCTTGGATGCACTGTTAAGATTCTCTTCTCTCCTCTAATTAAAAAATCACCTAAATAAAAAAGGATCTACCAACTCAAGATTATTAATGCTCTCAGAGAATTCGACCATTGCTCTTGAGATTCTATGACAATTTGTTTTTCTATGACAAATCTTGTAACATTGAATTTACCATACACCACCCATGGTCCCTCATAGATATTTCGATATTTCTACCTCCTACTAACTCACTCTACAATTCTCTTGTAGTACTATGTTAAAATCTGCATATACAGCACTCGAAACCAGGGTAAGTCCTAGTTAAGACCCGAGAATTTGCATGTGATCAGTTGACCAGCTACCTCAACCAGCTCTTCTTCCAATTCTCTTTTATCCCGCATAATTAGAATCCCTACTTTGTTTCCCCTAGCCTCCAATTGTTCTTCCCCCACCCACCTATAAACCCATAACTCTTAATATATGTTAACATTTCCTTCTAATTTAGTTTCTATAAGAACATATATATTTGCTCCCTACTGGTGAACTAATTGCTTCATTAGCCTCCTCTTATCCTCCCCATTTAACCCCTTAACAATCCGAGAAATGATTTTTACTTTCATTGATCATCGATTGGAGGCCTTCTTTCTTTCCACCATTCACTTCTAAGTTCCCATCTTTGTATTTTGTATTACATATCAAAGATTATGAACCTTTTTTGGGACCAATTAATTAGTATTTTCGTATTGTTGCTGGTCTTAGGTATGCCCCTTCTCTGGTCAAGTTTCTCAAAAAGTATTTCTATATCTTTTTCTAGCCTATTGAACATTGCACCAAATTGTTTGCTTCATCTAATGATGTTCTGTACCAATGCTGTTGCTCTTACCTCTGCCTCCTCACTATTATTACTGGAGTCGGATTGAATGGGAGAAGGCTCTTCAAGAGGAATTATTTAATTTTTTGCTGTTTTTCTTCTCCCTTCATCAATTTCAACCAGCTCAAATTTTAAGTTTGTTTCCATCTGGCCAAAATACACAATAGTCAAAAGTGTCAGTCTTCCATATTGCATATGCGTATCTATTTTCATCATCTCAGTTTCATAGTTAAAACTTACAGAAATTCTACCTTCAATAGTTTTGTTCAGGTCAAAGTTAATTGTGTCTATGAAAGGCTCTGCAGTTAAGGGGTTCTTAATTTCCCCCCGGGCTAAATATTTAGCTTTAAAAAAGACCCACTTTTATTTAAATGAGTTGGTGGCCCAAAATTCAGAAGGCCTTAGTTCCAACTTAAGGTTATTGGTTGCTGCCACATGAGAGTAGTTTATACACCATGTAAAAACCTCTCTCCACATTAATGTCTAGTGGTTCTTCCATCACTATTCCTCTTTCAGCTATCTAATTTTCTTTTTTCTCCTCGGCAATCTAACCTGACTTTTCTCCCTCCACTTTTGTGAAAGGTCTTAACCAACCTACTGTTGTCATCTTTTTTGACTTCTCTGCATCTTTTTCCAAAGGTTTTTACCACATCAAAAGTGTGAAAATCCATTCTCTATCTTTCACTTCGACTGTCATCGAAATTTTCTCCATGCGGTCTTTGACTTTGATTCAGGCCCATCTCAGATGGTTCTTGAGTTCCATCGCCTCCTCGGTCTCCATCCAATCACCACATTCCTTCCAAATTTCTTCCATCACTTCTGGAAACTAGAGTTTTAAGGGGAGAACAAAAACTCTAATCCAAAACCATTTAAACTTTCTTTGCAATAGGAACGCCCCCATCGTTGGCAACCACCAGTCCAGCTTAATGCTCTTGCCTTGTTTCCATTATCCCTTTAGAATGTGTTTAACATCTTTTTCCTATCGGAATTCAAACAAGAATTGAGTACCATTCTGGTAAAGACTTGGCTATTGTGGATGCCTATCCATGTCTTACTTGCCCGCTTTCGGATATCATTCCGGGAGAAAATTTCATTGTAATCCGGGAAACTCCCCACCAAACACTATTTGAAAATACCATTCTTGTTGTTATCACCCTTCATATAGTCTAACTCGGATCCCCCTAAAATCCATCTAGACTTCGTTTGAGACTGCGTGAAGTTTCTCTTTCCAATTACCATCCTTGTCTCTTCTATCCTTTTAGAATTTAACATTTTCTAGGTACTAATCTCTCTATTAATGTAGTGTTCAATTTTTGATAGAATACCATACAACCCATCATTGAATTTGTTCTTTGGCACAATGATTACTGATCTAGAGTTCCCTTAACTACAATGATAGATATGAATTTGCCAAAGTTGTTGAATTTTAGAGTATGGAATAACTTTGCCGCCCTATCTCGACTACTCTATGTATTATGAAATCTTTCTTTGAAAGATAAGGCCTCACTGAGTCTACTAACTACCCAGCTTTACTAAGCACCATTCTTCTCAAGTAAAGCCTAGAGCTTTCAACCCACTTGAACCAAGTCTCACTTCTCAACTTAGATTCAGTGATATTAAAGGATTTTCCTCCTAATCTGAAGTAAATACGTTATCCATGGTAGATAAAAGGTTAAGAGAAGAAAAATCTAAAAGTTTTTTTTCATCATGGCAAAGTTATTACTTGAAGAATTAAAGTAATTACATGTTAAGAACCATGAAGTTGGACTTTTCATTCCTGTTTGTTAGGTTATTGTTTGATTTGTTACTGTTATCGTTTGTTTCTCCATTATTTTGAGCATGACTTCTTGATTACTATATTTCCTTTTTATATTGTTTTTATACATATGTTACTTAGGTTGAGAGTTCGTTGGAAACAGTCTCTCTATCTTCATAAGGTAGGGGTAGGGTTGCATACACACTATCCTCCCCAGACCCCACTTATGCAACTACACAGGGTATGTTGTTAGTTCTTCATCATTGGCCTCTTTAGCATTTGGACACTGAAAATGCTTTTTCTATAGTGACCTTGATGAAGAAGTCTATACGGAGGAACCAATTGTTTTTTTTTGGTTGAAGGGAATCTAGTAGCCTTGTATGTTGATTGTGCCGATTACTCTGTTGTTTAAAATAATCTCTCGAATCTAGTTTAGGAAGTTCAGTGTAGTAATTCAAAAATTTAGCATGACTGCAGTGAAGTTGATCACTCTGTGCTTTATCGTCATTCTGCTTCAAATCTGTGAATTCATTTAGTGACATGTTTACTAATTGTTATCACTAGCAATGATAAGGATGGTATCACTAATTTAAAGCAACATCTACTTTTGTTGGCATTAATCTTAAATGAACAACATCCCACTAGAATTTAGCCTTAAGCCTAATAGAGTATTTTTTTAATACGCTCCGGTGAGTTGGTTGACCAAGAGGGTTTACCATCCTCAGTCAAGAATGAGGCCACCTAAGGCCTTTAAGTGAAAGTGTTTCTCAATTTGTACTCAAGATCAGGCACAGTAAGCGGGGCTTCATACTATGGTCCGAACAACATCCTATTGATTGTTCGGGATGAAATATCAATACTGACTCCTCGACGGTACAGAATCTCTGTTCGACAAATTTGTAATTTATGTCCCCTTTGGGCATTCCTGTTCTACCCATACAAGATAATTTGTAGAGAATTCTCTCACCTAATTTTGTTGATAGGCTACCGGTGGCTGGCTCATCCATGCTAGTTCATACTCATTTAACTAACGTTCCAACTCAGGATATTCATGTAAGTCCTTGGTCACAATCTGATATTTTTTCGCAAATGACCTTTTGATCCCTCTCGCAGTGGGTGTCAACCCATTTTAGAACTTTTCAAGTTCTCCCTGTATATTCTATCTAATCCCCTCCCAAACTTGAGTATCCTTACGTCTAACGTTAGCATCCTCAGGTTTAGTGTCTACGTTATCCGCTTTAGCTTGCCCTTCTAAATTGACATCCTCCATTTCAACATCAACCAACTCAGGTGGAGTAGCATCAACTATGGCCTCATATGGGCTCGAACTGGTACAACTTGTACTATCCTCACACTCCTCTTTAGACTGGGAGAGTAGGGGAATTTCCCTTCCACATTGTTTGGTGTTTTATTCGAATTTGGGTTCACTGCCACCCCTTTGAGATCTTTCTCCTCTGTTTACTGGTAGTTTGGGAGCCATAACACTTAAAAAAAGAGGTAAAAAATCAATCCACAATAAAAATCTATCAAATCAGTTTATTTCATGACTTGACGGTCAAAATGGTGGTTCACCAATGGTGGGACGGTCCACCACTTTGGCCATCGAGCCTTATCCAGTGTCCTAGAATTTTCACAACCCTGCAACGGTCAAGTTGGTGATCCGTCGCCATTCTGACGGTCCATGATTTAAATCCTTGCACCTCCTTCTTCAGGTTCAGCTTTTAATTTGACATATATTCGAGCCTTTGGTGAGCAAAACTTGTTTGTTTAACAATATTTGAAAACAATAACACAATCAAGCATAACTTTTCACATTTCAATTATGTAGGTTACTCAGACTTCACCTAAACAGATTATGCTCAAATTCCTATTTCAAAACCTTTATCAATTTGAGGCCACAGAACTATATCAAGATGCTAATTCCTTTACAAAACAACTTGCCAAACACAACCCACAGCTGAATGTGTCATTTTGACAAAGAAGAATAGAATTTTGCGCATACCTTGATTTTGTAGAGAAACAAGCTTGCAACTTTAGAGAACAAGACTAATTCAAACAACTCTTCAATTATGATGTCAACTTGATTGTGATAAAGAGGACAAGAAAAGTAGATGTGTTTAAATAGGAGAGAGAAGGAAGGAAACGTAGAGTCCTGGAGGTAGTAAGTTTCTTCAAATTCTGTGAATCCAAAGGGAGTTGAAAAATTAAAGGATTTGAAGAGGTTACAATTTGATCATTTTAAAACCTTTTGGGCCAAATATAGGCCATTTAACAAGGCTTCAGAGTCAACCCAACCCGACCCAAAATTAGGGTTCAATGATGATAGGCTCGATAGTCCGTCAAATTATCGACGGTTGACCAGGTCAACCATCAAAACTTACCAAGACCTAAGCACTTTTGCTTATTACGATGGTTATCGGGATGGTCCACCAAAGTCACCATCATACCTTACCAGAACCCAGGCCATCTAGGTTGATTTTGACAGTCGATTGGACAGCCCACCAACTTTGGGACAGTCCACCACTTTAATCGTCAACTTGATCCAGTGAATGAATTTTTCTACTTGTTTGCGATCGAGTAAATGGTAAACCGTCATAGACATGGCGGTCTACTGAATCGGCCATCACTTTTGTTCCAGTAGCTCAGGTTTTTACCTCTATTTTCAACTATACCACTCCTCCTTTTTGCTATAATTTTGATCCTGCACACTTTACTAACACATAAAAAATGCACTAATAACAACAAACTTAATTTAATAAATGCTTTACAATAAGACATTGTGGGTTGGGTCCCACTAGCGCCTGATTTATTATTACGACATGACTTAGTTATCTTGATTACTCAGACTTCATCGAGATAGGCAGTAGCAATATTCTTTATCGAGTCCTTTGGACCGATATACAGTTTCACACGTTGCCCATTTACCTTGAAGACACTTCCGTCTTCATATTCAAGTTCCTCTACTCCAGTTGAGTTGACTTGACTCACTTTAAATGGGCCGAACCATTTGGATTTGAGCTTAACTGGAAACGGTTTGAGTCTGGAGTTGAATAGAAGCACCAAGTCACCTTTCTGAAACTCCCTTTTTTCTATTCTGCGATTATGGTTTTTCTTCATTCGTTCCTTGTACAGGTTGGCTCTCTCATAAGAGCTGAGACTTTACTGATCCATCTCATTAAGCTGCTCCAGTCTCATATTTGCTGCCTTATTCCAGTTCAGATTAAGACACTTTAGCACCCACAATGCCTTATGCTCTAGCTCAATCGGCAAATGCCATGCCTTACTATAAACCAATTGGTATGGCGACATGCCAATAGGTGTCTTGAAAGCTGTTTGATATGCCTATAATGCATCGTCCAGCTTCCTAGACTAATCCTTCCTGCTAGCATTCACATTCTTAGCAAGGATAGCCTTGATTTCCTGATTAGAGATTTCTACTTGCCCACTTGTTTGCGGGTGATATGGCGTAGCTACATTATGCTGCTTAACCCCATATTTTGCCAATGCAGCACGGAACATCTTGTTGCAAAAGTGTGATCCTCCATCGCTTATGATGGTACGTGGTACCCCAAAATAAGAGAAGATACTTCTCTTTAAAAATGCAATAGCTCGTTTTCCTTCGTTATCTGCCAGAGCCATAGCCTCAACCCATTTTGACACATAGTCAACAATAACAAGTATGTACTTCATTCCAAATAAGCTGACAAAAGTCCCCGTGAAATCTATGACCCACACATCAAATAGTTCTACCTCCAGTATTTTAGACATTGTCATCTCATGGTGCTTTGAGATGGACCCTTCCCTTTGACATTGGTCACATCTCTTTACGAACTCATAAGCATCCTTGAACAAAGAGGGCCAATAGTAGCCACTCTGAATCACTTTCCTTGCAGTCCGATCACCGACATGGTGACCTCCAACTAGGGAAGCATGACTTGCTTCCAATACACTCAGTATTTCTACTTATGGGACGCACCATCTAATAATACCACCTGTACATCGCCAAAAAAGATACGGCTCATCCCAGAAGTAATGGACCACATCATGAAGAAACTTTTTTTTTATGAAAGGTAAGATTTTCTAGTACCACCTTACTTACCACAGAATTCGCAATGTCAGCGTACCAAGGTACTTTTTTAGAGCCCTACAACCAATAGTTTCTCATCAGGAAAGGATCATCAATCTCAAGCCCGTCTTTTACTGCTTGCTCACCTTCGAGACTGGATAAGTGATAAACCACCTGATTCTCACATCCCTTACGATCCTTAACCTCGAAGTCAAATTCATGAAGTAGCAATACCCACCGGATCAACCTTGGTCATTTGATGGATGTGCCGTATATAACACACTTGAAGGGTCCAACAAATATCTTGGTTTGATCAAGTTCGGGCCTGATCGAGACGTATTACAATGTGGAAAACTTCTGGATATGTATCCTCCATCTGAACCGAATTCTTTCTGGTTAAAGAATCAATGTTTAGCATCCATCATCTCCATTAGGTACTTCAAGGAAGTGTGGTCAGTGTGTACCACTACCTTGGTACCTAGAAAATATGCCTGAAACTTCTCAAAAGCATACACCACCGCTAGAAGTTCCTACTCTGTGATGGTGTAGTTTTTCTGAGCTCCATTTAATGCTTTGCTAGCATAATTAACTGGATGAAATAATTTGTCCTTCTTTTGCCCCCACACAGATCCAAGGGCAATACCGCTTGCATTACACATTAACTCAAATGGTTTTGACCCATCCGGTGCAACAATGATAGGGGCCTCAACTAGATTCCTCTTAAGGCATTCAAATGCCTTAATGCAATCAGTATCAAAGAAGAACTTAGTTCCCTTCTCTAAAGGTTTTCAAAGTGGATTAGCAAATTTAGCGAAATCTTTTATAAACCTCCGGTAAAAGCAAGCATGTCCAAGAAAACTACGCACCCCTTTCACTGAGATGGTAGGAGGTATCTTCTCAATAACCTCTACCTTGTCTCGATCGACATCTATCTCTTTTGCTGAAATTTTATGACCGAGAACAATGCCCTCCTTCACCATGAAGTGGCATTTCTCCCAATTAAGCCCAAGATTGAATTCCACAAACCTCTGCAAAGCCTTACTCAAGTTCTCCAGACACAGCTAAAATGAATCTCCAACCACAGAAAAATCATCTATGAACACCTCCAAGGTGTCCTCAACCATATCCAAGAAAATAAACATCATACACCTTTGAAAGGTAATGGGTGTATTACATAACCTAAACGACATCCGCTTGAATGCAAAAGTGCCATACAGGCATGTGAACGTCGTCTTCTCCTGATTTTCAGGAGCAATATAGATCTGATTGTAGCCAAAATATCCATTCAAGAAGCAATACCACCCCTTTCCTGCTAATCGATTAAGCATTTAATCCACGAAGGGCATTGGAAAGTGGTCCTTTAAAGTCCATGAGTTTAGTTTGTGGTAGTCCATGCAAACTCTCAAACCAGTCATAGGCCTGAGAGAAATCAATTCGTTTTTTTCATTTGAAACAATAGTCTGCCCCCTTTCTCGAGCACACATTGAATCAGTCTTACCCATTTACTATCGGAAATAGGATAAACCACTCCTGCATCTAGCCACTTAATAATTTCCTTCTTAACCACCTTTTGCATTGGTGGGTTAAGTCGGCATTAATGCTCAATGGTAAGGGTACATTCTTCATCAAGCTATATCTTATGAGTGCAGATTCCAGGAGAAATGCCAATAATATCAGCAATAGTCCAGCTTATTGCTCTTTCATATTTTTGAAGCACCGAAATAAGTGCTTTCACCTGCTGCTTACCTAGGTCAGACGCAATAATAACATGTACTATATTCCCATTGTTGACACCCAATTTTTTCTCTCCATACTTAAAATTAACGTCTTTAGGCTTTCTGACCATTAAAGGGCACAAAATATAATTTTTACATATTTTTTTTACAATTATTAATAAATTATTGATATTCTTCCTTACTTTAGAATTTTATTAATTTATTTTTTATATTTTTTACTTTTTATAATTTATTAATAATTTTTCTTATTTTAGGATTCTTATCAATTCATTATCGTTTTTAACATTTTACAATCATCCGCATATGTGCATGATAGGATGTCACATTTTTACAGTATTTTCAAATCAATTAAAATTTAATGTTCTTTATATTTTTTCTGTAATTGCATATACCCACATTTTTGCATATTTATTAAAATCCGTAAAGTTGAAGCGGTTTAAATATTTTTATTACACAAAGTAACAAATCAATCAAATCAATGTATTTTCACTGTTGCATTTTTTCACACCTATTTTCCTAAATATAAGGAATAATGTTGGAAAGTGGAGATTTGATTTTTAAATGATCTCTTCACTATTATACACCCCTAAGGACACATTTACATACACCAACGGACATATTATACACACCAATATATATATATATATACACAGTACCCACCACATAGAGAGGGGAACCAAATCAGATCTTTTCTTTTCTATTCAAAAAAATCTAACGCCTCTTTCTCTCTATTTTTGTAATGCCTCGAGATCCCATCCTGAGATGTCACATAATGCTTATGACCCCAAAGGACCACAAGCTAACCCTTTACTGATATCTGTACCTGTATACTGCATAATATCTGAAATAAATACGAAAACTAGCCATAAGGTTCAACACATCTATGAATACTCATAATATAGAAAACTGAATACTAATACATTCGTCTGAAAAACCTCTAAACTATCTGAACTGTGGAGTTAATGGGATAGGTCCCCAACTAACTCCATCAACTGAAATTCAACAAAGACTGAAGCAATAATAGTAAACTAAAATTCATCCTTGAAAGAAGAGGACTCACTGCTATTGCTGCTGACTGTGACTGAACTGATGAGGATACTCTGGATCCTATGCCTCTGGACCTATGGTGTCAAATAAAATACCATAGTGCAAATACATCAGTATAGGAATATACCAAGTATGTAGACGAGGTAGGATAATGCAAGGGCTCATGCATGCATAATATCTAAATTGAATAACCATGAAGATGCCGCATGAGAACACATACATGAATGCACAGACCATGAACACAATTATCGCAACTCTAGATACTGAAACTCAAATACCACTTTACTACAGACTGAAATCACTACTAACACGGAGATACTGAATCACTGACTTATCTGGTACTGATAACTGAGAGTCAGGATATACTTACATCAAGGACTAAATTCTGAGCTTACAGCTTTCGACTGACAGAATTAGAGATTAAATTTTCTAACAGATTATTTCAGAAGCGATTATCAATGATAAGAAGTATGATCATATCCGAATCTGACAATAAGAATACTTAACAGAATTTGAGATGGAGATCAAGCCTATCTGATGCGAGATTTCTTGATATGATAATAAGAATACTCAACATGGTCTGATACTGAGATCAAGCCTCTCTGATGGGAGATTTCTAGATATGATAATAAGAATTTGTATGTAAGACCAAGCCTATCTGACGGGATGGCCCATGAATCAATGAAACTATCTAAGTTCCTCATTGAGATAGATGACTGTACCACACAGTCTTGATTTCTGAAGATTGATAGTGAAACTGCAGCTGTGGGAAGTAGTTACTTAATCGACATGCCCCAACTTACCACAGGTGGGGTCCAACCTATAACCCCAGCTGAAAGGGTATTAATACAGTGCCATGGGTAAAAACCTCTCTGGTCAAGCCTCTCTGACGAGATGACCCTCGCAGGAAGTCGGCCTGAGGTAATATAATAGTCAAATCTCTCTGATGGTGACAACCTTTACTGATAGGGACTCCTGCATCCTACACTGGCTACGCAGTTCTGGAGTTTAGGAATTGCTCCTAACGACTCGACCTCTCTGATGAGGAGCCTCTATCCCTTTTCTTGCTCGGTGTTAGTTTTTACTCCCAATTGAAATACTCTGAACTGAATCTTAACTGAACACAACTGAACTGAATCTGATACTGATCATGTTTCTCAAAATATCTAATTGAGTTATACTGAGATTACTTAGTTCCTTACCTGACGAAAAAGGTATCGAATTATGGTATCTGATTGACTATACAGAGCTAGAATAGATTAGTTGAATCGCTTTTCAGATTAGAATTTAATCAGTTGAATACCATTAGATCTGAGCTGATTACGGGACTGAGGCTAGATTACTAGCGATACAGAGATTACAGAGATAACTGAGATTACTGAGCTTTATTAAGTTCTGTACTTGTCTGAGGATATAGAGTTCTATAGTTCTTTGAGTTCTGAGAATCATGGCTCGACTGAAATTATCGAGAAACTGACACGGGCTCTAGACAACAGCTCTATTACCGGGTATAAATACCCCCAGGACTCGATTACATAAGGTAAAGCATAATTATTCTTGACTAGTCATCACCAAAATCATTCATTCATCATCACAAGCATTCAAGGGGTCACTTTAAGCATCTTTGAATCACAATCATATAATAACGTAGGGGAAACATGATATTAGATCGTACTCTATTCAACAAGGTTTTACCTCAACTATTTCATACCTAAATTAGTATTGACATGTGTTTGGATATCACATGGCTTGGGGAAACTTCATACTATCATGTCATAACTTACTTGCTAACCACTTGGCATGTATTAAAAACTTAGCATTTATCAAGAGCACATAATTGGGGAATTTACTACTATCACATCTCCACTCATTCGGTAAGGTCCTTCAATAAATACTAGACATGCACGAGTTCAAACTTATTCGGGGATTTACTACTACCATGGAATAATTCATTCACTTGGGCATTTTATCAAACACTAGGAATACATAAACTAACTCATAATTTGAGGTTTCATCTTCAACATGCTACAATGGCCCTTACGCTTCTCCTAAACTCTTTATCAAATCTAGGGGGAACATGCTTTGCTTATTCAACCATATCTACACCCATTTGACATGAACACATCACATAGAAAGCAACATAAGGAAGATTCATCACAAATATCACATGAATTCCACCTACAGGGTCAAGGCTCATGAATTTTGTAAACAAACATGAATCAAAACTCAACAATACATGTAACATCAATTTTAACTCATACAAATCATCAACAACTCATACATAAAAATCTTTGAGTTTTGAAAAGGGTTTTTAAGCTTCTTGGATGAAAGGGACCCAAGAATCAACATCTATATACCTTAATATTTGAAATTGGATGAATTCTAATGCTTGAGACTCTATCCGCACTTGTAATAAATAATTCTCGAAGCCCGTCACACTATGAGGAACTTGATTCTCTAAGAAATCTTAAAGAATTATGGATAAATTTTTGGAAGATTAGGGTTCTTGAATTGAAACCCTAGATATTTTCTCTTAAAAGAATTGGAAGAGTAGATGAAGGAATTGGGGTTTGGATGGGGTTCCTCATAAATATAGACCTCCAAAAGGTGGGAAAAGACCAAAATACCCTTGCAAAAATGTCCTTAAATTGCTGAAAAAAATAGCTGACGACATCCGTGACAAGCCGTCAAGTTGGTGATAAGTCGTCACGAAATATTGTCACAAAAGGGTAAAATTTTGAGTTTCTGGTTAAGGTTGACGACATTGGTGATAGGCCATAATGGATGTGATGGCTTGTCATAAAATGTCGTCATCAGGGTTAGAAATCTTCCCAGGGATAACGACATTGGTGATAGGTCATCACGCTCATGATAGCTTATCACGAATGTCGTCACTCAGTTTCTCAGCCTGACATGCTTGAGTATAATAGGCATAACTCTTTTCTCCAATATCGGTTTTTGACGAAATTGGTATCATTGGAAAGATAATTCAAAGAGATTTCATTTGATATATAGTAGGTCCTACAATTTGATCTATACAAAGAGTTATGGTCAATTGAAGTTGACTAAAGTTTTGACACTCACTAAAACTTAAACGAAAGGAAAACTTTCTAATTGTCCTTGAGTTAGGGGACCTCTATAACCTTAATTCATGCTCAAATAGATTCCCACACGATTCAAAGTATTTTATACTTGGGAAGTTATTTCTGAAATATTTAGACTCGGATTTTTTGCTTTACCAAATACGCTTTAAGGCTCAGAATGAAAGGGGATTTTGCGGGGCATTACATTATCTCCCCCTTGGGAACATTCGTCCTCGAATGTCGCTTGATTGACTAAAAATACGAATCAAGAGAACCTACTCAAAAAACGAAAATATTTCAAGGCATGCTTATACAATTGGAACCACTGACATATAGAGTTCTCACACTGGGCAGGCATATCTGATGCATGGAATGCTCTACTGAATCTACTCATAGCTAAATTCTTATAACACTCACGCATATCTGATGCATGGACTCATATCTGGGCTGATCTCATGAATGCATGTCCAGCTAAGTTGACTTTCAAAAGCACAACTTGACAATGCAATAACAACTGATGCTAACTTCATAAAGAAAATTTGAACATGCATCGGGATGAATCTAATGGCATACAATATCATAATATCATGAGGTATCTCCCACTTGGGACTTTATGTCCTTCTAAACACACTTCACTGAAATATTGGGGCGGTGCATGGGGTACCTACAGACTGGGTCATGATTGATCAATCAAGATCTGAAACTCATGCATGACTCATGCTAATGTATAAGCTTAAAATGGGAGCAAAGGATCTATCAATGCATGTCATAAAAATGAAGGGCTCATGACATACCCGGGTCTATTTCAGAGGATCTTTCCCGATCAAGGGGAGCCTAAAACGTATGGAGTTTACACTTTTGAGTCAGCACCCTACATTCTCACATTTTATGGCCTGGCTCACCACACCCAAAGCATACATCACTGCCAGCTCTACACACACCTTAGTGGCGCCTACCATACTTTCTACAATGCGGATGGGTACGAACACCACTAGCACTACTATGGGTTTTGGAACTTGTCGTTCCTTTAGATCTGACACCCCCGAACATAGGTGCGGGTACACTAGTTAAAGACGAAGCTGGATCTAAAAATCTCCGACCATACTGAGAATTACTACCACCTTGAGACCCTGACTGTGAGAAACCACGACTACCTGTCTTGGCTCTCTTACTCACTCTTTCTCTCTCCTTCGTCTTATCTGCCTTAATCTGTTGTGCATACATCATCAGCCTAGTAAGTTCCATATCTATATGTAGCATAGTAGTCCTACACTCTTTCAACACTAACCCGGCTACACTAGTCACAAACTTACTCATACTCGCTTTAGGGTCAGCTATCAAGTCAGGGGAATACTTAGCTAATTGGTTAAACTTAAGACAATACTCTTTCATGGTCATGGAACCTTACCTGAGGTTCATGAAGTCTTCTACCTTAGCCTCTCTCATCTCAAGTGGGAAAACCCTATCGAGAAAGGCACTCTGAAACTCTAGCCAAGTCATAGAAGCTGCATTCTCCCTCTACTCTTTTCCCACATCACTACCCAATCATGAGCAACATCCTTCAACCTATAAGATGATAACTCAACACTCTCCTTCTCAGAAATTTGCATAATCTGGGTGATCTTCTTCACCTTCACTAGATAAAGCTTCGGTTCCTCACCTACTACTGACCCAAAGAATTTGGGCGGGTTTATTTTCATGAAAATTCTGATTCTAGCTACGGCTGAGTCCCCATCTTATTGAGGTGAGGCTGCAGCCTGACGGTTCCCCCAAAGATTAGTCACAGCTTGGGATAGCGCCTGAAAAGCTACCTAAAACTCTACATATGACACACTCTCATTCTTAGGATCTACTGGCTGTGGGGGCTGGTCATCAATCCCACAGACAAAATCTCTATGAGGAGGCATACTCTATAATTGGAAAAAACAAGTGGATTAGACTGAGAACCAACTTGAGCTCTTGCTCACTCGCATGAAATGATCACTGAAAGAAGGGAAAATTCTCCGAAAAACATCCTATAGCCTCTTGTACATAAATGTGGCATTCTACACACCCATGCACAAGACTCTACTAGATGCATATTTTCAGACTCCCTAGGACACTCTTGAACCTTATGCTCTGATACTAATTTTTAACCCCTTGAGATCCCATCCCGAGACATCACATGGTGCTTATATCCCAAAGGATCACAAGCTAACCCTTTACTAATATCTGTACCTATACACTGCATAATATCTGAAATAAATGGGAAAACTATCCATAAGGTTCAACAAATCTATGAATACTCATAATACAAAAACTGAATACTAATACATCCATCTGAAAAGCCTCTAAACTATCTGAATTACGGAGTTGATGGGATAGGTCCCAAACTAACTCCAGCAACTAAAAATAAATAAAGACTGAAGTAATAATTGTAAACTGAAATTCATCCTTGAAAGAAGAGGACTAACTACTACTACTACTAACTGGGACTGAACTGTTGAGGATACTCTGGATCCTGTGCCTCTGGACCTATGGTGTCAAATAAAACACCATAGTGCAATGCGTCAGTACAAAAATGTACCAAGTATGTAGATGAGGTATGCTAATGCAAGGGCTCATGCATGCTTAATAACTAAACTGAATAATCATGAAGATGCCGCATGATAACACATACATAAATACAGAGACCATAAACACAATCACCACAACTCTGGATACTAAAAGTCGGATACCACTTTACTGCAAACTAAACTCACTACTGACACTGAGATACTAAATCACTGACTTATCTGATACTGATAACTGAGAGTCTGGATGTACTTACATCAAGGACTGAATTCTGAGATTACTGCTTTCAAATGACAGAATTAGAGATTAACTTTTCTAACAGATTATTTCGAAAGCGATTATCAATGATAAGAAGTATGATCATATCCGAATCTGACAATAAGAATACTCAACAAAATATGAGATAGAGATCAAGCCTATCTGATGAGAGATCTCTAGATATGATAATAAGAATACTCAATATGGTTTGAGACTGAGATCACGCCTCTCTGAGGGAGATCTCTAGATATGATAGTAAGAATCTGTATATGAGACCAAGCCTATCTGACAGGATGGTCCATGAATCAATGGAACTATCTGAGTTTCTCACTGAGTTAGACGACTGTACCATATAGTCCTGATTTCTTAAGTTTGATACTGAAACTACAACTGTGGAAAGTAGTTACTTAACTGATATACCCCAACCTACCACAGGTGGGGTCCAATCTATAACCCTAGCTGAAAGGGTTTCAATACCGTGCCACGGGTAAAACCCTTTCTGGTTAAGCCTCTCTGATAGGATGGCCCTCGCAGAAAGTTGGCCTGAGGCAATAAAATAGTTAAACCTCTTTGACGGTGATAGCCTTTACTGACGCGGACTCCTGCATCCTGCGCTGGCTATGTAGTTCTGGAGCTCAGGGATTGCTCCTAGTGACTCGACCTCTCTGATAGGAGAACCACCATCCCTTCCCTCACTCGGTGCTAGCTTCTACTCCCAACTGAAAGAATTGGATTCAAAGTATTTAGATTTCCACACGATTCATAGCATTTCATACTTGGGAAGATATTTCTGAAACATTTAGACTTGGATTTTTTGATTTACCAAATACGCTTTAAGGATCAGACTGGAAGAGGATTTTGCGGGGCATTACAATTCTCTTCCACGGTCTAGCTCCACCAACTAGCCACCTCTCTTTTCCCTTCTTTCCTGCATCAGTGAACCACCAAATCTAGCCACCAACCAGATGACCACCGCTCTTTTTTCCTTTTTTTTGCTGTTGGCTCACCAAAAGTGATGACCGGCGAGCTCCAAACGCACTGTTACCACTGCTACCCGCTTGAAAATATGGTAGATCTAGCCGTTTTTATGTTTCTGACGTTGCTCCGGCAACCAATAATCTTTGGTATCTCTGACTTAATGATTTATTTGGTTACTATGCTTTATTTCCTTAAAATAGATTTGTGCATTTCTTTGCTCTAATGATGCTTAACTGATTTTGGGTTGCCTTTCAACTATTAAATATGATTTTTGATATTATTTGGCCGGGGATGTACATTTTTCGGTGAACTCCATGGATTTTGGCAGTTTATTTACATATCTGCTTTTGATTTTTGGGTTACTTTTACTTCTTTCTATACTACTGATATAACTTTTGCTATTCTCTGAGCTATTTTATTGATTTAAGCTTAATCTTGATTTGAGAATTTTACTTTTGCTGGTGACCTATATGTTGCCTTTACTTTTTGTTAATAAACATTATTGTTTGTTTTTGCTTTGCTGAAAATTGTTGCATAGTCATGATTTTGGAAAGACTTTTGTTAGTTTGTTCAATGATGACTCTTTAATTTTGTGGCTTGGAGCCATTTTTGGACTAATTTTATTCTTCTTATTGCTTCGTCCGTTGGTTAAATTGATAAAAGAATAAGATACTACATATTTTGGCCGATGATTAAAATTATTATTAATTTTTGAGGCCTTCGTAAATAAAAGACGGACTTTACGTATATAAATACGTAATAAGAAATAAATATTTTTGGGCGATGATGAAACTTTTATAACAACACAAAAAATTTTACAATTCGTATTTTGGCAAGACGATTTAGGATGACCAATCATTTGAGCAACCATTTCATAGCCATAGCGTATTTATTATTTAATCTGAGCCCACCTTTTAATGAAAATTATTTTCTTTTACATATCTTTTCAACTTATTTTGATAATCATTTATCTGTTACTAACTATTTTTACAAGTGCTTGTATAGGTTATTGGAACATTTGTCAGGAATGCTTCAAGGAAGACTTTACTTTTTGTATTTTCATTCTTACACTTGTAAAAATAACAATTATAGTGAAAACTCTATTTTTGGGGTGTTGGGCGGGATATTCTTTATTTAATCTTCACCATGAATCTAGGTAAATTTAGGACATTAATATTTATAAAAAAATATTAGATTCACTTAGATTATTTAATCAAATAATTTATACTTTTTACACTAAAAATATTATGTAGTTTTTTCTTCTCAAATAAATTCTACATTTTTTTTTGTAATTTTAATCAAGTATTACTTTTCACATGGTACATCAAAATACACTTCTTTTCACACATCATAAAATACTCCCTTTTCACATGTATTTACACGTTTTTTATACATATCTTTTACATGTTTTTATAACAATATGTTTTATTTAATATACATATTCCTTTACATAATTTTAAACATTTTTCAAAAGAATTATTTTATACTCAATACACATACATTATACCTCCTCCCTCTTTGATAAATTTAGTCTAGTCGGGTACCACAGTTGTGGATCTTGAAGGGTGCCTAACTCCTTCTCTTCGGGATAATTTGAACCCTTATCTAGAATCTCAATTGATTTTTTCGCAGATTAAAAAACATTAATCATATTTATTAATAAATAGGTTTTCTTATTTTCCTTGAAAATTAGGTGGTGACTCTGTATGAAAATTAATTCTTTTCGAGTCCATAACGTTGTGCACGTTTTGACCTCAGGTAAATATAGGGCATTGACACCCACTGCCCAGGAACACATACCTCAAATGACTGGGTAACTCTTTCAGCTCCAGGACAGGTGGTTCTTCTATAGAGGGCTTAGCAGGTGGACTTGGAAGATTTTCTAAGTCCAAGTCCAACTTCTTGGGGGCATATGAGTAAGACCCCATGCCCGTTAAGGCAAAAATAGTCTCTTCATAATTTTCTATACCATCCTGATCAAAATATATCAATACTGCAACCAAGGTTTCAATAACAAATTTCTCTTCTATCAATATTTTCTGCTCCTCATAATAGACATCTACGATGGAGAACACAACATTTCTTTCTGCTGCTTCATTGATTGACACACATCAAATCGCACCACTTTATCATTTATCCTAAATAAGAGCTCATTATCTCGCAAATCAATCAACAAACTTTTGGTTGTGAGGAAAGGTCAACCTAAGATTATGGAACCTCGCAATCCACCTCGTAATCCAGAATAATAAAATCCGCAAAAAATATGAAACTAGCAACCTTCAACAACACATTATACAAAATGCCAACAGGTTATTTGATCGACCTATCCGCCATCACAAGTTGCATGTTAGTGGGTGTGGGATCTCTCAAACCAACTTTTTATAAATAGCTAGCAGCATCAGATTGTTGCTAGCTCCCAGGTCGTACAAAGCTTTTGAAAACTCAAAAGGTCCAATAGTGCATGAGATAGTAAATGCTCCCGGATATGTCTTTTTCTGCACCAGAGACCTTATGGAAATCGCACCACAATGATAAAAATTATCCATCGGTGCAAAACTAATCAACCGTTTCTTTGTGACGAGGTCTTTCATAAATTTTGCGTACCCAGGCATTTGCTCTAATGCCTCCACCAGTGGTAGATTAATCATCAACTGCTTCAGTATAGCCATGAATTTGCTAAACTTTGTGTCATCATCTTTCTTCTTCAACCGATGAGGAAATGGAGGAGGTGTCTTTGGAAGAGCGGTAACCACCATTTTAGCCTCTTTTTTCTTATTCTTCTCCAACTCATCAACCTGCTGACTATTGGATGGTGTGTCATCAATAACCTCATTTGATTTCCCAGACTCCACCAGATGACAAATCTCAATTTTTTCAACATCTTCGGCTACAATATCAACCGTAGGCTTACCCATAGGAGGGCCTACCAATACCTTACCACTTCTAGTAGTGATAGCCATTTAAGATCCATCATTTCACGAGTTCTGAATGGTGTCACTTGGCAATGTTCCAATCTTCCTCTGAGTTAAAGATGCTGAGAACTGGCTTATTTATTGCTTTAATTGCTAGATAGAGGTAGAGTGTGAGTTCACCAATTAACTCATAGAAGATAAATCGCTCTTCATGGTAGTCACTCCAGAGTTGGTAGCTTCAACTCCGTTTAATAATTTCTCCATCATGTCCTCCATGGACATCTTGCCAGAGCTAGTTGCAACACTATCTCTGCTTCCAGGAGGTTAATATAGTCCACTCCTATTATTTTTACCTTTCCAATTTCCTTGCTCCCTATCCTTATAACTAGCCTTGTCGTAGTAGTTATGACCTTTATTTCCTTGGCTATTGCCTCAGAATAATGGCTCTAGTGGAACCAACTCCGTTCATTCTATCTTAATCATCATTAATATCAAATTGAATAGCTTGATGATCAGGTCTCGCCCTGAAAGGACAATTTCTGTTCACATTTCTGTTCACTGGTGTAACAACATTCTCTAAACGCCTTCGATTAGTAGGATCTAACAAGTCATCATCCCCTAAATCATTATCATCGGGATTAGGGTGACGTTCTTGCTAGCCATTATTCTACTGATTTAGTTAAGCTTTAGCTAACGCAGCTAGTCTCTCAATATTTTGGGGTTCTATCATTCTGCCAATAAGTTGCGATTCTGGATGTATTGGTAATAACGGTGCATCTGATCTCCGTGTACTTGGCATATACAACAATTACCCTGCACAAACAAAAGTAACAACCAAATGTAAAATTTGGTATACTTGACCAAAGGTCAATAAACAATCACAAACTTAATTGACAATCATCTTCCCTAGCAACGATACCAAAATTTGATACACCTAAATTATAACTCTTTTACGAGAGAGTAAGCGATCCCTGTCAAATATAGAACCTAACTGGGTAGGGTGTTAAATCCTACTGAGAATACCGTGTTCACTAAGTATTGTGGCAATTATTAGACTGTTGATCTAAGGCTCCAAAATAAAGGGGGTTTGGAAATATTAATGGTGTTCTTTTGTATTGGTGTTACACAAAAACCCAGCTACTAAGATTAAATGTAGATGTAATTCCAATGAGAATAAATTAACTAGAGTTATGCTCACCAAGATGTTCAAGAAAGTAGGGTTGTGAGTTTGTGTTCGAATTCTAACTTATATATCCAATTGCAAGAATTATTGAATTCTAAAGATTACCCACGTGTTTCTCAACCTAATGAGTATTTTACCCTTTACTCCTCTCGAACTTAAAGGATTCATGCATTATTCAATAACACTCTCATGAGCGTTGATCCTGTTAAGACATCAACCCGTTAACCCAAAGGGTAAACCTATGAACTTCATGTGAATCACTTCTTTTCCCAACATCCACTTTCTTGTCAGACAAGTGGAGTTCATGGGCTCACTTCTCAAGTTTGCAACCAAGAGATGTTATTAAAATGAAGAAAGATTCATGCAATTTCAATAGATGTTAGAAAAGCAACCCATTCATAACCCCAAAATAGTTCTCTACATCAAGGCTCCCATAACCCTAGTTATAGGAGTTTAGCTACTCATCTCCATATTATAATCAAAGTTATATTAATGTTCATAAATAACTTCACAAGAGTACTTACAAAATTCACAATATTGTTCCTCTTAATCTTTGATGGATAATATCAAAACTAATAATTAATTCTCAATCTCTAGATTCAAAATCCCAATGAAAAGTAATACAAAGCTCTCAATAGAGGAGAAAAGTATGAAACTAAAGACAAAAATCTCCCTCCTAAACCCTAATACTTGGTATTTATATGTTCCCAGCTAAAAGGATTTAAAATTTGAAGTCATAAAATTCGCATCCAAAGTGACGGCAAAATTGGTGGTCTGTCGCAAGGTTGACGATCCACCATTTGGCCCATCGCTGCTGATCTGGGAAGGTCACTTTCTAGATAAGTCTGATGGATAAATTGGTGGTCCTTCGTAAGACTGACGGTTTATCATTTGGTCTGTCGCTGAGTCTTTCAGGGATCCAGGTTTTGGATGATCTTGACGACCAACTTGGTGATACACCGTAAGACTGACAATCCACTATTTGGTCCATCACTGGATGATCTGAAGTCTTTGGTTCTATTTAGGCCTGACAGTCAAGTTGGTGATCTATCATAAGACTGACGGTCCACCATTTCTACTATTACAGGGTCTTCTGAAAAGTTGAGTTCTAGTTAGATCTGACGGTTAACTTGGTGGTTCATCGTAATATCGACGGTCCACCATTTTGACCGTTAGATGTGTTTTTCTACCACTTTTTTGAGAGTTTTTCTTCAGTTAGATCCTTACCCTAAAACATTAAAAACCAACATCAAACGCAACCTTAGTTTCTTGAAAATATACAACTTTCTTAAGAAAAAGATGCAAAATGTTCCGTTGAAAGCCGGAACATCAATTGGTTACCCGTGAACATATTGGAATACCAATATACTTGTCATAATAATCAAGAAATTCATTACCCAAGAATCTCCTCTCTTTTCTTGCAAAAAAGGTTCATCGAAGGGTTTACGCCATAAAGCAAATAATTTTATACCAAACTATTATTAAATTAAAAATATAAGGGTTTTAAGAGACTCATATTGACGTTGTATTTTCTTCTCCTCATGAGGTTCCCTTTAGTAGGAAGGGTTACATGCTTAGTTTGCTTACCCTTCAACATGGGTTTAGCAAGACATACCTTTATGTTCACCTAAAATATAATCAACATTGAAAATAATCATAGCCAAAGCAATTTTCGCAATAACTTAATGACGAATTACATAAAAACGTGAAACCTTAGATCCACTGTTGTTGGCTGGTACATGATTGAATGCCTTAATGCAGGCAAGATCATACTCACTGCTTATATAATTGACATAGGAAAAATCTTCTCCTTGAAGAAGTAAGATCTTTTGCGAGGACAATACTCATGATTTCACCAAATTTGCCAAAGTAGTCTCACACTTTTTCTTTATTCCATGAGGAAGGTAAATATCCAGCATAAACTGATTTAACCTTGACAACTGCAAAGAAATTAGGTACTTTAATCAAATAAAAGTTGAATTAGAGATGGAAGTTGTTAGTTTAGAAGGCAAGGGAAATAAAAGGAAATAAAGTAGAACAAACTGAGGCTTCCTCTCTCATGCATATCTAGCATTTACTTCTTTAAACAACTTAATAAGCATCAACATTATAATTCCAAAACATTCCATCACAACTAACTCTATGTATTTTTTCTCCATGTAGCTAGATTAAAGATTGTGCTTATCTAACTTTTACCTTCACATGTTTCCCAAAAGCATCATTCTTTTGGAATTTACTAAAAGAAATTTGTGCTTCTTTACTTGTTTCAAGTTCAACAAATGTAACCCCTCGATTCTTCTTGAGGTTATTCGTATTACTATAAATGTGACCTTATCGATATTTTCAATCCCAACTTTCTTCAGTAGTTCAATCACTTGTTCAGAAATAAACTCACTAGAAGTCATTGAACCCAAAGGATTTACAATAATCAATAGCGAACTGTAAAACGTATATCTTCAGTCTTCCATTTCTTGTCAATTTTTCCAAGGGATATTGTATCATTACCTTTAACAAGGGATACATCACATTTCTTCCCAAACATCTAGGTTTCAAAATATTACTTTTTTAGGACAGTGAGGTAAGGAGTTTATTCACGAACTTAAAGATTTGATGGAACATAACAAAGAATTCTTATTGTCCAGGATGTGGTAAACCAAGTCAAACCTCCAAGATTATGGTTGAACATCTAGGTAATTAATTAGTTGTGAAGCATTTCCATTTATAAAGATATAGCTGTCTTGTTTTAGTTTTTCATTTTCTTTTCATCGATGATTATCTTATAGAAAAAAACATGAGAACGATTCTACAAGAACGTTTTGGTACTGATTTAGGAAAAGTTGTGATCAAATAGTTTAAATTATCAGTTTTTTTTATTCTAATTCAACTCTTAGCTATTGACACACCAATTACAGTTATTTGGACTAGTATCTTTCTAGATGAAAAACCCTAAACAGGAAACTTATTGCCTATCTAAAATTCATCAGAGTCATTTAAACTTGAAACAAATATTAGTTTAACGAGGAAATGCTTTATCAAACGTTGTCACAAATCATACCCAAGATATTCAAAACTCTACCACCATATGCATTGAACCGTAAGATTTAAAATAAGAAGTGGACAGATGAATTCAATATCGACTCTAAATAATTTTCTAAAGTTATCCAATTACAGATTGGACCAAAAATCTTTTCTTGAAAATACAAGTATCAAAATATGTCATAAAACCCAAACTTAATAACAGAATAACATTCATATACAAGGCAACAAAATGCAACAAAACCCAAACTGTCTTAGAACCAAAATGCAAAAAAAAATAAAAATAGAATACATAGAGGTACAAAACTAAGTCTATAACTCCAATGAAGCCCAAAGAAATCAACAAGAAAGTCGAAGAGCATATGAAGAATAAACACAGTTCCAAAACAAGGCAACAAAATCCTTAACTATTCATTCATAATTTGGGAAAAGTAAAGAAGACCCAAGTCATTCATATATGTAACTAAGAAGAAAACCAAAGTTGTAGCTTTACTTGAAATGGAAGAACTAATGGATTATTTAAGATTTGAGAGAGCTTTCAGAGAGACATTTTGAGAGAGGGGTCGATTTACGCGAGAGAGTTTTCACAATGACGATTTTTAGAGGGGGCACACAGATTTGAGAGAGAATTTGAGAGAGCTGGATCTTTAATTTTGGGTTTTGTATTTTTCTAATTATAATAATAACTATTAAAATAATTAAATAAATTTATATTTGACTTTACATTTCATAAGTAGTGATAGACAATTATTTTTAATAATCAATATTAATTTATTAAAACTGTAGGGAACTCACGAGGTCACACAGTTTAAAATTTTCTTGACCTACTTATATTTCATAATTTTCTTTTATAATAATTTTAATTATTTTGGTGCTAACTTTTTTTGCATTCTATTTTTGACCTCTTGAAGTCTCTAATATTGTGTAGCTGATATTTTTTAATTATTTATCAACTTCATGAGGTCTCTTTATTAAAATATAAATTGAAATAATAAATTTAGGAAATAAGCTAGCTCATGAGTTCTCTTATTTTCGACCTATTTTTGAGGTCTCTTTTTATGATCTCTTTTTACAACTTTTTAGTAGTGGTTATTTGTGGGATGTTGTTGGTCTTGGTAAAAATAGTGTATTGATAAATGGTGGTATTGTTGTTTTTCTATTGAATGAATCTTGCTAATGGTTTTTTTCAATAGATGAACCATCTGTTGGATGAAATCCTAACAATTATTCTAACAGATGACATGTCGAAGACTTTGATTTCTTTCAACAGATTACTCATCTGTTACAATAGATGAATGATCTATTGCAACAAACTTGTCATTTATTTCAACAGACGAGTGCTTTGTTGGAAGAAATCACAATAATATTGAAACTATATTTATTGTTTCCAATAGATCACTCATCTGTTGCAACAGATGAATGATCTATTGAAACTATCATTTTAATGTGTTGTACTTGTTAGATTTATTGTTATCCCTTTTTAATGATACATTAATCTATTATAATCTTTTTATTTGCTCTTATTTTTATATAATATGGCTCCCAAAAGAAAAAAAAAAGTAAACCAAGTCCAAGTAAAGAAATAAGTGAAGTAGTTAGGCTACATCCACCACTTTATGAGCTTGTTGTACAAGTGATATCTCAATAAAAAATAGAAGAAAATGAACATGAGGAAGAAGAAAGTTTCAACAGAGATATTGAATTTATTTTAAAAAGTTAACATGATCCAAATGCTAATAGCCCTTCCACTGAAGAGTTGATCAAAACCTTTTGAATTGATAGTTATCCTATGAGAATACAGTACGATTGTACCAAAAATTTAACTAGTGATTTTATGATAAATTCATCCATGGAAAAATCTTTTGATACCTTCAGAACAATACTTTGAGATAAAAAATTGGATGCTTATTTTAGGGATAGCTGCTTTGAGCAATATCTTAATTTGTTAGAGGACAACAATGCTCGTATCCAAATAACCATTGTCTATGGTCTTCTCAAGCATCGATTTATGTATGAAAATAAGGATAAGACGGATGAGGTGTGGAAAAATTACTGTGACATGCTAGTTTGTTTTGGTTGGAAGGAGTTTGCCTTAGTTTCTGAACTAAAATATTGTCGTCCTTCTCAACCTATACCTATTCTAACCCCCACAAAGCACCCCATACACCAAAAGGCAAAGATAAGTCAAGTGACAGTGTTGACTTGTTGTCCCTTATTGGTCCAAGTTTTAAAAACACAAATTTGATGGTTAATTGAAAGGTAAAAGATTTTCAAAGAAGGACAAGCAATCATTGTGCTTGGTTTGGTTTGTACATAATATTCTTTGGGTGAGAGATGTTAACAACAACATACCACTTGGTTTAATAAAGCTCTCTGAAGATCTTGAGGCATTTAATAGTTATCCTTGGGGTTATGAAAGCTTCTAAATAACTGTTAAATATTTGTTGACTCCATTAACGCCCAAGACAATCAACTTATATGGCTTTCCATAGGCTTTCATGATAAATATTTCTTTTATTATGACTCATTTATTTTCTTATTAAATAATGCTTTTGATTTATTGATGTAATTTTATAGGTTTGGACATTTAAAGTCATTTCTTATCTCAGACAACTAGTGAACTACCAAGAAGAAGTTTCATGTCCAAAAATCCTAAGATAGTTGTCAGCCAAAAGTGACAAAAAAATAAAATTTCTTAATTTTTCAACCCCCCAAAGGAAGCAGTAAGTCTAATTCTAATTATGTTTTTATTAATTAATGATTTATTTAAATAATTTAATCATCATTCTAATATATGTACTGATTTATTTTAGATTGTGCATCTGTGGCTTGTTCTGACCAACTGAGAGTTGAAAATGCCATTTTTTCTTACATTATTATCTGTGTAAACTTTATCAAAACCTAAGGTAATTGATAGATAAAAAATAAATTGGTTGGAGCAACATCCATCACAAGAAAAGTACTGTAGGAGGATGGGCTTATTGTTGTTGATGGTGCTACTGGTGATAGTGGTGATGATGGAGTTGTTGTTGGTGATAATGGTGCTACTGTTGGGGCTAGTGGTGTAGATAAGTTGGTTGATGCTTCTTTTGCGGTTTTTAAAACAACAAATCAGTATGATTATGATCATATTGGTTTTACTAATTTTGGTAGTTGATATACCCCTTCTTTAAATTAACATACTATAGATTTTTCACACGAAGAGAGTAGTAAATCTTTTGGAGATGTTGCCCCTCCTAGCTTATGTTATGCATGTAAATGTCAATACTGCAAGGCAAAATATAAGGGAGTGATTAATGCTATTAATGCATTAACTACTACTGTAAAAAAATAAACATCTAAGAGGGGTGGTATTCCATCAAAGAGGATTTTAGATCCATACAATCCGTTAGGGGTTAAGGATAAGCGAGAAATAAAGCAATTCCAAAGGCATTATCAAACATCTAAAAATATTGCAATTTCTCTGTCTTGCACTGTTGAGCAATATACAAGGGCCACATGAGAGCAACGTAAGCTGAAAAGGCAAATATTTATCATCTGTTCCAACAAACAAATAGATTATATATCTGTTTCAATAGATACCACATCTGTAGATATCGACATATATTGCAACAGATGACTAACAAGTTGCATTATTTGTTGCAATAGATGTATCATCTATTGGAGAAAATCAAACTTGTTTTTCTACTATTTTAATTTGTCCCAATAGATGACCCATCTATTGCAACAAATGAGATATTTTTTAGGATAAATTAAATTAAGACTTCCTACAATTTTTAATTTATTCCAAAAGATAAGTCATCTGTTGCAAAAGATGAGTCATCTATTGGAAATTATCATACAAGTCTTTCTCTTATTTGAATGTGCTCTAATAGATGACTCATCTATTGTAGCAGATAGGTTATATATTGAGATAAATTAAAAAAGTAGGAAAACCTATTTTATTTTCTCCAATAAATGAGACATCTGCTCCAACAGATAGCCTATCTGTTGCAATAAATGAGTTATCTTTTTGAGACACCTGTTGCAATAGATGGACTATCTATTGCAATAGATGAGTTATCTTTTTCTATTTTTTTGTATCTCTATGATTAGTATTGATAATTTTGACTTCCAGATGGATGTCACAGTAGAAGCTACTGCAAAACATCATACTATAACAGTTGGTAATTCATCAACTGCTTCTAAAGGGGAAGAAAAAGTTAAGCTCGTCAGTTCGAAAGATCGAAAGAATTATTCGTTTGAAGGGCTCAACATCTCGAACGAGATTCTAATAGAGTTGATCAACATTTATTCAGAATGAATTGCCGATGGGTTGTTAAAGGTTCATGCCAACAGGTACATAAATCATTTTTAAAATTATTGATTCATATAATTCTTCTTGTAAAAACATGACATTAACACATATAAATCATGCAGAAAATAAAATGATGCACACTACAAAGTGAACCGGTTAGGTGTTGGTTTTGATATGGCCGACTTTGTTGTTGCATATCCCAAAATGAAGAATTAGTTATATTTGATGTCACAACCCTAAACTTGCTGAAATAATGAGGTTTTGATACTATATATCTTACTTTTAATACTATATTTAATTGTATCTACTTATAAATTTTATTATTATGTAATTTGAGTGTTTGATAATATGTGCAACACATCAATGTCCTTTTTTACTACTTTTAGCATTTCAGTTGGCTTAACTTAGCATTTGATCAATAAAGTGTACATCCCAGTCAAATGTGATGGTGATTTTCATTGGGTGTTGGCTATAGTTGTTCTAAAAGAGAGGCGCATCTGAGTGTATGACTCGATGTCGGTAAAGAGATATTCTGAGTCATTGTTTGAGATACAAAAGCTGACCAAAATATTACCTGCTTACCTTCATATAAGTGGCTTTTTGGACCAAAAACTTTATACTGGTTGGTCGATGATTGAAGTATACCAAGATAAAATGGGTGATAACTATCTACTACAGGGTAATCCATTTGATGTAGAATATGTTGAAGGAGTTTCTCAACAATCCAGTGGTAGCCTGTAAGTATCATGATTTAGTTTCATAAATTTCACAACTCCTAGATTAATTACAAGATATATATTATCTAAATTTTACAAATGCAGGGATTGCAGTCTTTATGTTGCCACATATGCCGAGTATTTGAGTGATGGATTACAAGTACCAAATGATAAAATTAATGTCGAATTACTCCGTAAAAGATATGCTACTCTTTTAGGGAATTATGAAGATGTGAAGGCTGAGAAACGGTATGTAAGCGACGATGAAGATTCACAACAACCAAAGTTGAATTTCATAGCACCAAATGAATAACAACTTATCAATATTGAGTCGATCTTTATAGCTTTAGTCTACCAAAGTAATAATAACCTCTCCTTAGAAATCATTAGCTTCAAAACATAAATTGTAAAGATTTGTCATTTGTACCCATAACAATTTTTTACACTCTATTTATTTGTTGATTTATTTAATGTAATTGGTGAATGCTTCAGTTTTTTTTTATTTTGTCATGAATTTTATTTTATCCTTATATTTGAACTTATTAATTAAAATGGATTACTACATTCAAATATTGCAACAGCTAACACATCTGTTGCAACAGATGTCTCATCTATTGGAAATTATCAAACAAGTCTTCCTACAATTTTTATTTGTCCCAATAGATGACCCTTCTATTGTAAGATGGTCATCTATTGGAACAAATTAACACAGGTCCTACTAATGCTTTATTTTAATTTCCCATAACAGATGAACCATCTGTTGAAAATTATCAAATTCTCTTTTGAAAAATTAATTATGACCAATTAGGACCAAATTAACATTTTAAAACTTGTTATTATTTTTCAAAATATAAATTAACCCATAATTAATGTGTAGTAAAAAATACAAGTGGTCAATCCAATATTACAACCATTTTATTAGTTTTGAAAAATGTTTCGTCTTTTCCCCTTTCTCTTTCTTCTCTCTCTCGACAAATACTTAGCAAATTGTTCAAACCCTTCGCAACAGATTTATTTTGTTCTTATTTTTTTTTTTGACTTTCTTCTTGCTTGTATCTATAATTTTTCCTCTCTTTACAGGTAAAAGAGTTTGAGAAAAGTTCTATATTTTTTTAAAAAAATTAGGGATCTTTAGTTAATGATGAAAAAAAAGTCTCTTAGTTTTATTTTTTTTTAGAATGGGTTAATAATTTTTAGTTTTGATGCTAAAAAAGTAGGAAGAACCCGAAAAACACTAGTTTTTGTCTTAGTGTTCTGTTAGTCGTTGATAACGCTCAAACTATAGCTCTCGTAAGAGTGTAAGCGGTCGTTGTCAAATATAGAACCCAACTGGGTTGGGTGTCGAATCCCACAAGGAATACTTGGTCACTAAGTAAGCAAAGATTATTAGACTTTTGGTGAAAGTTTCGTAAAAAAGGGGGATTGTAGCGTGAATTTAAGAGTATCAAAATAGTAACGTAAGAATGGAAAATAGAAGAGTAAAACGGATTGTTTGGTTGGTTCTGATCAATGAGAATTGAGAGTTAGGGTTATGTCCACCTTATGAGTTATACGTATCTATTGACTATGAGATATGCAGAATTCAAACATGCACGCGCTTATAGAGAATCGTATTCTATGGTAAATCCAGGCGTCTTTCGACCATCAAGGATTATTTCACTTTAACTCTTTCGAGCTTAAAGCGTATCTAATGGTACAGATTCTCCAAGAGGTTAATCCAGTTACGACACTAACTTTTTAATAGGGGTTGGTGCCCTATTACTTTGACATTATCTCTTTTCTAGACATGTAACTTTTCTTTCGAACAAGTTAATGATATACTGGCGTATTCTATATGTTTGCAACCACAAGAATTTAGATTAAGATGAAGAGAATAATGATATAAGCAGCATACATGTCAAGAATTTACAAACTCATAGCAATAGATAGTGTCTCATAAGGCTTCCATAACCCCAACAGAGAAGTTTAGCTACTCATGAGTGCAACGGAAATCACAATAGACATTATTATCATACCAAAATAAGAGTCTAATGTGAAGTATGCTTTGGTAGTGCTTGTGGCGTGAATTCATTGCAAGTAGCGTTTCTCTTGTTGTGAAAATTTAGAAGTCGATGAAGAGAAAGTAATAAGAATTAATTGAAAGAGAATGAATTGAAAGTTTTGAATGAATAAAAAGTAATTGATTGAAGAAGTATGAAGTAAGAAGTCTGAAGTATGAAAAACTTCAGCAAAATAGGGTATTTATAATACCCATATCCTATTCCTACTAGGCTACTGCGTACTTATCCTAATCCTAATAAGTTACTGCATCATTGTCCTAATCCTACTAAGTTACTGCTGATCCCCAAAGTCTTTGAAAATGCTGTTTTTGCCCGGGACAGGTTTTCATGCGTCACTTTTAGTCCCTAGGCGTCCAAGCTCTGCTTTTCTTCTTTCGTGAAGCTTCCTTTGGCGTCAAGTTATCCAAAAAATGCTGAAATCTTCATCATTTATACCTGAAAACTTGCTAATCACGTTTGTTAGCTCCCTTACAGGAAAGAGGACTAAAAGTGCATGAATTATGTATTTTGTCCTCAAAACTTAGCTAAAATATGGGTAGATTATAGCACTTTAGGCGTGTAAATACGCCTATCGTCAACACCCCATACTTAAAAGCTTTGTTCGTCCTCGAACAAAATATCATGTCCTTCTAAACATCTACTTAGGGTTTCACAGTAACAGCACAAAATATTCATCAAGACAGGCACAACAATTATTAACCAAGAGTAGTTTTCTGACCACTACTAGAGACAATTCAACCTCTAACATAGACTCGTGATGATGGTTAATTTGTATTCAAGAAGTTAAGGCACAAAGAATCATACACAACTACCCAAAACTCGTCAACCATGTGTTTCTCACACAAGATATCACCCATAATCACTCACAAGTTTTGCATTATGTCGCTAGTTAAGGTGCCAGCTTTTTTTTGATTTAATGTAGTTGAAATTTGACTCAATTGTTGCTCCAGCTGTCTTATTGAAGTGGAATGCTAGTCAAACAATTGCTTCATTGAGGCCAAATCATTTATTACCTCAATTACTCCCGTGCTGGTTGCCTCCACTCCTTTCAACAGCTTAGCCATCATATCTTCCATGGACATATTTCCAGAATCAGATGTAGTGGTGTCACATCTTACAGGAGGAATATACACGCCAATTCTGTCTGTCTTGTTCTTCCAACTACCTTGATCATGATCCTTATTTCCAGAATTATCATAATAGTTCTGACCTTGGTTTCCTTGGGCATTGCCTCGAAAACCCCCCTAATTGTTCAAGTAGTTGGCTTCTTCTTCAGAATCGGATTCCTCTCTTCCTTTTGACGCAACTGCTTTGACTTTTTCGGTCTTCCCTAATAATAGATGCTTTGTAAGAAGATCCATCTGTGTTTTCATGTGCGCCATATCTTGGTCGCGTTCCTCCTCCTTTCGCTTTTGTTCTGCAGTCATGCCAATAGATATAGTGGGGCTTGACACCTCAGAATCTCTGGTATGCCAAGCCCTACTTTGCTTTGTCATATGGTCTAGCATATCGCTTGCCTGCACAAAGGTGAGGTCCATAAATGATCCTTCAGCCGCATTATCCACCACTGGTTTAGTTACTGAATTCAAGGATCTGTATAGTATCTCCATTAAGTGGACATTGGTCATGTGATAGTTTGGGCACCTCATAAGCTTCTTCTTGAATCTCTCCCATGTTTCGTGAGGGGCTTCAGTTGGAAGCTGATGAAAGTTGCTAATTTTATCTCTCAATTGTGCTCTTTTGGATGGCGGAAAGAATCTTTCTAGGAAAGCGTCATTCAATTGCCTCCAATTTATAATAGAATCAGGAGTCAGCCCGTTCAACTATAGAGTTGCCTCCCCAGATAGAGACAATGGGAATAAGCGGAGCCAAATTGCATTCTGTCCAACGCCTGGATTGTCGAATGACTTGCATGTAGAGATAAAGTTGACCAGATGCATATTCGGATCATCACCTGCAAGTCCACCGAATAATCCCTTGAGTTGTAATAACTGAATCATGGTGCTAGTGATGTTGAACTTGGCTCCGAGTGCCAATGGTGGAGGAATAATAGCTCCTGTGGCGCCAGCTCCATCCAGATCGTCATCATCATCATCAAAGGGAATCTGCATAGCTCGGCGTTCAGGCCGAAATCTTGCTTGACGATCTCTTCTGTTTGCCGGTGTCGCCACCTCAGCATGACGCCTAGGGTTTAGTAGCTTATCATCACCTAAGTCCTCATCATCAAGATTTGCTGCTCGCCCTGGGTTATCAATAATCTTTTGATGTACTTGGGCGGCGGCCAACGCAACTAGTCTAGTCTGCTCCTGTTGAGCAGCCCTTCTCTCAATGTCACGTTGTGCATCCATCCTTCCAATAAGTTGCGGTTCAGGATTTATTGGTCATAATGGTTGTCCCGAACTTCGAGTATTTGGCATGCACTGAACAAAAACCTGCAGAAAACAAAAACAACAACTAAAAGTAAAGTATGAGAATCTTTGACCAAAGGGTCTAGTAACTATCACAAACTTAGTAGACAACCGTATTCCCTGGCAACGGCGCCAATTTTTGATAACGCTCAACTACAGCTCTCGTAAGAGTGTAAGCGGTCGTCGTCAAATATAGAACCCAACTGGGTTGGGTGTCGAATCCCACAGGGAATACTTGGTCACTAAGTAAGCAACGATTATTAGACTTTTGATGAAAGTTCTGCGAATAAAGGGGGGATTTTTTGCGTGCAAATGATGTAAACAAAATAGTAGAGTAAAAACGGAAAATAGAAGAGTAAAACGGAGTACTTGGTAGGTTTTAATCAATGAGAATTGAGAGTTAGGGTTATGTCCACCTTATGAGTTATACGTATCTATTGACTATGAGTTATGCAGAATTCAGACATGCATGCGCTTATAGAGAATCGTATTCTATGGTAAATCCAGGCGTCTTTCGACCATCAAGGACTATTTCACTTTAACTCTTTCGAGCTTAAAGAGTATCTAATGGTACAAATTCTCCAAGAGGTTAATCCAGTTACGGCACTAACTTTTAAACAGGGGTTGATGCCCTATTTACTTGACATTCTCTCTTTTCCAGACATGTAACTTTTCTTTCGAACAAGTTAATGCTATACTGGCGTATTCTATATGTTTGCAACCACAAGAATTTATATTAAGATGAAGAGAAGAATGATATAAGCAGCATACGTATCAAGAATTCACAAACTCATAGCAATAGATAGTATCTCATAAGGCTTCCATAACCCTAACAGAGAAGTTTAGCTATTCATGAGTGTGACGGAAATCACAATAGACATTATCAACATACCAAGAGAAAAATCTCACGTGAAGTATGTTTTGGTAGGGATTGTGGCATGAATTCCTTGCAAAATAGCGTTTCTCTTGTTATGAAAATTAAAAGTTGAATAGATGAAAGAAAATTGTCAGAAATAAGAATTAATTAAAAGAGAATGCATTGTTTTAATTGTAATAATACTTGCTGAAAAGTTCAGCATCATAGGGTTTTTATAACACCCATATCCTATTCCTACTAGGCTACTGTGTACTTTTCCTAATCCTACTAGGTTACTGCATCCTTATCCCAATCCTACTAAGTTACTGCTGATCCCCAAGTCTTTGGAAATGCTGTTTTTGCCTGGGACAAGTTACCCATGCGTCACTTTTAGTCCATAGGCGTCCAAACGCTGCTTTCCTTCTTTCGTGAAGCTTCCTTTGGCGTCAAGTTATCCATAAAATGCTGAAATATTCATCATTTATACCTGAAAACTTTCTAATCACGTTGGTTAGCTCACTTACAGGAAAAAGGACTAAAAGTGCATGAATTATATATTTTGTCCTCAAAACTTAGCTAAAATATGGGTAAATTATAGCACTTTAGGCGTGTAAATACGCCTATCATCAGTCGTGATGTTCTTGGTGGGGTATTTGGGAGTCGGTGGTGTTGTTTGTAGGTGTTGGTGTTGTTGGCACTACTGGTGTTGTTTGTTTGTTTGTTGTTTGTTTGTTTGTTGTTTGCTTGTTTTTTGTTGTTTGTTTGTTGTTGGTTTTGTTATTTGTTTTTGTTTTGTTGATATTATTTTTGGTGTTGTTCGTATTGTTGGTGTAGGTATTGGTGATGGTTTTTGTGGTGTTGGTGTTGGTATTGGTGGTTTTAGGATGGTGTATTACCTAACAAATTACACATTTGTTGGAAATATAGAAGACCTGATTCAATTTCATTTAACAGATGACCTATCTGTTGAAACAAATGGGTCATTTATTGGGTGCTATCAAAACCGAACCACTATTGGTTTGATAACTTCCAATAGATGACTCATTTGTTACAACAGATGGGTCTTCTATTAGAAGAAATTGAATCAGGTCTTCCAACAGATGACCCATTGATGATAGGCGTATGGAACATGTATGGCCATTACTACCAGGAGTGGTAAGGTGCTGGAAAATTTATCCCAAGGCAAGCAAGTGGCCGATGATACCATAAATAATGCAGCAGCCACCGAAGAAGCTGAAGAAGACGTCAAAAACGTCACCCCTCAGCGTCCACAGCCCAAAAAGATTGCCAATCCGAAGCAAGATGAAAAGAAAGTTGTGGAGAAAACTATTCCCCTTCCACCACCACCTTTTCCTCAAAGATTAAATAAGAGAGCTGATGATACCAAGTTCAATAAATTTATGTCAATGTTAAAACAGCTGACCATTAATGTTCCATTAGTTGAGGCACTAGAACAGATGCCTGGCTACGCAAAATTTATGAAGGATATTTTAACAAAGAAGCGGGCAGCAAGTGGTGAGTTGACAGATGCTGTTCATCATTATAGTGCAATTGCTACCAGATCACTAGTTCAGAAGACGGCCGACCCCGGAGCCTTCACTATTCCGTGCACTGTCGGATCTTTGAATTTTGCCAAGGCATTATGCGATTTAGGAGCCAGCATCAACTTGATGCCACTATTCATTTATAAAAAGTTGGGGTTGGGTGATCCTACTCCAACCAATATGAGGCTTGTGATGGCTGATAGGTCGGTAAAATGACCTGTTGGTATTTTATGTGATGTATTGGTGAAGGTTTCTTCATTTATCTTTCCGTCGGACTTCGTTATTTTGGATTGTGAAGTAGACTCTGAAGTTCCCATAATCTTGGGGCGCCCTTTCCTTGCAACAGGAAGTGTGCTTACTGATTTAAGAGCTAATGAGCTTCTATTCCGGATGAATGACGAAGTAGTCCGCTTTGATATATGTAAATCAATGAAGCAACCCAAAGATCTGAATGTGTTCTCGGTAGCTGATGTTTATATTGATGATGAGAAAGAATTACCTGTAGAGGAGAAGCTGGTTGATGACCCATTGGCGGTTATGCTTATGAATGTTGAGCATAAGGATGCTGAAAATTATGAAGAAACTATTTGTGCTCTAACAGGATTAGGGTCATATCCTCATGCTGCCAAGAAGCTGGACCTTGATCTCAAAAATCGACCTACACCACCAGCTAAACCATCTATTGAGGAGTCACCCACGTTAGAATTGAAGGAGCTGCCTAGTCATCTAAAGTATGCATTCTTAGGAAGCGGTAACACACTTCCGGTTATTGTGGCGGCAGATTTAGGTGAGCCGCAAGTCGCAGCTCTCATCACGGTTCTACGAAAGTACATGAGAGCCATCGGTTGGACCATCGCTGATATCATTGGTATTCCGCCTGGGATTTGTACACACAAAATTCAGCTTGAAGAAAATTTCTTACCCACTATTGAGCATCAAAGGCGTCTGAATCCACCTATGCAAGAGGTGGTGAAGAAAGAAATTATTAAATGGTTAGATGCAGGGGTTGTGTATCCAATATCCGACAGTAAATGGGTAAGCCCGGTACAATGTGTACCAAAGAAAGGTGGCATGACGGTAGTTGCGAATGAAAAAAATGAGTTAATTCCACTCAGACCTGTCACAGGATGGAGAGTATTCATGGATTACCGTAAGCTGAATTCGTGGAAACTTAAAGATCACTTTCCAATGCCCTTTATTGACCAAATGCTTGATCGATTAGCAGGGAAAGGATGGTTTTGTTTCTTAGACGGTTATTCCGGCTATAATCAGATATGTATCGCCCCCGAAGATCAAGAGAAGACAACGTTTACATGCCCCTATGGTACGTTTGCCTTCAAACGTATGCCATTTGGGCTATGTAACGTACCCGCCACTTTTCAGCGTTGTATGATGTCCATTTTTTCTGATATGGTGGAAGACACGCTGGAGGTATTCATGGATGATTTTTCAGTTGTGGGTGAGTCGTTTGAATCGTGCTTGACAAATCTAAGTATGGCGTTGCAGAGATGTGTTGAATTCAACCTAGTGCTGAATTGGGAGAAGTTCCACTTTATGGTGAAAGAAGGTATTGTGCTTGGGCATAAAATCTCCGAAAGAGGAATTGAGGTGGATCGAGCTAAATCGAAGTTATCGAGAAACTACCACCCCCAATTTCGGTCAAAGGAGTTCGTAGTTTCCTCGGGCATGCAGGTTTCTACCGAAGGTTTATCAAAGACTTCTCCAAAACTGCTAGTCCATTATGCAAACTTTTGGAGAAAGATGCAAAGTTTGACTTCAATGAAGATTGTATGAAGGCATTCGAACTCCTCAAAGGGAAGATAATTGAAGCTCCTATCATTGTAGCACCAGATTGGTCTCTACCGTTTGAAGTCATGTGTGATGCTAGCGGGGTAGCTTTGGGTGCTGTATTAGGCCAAAGAAGAGAAAAGTTATTCCATCCAATCTACTATGCGAGCAAGGTCTTGAACGGAGCCCAGAAGAACTATATTGTCACAGAACAAGAACTTCTAGCGGTTGTGTATGCTTTTGAAAAGTTCTGTGCTTATTTGCTGGGAACCAAAGTGGTAGTTCATACAGACCATGTATCTCTCAAATACTTGATGGCAAAGAAAAATGCAAAACCAAGGCTAATTCGATGAGTATTGTTGCTGCAAGAATTTGATTTCGAGGTAAAAGATAGAAGAGGTTGCGAAAACCAAGTGGCTGATCATTTATCTAGACTCGAGAACGAGCATATAACACAGCCTGATCTAGAGATTGATGATGCATTCCCTGATGAAGAGATCTTAGCCACCATGATGGAAGAGTTACCATGGTATGCAGACTTTGCAAACTTTGTGGTAAGTAATGTGATGCCTGCGAATCTATCATTTCATCAAAGAAGAAAGTTCATGCATGATGTAAGACACTACTTCTGGGATGAGCCATATTTGTTTAGACGATGCGCGGATGGTGTGATCAGACGCTGCATATCTCATGAGGAGGTGCCAAGTATCCTGGAAGCAAGTCATGCCTCACAAGTTGGTGGACACCATACAGGCGGTTGGACAGCAAGAAAGGTATTGCAAAGCGGCTATTATTGGCTTTCGATATTTAGAGATGCCTACGAATTTGTGAGAAGATGTGACCAATGTCTGAGACAAGGCACAATTTCGAAGCATCATGAAATGCCCATGTAAAAAATTCTTGAAATCGAGCTCTTTGATGTATGGGGTATTGATTTTATGGGCCCATTCGTGAATTCATTTGGAATGAAATATATCCTAGTTGCTGTAGATTATGTTTCAAAATGGGTCGAAGCAGTAGCATTGGCTGATAATGAAGGAAAGCGGGTTGTTGCATTCTTAAAGAGAAACATCTTCTCTCGTTTTAGGGTCCCATGTACTATCATAAGTGATGGAGGATCTCACTTTTGCAATAAACTGTTCAAATCCGTGTTGGCAAAATATGGTGTCAAGCAACACAAGGTAGCCACGCCTTATCACCCACAAACTAGTGGACAGGTAGAGGTTTCCAATTGAGAGATCAAGCAAATCCTTGCTAAGACTGTAAATGCTAATAGGAAAGATTGGTCTCGAAAGCTGGACGATGCACTATGGGCATATAGGACTGCATTCAAAACGCCAATTGGCATGTCCCCGTACCAACTAGTTTATGGGAAAGCTTGCCATTTACCCATTGAGCTCGAGCACAAAGCATTATGGGCGTTGAAGCAACTGAATTTGAATTGGGATGATGCTATGAACTTGAGGTTGGAGCAGCTGAATGAGATGGATGAATGTCGTCTACATGCATATGAAAGATCAGACCTCTACAAGGAGCGGATGAAAAATTATCATGATCAGCGGATTGTTCAATGAAACTTTCAAAAGGGTGATATGGTACTTCTTTTCAATTCCAGACTAAAGCTATTCCCAGGTAAGTTAAGGTCCAAATGGTCTGGTCCGTACAAAATTAGCCAAGTCTACTCGTATGGAGTAGTTGAGCTAGAAGATAATAATGGTATTGTCTTTAAGGTGAATGGCCAACGAGTAAAACCATATATCGGTCCTCTTGACTCGATAAACTATATGGCCACCATCTATCTCAACGAAGTCTAAGTACTCGAGGTAACTATGTCGTGCCGCGACAATAAATCAAGCGCTAGATGGGAGGCAACCCATGGGGTGTTTTTGTATCATTTCTTGTGCATTTGTTTTACTAAGTAAAAATCCAAAAGGAAGAGTCGAGCCACGACCAAAACTAAGGCGCTAGATGGGAGGCAACCCATCGTTCTCATCGTTTTTGTTGTTTTTGAGTAAATGTAGGTGCAAGAGGTGTAAAGGAGGAGATTGGTTTCAAATTTTGATTTGGAAGTATGGCATGTTGAAGGTGGTAAGTTAGGAATGAAGAAGTAAAAGGCTATGGGTTAGGCATTGCTTATGAAAATATAGGCAAATAACAAGGCAAGACCTATGTAAATCTAGGCCACGAACAAGGCAAGGCCTATGCTATGGCCTAAGCTTTCGGATTCTAGAGTGCCATAGCATAGGCGCCGCCTATGCTCAACAATGCCATAGCATAGGCGCCGCCTATGAAAAAGCCTTTTGTCTCTGAATCTCATATGCCATGGCATAGGCGCCGCCTATGCTCAACAAGGCTTTGCAAAAGGCGCCGCCGCCTATGCCAAGCATAGGCAAAGCTTTAGGCGCCGCCTATGGTCACTTTTGGTCTCCAAATCCGATTCTAAATGGGTCAAAACCCGACCCAAGCTTGTCCTATAAATAGAACCTTAGTCTTAACACAAAATTTCATTGCAACTTCACCCTAGGCGCCGCCTACCTCTCCAAATTCTCTCAAAAATTTTCCTTTTGCTCTTTTAACTTTGCAAGAACATCTTCCAAGGCCATCAACCAAGTAAGTACTTCTTTGTTCTTCTTTTATATTCCGTAAGTACTACACTACTACGCCTATAATAAATTGTTAAATCTTGAAGTAGTGTTGGTGATTTGAGTGTGGTTGATTTGTTGTGATACAACTAAGTGAGTGAAAGGATACGTAAGGATGGTCTTGACTTGTTTCTAACTTGAATTTGATTTTGATACACTGTCATACTTTTGCGGAATTGACATGGTCAAGAAAATGGTATAATCTTGTAACTTGAAAGCTTTCATGTTCGAATTACTTGTTCATTGAGATGAAAAATCATGGTTAACTACAAACATGAGATGTTGATTATTTCTATGCCATAACTTGATACAATCTCTATTTAGTAGTCTTGTTCAAAAGGATACATCAATCCAAACATGAAAGTATTGTCAAGATTACTTGAGATAGAATCGAAAAGGATAGTTAAGATGACTAGAAAAGTATGACTGCACTGATTATATTGTTGGAACGTACCACCTAAACGTATATCGATGAAGTCTGAGTAATCGACATCGTTCAATTCACTAGTTTATGCCAACAAATTAAGTGTAGGGTGGTGCTACTACTGCTTGTTTGTTGATTGTATCCATCGAGATGAAGCTAACATGACTATTATTTTAATCTCAGGTACAATGGAACCAAAAGCAAGACAAGGAAAAGAAAAAGCAACCACTTCACAAAAAGGCCAGAAAAGGGGACGAAAAGAGCAAAGAGAATCCTCCTTGCTGCAAATACCTCGCCGCAGTTCGAAATAAAATGGGTCCTAGAGGAGGAAGGAAAGGAGTGGTATAGGTGATAATAGGCGGATTTACACGCCTATATCAATATATTTTGCCCATATTTTAGCCTAGTTTTGAGAACAAATTATATATTTCATGCACTTTTAGTCCTTTTTCCTGTAAATGAGCTAACGAACATGATTAGTAAAGTTTCAGGTATAAATGATGCAAAATTCAGCATTTTATGGCTTACTTGATGCAAAAGAAAGCTCACGAAGAAAGGAAAAGAAATGTACACACCTAAGGACCAAAACTGCTGCATGGAAAATCTGTCCTGGGCTAAAACAACATTTCTGAAGACTTTGGGGACTTACAGACACATAGCTGGATTTGGACAATGATACATTAACCTAGTACAATTAGGTTATGTATTTCATTAGTTTATTTGGATTATGATAATGTTACATTAACCTAGTACATTTAGGTTAAGTATTCAATTAGCCTAGTAGGATTTGGTTATTTGTTTCATTAGCGTAGTAGGAGTAGGATATGGGTATTATAAATACCCTATCATGCTAGAGATTTCTATACATTCCTCCCTTAGTGGAGAGATACATTCCTCCCTTAGTGGAGAGATACATTCCTCCCTTAGTGGAGAGATACATTCTACTTCTCAATTACAACTCTTCTAATCTTTCCATTAATTCTATTTTTCTTCTTCTATTTATCTATTCTTATTTACCGCAACAAGAGAATTGTTACTTTTGCCTTGGAATTCACGCCACACGCCTACCACCTAAGCTACACGAAAATTACTCAATCTTGTGGTATAACAACAATGTCAATCGTGATCTCCTTCGCATTCATGGGTAACTAAACTTCTCTGTTGGGGTTATGGAAGCCGTATGAGTTACTATCAATTGCTGTGAGTTTGTGAGTTCGCGACACGTATACTGCTTATATCATTATTCTCTTCATCTTAATCTACATTCTTTGTGGTTGCAAACGCAAGAATACGCCAGTATAACATTTAACTTGTTCGAAAGAAAGGTTATTTGTCTAGAAAAGAGATAGTGTCAAGGTAGTAGAACACCTTTTCCTACTAAAAAGCTAGTGCCGTAACTGGACTAACCTCTTGGAAAATTCGTACCGTTAGACACGCTTTAAGCTCGAAAGAGTTAAAGTGAAATAGTCCTTGTTGAGGTCGAAAGACGCTTGGATTTACCATCGAATACAATTCTCTATAAGTAGTTGCATGTCAAAACTCTACACACTCATAGACAATAGAGACGTATACCTCAGAAGGTGGACATAACACCAACGCCTCAACTCTCATTGTTTACAACTTACGTAACATTCTTCCTTTTTTTACTTTGCTATTTTCAGCTTTTACGTTATTATTTTGGTTACACATTACAATCCCCCATTTTTACGAGACTTGCACCAAAAGTCTAGTAACCGTTGCTTACTTGTTGACCAAGCTATTCCCTGTGGGATCGATACCCAACCCAGTTGGGTTCTATATTTGCTAACGACCGCTTTACACTCCTACGAGAGCTGTAGATTGAGCGTTATCAAAAATTGGCGCCGTTGCCGGGGAATACGAGTGTCAATCAAGTTCGTGATAATTACTAGACCCTTTGGTCAAAGATTCTCGTACTCTTACTTTCAGTTTTTGTTTTTGTTTGCTGCTGGTTTTTATTCAGTGCATGCCCCATACTAGAAGTTCTGGTCAACCGTTATTACCTATCAATCCTGAACCACAACGCATTGGAAGAATGGAAGCACAAGCAGAAATCGAAAGGATGGCTGCTCAACAGGAACAAGCAAGATTGGCTGCCCTTGCTGCTGCCCAAGTACACCAACAAAACATTGATAACCCTGGGCGAGCAACAAATCCTGACGATGAGGATTTAGGAGATGACGAGTTACTAAACCCTAGTCGTGATGCTGAAATTATAACACCTGCCAACCGAAGAGGTCGACAAGCTCGGTTTAGGTATGATCGCCAACCTATGCAGCCAACTTTCGACGATGATGATGATGATCTTGATGGTGCCGGAGCCACTGGGGCCATAATTCCACCACCATTAGCACCCGGAGCCAAGTTCAACATCACAAGCACCATGATTCAGTTATTGCAACTCAAGGGATTATTTGGAGGACTAGCAGGCGATGATCCGAATATGCATCTCATCAACTTTATTTCTATATGCAAGTCGTTTGACAATCCTGGTATTGGTTAGAATGCAATTCGATTACGTCTATTTCCATTGTCTCTGTCTGGGGAGGCAACACTATGGTTGAATGGGCTGACTCCTGATTCTATTACAAATTGGAGACAATTGAGAGACGCTTTCCTAGAAAGATTCTTTCCGCCATCCAAGAGGGCGCAATTGAGAGATGAAATCAGCAACTTTCGTCAGCTTCCCACTGAAGCTCTTCATGAAACATGGGAGAGGTTCAAGACAAAGCTAGCGAGATGCCCAAACCATCACATGACTAATGTTCACCTAATGGAGATCTTGTATAGAGCCTTGAATTCAATAACTAAACCAGTGGTGGATAATTCAGCCGGAGGTTCTTTCATGGACCTCACCTTTGGTCAAGCAAGCAATATGCTAGATCGCATAACGAAACAAAGTAGAGCTTGGCATACCAGGGATTCTGAGGTAGCAAGCCCCACTTTAGCTATTGGCATGACTGCAACCCAAAGAAGAAGAGAAGAAGAACGTGATCAAGACATGGCGCAGATGAAAACACAAATGGATCTTCTGACAAAGCATTTATTATCAGGGAAGACCGAAAAAGTGAAAGCTGTGACGCTAAAAGGAAGAGACGAATCTGATTCTGAAGAGGAGGCCAACTACTTGAACAATCAGGGGGGTTTTCGTGGGAATGCCCAAGGAAACCAAGGTCGGAACTATTATGATAAATCTGAAAGCAAAGACCAAGGTAGTTGGAAGAAAAACAATGAAAAGAGTGGTTTGTACGTTCCCCCTGGTAGACGTGATACCACCACATCTAATTCTGGAAGTATGGAAGACATGATGGCTAAGTTATTGAAAGGAGTGGAAGCAACGAGCGCGGGAGTTACGGAGGTGATTAATGATTTGTCCTCCATGAAGTAATTAGTTGATTCTCATTCCACTTCTATCAAGCAAATAGAGCAGCAATTGAGCCAACTTTCAGCAACATTCAATCAAAGAAAGACTGGCACCTTATCGAGCGATACTGTGCAAAACCCAAGGAATGATGGGTCATGCATGGCCATCATTACCAGAAGTGGTAAGGTGCTGGAAACTTCAGCAAAAGACAAGCAAGTGGTTGACGAAGTTGTGGACAAGGATAACAACGCAAAACGTGAGGAGTCCGCGGATGACGTTACTAACGTCACTCCCAACGACGTTCAAACTGAAAAAGTGGAAAAACGGAAGCAAGAGGAGAAGAAAGCCACGAAGAGAACACTTCCATACCCACCACCACCTTTTCCCCAAAGATTGAAGAAGGTGGCGGATGACACTAAGTTCAGCAAATTTATGACTATGTTGAAGCAGCTGACCATCAATGTTCCATTAGTGGAGGCACTTGAACAAATGCCTGGGTATGCGAAGTTTATAAAAGATCTTTTGACAAAGAAGAGGGCAGCAAGTTATGAGCTGAAGGATGATGTACATCATTGTAGTGCAATTACTACCCGATCGATAGTTCAGAAGAAGGCCGACCCCAGAGCTTTCACTATTCCTTGCACCGTCGGATCTTTGAACTTTGCCAAAGCACTATGTGACTTAGGTGCCAGCATCAACTTGATGCCATTATCGATATATAAGAAGTTGGGGTTAGGAGATCCTACACCAACTAATATGAGGCTCGTGATGGCTGATAGGTCGGTAAAACGACCTGTGGGTATCTTAAATGATGTGTTGGTGAAGGTTTCTTCATTCATATTTCCTGCCGACTTCGTTATTCTGGATTGTAAGGAGGATTCTGAAGTTCCCATAATCCTGGGACGTCCTTTTCTTGCAACCGGAAGTGTGCTTATTGATATGAAAGATAATGATCTTTTGTTTTGAATTAATGACGAAGTAGTATGGTTTGATATATGCAAAGCCATGAAGCAGCCCAACGATATGAATGAGTTATCTGTAGCTGATGTTCATCAAGAGGATATGAAAGCATTATCTATAGAGAAACAGCCTACTGTTGAGCCATTGTCTGCTGCGCCACTGAATGTTGAGCATGAGGATAATGAAGATTATGAAGAACTTATGGGTGATCTAACAGAAATAGAGTCTTATACTCCTAAGCAACCAGATTGTGATATCAAGAATCAACCAACAGCGAAGACTCCCATTGACGAGCCACCAATGCTAGAATCGCAAGAGCTCCCCGATTATCTAAGGTATGTGTTCTTGGAAAGTAGAAATATACTTCCAGAGAGTGCAGATGATTTAAGTGAACAGCACGTAGAGGCTCTCATCTGTGCTCTGAAGAGATACAAGAGAGCTATGGGGTGGACTATTGATGATATAATTGGTGACTCTCCGGAGAAACGTAGGAGCCATCTCGAAAAAGATTGCATGCCCACAGGTAAGCCTCATTGTCGTCTAAATCCTTTCAGAAAACGATCCACCATTTATCTCGATGAAGTCTGAGTACTCGAGGTAACTATGTCGCGCCACGACAATAAATAAGGCGGTAGATGGGAGGCAACCCATCGTTTATCATTTTTCATTTATTGTTTATCGTTTTGTCTTTCTTTCATTCTAGTACTTGTTTTGTTTTGCTAAATGAAAAATCCAAAAATAAGAGTCGTTCCACGATGAAAACTAAGGCGCTTGGTGGGAGGCAACCCATCGTACTAATCGTTTTCGTTTGGTTTTGAGCAAAAATAGGTGCAAGAAGTATTCAACGAGGAGATTGATTTCAATTGACGATTTGGATGCATTGTATGGTAAAGTTGGTAAGTTAGGAATAGTGATGCATAAGGCTATGGATTGAGCATCTCTCATGCCCAAATAGGCATCGAGGAAGCCTAGGCCTTGGAAAAACTAGGCCACGAACGATGCACAACCTATCATATAGCCTAAGGACTCAGAATCTAGTGTGCTATACACTATGCGCCGCCTATTCCTAAGTGTGATTTTGACTATGCGCCGCCTATGCTATGGAATTTGGTCTCAGTATCTCATATTCCATAGACTATACGGCGCATATGTCCCATTATGCTATAGACAATGTGCCGCATATGTCATGTCTATGCCAAGCATTATGCACTGCATATGTGGGATTTTTGTCTCCAAAACCGATTGTAAATGGGTCATAACCCGACCCATTCTCTTCCTATATAAAGGGGACTTAGTTTTACAACACAACCACACTAAAAATTGACCTAAGGGCGCCGCATATACATCCAAATCCTCTCAAAATTTTCTTCTTTTGCTCTTCCAATTCACAAAACCATCCCCACAAGCTTCAAGCAAGTAAGTGCTCTCTTATTCTTCATTTATTTCTCGTAAGTACTACGTTTCTATGTCTAGTATGAATTGCTAAATCGTATAAGATTGTTGGTGATGTTAATGTGTTTGGATAGTTGATACAAAATCATGTGAGTGAACATATACGTAGGAAAATCTTGACTTGTTTCCGACTTGAATTTGGTTTCAATAGAATTGTTATGATATTTACGGAATTACTATGGCTATGAACATTGCTTAAGATTGTTGTTTGGATATTTACATGTTAGACTATCCCGGCCATCGGGATAAGACTTATAGTGCCTACCGGCATAAGAGGTTGTGATTGTTGTAAGAATAACTACTCCATGTGGTAACCCCTATGTAGTAGTGTTGTTATATCTACCATGAAAGTAGTCCAATGGCTGCAAGTAAGTGATGCATTGCTGATTTTCTTGTCGGAATACAATCCTAAAACGTATGTCGACGAAATCTGAGTACTCGACCACTTTCACTTCACTGATTTGTGTTAACAAAACTAAGTGTGGGGTGGTACCCCTAATGCTTGTTTATAGATTGTATCGATTGAGATTGTGCTGCCACTAACACTATTTCTAGTCTCAGGTACAATGGCACCTAAAGCAAGGCAAGGCAAGGAGAAGGGTACCACTTCCCAAAAGGGCAAAAAGAGAGGTCGCAAGGACCAAGGAGAATCATCCTAAGCACAACTACCCCGCAGAATGTTTGGAATAAAATGGGTTCTTGAGGAGGAAGCCAAAGAATGGTATAGGAACAACAAAGAATGAAAATATGTTCACATCGACTTGATCAACAAGGAAACCTTAGCAAAGAAGGAGCCGCGTATGTTGGCAAAAATAATGGCATTGAAGCTGGAATTCATCTTTCGTGACATAGGAGAATGCAACCTTGATTTAACAAGAGAGTTTTATGCCAACTGGTCGCCGAACAAAACAGGCAATGAAGTCAAAATTTGGAAGTGTTACAGCTCACCGCGGATTGGATCAACTCTTTTCTTGGCTTACCTTCGGTCGACACAGCACCATTTAAAGAGTTGTACAACAGGCCTCCTTATAGAGCAATATGACACACACTTTGTGGAAGCAGATCGATGGCAAGGTGGGGTAGACATAAAGAAACCGGCCGACACAACACCTTCCCCTATGCTCCACTAAATTGGGAAGCAAGAATCTGGATGCGCATTGTCAACTCATGCCTTATTCCTGGGACTCAATACACCAAGATATCAAGAGATAGAGTGTGATTGGCCTATGCTTTGATGACGAATGTCCCTATCAACTTTGGGGAAATAATTCGATCTACCATGAGGAAGGCCAGACTCCACAAAAGGTCCCACTTCACATTTGGAAATTTGTTGACAGCAATCTTACGGAAGGAGGATATCGAAGAGGAACCAACTGACCACAAACTCCCACATAACCCAAAGAAGGTTGACCTCACCAAGGTCAAAGATGCTGAAACAACTCATGGTGTCAACCTTACTACTGCGGAGAGACATGCTCGTGATGAGAGTTTCTTCCGTCATCTCTATGGCATGACACGATTCACTATGATGAGTGGTGGACGTGTTCCAACTGCTGAAGAGCTCCAACAGCTGGACCACGACTACCCAATGAACATGCATGCACGGGAGATGTGTGGAGTGGGCGTATACTTTAAGGAACCTCTAGATGATGATGTGCCGACTGATGACGATCGACGCTTGCCTGATTCTGACGAGGAGGAGAACTCTGACGACGACTCTTATGATGATTCAGACGAAGGGGGTATGACCCCCGACATTGAGGAAGAGTCCGACTAACCAGGTTCTTCGTATTTATTTTCCACTGAGGGCAGTGTCCCATTTAAGTGTGGGGTGGCGGTATCGCATGCTTTACTTCTCTGTTTGCACCTATGTTTGTTTGTTTTTTTTAGTTTTTTTTAAGTTTTTTTTAGGAGTAAATTTTTTCTAGCTTCGCATGAAATTATTTTGACAGGCAGCATGAGATTATAACAAGAGTATGTGTGAGAATTATGACTATTGAGACGTTTAGACTCTAGTTGTGACTTATTATGTGATATTTTGTGGTTCAATTCCTTCACTTGTTGGGTCGAGAGTCTATATTACTTCCAATCAAGTCGACCATGTGCCTTGTGTGTGTGAGATTAATAGTATCTTCTATGTATGTGGCTGATGCTAGAACTTGCCTGGTATGTATGCAAAGCGAAAATAAGGAGTGTAAGTTTAGGATATGATTTAGGCATTTCTTTGGCAACCTATATTTGTTTACCTTCAGTTTTTCCTACCCATGGACATCATCCTAGTTAAACCTTTTTGAGCCTTTAGCCTATTTCTTTGACAACCTTGTATGCAAGCCCAATCCATTTTCTTTCAAAGCCGTAATTTGATCCAAATTCCTAAGTGCTTTAAAGTGAAAATGTCATGTGACAACATAAGAGGAAATTGGGTGAGTATAATGCTATAAATTGTAATGGTGCTTGAATGTGTTATGAAAAAGAAAAGTGCTATCATAAGAGGTATGTTGTGAAAAGAAAAAGGAAAAGAAAGCTGAAAAGTGAGTTGTGCTTAAAATTGAAAAACAAAAGAGGAGAACAAGGGTGGTAGGATAAAAGAAAGAAAAAAAAAGTGTCAATGATACAAAGTTATGTATTAAAGCGCTTAGGAACCTAGTCACTATTCTTGGCCAAAATAGTCCTACCCGTCCCTTAGCCTACATTACAACCATCAAAAGACCTACTTGGTCCTAATCTTAACATTCTGACATTTAGTGGAGTAGTACACTAAGGGCAAGCCTATGGTCATCAGTTGCTGCATACGAATTCTTTATGAGAGCGAGAGCAAGGATATTTTGATACCCATGTTTGAAAAATATGCTACACTTGTGAGTGACTATGGGTAATATATTGTGAGACACACATGGTTGATGAGTTTTGGATAGTTGTGTATGATTCTTTGTGCCTTGACTTTTGAATATGAGTTAACCACCATCACGAGTCTATGCTAGAGGTTAAATGGTTTCTACTAATGATCGGAAAACTACTCTTTGTTGATAATTGTTGTGCTTGTCTTGATAAATGTTTTGTGTTGTTGTTGTAAAAACCCTAAGTTGATGTTTAGAAGGACATGATATGTTGTTCGAGGACGAACAAAACTCTAAGTGTGGGGTGTTGATGATAGGCGGATTTACACGCCTATATCAATATATTTTGCCCATATTTTAGCCTAGTTTTGAGAACAAATTATATATTTCATGAACTTTTAGTCCTTTTTCCTGTAAATGAGCTAACGAACATGATTAGTAAAGTTTCAGGTATAAATGATGCAAAATTCAGCATTTTATGGCTTACTTGATGCAAAATAAAGCTCACGAAGAAAGGAAAAGAAGTGTACACGCCTAAGGACCAAAACTGCTGCATGGAAAATCTGTCCCGGGCTAAAACAACATTTCTAAAGACTTTAGGGACTTACAGACACATAGCTGGATTTGGACAATGATACATTAACCTAGTACAATTGGGTTATGTATTTCATTAGTTTATTTGGATTATGATAATGTTACATTAACCTAGTACATTTGGGTTAAGTATTCCATTAGCCTAGTAGGATTTGGTTATTTGTTTCATTAGCGTAGTAGGAGTAGGATATGGGTATTATAAATACCCTATCATGCTAGAGATTTCTATACATTCCTCCCTTAGTGGAGAGATACATTCCTCCCTTAGTGGAGAGATACATTCCTCCCTTAGTGGAGAGATACATTCTACTTCTCAATTACAACTCTTCTAATCTTTCCATTAATTCTATTTTTCTTCTTCTATTCATCTATTCTTATTTACCACAACAATAGAATTGTTACTTTTGCCTTGGAATTCACGCCACACGCCTACCACCTAAGCTACACAAAAATTACTCAATCTTGTGGTATAACAACAATGTCAATCGTGATCTCCTTCGCATTCATGGGTAACTAAACTTCTCTGTTGGGGTTATGGAAGCCGTATGAGTTACTATCAATTGCTGTGAGTTTGTGAGTTCGCGACACGTATACTGCTTATATCATTATTCTCTTCATCTTAATCTACATTCTTTGTGGTTGCAAACGCAAGAATACGCCAGTATAACATTTAACTTGTTCGAAAGAAAGGTTATTTGTCTGGAAAATAGATAGTGTCAAGGTAGTAGGACACCCTTTCCTACTAAAAAGCTAGTGCCATAACTGGACTAACCTCTTGGAGAATTCGTACCGTTAGACACGCTTTAAGCTCGAAAGAGTTAAAGTGAAATAGTCCTTGTTGAGGTCGAAAGACGCTTGGATTTACCATCGAATACAATTCTCTATAAGTAGTTGCATGTCAAAACTCTACACACTCATAGCCAATAGAGACGTATACCTCAGAAGGTGGACATAACCCCAACGCCTCAACTCTCATTGTTTACAACTTACGTAACATTCTTCCTCTTTTTACTTTGCTATTTTCAGCTTTTACGTTATTATTTTGGTTACACATTACAATCCCCCTTTTTACGAGACTTGCACCAAAAGTCTAGTAACTGTTGCTTACTTGTTGACCAAGCTATTCCCTGTGGGATCGATACCCAACCCAGTTGGGTTCTATATTTGCTAACGACCACTTTACACTCCTACGAGAGCTGTAGATTGAGCGTTATCAATAGGAACAATAAAGAGAAAAAATATGTTCATGTGGAGTTGCTACACAAGGAGAGCCTAGCAAAGAAATAACCCCGTATGTTGGCCAAGATAATGGCGTTACATCTTGATTTCATCTTCCGAGATATGGGAGAGTGCAATCTCAATTTAAAACGAGAATTCTATGCCAACTGGTCACCAAAAACTACAGCGAATGAAGTAAAGATTTGGGGCCAACTTCTACAACTAAATGCGGAGTTCTTAAACTCTTTTCTAGGTTTGCCATCTGTTGATCCATCACCACTCAAGGAGCTGTATAACAGACCTCCGTACAGGGCCATTAGACACACATTGTGTGGAACAAGATCTCTGGCACAATGGAGCAGACACAAGGACACCGGTCGGCACAACACCTTCCCATATGCTTCCTTGAACAGGGAAGCTAGGATATGGTTGCGAATAGTCAATTCTTGCCTGATTCCAGGGACACAGTACATAAAGATAACAAGAGATAGAGTTTGCTTGGTGTACGCATTGATGACGAATGTCCCTATCAACATTGGGGCAATTATTCAATCTATAATGCGTAAAGCGAGGCTGCACAAGAGGTCCCACTTCAGCTTTGGCAATCTGTTGACTGCAATATTGAGGAAGAAAGACATCAAAGAGGAACCGACTGATCATAAACTTCCACACAACCCAAAGAAGGTTGACCTTAAAATGGTTAAAGATGCTAAATCCATGCATGGCGTCAACCTTACCACTGCAGAACGTCATGCTCAGGATGAGAGTTTGTTTCGCCATCTTTATGGCATGAATCGGTTTACCATGATGAGCGAAAGGTGTGTTCCAACTGCTGCAAAGCTCCAACAGTTGGATTATGACTACCCAATGAACGAGCATGCAAGGGCTATGTGTGGAGTAGGTGTGTACTTTGAGGAACCTCTTGATGACGATGTGCCAACCGATGATGATCATCGAATGCCAGACTCCGACGTGGAGGAGAACTCTGATGGAGATGACTCTGATGATGATTCCGATGAAGGGGGTATGACCCCAGACATAGAGGAGGAGTCCGACTAACCAGGTTCTTCTTATTTATTTTCCACTGAGGGCAGTGTGTCCCGTCTAAGTGTGGGGTGCTAGTATTTGTATGCTATACTTCCTTATTTGCATTTGCATTTATTTATGTTTGTTTGTTTTGTTTTTTTAGTAGTTAAATTTTTTTTTTAACTTTGCATGAAATTGTTCTGATAGGCAGCATGGTAATATGACAAGAGTCTGTGATAAAATCATTACTATTGAGACATTTAGGCTCTAAGTGTGACTCATTGTGTGATATCTATGTGGTTTAATTCCTTCATACGTTGGGTCAAGAGTCTATACTGCTTCCAATAAAGTCGACCATGTGCCTTGTGTGTGTGAGATGATAGTATATTCTATGTTTGTGGCTGATGCTAGAACTTGCCTGGTATGTATGTAAAGCGAAATAAAGAGTGTGAGTTTAGGAGATGATTTAGGCATTTCTTTGGCAACCTATGATTGTTTACCTTCATTTTATCTACCCATGGACATCATCCTAGATAACCCCCTTTGAGCCTTAAGCCTATTTTCTTTGACAGCCTCATATGTAAGCCCAATCCATTTTTTTCAAGACCATAATTTGATCCAAAGTCCTAAGCGCTTTAAATTGTAAAGTCATGTGACAAAATAAGAGGAAATTGGATGAGTGTGATGCCTTAGAATTTATTGGTGCTTGAATTCGTTATGAAAAAGAATTGCTATCATAGAGGTGTGTTATGAAAAGAAAAATGATGAAAACTAAAATGTTAGTTATGTTTAAAATTGAAAAACAAAAGAGGTGAGAAGGGGTGGTAGATTAAAAGAAAGTAGAAAGGTTGTTTAAAAGAGAGTGTTAATGGCATAATGTGATGTATTAAAGCGCTTAGGAACATAGTAACTATTTCTGGCCAAAATAGTCCTACCCGTCCCTTAGCCTACATTACAACCTATAAAAGACCTATTTGATCCTAGGCTTAGCATTCTGATATTTAGTGGAGCATTACACTAATGGCAAGCCTATGGTCATCAGTTGCAACATATGAACTCTTTGTGAGAGTGAGAGCAAGGAAAATATGGTACCCATGTTTCGAAAAATGCAAAATTTATGAGTAATTATGGGTGATATATTGTGAGACACACATGGTTGATGAGTTTTGGGTAGTCGTGTATGATTCTTTGTGCCTTAACTTTTGAATACGAATTAACCATCATCACGAGTCTAGGTTGGAGGTTGAATTGTTTCTAGTAGTGATCAAAAAACTACTCTTTGTTAATAATTGTCGTGCCTGTCTTGATGAATATTTTGTGTTGTTACTGTGAAACCCTAAGTAGATGTTTATATGGACATGATATTTTGTTCGAGGACGAACAAAGCTTTAAGTGTGGGGTGTTGATGATAGGCGTATTTACACGCCTAAAGCGCCTTAATTTACCCATATTTTAGCTAACCAATGTGATTAGAAAGTTTTCAGGTATAAATGATGAAGATTTCAGCATTTTATGGATAACTTGACGCCAAAGGAAGCTTTACGAAAGAAGGAAAGCAGCGTTTGGACGCCTATGGACTGAAAGTGATTCATGGGTAACTTGTCCCGGGCAAAAACAACATTTCCAAAGACTTGGGGATCAGCAGTAACTTAGTAGGATTAGGATAAGGATGCAGTAACCTAGTAGGATTAGGAAAAGTACGCAGTAGCCTAGTAGGAATAGGATATGGGTGTTATAAAAACCTATGATGCTGAACTTTTCAGCAAGCATTATTACAATTAAAACAATGCATTCTCTTTCAATTAATTCTTATTTCTGACAATTTTCTTTCATCTATTCAACTTTTAATTTTCATAACAAGAGAAACGCTATTTTGCAAGGAATTCATGCCACAAGCCCTACCAAAACATACTTCACGTGAGATTTTTCTCTTGGTATGCTGATAATGTCTATTGTGATTTTCGTCGCACTCATGAATAGCTAAACTTCTCTGTTAGGGTTATGGAAGCCTTATGAGATACTATCTGTTGCTACGAGTTTGTGAATTCTTGATTCGTATGCTGCTTATATCATTCTTCTCTTCATCTTAATATAAATTCTTGTGGTTGAAAACATATAGAATACACCAGTATAGCATTAACTTGTTCGAAAGAAAAGTTACATATCTGGAAAAGAGAGAATGTCAAGTAAATAGGGCACCAACCCCTGTTTAAAAGTTAGTGCCGTAACTGGATTAACCTCTTGGAGAATTTGTACCATTAGAAACGCTTTAAACTCGAAAGAGTTAAAGTGAAATAGTCCTTAATGGTCGAAAGACGCCTGGATTTACCATAAAATACGATTCTCTATAAGCGCATGCATGTCTAAATTCTGCATAACTCATAGTCAATAGATACGTATAACTCATAAGGTGGACATAACCCTAACTCTCAATTCTCATTGATTAAAACCTACTAAGTACTCCGTTTTACTCTTCTATTTTCCATTTTTACTCTACTATTTTGTTTACATCATTTGCACGCACAAAATCCCCCCTTTATTCGCAGAACTTTCATCAAAAGTCTAATAATCGTTGCTTACTTAGTGACCAAGTATTCCCTGTGGGATTCGACACCCAACCCAGTTGGGTTCTATATTTGACAACGACCGCTTACACTCTTACGAGAGCTGTAGTTTGAGCGTTATCACCCATCTATCATAATAGGTGAAACATCTGTTGGAAGATATTAAAGTTGGGCTTCCAATAGATGAACGACTTGTTGCAATAAGTGGGTCATCTGTTGGAATTTTTTGTGTAATGTGTTGTATTTGTTGAATTTTGTGTTACCTTTTTTTCTAAAAAAAATTATGTAGACATCAAGTGTAATATTTTTTTTGTTTTTCTCTTGTCTGCAGATAAAAAATATCTCTCAAAAGAAAAGAAAGTGAAAGTGGATCAACTTCTTATAACCAACAAAAAGGCTAAAGTATAGATTGGGTTTGGAGGGTCTTCCTGAACAATCTCTTTAGGAAAAATAAAGGTAGACCTTCTATAGATAATGAAGTTGAGGAAAGAGATGGTTTATAAAAGAATGTTGAGGGAGATGAAAAAGAGTTTGTAGATGGTGGTAATGAAGATAAATAAAGGTAAACATGAAGAGGAAGTAGAAAGTGAGGAAGAAGAGGAAAATGAAACTGAGGTAGGATATAATCAGGAAAAAGATGGATATAAAAAAGAGATCGAAAAAGATGATGCTGATGATAATGCATCATTGATGGTACGTGAATTTACATCAAAATCCCAGCATAATCCTATCAAAACTTTTTTTAATCATAGATTTCAAGTTGAGATGCCGATAGATAACTTGCAGATTTAACTGGAGATTTTGTAGTTAAATCTATCTTGGGGAGAAATTTTGATGCATTTAGGAAGATTATGAGGGAGGAAAAACATGAGGATTTTTTATGTCCAACTGCTTTGGATACTCTCTTGACCTGCCTGAAGACAATAGTACTCGTTTTGAAGTAACTATGGTATATGGTCTTCTCAAGCACATGATTAAGTACATGGTTGATGTCCAAGATTTGAAGGTGGGGGACAAAAATATGTATGAAATCTGGATTAACTACTGTGGCATGCCGGTTTGTTTTGGCATGAAAGAGTTTGCCATAGTGACTGGCTTGAGATACCATCATCCACTTGAACCTCTTACCAAGACAACACCCTTCAAAAAGCCAAATTCAAGCATGACACCAAAACTACCACCAAAGAAAGGCAAGACATTGACCAAGCAACCACTTACCAAAACCTACAAAGGCAATAAAAAAATAGATAAGTTATTGGACATTGTTGGACCTAGCTACAAATCCAAGAGGTTGTTAGTTTATCTCAAGAATAAAAAAATTCCAAAGAAGTATAGGGAGCAATTGTGCTTAGTTTTGGTTTTTCTCCATTCCATTATATGGGCATGAAACATCAACAAAGTCATAAACCTGAATTATTGGTGTTTGTTCAGGATTTTGATAAATTCAACATTTATCTCCAGGGATATAAAAGCAATAAGCTGACTATCAAATATTTATTGACAAAGTTATCCCCAATGATGATTGACTTATATGGATTTCCTTGGGCTTTTATGATAAATTTAATCACTATTTCTTTACTCTTTCATTTATTTATATTGAATAATTATTCTGACTTTTTTTTTGCATTATGTTTACATTTTTAGGCTTGGGCATTTGAAGTCATTACTCACCTCTGATAGTAGGTCAAGGATTACTCGGATGAGGTTTTTCATCCAAAAATCCTTAGGTGGTTGATTGCCGAGAACAATCCAAAAATGAATCCCCTTAATCTCTTTAACCCTTCCAATGATGTAGTAAGTCTTTTTTCAAGAAGAATATTTTTAGTAAAGTTAAAACACTGCAACAGATGGGTTGTTTATTACAACAGATAAACCATCTATTGAAACTTTTCTCTGCAGATTACCCATCTACTACAGCTGATGCAATAAATGGGCAATTTGTTGCAATAGATAGGTAATCTATTGTAATAGTTGAGTCATTTGTTACAATATATTACCTATCTGTTGCTTTGGTTCTATTAACCTAACTTAATAGATTGCCCATCTACTATAACTTATGCAACAGATGGGTAATCTATTGCAATAGATGACTCAACTATTGCAATAGATTGCCCACTTGTTGCAATAGATTACTCATCTATTGCATAAGTTTTCTGTGTTAACATATTATCCAATTTACTGCAAATTATTATTTGATCTAACCATATCTACTTTTATTTATAGGTTGTGCATCCGTGGCTTGTACCTATTGAGAAAGAGCTGGGGATGATCATTCTTCAAGCTCATGATCTATTTGCAAATGCCAAAAGTGCACAGACAGACATGTCAAACTCATCAAAAGAATCGATGCACTCACTGATGCTGTTAAGAAATTGACATCCAAAAGGGGTGTCATACCATCAAGGAAGGTGAGAGATCCATACACCCATGAGGTTAAGATAAATTGAAAAGCAATTAGAACGACACTCAAGAAATAGAAAAATTTCAACTCCCCCTACTTCCAATATTGATAAAGTTTAAATGGTCCATTCCAATGTTCAAGGGACTACTAGAGAGCATGGATTGCTGAGGAAGGTGAACATATACAAATTGGTTGACCCCTAAAAGGATGACTCATTTGTCAGATACATAAAAGCAAAAAGGGTCACACGACCGTTCACCATAAGTGCATTTTTCTCAAAACACTTCAAGAAGATGACAAGTATGACGATATTGTACGAGAACGTGGTAATTTTATTTTTTCTAACCTAATATTCTAATTTAATTTATTTCTTATATTCTAAGTCATCTTTTTTTAACAAATTACCCATCTGCTGCATAAGTTGTAGTAGACTGGGTAATTTGTCAACACAATCTCAAAGTAGAGACAGATCTAGGATTTAAAGTTTATGGGTTCCTATGGACAAAATAAAATTAAATATAGTGGCTGATTGGGTTAGAACCCATAAATAAGAAGCATACAAAGCCTTAGTAATCTCCTTTTCTACCACTAAACCAATAACACACTTTATTAATAGGTTCCAAACTTATGATTCTTATATATTTACTAGATTTCTCAATATAAATACTAGATCCATACAAAAGTTATTGGGTTCCCGGGAACCCCATATATCCCCGTAAATCCATGCTTGGTTCAAAAAAACTACGTGATAGATGAGTCATCTGTTGTACTAGATGGGTAATATATTACAATAGGTGGTCCATCTGTTGTAACAAATTACTTATTTGCTACATGAGTTGCAGTAGATGGGTAATTTGTTAACAGGTTTGGATAACCTATGCAATAGATGGACCATCTGTTGTAGCAAATGAGTTATCTGTTGCAACAAATAACCCATCTATTGCAATAGATGACCCATCTGTTGCATCATTCTATTTTTTAAATTACTAACCTATTTAATATTTTTCATGTTAATTCGTAGTATGTTGATGAAATTCTTCGCTTCATAAGGGCAAGGCACCTTAAATGCACCGAAACTTATGATCTTGGGGATAGAATAATGGACCTCAACTTCTACAATAATTTCTTAGGTAGGTACGAGAAACTAAGTAACCAAGCAACAAATCTCGGTGGCCCAAAAATTAAGGAGTTAATTTCTAAGTTCAAATGGAATGAAGATATGATCACATATGTTTGATTAAAGGGGCCATTTCCAAATAACATGGATTGGGTCAGTGCAAAGAGAGTTCTTTCAGTCATAAAACTTAAGAAAAAACATTTTATGGCTCTTTAGATCCTCCTCTACGAGGGAGTCATGAATGTTTATGACTGCAACTTACTTGTCTTCGAGGCGTGTTTTTTTTACATTCATGCAACTACTGTTGGAGTTGTTCTCCAAATTTTGAAGCAAAGTGACTGTATAAAATACTTGCCAGAGCCACTACTCAACAAAAAAAAATCTTTTGAAGGTCAAAAAATCAACCTTAACAAAAATGATACCGATGCCGCGTACGGGTCATATGTTCTTGTATATATCAAATATTTGCTAATCGAAATAGAAATGACAACTCCAAGGGCCTTTCTAAATGACAACTCTGTGGCAAAGATGCAAGGGGTCTGGGCTGTTTGGGCATTATATCAAAGTCTGGTGGTTGTGTATGAAAATGAAAATTAAAATGTAAATATAACATAGCATGATAATAATTTTTTATTTTAAGTATTTTAGTTAATGACAATTTTTTATTCCTTATGTTTGATGACAATTGTATTATTTATTAAATTTGCAAACTTATGAATTAGTACAAAAAGTAAGTACTAAGTTCAAATATTGTAACAAGTGCATTATATAGATATAGACATATGCATAATGCAACATATGACTAACCTTTGCAACACATGACACATTTATTGGAAGAGATAAAAAAAAATATAGACTTGTCTATATTGCATAATGCAATATATGAGTAACCTATCGCAACAGATTTCTCATCTATTGGAAATTATCAATTACATATTTATCTGTTGCAATAAATGAGTAATTTGTTCAAAATGACCAAACAGCTAAAGACATATGTTGCAACAGATGGGTTATATTTTAGCAAAAATGAGTAATCTATTGGAAATGACCAAATCAATATAGACATCTGTTAGATAGATGAGTAATTTTTTGAAAATGATCAAGCAGATAATGATGTCTATTGTAATGGATTGTTTATCTATTTCAACAAATGAGTATATCTGTTTGATAATTTCCATAATATAACTCATTGAAATATCTTGGCTTTGGATCCTTTGAAAATTCCTAAGTTTAATATTCAAGATATCATACGACTTATGCATGCTAGTTGTATGAATTAGTACGGTTTAGGGTCCTCTTTTCATATGAAAATCGGTTTGATTGGCTTGCATTCTATCTTAGGTATGATTAGGCATCTTACTAATTTTATGTTAGGCTTCTAGAAGTAAGACGCCAAACCGTATGATGCTCTATGTCTTGCCTAAATGATTCTATTCTTCCTAGGGTACTTGTCATATGGTAGGATATGAGTTATCCCTTTCAGTCATATATTGGTAAGTATTAAGGTCCAAGGTGATGCCTTAGGTACTAGTAGTGGGCACCACTCGTAAGATAGGGTACGACTTGAGTAAGGTGGTCATACCCTCCTGCGACCATGTTTTCAGCTTTTAAGCTGATGATATTTTGGACATTTCCCACCCCAAAAACCTTAAGTCCCCGCATCTTACAGCATGTTGTAGCCCCTTATAATATACTTTTTAAAGATAAAATTGTAACGCCCCAAATCTGATACTTGAAATGCTACACGATGCTAGCAATCTCGAAGGACCACAAGCTAACCCATAACTGATATCTATAATTGAGCATTGCATAATATACTGTATAAATAAGGAATAAAAAGGATGAAAGGCCATAAGGTTCAAATAATTGATAAAACATAACATCTAGAAATACGGTAAATCAATACCAAAACTTAAATAAACTATCTGAACATGCTAGTTAGAGAGCCTCTAAACTTCCTACAAAATATGGAGTTGATGGGACATGTCCCCAACTAACTTCGTCTACTAAAACTAAAATAATGAAGTGGTGAAATAATCATGCAATCCTCAAATGATGAGGACTCACTACAAATCTACTGTTGCTGGCTGAATCTGAAACTAAGTGCGATCGGGAACTTGAGCGTTCGAACCTATGGTATAAAACACTATAGCACAAAAGAAAAATATGCGTCAGTATATCTGAATGTACTGGTATACAAAGTGAGGTAGGTTGAATGCATGGGGTTTATATGCATGAACAATACTAATTGACTGAATAACATAAACATGAGAATACATGCATGAGAATGTAACTGTAAAAGAGATCGTGATAATATTGACTACTGAGTCTGAATACTGATAACAAGAGTTTCATAAAACTGATATACTATTAATTGAGTGACTGTGTCTGATAGTCCTGATTCTGATGGAACTAGCTGAGTTCTATATTAAACTGAGTGACTGTATCTGACACTCTTGAATCTGAAGAACTATCTGAGTTCTTTTACTGAGACTAAGACTGAGACTATGGGAAGTAGTCATCTAACCAATATTCCCCTTTTTTGTATAGTTCGGGTCCAATTTGTAACCCCAATTGGAAGGGTGTTAATAACACACCACTGGTAAGGACAAGCTGTGAGTGACCCTTATCTGTAGTGTCCCCAAAGAAAAATGGTGGGACCCTCAACTGGAAGTGTTAATCCACCTCATGAACCCTCAAATATCAGTATTGATGTCTCAACCTATGCTAGCTACATATTTCTGGAATGCACAAATTTCTTCTAAGGGTCACACCCTCTACTGTCAGTGTGTGCCCTCATCCTTGGGTTTGCTCGATGTTGAATCCTACTCCTAACTGAATAGACACTAAACTAATTATACTGAGATGAATGAGTTCACTGAGTTCCTTGGACTGATAAAATGTTACTGAATTCTGTTAACTGACTAAGTTCATGAGATTACTGAGTTTTTCTGAGTCATGTAACTGACTAAATTCTACTGAGTTCTGAAATAGACTAAGAATACTACTGATCATGGCGTGACTAATATTACCTTGAAATTGACACTATCTCTAGGCACACAGCTAAATTTTTGGGTACAAGTACCCCCAGGACTTGATAGCATGATATTGACAAGACATGACACTTCTTGAACACATGACCATAGTCAATAATTGATAGTACAAATGTTGGGGATTTTCATGAAGTATTTGTATGTCATAAGCTTACACATAAATAGGAATACATATAACATGTCATAATTTCATAAGCCTAATCTTATGAGCATTCCACCAAACCATTATAATGCATAACAATCACATGGAGGTCATTATGAACATAAGGGTAAAGCATGGATTCATCAATTTGGTCACAATTAAGTCATAAAGCATAATTCTTATTCTCGTAGGCATTTTAGCAACCATCTTGCATACATAACTTGAGGCTTAGGCATGAGCATTAAAATAATACATCATGTTAATATTTTTCACTTCAAACAAAGGAATTCTAACCATATGCAAACATAATTTCATTATATGTATTAAAGATTTCAACTTGGTAATCATACAACAATATAAACATAGATATGATTTAATTCATAACATGTAATTCAAAATTTATATTTTTGAAAGGGTTTCTTGATCTTCCTGGGTGAAAGGAACCTGTGAATCAACACTTTATAGACCTTGGATGGAAGTTTCTTAAAGATTAACGGTGGAATCTCATGGATTAGAACCTTCAACTCAAAACCCTAGACTTGTTATTGAGGGAATTTGAGAGAAATAACTATATTTTGGTGAAAACCTAGCTAAATATCATGTTATAGGCTTATATTGGGGTAGGAAATTGGACCTTTTCCCCTTAAAGATGTGGACATTTAATGACTGAAAACTGAGTATCAACGCGATACCCGACGCATCGCCCCATGATCGAGCCAAGCCTCAGTTGTTTTTACTGGAAGTCACTGCAACAATGTTAACCAACATGATAGGCGATGCGGCGCGCTAATATCGCATTGGTCCACCATTTTGGGACACCAAACGTGGTCTAAGCGAGTTTCAAAAAATCTAAAACCTGTCTGAGAACACCAATCGACCTTTCTGATCATGAATTAACAAAAATATGGACCATTAAGGGACATTAAGGTCACGAAATGAATTTCCAACTTTTGAAGGCCAAAAATAGACTAAGTTTAGGAACTTAGCTAGAAGTTTCTAAGTTTGAGACCCCTTGACAAGCCTAAAAGGATGAATTAAGCTTAGAAATATTGTGGGGTCTTATAATATCTCCCCCTTGGTAATATTCATCCTCGAATGAGACTAACTGAGATGGGAGAAATGATGAGCTAAAGTATATACTGATCATGAATAACTGAAACATGAGTACATGACTGACAAAATTGATTTACTGAGATTCATATTGAGCATGCATATCTGATGCATGATTTCATGACTGAGCTAATACATGGATGCATGACTGGAAGTACTGATTCACTTGTTTATGCATATCTGATGCACGAATACATGACTGACATGATGCTTGAACACATGACTGAATATGCAATTGTAGTTGATACCAATTTTATAATAGAAGTCTGTGGTTAAAACTGAATACCAATTTTTAACTTAAATTTGAACATGAAAATGAATAAGGTTTAAAGAAAAATATTACCTTGGGACAAGTATGAGTTTGCAGAGAAAAGGTGGGGGTACTTGGTCCGCATGTCTACTTCTATTTCCCAAGTAGCTTCCTCAACAGACTGATTCTGCCAAAGAACTTTGACTAGAGGAGCTTCTTTGTTCTTCAGTCTGCGAGTCTGGTAGTTAAGGATTTTGATTGGAATCTCTTTATAAGAGAGGTTGTTCTGAATGTCTATGCCCTTTATAGGGACTACAACTACTGGGTCACATATGCTTTTCTTAAGCAAGGAGACATGAAATACTAGTCGGATTGAGGCTAGATCTGAAGGCAATTCGAGCTCATAAGCTACTTTTCCAAAGTGACTGAGAATTTTGAAGGGACCAACATATCAGGAACTGAGCTTTCCCTTCTTGCCGAACTACTTCACTCTTTTCATGGGAAAGATTTTCAAATAAACATGATCACTAATATCAAACTCAATATCTTTCCTGCACACATCTACATACGATTTCTATTGTCTCTGAGCTATCTTGAGCCTTTCTCTTACCAACTGGACTTTTTATAAGGTACTAAATACCAAGCCAGGCCCTACTACTGCAGCCTTACCCAATTCAAATTAATCGATTGGAGATCTGCATCTCCTAGCATAGAGAGCTTCGAATGAAGCCATCTTAATAATGGAATGATAGCGTTGTTGTATGAAAACTCAATCAAAGGCAAGTGGTCATCCCAACTACCCTTGAAATCAATTGCACACGCTTGCAGTATATTTTCTTAAGTTTGGATAGTACTTTTTGCTTGACCATCTATCTGAGGATGGAAGGCTGTACTCAGGTAAACTCGGGTACCTAGACCCTTTTAGAATGTTTTCCGAAAATGAGAGGTAAACTGGGTACCTCTATCTGAAATAATAGACAATGAAACACCATGTAATCTGACCAACTACCTGATATAGAGTTTGGCGTAATCCTCAATTGAATAAGAGGTATAGACTGGAAGAAAATGAGTTGATTTGGTCATCCTGTCTATAATGATTCAAACTGAATCATGCTGATGACGAGTATGGGGCAAACCTGTCACAAAGTCAATATTCACTTTTTCCCACTTCCAAGTGGGACTATTGAATTCTTGCATAGACCCACTAGGATTCTAATGCTTTATCTTAACCTACTGATATGTAGAGCACTTAGCCATAAACTCTGCAATATCTCTCTTTATACCACTCCACAAATATATGTCCCGCAAGTCATGGTACATCTTGGTGGCCCCTAGATAAATAAAGTATCACGCACCATGAACTTCTGTAAGAATTTGTTGCCTCAATTCATCTACAACTGGCACACACAACTGACCCTAACAATGAAATACACCATCTCCCCCTTGGGATAAAACCTCAACCTTCTGATCTCTGACTGACTCATTCAACTTGACTATACTAGAATCTCTATCTTGTTTTTCTTTCACCTTAGAAACTAGAGAAGATTCTGAGCTATTCTGAACCCATATACTACCTTCAGCAGAATCGTCTAAGTGGACACCTAGTCTGGCAAGCTGATGGACTTCTTGAGCTAACTTTTTCTTACTGTCCACAACATAAGTAACACTACCTATAGATAGTCTACTGAGAGCGTCGGCCACTACATTGGCCTTTCTTAGATGATAAAGGACACTCATGTCATAATATTTCAAGAGCTTTAACCACCTTGTCTGACAAAGATTTAGATCCTTCTGAGAGAATATGTACTGAAGGCTTTTATGATTTGTGGACACATCTACATGTACCCCAAACAAGTTGTGCCTCTAATTTTTAAAGCAAAAACTATGGCCACTAACTCAATAACATGAGTCGGATAATTCTTCTCATGAGGTTTAAGTTGTCTAGAGGCGTAGGCTATGACCTTACCATGATGCATGAGGACAAAACCCAAACCTACTCTGGATGCATCACAGTAAAATACGAACCCATCTGAATCGTCTGGACGAGCCAAAATTGGGGCTGAGGTGAGTCGAGTCTTCAACTCTCAAAAACTCTTCTCGTAAGGATCTGACCACTGAAACTTGACTTTCTTCTGAGTCAATCTAGACATAGGGGATTCAATAGAAGAAAATCCCTTAAAAAACCATCTATAATAGCCAACCAGACCCAAGAAACTCTGATGTCTGATGGAGAGACTGAGCGAGGCCTGTTTCTTATTGCTTCGATCTTTTGAGGATCAACTGTTATGCTATCACTGGAAATGATATGACCAAGGAATGCTACTGACCTTAGACAAAATTCATACTAACTAAATTTGGTGAACAAATGATTATTTCTGAGAGTCTGCAATACTATTTTGAGATGGTCTACATGATCACGTTCTCTACGAGAGTAAAAAAGGATGTTATTTATAAAGACTATGATGAACATGTCAAAGTATTGCCTGAACACACGGTTCATCAAGTCTGACATGACTAAGAATTCAAAGTGACCATACCTAGTTTGGAAAGCTATTTTTAGAATGTCACATTCTTTGAGTGTGAGTTGATGATAACCTGATCTGAGGTCTATCTTAAAGAAGTAACTGGAACCTTGAAGTTGGTCAAACAAGGCATTAATTCTGGGAAGTGGATACTTGTTCTTGACTTTATTGAGCTGATGATAATTTATGCAAATTCTAAGAGAACCATCTTTCTTTCGCACGAATAAGACTGGTGCACCCCACAAGGACACACTGGGTCTAAAAAATCCCTTATAAAGGAGATCTATCAACTGTTCTTTCAATACTCTGAGTTTTGCTGGTACCATTCTATATGGCAGAATATATATAGGCCGAGTATCTGGAAGAAGATCAATACCAAAGTCGATTTCCCTTTTGGGAGAAATTCTTGGAAGATCGTGGGAAAGACATCTGAGTATTCATTCACTACTGGGACTGATTCAAGACTGGAAGTTTTGGAACTAGTGTCCTTAACTTAAACAAGATGATAGACACATCCCTTAGATATTATTTTTCATGACCAAAAGTAGAAAGTAAGTTGACCTCTAAAAGCTGACGTACTACCCCTCCACTCTAGGACAGGTTCATTTGGAAACTAAAACTGAATAACTCTATTTCTGTTGTCGATTGTGGAATAACAAGAATGAAGCCAATCCATATAGAGAATGAGATCAAAATCAGTCATCTCTAATTCAACTAAGTCTGTTGATATAACTTTTTGAAATACCATAACCGGACAGTTCCTGTATACCCGTCAGGCTATGATAGTTTTACCCAATAGGGTAGAGACTAAAAAGGGCTCTGCTATAATTTTGGGACTTACTCCAAAATCAACTGCTATATATAAGGAGTAATAAAAGACAAAGAAACTCCTGGATCTAGCAAAGCATAAACATATATATGAAAGATCTATAATGTACCAGTGACCAGATTAGGAGAATTTTCCTGATCTTGTCGGGACTGAAGAGCATATAGTATGTTTGGGTGTTGCCAACTGGTGGCGCTAAAAGTGGTACCCTACTGGTTCGGGCGACCGAACTGAGCTTAGAAACGGTTACGCTGACCCTGAAAGCTTAACTGAGGATAATCTTGACCCTGTGGCCTAGCTTACCATATCTAAAATAGACATCGCTGCCAGCTCTGCAAATACCCTGATGGTTCTTGCCACAAGTCTGATAAAGAGGATGAGTGCGGGCATTGCTAACACTAACCTGAGGTTTAGGGCCTGACTCCCTATCCCTGCTACTGTCTCTGAATTTTAGAATTAGAGCACTAGCTAAGGAAGGAGCTAGAATGGATAACTATGGGTGGAACTGAGAACGATTTCCACCCTATGACTTAGGCTGAGCAAAGTTGAAACTACCTACCCTTGCTCTCTTATTCTACTTCTCTCTTATCTTAATCTTCTACTCTTCTATCTTTTTAGCATAGATCATAAACTTGGATATGTCCATCTCACTAATCAACTTCACAGACCTACACTCATTGACCACACTATTATTCACTGCAGAAAAAAACTTACTCATCTTAGCCCTACTGTTTGCCACTACATGAGTAACGTATCAAGATAATTGAGTAAACTTAAGAGAATACTCTTTCACTGTCATATTGCCCTACCTGAGGTTGATAAATTCTAACACTTTAGCTTCACTCAACTTTATAGGAAAGAATCTATCTAGAAATGCAATGGCAAACTCCTCCTACTCAATAGGACCTACATCTATAGCTCTCTCTCCCTTTCACTGTTTGAACTATGTGTGAGCCACATCCCACAACTGATATACAGCTACCTCAGACTATCACAAGAGGTAACCCACATGATATCTGTAACTTTTTGAACCTGATCAAAGAATCTCTGAGGGTTCTCATCTGACTTAGACCCAAAGAAGAATGGAGGATTCATTCGGGTGAAGTCCCGAATCCTAGATGCAGCTGAATCTGTCACTAGGTTGGCTGGAACAATAGCTGGTCATTCATTCTGGGCAGCAGCTGAATTAGCAAGAGTAGTGAATGCAGCTCTGAACTCTGCATGAGAAATATGTTCGTCCAAGGGATCTGCTTGGATCGGCTGAGGGGCTGACTGATTTCCGTTTCTTCTTTTGGGAGGCATGTTCTAAAATCAAAAAGGGAGAAATAAATTAGACTGAGAGTTAAATTTGAGCTGTTGCACACTGGCACGACATGAATACTGAAATAAGGAAAAGTGTTCCTAAAATATCTTATAGCCTCTTGTACATAAATATGGCTCGCAACACACCCTTGTATAAGACTTTACTAGATATGACTTTTCAGACTTTCTAAGACACCGTTGAACCTTAGGCTTTGATACCAATTTTGTAATGCCCTGAATTTGATATCCAAAATGCTACACGGTGCTAGAAGTCTAGAAGGACTACAAGCTAACCCATGACTGATATCTGTAATTGAGCAGTGCATAATATAATATATAAATGTGGAATAAAAGGGTTAAAAGGCCATAAAGTTAAAATATTTGATAAAACATAACTCCTGGAAATATGGTGTATCAATACAAAAACTTAAATAAACTATCTGAACATGCTAGTCTGAAAGCCTTTAAACTATCTAAAAACTGTAAAGTTAATGGGACATGTCCCCAAATAACTCCGTCTACTAAAACTGAAATAATGAAGTAATGAAATAATCATGCGATCCTCGAATGATGAGGAATCACTGCAAATCTACTGCTGCTGGCTGAATCTGAAGCTAAGTGCGATCGAGAACTTGAGCGTTCGAACCTATGGTATAAAACACCATAGTGTAGAACAAAAGTATGCATCAATATGTCTAAATGTACTGGTATGCAAAGTGACGTAGACTGAATGCATGGGGTTCATATGCATGAACAATACTAACTGACTGAATAACATAAACGTGAGAATATATGCATGAATACGTAACTATAAAAAAGATCGTGATAATACTAACTACTGAGTCTGAATACTGATAACATAAGTTTTGTATAACTGATATACTATTAACTAAGTGACTACATCTGACAGTCCTAATTCTGATGGAACTAGCTGAGTTTCATACTGAACTGAGTGACTGTATCTGACATTTTTGAATCTGAAGAACTATTTGAGTTCTTTTACTGAGACAAAGACTGAGACTGTGGGAAGTAGTCATCTAACCAATATTCCCCTTTTCTATATAGAGTTAGGGTCTAATTTATAACCCCAATTTGAAGGGTGTCAATACCGCGCCACTAGTAAGGACAAACTGTGAGTGACCCTTATCTGGCAGTGTCCCTAAAGAAAAATAGCGGGACCCTCAACTGGCAGTGTTAATCCAACTCATCAAGCCTCAAATTTCAGTGTTAGTGTCCCAACCTATGCTGCCTGCATAGTTCTGGAATGCAAGGATTGCTTCTAAGGGTCACACCCTCTACGGTCAGTGTGTGCCTTCATCCTTGGGTTCATTCGATGCTGAATCCTACTCCCAACTGAATAGATACTAAACTAATTATACTAAGATGAAATGGACTGAGTTGACTGAGTTTCGTGGACTAACAGAAAGTTATTAAATTCTGTTAACTGACTGAGTTCGTGAGATTACTGAGTTTTCCTAAGTTATGTAACTGATTGAATTCTACTAAGTTCTGAAACTGACTGAGAATACTACTGATCATGGCGTGATTGAGATTAACTTGAACTGACACTGGCTCTAGGTATACAACTAAATTATCTAGTATAAGTATCCAGGACTTGACAGCATAATACTGACAAGACATAACACTTTTTGAACACATGGCCATAGTCAACAATTCATAGTATAAACATTGGAGATTTTCTTGAAGTATTTGTATGTTATAAGCTTACACATGAATAGGAATACATATAAACATGACATAATTTTGTAAGCCTAATCTCATGATCATTCCACCAAACCATTACAATGCATAACAATAACATGAAGGTCATTGTGAATAAAAGGGTAAAGCATGGATTCATCAATTTGGTCACAATTGAGTCATAAAGAAGAATTCTTGTTCTCTTAGGCATTTTAACATCCACCTTGCATGCATAACTTGAGGCTTAGCCATGGACATTAAAATAATACATCATGGTAATGTTTTTCACTTTATATATAAGAATTCCAACCACATGCTAACATAATTTCATTATATGTATTAAAGATTTTAACTTGGTAATCATACAACAACATAAACATGGATATGATTCAATTCATAACATGTAATTCAAAATTTATATTTTTGAAAGGGTTTCTTGAGCTTCATGGGTGAAAGGAACCCATGAATCAACACTTTACATACCTTAGATGGAAGTTTATTAATGATTAACAATGGAATCTCCTGGATTAAAACCTTCAATTGAAAACCCTCGACTTGTTCTTGAGGGAATTTGAGAGAAACAACTATATTTTGGTGAAAACCTAGCTGAATCTTGTGTTATAGGCTTATATAGGGATAGGAAGTTGACCTTTTTGCCCTGAAAAACACGGACATTTAATGACTAAAAATTGGGCATCGATGCTATTGAAGACACGGTGCGTCGATGGAATTAGCATGATACCCAACGTGTCAAGCCATGATCCCGCCAAGCCTCAGTTATTTTTATTGGCAGTCCCTGCAACAATATTAACCAACGTGATAGGCGATGCGGCACGCCAAGATCGCATTGGTCCACTATTTTGGGATACCAAACATGGTCTAAATGAGTTCTAAAAAATATGAAACTTATTCGAGAACACCTATCAACCTCTCTGATCATGAATCAACAAAAATATGGACTATTAAGGGATATTACGGTCACAAAATGAATTGCCAACTTTTGAAGGACAAAAATAAACTAAGTCTGGGAACTTAGCTAGAATTTTCAAAGTCTGAGACCCCTTGGCAGGACTAAAAGGATGAATTAAGCTTAGAAATTTTGTGGGGTATTACAAAAATATTTCAAAGACACTCTCTAAACTCTCACTTGAAGATTAGGCTAGGGTTTTCTTCAAGCATTCATCTAGAGGCTCAAGGGTCAAGTTTCTTTCATGAATCTTTGTGAATAAGGCATGTGACTCTTTACTCATTGTTATTTCTCAAATATCATGTGTTTTAAACATAAATTTTGATTTATTAATGTTGCTTTTGAAAATCATAGTTGAGGGTTTTGTTTGTATAATGTTGAGTATTTTTTACTCTTGGTTTAAATTATGTTTATACATGTTTTTGATGATGGTTTGAACATGTGGGTGCTTGGTAATTGTGGTTTAACAAATGGGTAATGGGTTATCCTAAATTTTATAGTTTTACCTTGATTTCATTTTATAATAGCATATCCTCAAAGTGTTTATGAAAATACCTAAGAGAATAGACTAGTCACATGGTGAGTTGGGTTTTGCACTAATTCTTGGTATAAGAATGCTAATGAAGGATGAACGATTTTTTAAAGGTCTTGATGACCATAAATTGAATTTAAATATTTTTTTAACTAAGTCAGTGGCCTAATGAATATGAATGGCTAGTAAACGATTTTGTGAAGGCCTTGTTGGCTATGTAATGATATAAATGATAATCATGGTGGTTTAGTCAGCTCAAAAAGGTTTGACTCCCAAAATGTTATATTGATTTATGTCTCTATTTTATAGTGGTTTGAGTTCCTAAATGTTAAGTTGAGTTATTGGCTTTGTATAAACAATGAGTTTGAGTCCTAAAGAGAAATAATAATGGCTATAGCATTGTCGTACGCTTGCAAGTGGGGTTGGTATGATGATACCAATGGGATGCCGTTGGTAAGTAATTAACTTAATGATTGTGTATGTGAAATAATAGTTTTAAATTGTTCTTTAAAGCGGAATATGTAGCCAGACCATGAAAGTGGAGTCCAAAGGACTAACACTGGAAACTGCACTTATTGGTGTTGGTATATTATAATTGGGTGGTTTGAGTCCCCTGAATAAATACATGAATGGGAATTTCGAGTCCCCCATGTTGTATACATTGGTGATATATCACCTTGATTATGCCAGGAGGTTCAAGTCACCTACATAGGCATATACAATTATAGATATTCTCTAGTTCGTATAACTACATGAACTAGGGCCCTTCTAGCTAGGGAAGAGATAGGCCCATATATCCTGTGGGCGTCTTATTCTATGACTATTATACTTCAAAGCCCAGGTTGAAGGTTTTAAGGTTAAAGTTAATCTTGCTCCATACCCCGACATTAGTTATATGCACTGGTTGAATGGTTTTGAACTATTGGCACTATTTCATCCTTATTCTTGAGTTACATGCTAGGGTTCTAATCGCTAAACATATTCGATACTTTATCCCCATACGATGTAGGTGTTGGTCATATTATTATATCTTCTACTCAGTGATTGGACTTAGGAATAGCTGGTGATGACCTGAAGTGGTGAGCTTCCATACTTTGAAAGACTCCTTTTTCTACTTTGATTTTTCTTATGTTTTTATTAGTTTAGACTTGGATATTATTTTTTCTATGGTCGGGGGCATATCCCGATCGAATATTCTTATATTATCTTAGAGGCTTTGTATGGATAAACTATGGACTTGGGTATGTTATGCTATGGTATGGATATGTACTTGGGTATTGTTTTAGTTATGTTAAGGTTGTTTGTTGGTTGGATTGAATAGTAGGGTGATCTCCGGTCCTTGTTGAACTTTAAGTGCCTATTACAATGAGGCCCTAGTTTGGGTCATGTCAAGTTGGTATCAGAGCCTAGGTTCATGGTCAGTTGGGTGTCCATAAGTTATGTAAAGTAGAGTCTCTTTTATGGGTATATAGCATGCCATACTTATAAGAGAGAGGCTATGTTCACTTTCTTATTATCTTACTTCGAGTTATAGAGTTTAAGGTCTTGGATTCTTCTATTTCTATTTACTTGTCTTTCAGAACATACTTCCAAGAGGATTTGATGATCACGCAAACACCTTTATCAAAAATGGGGACAATGTTGATAGGATATGCTCTACCTCTAGAGTCCATACCCGATTGAGGGTTGTTGTATCTGATTGTCCTCGTAGGGCTCCACATGCCCCCACTGATCTTTCTTATAAGGGCAATACTCATACTCAGTCACCTCAAGAGGAGGCCACTAATGCTGAGTTTCATCGCTTCATTACTCTGTTGACTTAGTTGGTAGCTTCTCAGTCTGAGCATGGTATTCCATTTACTCCATATTTTGAGGCCATAAGGGTTGGCTAATTCATGAGGTTGCATCCTCCTATGATTATAGGTACTAAGGTTGAGGAGGATCCTCAAGCTTTTATTAATGAAATAGAGAAGATTCTCTAAATTATACATGCTTTGGAGGTTGAATGTGTTGAGTTTGCTGCTTATCAATTGGAAGATATAGCGTCTCAGTGGTACAAAGAGTGGGAATAGTCGAGGGATAAAATGCTAGTTCCACCTTATGGGAGAATTTCTCTGGTGCTTTTCTGGACCACGTTTTTCCCCAGAAGTTGAGTGAAGCAAAAGCAGAAGAGTTTGTGAATTTGAGGTAAGGAAGGATGTTTTTCAAGAAGTATTCCTTGAAATTTCATCAGTTTACCAGGTATGCTCCTAAGTTGGTTTCTATTATGTGGTCTAAAATGCATAAGATCGCTATGGGATTATCTCGTGAGTTGACCCTTAAAAGTAAGACTTCCTTATTGATTAAGGATATGGATATCTCTAGGTTGGTTGTGCATATGCAGCAGGTAGAAGAAGAGAAAAAAGTAGGTTAAGTTTAGTGAGAGGCAAGAGAATAAATTTAGGCCTTTTGAGCAGAGTAGTAGAGATGGTGGTAAGTGGCTAAAGAAGAAGTTGTAGATTTCTGGTTCTTTTTCCACGAATAATGCTACTTACCCAAAGTCGTTGGGTGATCATTCGTCTCTATATAATGGGTTGCTTCAGGCATAGGGTTCCTAATCTCAGGATAGTGGGGCTCAGTCAGCTCTATCCCAGTCTCTTTGTAGCTTTTATTGTCGGTTGCAGAAAGGGTTATGTGAGGAAAAAAAGAACAAATATTTTTATTATGGTCAGGTTGGCCATATACAGTATGACTACCATGTTAGAATGGATTTTGGGGCTAACAAGGTTTCGATTACCTCTTTATCTGCTCCTGCACCAAAGGGTGCCCCTTTTATATCTGTTTCTGCTTTTGGTACCGTCACCGACCAAAATTATTGATATGCTCTTGTGTCTCGCTAGGATTCTGAGGCATCTCCCAATATGGTCACTGGTATGTTATAACTTTTCTCCTATGATGTGTATTGTTTACTTGATCCAGGATCCACTCATCTTATGTGACCCCATTTGTGGCGGTGTATTTTGGTTTTGGTCCCAAGTGTGTTTCAGTCCCTTTTTTATTTCTACACTGGTAGGTGACTCTATTATTGCTAGAAGAGTCTATAGGGAATGTGTGGTATCTGGTGGTAGTAAAGAAACTTTTGTGGATCTATTTAAATTAGATATGGTGGGTTTCGATGTTATATTAGGGATGGATTTGTTATATTCATGTTATGCCTTCTTAGATTATCGGACCCGTAAGGTTATATTTAAATTCCCTAATGAGTGGGTCAATGTATGGGGAAGAGGGTTCTTTAGTGCCTACGAAAAGGAACATCTCATATCTTATAGACCAAAAGTCGATTTCCAAAGAGTGTTTGTATCATTTCATTCGGGTTAAAGATTCTAACTTAGAAGGTCCTTTCCTAGAATTCATTCCTGTAGTTAATGAGTCTCCTAAGGTTTTCCCTGTTGATCTTTTTGGTATTTCTCCAACAGGGAAATTGACTTCAGGATTGAACTTGTTTCGAAGACTCATCCTATCTCTACCCCTCCTTATAGAATGGCTCCAGCTGAGTTGAAGGAGCTTAAAGAGAAATTAAAGAATCTCATAGATAAAGGTTTTATCCATTTTAATGTATCTCCTTGGGGTTCTCTTGTGTTGTTCATGTATAATAAAGATGGTTTTCTTCGAATTTGTATTAATTATCACAGCTGAATAAGGTGACCATAAAAAATAAGTATCCTCTTCCTAGGATCAATGATTTGTTTGATCAGCTTCAGGGTGTGAAGTGTTTCTCTAATATTGATCTTAGGTCGGGTTATCATCAGCTTAAGGTTAGGGAGGTGTATATCCCAAAGACTATCTTTTAGACCCGATATGTTCACTTTGAGTTCCTAGTTATGCCTTTTGGGTTGACCAATGCTCTAGCAACATTTATGGATTTGATGAATAGGGTTTTTCATCAGTTTTTGGATTCGTTTGTCGTTATCTTCTTAGATGATATTTTGGTATGCTCTAAGAGTGATTTAAATCATATCGATCACCCCTGTGCTGTGTTACAGACTTTGTAGGATCAATATTTGTATGCCAAGTTCTCAAAGTGTGAGTTTTGGTTGAAGGCTGTGACTTTTCTTGGTTATGTTATCTCTAGTGAAGGAATCATGGTGGATCCTCAAAAGGTTGTGGTGGTTAAGAAGTGGCCTAGACCCGCGAATCCAACTGATATTTAGAGCTTCTTAGGTTTAGCCGGTTACAGGAGATTTATGGAAAGTTTTTCAACTATAGCTACCCCATTGACTAAGTTGATCCAGGAAAAGGTGAAGTTCTTATGGTCAGATACGTTTGAGGGTAGTTTTTAAAAGTTAAAGGATAAGTTGACTTCAACTTCGGTTTTGACCTTGCCCAAGGGTAATGATGGATTCGTAGTGCATTATGGTTCTTCTTGTATTGCGCTTGGTTGTGTGTTGGTACAATAGGGTAGGGTGGTGGCTTATGCTTCTAGGCAATTGAAAGTTCATGAGAAAAAATGCCAACTCATGATTTAGAGTTATTAGCTGTGGTATTTGCGTTGAATATTTGGTGTCATTATCTCTATGGGGTTTATGTTGACATTTTTCTGATCATAGGAGCCTGCAGTATTTGTTTACTCAGAAAGAGTTAAATCTCATGCAAATGAGGTAGCTTGAGTTGCTGAAGGACCATGATAAAAGTCTTCACTACCATCCTGGTAAAGCTAATGTAGTTGCTAATTCTCTTAGCATGTTATCCATGGTGAGTCTATCTCATGTGGATGAGGATAAGTGGGAATTACTAATCTTGGAATTCATCTCACGGACTCTAAGGATTGTGGTGTATTTGTACATCAGGTATCAGAGCCATCTCTTGTTATTAAGATAAAGGAAAAATAAGGGTTGGATTCTGATTTGATGAATATTAAGAGTATTGTGGGTCAGCAAAAGGTTGTTGACTTTAAAATTAGAGGTGATGGTATCTTGAGGTACAAGGCACGTTATGTGTTTTCGATATAGATGGTTTTAGAGTAAGGATTTTGGCCAAAGCTCATGGATCTTGTTATGGTATTTATCCTGGTTTTATGAAAATATATAATGACCTTAAGGAGTTCTATTGGTGGAATAATATAAAGAAATATGTGTCTAACTATGTGGCTAAGTGCATGGTGTGTCAATAAGTAAAAGTTGAGCACATGAGACCCAAGGGTTTGTATCAAGAGATTGAGTTGCCCGAATGGAAGTGGGAAGTGATTAATATGAGTTTTGTTATTGGTTTTCCTCTGTCTCAGAATCAATGTGATTCGATTTGGGGCATTGTGGATAGGATGGCCAAGTCCACTCACTTCTTGCCGGTGAGGTCTAGCTTTTTGGTGGACGATTATGCTAAGTTGTATCTTGCAGAGATTGTGAAGTTGTATGGTGCCCTAATTTCTATTATCTCAGATCGTGGTTCTCTATTCTCATCTTAGTTTTGGAAGTCTTTTTAGAAAGGTTCGGGAACTAAGGTCTACTTTAGTACCACTTTTCACCTACAGTCAGATGGACAAGAAGAAATAACCATTTAGAAATTGGAAGATATGCTTCGTGCTTGCGTGATTGACTATGATGATAGTTGGTTCAACTATTATCCTTTGATTGAATTTACTTATAATAATAGCTATCACTCTAGCATTGGTATGACTCGTTTTGAAACATTATATGATAGGGGATATCGTTCTCCTATTGGATGGTATAAAGTTGGTGAGGGAAAATTGTTTGGCCCAAAATTGGTTCACCATGCCTTGTAAAAGGTAAAGATGATTTGTGATAGATTAAAAGCTGTTCAAAGTCGCCAAAAGTCCTATGTGGATGTGAGGCATAAGGATTTGGAGTTCAAGGTTAGTGATTGGGTGTTCCTAAAGGTGTCTCCCATGATGGAAGTGATGCGGTTCGGTAAGAAGGGAAAGCTTAGTCCCTGGTATGTTTATCCATACATGGTTTTGAAGAAGGTTGGAAATGTTGCTTATGAGTTGGAGTTGCCTCTAAGTTTGAGCTCCATTCATCCAGTTTTCCATGTTTCTATATTAAGAAAGTGTGTAGGTGATCCTTCGTAGGTTGTTTCTTTGGAAAGGCTGGGTATCTCAGATTCTTTGCCCTATGAAGTAGTTCCTGTTGGGATCTTGGATTGTTAAGTCTGTCGGTTATGGACGAAGGATCTAGATTAGATAAAGGTTCTTTGGAGGAATCATAAGGTTGAGGAGGCTACTTGGGAAGCGGAAGAGGACATGAAGTCTAAGTATCCACATTTGTTCCCCGTTCTGGAGATTCATGCTTGAGGTATGTGTTGTTCTTAATATCTTTGTTTCATGTCTTTGTCTTCTAACTCAGTCAAAGGTTTGTTTAATGGGTAATAATGTGATAACTCGTGCTTGTTTTTACTTTACCCGTCATTTGAGGACAAATGATCCTAGTAGGGGAGAATTGAAACACCTTAGAATTAGACCCTTATAAAGTTTCCTAAGTTGAGTATTCTAGACATCATACGATTTGTGTATGCTAGTCGTATGATGTGGTATGGTTTGACATCCTTTTTTGTATGAAAAGAGTGTGATTGGGTTGCATTTTGTCCAAGGTATGACTAGGCATCTTACTAGTCATATGTTAGGGTACTAGAAGTAAGATTCCAAATCGTATGATGCCCTATGTCTTGCCTAAATGATTCTATTCTGCCTAGGGTACGATTCTAGGGTACTTGTCATATTATAGGATATGAGTTGGCCCTTTTAGTCGTATGTTGGTCAGTGTTATGGTCCAAAGTGATGCCTGCAGTACAAGTGGTGGGTACCACTCGTATGATAGGGTACGGTTTGAGTTAGGTGGTTATACCCTTATGCGACCATATTTTCAGCTTTTAAGATGAGGACATTTTTCTAATACCCCATAGAATTCAAAGCTTTTCTCAGCTTCAAGTTGTAAGCTTAAGGAGTCCAAGGCTTGAGATTTTTCACTAAGTGTTGAGCACTTAGTCATTTTCAAGACCCCTAAACTTCACAGATTTTATTTTAGTCTTTCCGACCCCAAGGCGTTGTTTTTTAGGTTAGAAATGTTCGGGGTTGATAAAGGTATGTGTCGAGGGAGTTTTAGGATTTTCAGACAAGCATAGGGGCGTATTTGGAAAATGGAAATAGTGCACCCTCCCGATAAGCTTGCGGCGCGGGGCATGCTCTGTCGGACTGTGTATCGTAGTGCGGGGCTTGCTCCATCAGACTGAGGGTTGCAGCGCGGGGCTTGCTCCACTAGATGGAGGTCCACAATGCACCAGTGCTATTCCATCCAGCTCTTTCATCTTTAAACTAAGGGGTAATAGGGTATTTTCCCTCTATCCAAGTCATCCATAACACGAATGGGATCAATCATTGGTGCATTCTTTGCCCCTTCCTCTCAAAATTACTCTCAAGAAACCCTCCTCCTTTCCCAAGAAATCATTTAAGCCCCTATCTCAAGAAATCAAGAGTTCAAGCATCCAAGTTCAAGAAACCCTTAAGAAATCTTCAAGAAACTATCTATTAAGGTATGTGGGTGTTCATCAATGGGTTTCTTTCACCCATTGAGCCCAAAAACCTTTCACCCATTGAGCCCAAAAACCTTCTCTTTTATTTAAAATATGAGTTCTTGTTTTATTATCGAGTTTATATGTTCATGATGGGTTAAATTCATGTGTTTTCTCAGTAACTAAACTCAATTTCATGTCCACATATGATCCCATAAAAGGATAGATTAATTCATGCTTTAAACTACAATTTCCCATGTTATGTTCTAGTGAATTTCTTGTTATAATATCAAATTATGAGTTTAGCCATGTAATCATGTTATTTTCTCATGTTTAACACATTCCCATGTTCAAGTTCATGATTCTCACTCGTTTTGTGAAATGATCAGGTTTGGGGTTCTTGAACCATGATTCCATATTACAATTTTAGTTTTGATATCGTGTTTTTATGATCATTCAATGCTGGAGGGTTATGATAAGACATGAATCTTATCATTGTACTGAGATATTTATGATCATGATGAGCACTATCAAAAATAATGTTCGGTTAAACTTAGTTTAGTTCATTACCAATGTCAGTTCAGTTGGGAGTAGGATTTAACACCGAGCGAATTCAGAGACTGAGGCTCACCTGGCAGTAGAGGGTGTGACCTTTAGTAGCAGTCCCTGAGTTCATGAACTACATTGACAGTGTAGGTTTGAGATGTCTTCTTACCAGTTGAGAGTTGATACATATCTCATGAGAGCACCTGCTAGTAGAGGGTGACACCCTAGTTCTTTGGGACAGAAGTTTAGTGGATCCACACAACCAGTGTTAGCACCCGTGGCACGATACTGACACCCTTCCAACTAGGGTTGTAGGTTTGACCCCGATTAGCTCAGATTGGGGCATGTCGGTTACATGATACCTCCCACAATTTCAGTCAGTATTTCAGTGTATCCCAACTTAGGTTTGCTTGACCAAATGTATAGATTGTTAGTTGTTTAGTTATACAAATTTCAGTCTTTCGGATTTCAGATTTATCTCAGTTACATGTTTATGCTTGGTATTGCATTCTCAATTATTTTTGGTTCATGCATTCATTCTCAGTTATCTTATGCATTTCAATTAGTCTTTTATCTCACATACTAGTACATTCAAAGTACTGACCGCATTTTTTTTGTGCTATGTTTTCTTATAACATAGGTTTGGATGCTCAGTTTCCCGACCGTTCTTCGACATCTCAGCGTTACTCAACGTTAGTAGTGTTGAGTCGTCATCTATTGGGGACATGCAATGTTTTAACAATTCTTTTAGTATTTTATCATGTTCAGTCAGTCAGAGTTAGTTAGGATTGTCCCATTAACTCCTCATGATATCTAGAGGCTTTCAGAAACCTAGTTAGACAGCCAGCCAGTTCTTTGAGTTATATTAGTTGTTTCAGACATACAATTTAGTTTCTAGTATGTTTTTCTGATATTTCAGACATGTCATTGCTACATATTTCAGTATTTGGATTTACAGTATCTTATCAGCTTATCTTCTGGACATGTTTTGTATTACTATTTTACTCCGAGCTCACAGTAGGTACCAGTTCTTGGGTTTGCTTGTAGTCACTTGTGGCCGTAAGCACCGTTATCTGGACTAGGGGGTAGCCTCGGGTTGTGACCAAACTTGGTATCAGAGCCTAAGGTTTTAAAGTGTCCTAGGGAGTCTGAAAGCCCTATTGAGTAGAGTCTTGTGCATAGGTATGAAGGGCGTCACACTTATGGACAAAAGGCTACGAGACATTTAAGAAAAGTTTCCCTTCTTTCAGAGTTCACATCGTGTGAAAGAGAATGAGCTTTATTGAATTTGTTTTGCTAACCCATCCTTCATTCCATTTACAGACAATGCCTCCCAGAAGAAACAATGAAAGAATGAACGGGGATCAACCCGTACCACCACCCATTCAGGAAGATCCCCTGAATGAGCATGATTCTCGCACCTAGTTTTGAGCCTCTTTCACGACCCTACCTCATTATGTAGATGCTTAAAAAACCAGCAAGCTGTTGCCCCAGCCAATCCAGTGGCAAATATAGCTGCAGTTAGGATTCAAGATTTCACTCGGATGAATCCCCCTCTGTTTTCTAGATCCAAATCTGAGGAGGATCTACAGGAGTTTCTGGATATGGTGAAGAAAGTGACAGATATTGTGGGAGTCACTTTGAGTGAGAGTGAAGACTTGGCTACATATTAGTTACAGGCTATAGCTCACACTTGGGTTAGGCAGTGGTAGGAGGACTGAGGTGTTGATGCAAAGCCTGTAGAGTGGGAGGAGTTTGCTACAACTTTCTTAGATAGGTTCTTTCCACTAGAGTTTAGGGAAGCTAAGGTTAAGGAGTTCATCTATTTTAAGCAGATTAGTATGAGCGTGAAGGAGTACTCACTCAAGTTCACTTAGTTGGCGAGGTTTTCTCCTACTATGGTGGCAGATAATAGGTCTAGAATGAGTAAGTTTGTATTTGGTATAGCTGATAGTATGGTTAAGAAGTGTAGGACTACCATGCTGATTAAGGGGATGGACCTATCTAGACTCATAGTTCATGCTCAATAGATTGAGGAGGAAAAGCGTAAGAATAAAGAGAGAGAGAATAAGAGGTCCAAAACAGGTAGTTTCAACTTTTCACAACCAAGGTCAGAAGGTGGTAATTGTTCTCAGTTCCATTAGAAATTTTCAGCCCTAGATCCACCTTCAGCTAGTGCACCAGTGCCTATGTTATGGCAAGATAGTCGGGATAGAGCGCCAGGCTGTAAGTCCTAGGTTAGTGTAAGCAGTGGCCGTGCAAATCCACTTTGCAGGAAATTTGGTAGGAATCATTAGTATGAGTGTAGAATGGGTAGAGATATATGTTTTAGATGTGGAAAGCCTAACCATAAGGTTAGGGATTGCTCAGGGGCTAGTCAGTAGGGATAGTCAAATAGTTCTTTAGCTCCGCCAGTTGCCCAACTTAGTAGGGTGCCACTTCCAGTGCAACCAGTGGGCAACGCCAGAATAGATTGTATGTTCTCCAGATTCGACATGATCACGAAAGTTCTCCTAATGTGGTTACAGGTATGTTACAAGTCTTTCACCTTCATGTTTATAATTTATTAGATCTCAAAGATTCACTTTCTTTTATAACTCCTTATATAGCCTCCAATTTTGGTGTCAATCCCAAAATATTAGCAGAATCTTTCTAAGTATCTACCCTGATGGGTATATCTATTATATCTAGGTGGGTATATAGAAATTGCTCAATCATAGTATCTCAGAAAATTACTTTAGTTGATCTTGTGGAGTTAGAGATAACTGATTTTGATGTCATTCTCGGCATGGATTGGCTCTACTCATGCTGTGCTTCATTGACTGTAAAAATAGAGTAGTTCAGTTTCAGTTTCCTAACGAACTAGTTATCGAATGAAGGGGTAGTACTTCTGTGCTTAGGGGTCATATTATCTCATATCTTAAGGCAAGAAAAATGTTATCCAAGGGGTGTATTTACCATCTTATCCGAGTCAAAGACTCGAATTCCAAGGCTACAAGTCTTGAGTCAATTCCAGTAGTAAATAGATTTCCAGATGTATTCCCTAAAGATCTTCTCGTAGTCTTCCCAAAGGAGATATCGACTTCAAAATAGATCTTCTTCTAGACACCAAGACTCTCTCTATTATTCCCTACAGAATAGGTCTTGATGATCTTAAGGAATTGAAGAAACAATTAAAATATCTCTTAGATAAGGGTTTCATCAGTCTTAGTGTTTCTCCATGGGGCGCTCCAGTCCTGTTCATGCGTAAGAAAGATAGTTCTCTTAGAATGTGTATCGACTACAGTCAGTTGAACAAAGTCACCATCAGGAATAAGTATCCTCTCTCCAAAATTGATGACTTGCTCGACCAACTTTAAGGTGCCAGTTATTTCTCTTAGAACGCCTCAGATTTGGATATTATCATCTTAGAGTCAGAGAATGTGACATTCCGAGGACTATGCTCACTTCGAATTCCTAGTTATATCCTTTGGACTAATAATTGCCCCTGCATTTTTCCTAGACTTGATGAATAGGGTGTTCAAGCATGACTTGGATATGTTCGTCATAGTCTTCATTGATTATATCCTCGTCTATTCCCATAGTGAGAATGATCATGCAAATTATTTGAGGGTTATGTTGTAGACCCTTAGAGATCAACAGTTATTTTGTAAGTTCAATAAGTGCAAATTTTGGCTATGATCAGTAGCTTTCCTTTGCCAAATACTTTCTGATGATGTCATCCAAGTTGACCCTCAAAAGACTGAAGTTGTGAGAAACTAGCCTAGACCCATCTCTCCATCAAATATTAGGCGTGTCTTGGGTTTGGATGGCTATTATAGGTGGTTTGTTGAAGGGTTATATTCTATTGATTCCCCCTATGTCTCAATTAACCTAGAATAAGGTCAAATTTCAGTGGTCAGATTCATGCGAGAAGACAGGAGTTGAAGACTCGTCTCACTTTTGCACCTGTCTTAACCTTGCCAGATAGTTCAGATAGATTTTTAGTTTACTATGATGCTTCCAAAGTTGGTCTTGGTTGTGTTTTGATGCAGAGGGGCAAGGTCATAGGCTACTCCTCTAGACAATTTAAACCCCATGAAAAGAATTATCTGATCCATGATCTTGAGTTGGCAGCTGTTGTCTTCGCCTTAAGGATTTGAAGGCATTATCTTTATGCGGTTCATGTTGATGTGTTCATGGATCACAAGAGTTTGCAGTATTTATTCACACAGAAGGGGAAGAGATTTGGTGACTTGGTCTATTTGATGATTTTTCCTATGAAGGGAGTAAAGATATTTGGCAAGAAGGGGAAACTCAATCCCCGCTATGTTTACCCATATAGAATCTTGAACCATTTTGGGACGGTAGCTTATGAGCTAGAGTTGCCTGAAGATTTGGCATCAGTACGTCTGGTGTTCCATGTTTATTTGTTAAATAAATGTATTGGTGATCCATTTTCTGTTGTTCCTTTTGAAAGGATGGATGTTCATGATAGCCTTTCCTATGAAGAAGTTCCAGTTCAAATCCTTAATAGTTATATTCATAGGCTAAGGAATAAAGAGGTTCTCTTGGTCAAAGTTCTATGGTGGAATCAGTCTGTTGAGGAAGCTACTTGGGAAGCAGAAGTAGATATGCGATCCAAGTACCCTCATCTTTTCTCCGCAAACTCAGATTCATCTTGAGGTAACGATTTTCCTTAGATTGAATCTTTTCTATTCTCTATTTAAGCTATGTAACCAATCTCGTTTCATAACATGCATCCACGAAATTAGTTTAGTTCATTTTCATGTATCATGCTTCAGACTCAGTTATGCAATAATGTTCCAAGTCATACATATTCAGTATATTGTCCCGACCATGCTAGGGGACTTGTCGTAATAGGCATTCCAAGTCCAACCGGGACCAGAGACCACCCCCGTTACCCAACCCAACCTCCAGTCGCCTTCCCTGAGTTGGATAAACATCGAGAAACCTGAGTTGGCTGAAATTCAAAAATATAACAAGATAGTGTAATAGCTCACTTAAAGACTCTGGGATAGGATTACAACCTTGACCGACCCAATAGAGTCCAACCATCCCATACCAACCGTCCAACCATACCAAACCATACCGAAGGCCATAAACCAGGACATAATCCAATAAGTTCCAAAATATAATATAATTAATTCCAAATTAAAATATGATGGAAGAGTGAGAAATTATGTCCAATGATGTCAGCCCACCAACTTATTCCAATGCCAAGTCTGACACCAATACCGATCCCAACCATTTTAACCCATAACAACACCACAAAGCCTCTAACCGAAAGAGTAATAAAATCCAGTTGGGATATGCCCCTGCCATAGCCAAAACTAATATCCAAAATAAAATCAAAGTGTCTAGAAATATCCATAACATGAAATGGATCCTTCTAAAAGAATGGAAGCTCACCACTTTAGTCCAAATACTAATCCCCGAGTCAATCACTATGTATGAGGAGTAGAACGGTCGGTTCCTGCATAGCGTAGGTATACAACCGCCAGTAGACAGGTTAGCGAGTGATCGCTAGTATGAATTCAAGATAAGGATAAAATAATTCCATTTATAAAGCCAAGTAAAACAATCCATATGAACACAACAATACATATATATAACCATGCCGAGAAAAGGGATCGGGTTTAGCATGCATTTAAAACCTTTACCTGGGCTGTGCAGCTTTTGCCTTCCTAAACCACCCACAGACTATATGGGTTCAGATCCCCCTACTGAAAGGGACCCAATGCATATAGCCACATGACTAGGGAAATAAATATGAGATGACTAGTACATTCCCCAAATATAAAATGTGACATAATGCACATGGTTACCAAGATCAAACCTCACATCGGCAAATATGAGTTTCCAGTTTTGGTCCCCCAGGACCTCTACCTTCAACTGATTTCCTTCAAATCCCGCATTATTACCCAATTAAAACCATTACCAAACAACCAACTAATGCATTTACCATTTATTAACCAAGGCCATTTAGTGGTGGTATCATCATACGGACCATACTTGCAAGTACTATCCATAGCCAACCACATATAGGTTTAAAGAGGACTTCAAAGTGCCCTTCTATTTGCCATATTAAATCACTTGGGGGATTCCATACCCTAAAAGCTTAACTATTTATCTTTCCAATCCATATAAACTATGCATAATTCCTTTACCAAGTTTAAAACAAGCAAGAGTTCCATTTAAAATTACTCAATGCAATGAAAGCATCATTATTGACATTTATTCAAACACATTAGGTGCATAATATAACAAAAACCAATTACAATTACCATTAAACCATTCCCATGAAATCTAATTATGTAAAACCACCATTAATGCACATAAATTATAATTAAAACTATCGAAAATCATAACCTACCATTTAGTATCAAAACCCCCAGATCATATTTAAAAACCAAAATTATACAATCAATGCATCATGAAAATATTCATAAAAACTATGACTTTAGTTAGAATTAACAATGAGTAAAGATAACATGCCTTAAAACAAGATAATGATGGAAAGAAATCACCAAGACAAGCCCCAAATTAATCCTCTAGTTGAAACCCTAGCTTTCTTTGCCCAAAAGCTTCTAAGAGAATTATAGAGTTTTTTTTTATAGATTTTCTAAATGTTAATGAATGAAATAATAGGGTAAATAACCTCCCAAGTAGGTTAGAAGTCATGGGACCTTTTAGGATAAGTGGGGAAATATCCAGAATACCCTCACTTAAGTTGCATAAAATCTCATCACAGGGGTACGACTGACCTTCACGAGTCATGCCTTCTAGTACAATTGGTACCCTCTACTCATATCCTAGCCTCAAACTTTGGATCCAACACTGTCCAGCATACTACTTATCCAACTAAGTCATAGCCAAAGCATGCGATCCGTACCCTTCATCCATTCCCTTAGCAAATTAAACTCCAAGAAAGATTTATACACTTTTCACAATACGAGTCCATTATACGACATGTACTCTAGCTTACTACTCATGGTGATCCACTCGTACTTAGATCCAATCTAAGTAACCAAGTCTAAGATCAAGTTAAGGAACCAAATAATCTGTATCCACCAATACGACTCGTACCCCTAAGTCTTATCCATTCCAGTAACCAAAATCTATCCCATTAACCAGCGTTGGTCAATATACAATAGGACCATAACATTCATACCCAATCATACGACTCCTACCGATGAGTCATATTGGGTCTAGAGACTAAGATTCCAAGAAATTTTCTAAGGGTCAAAACCTAGGGTGTTTTATATATGGCCTGTATTACTTAGTATTCTCAGTCTAACCAGTCTCATTTGAGGAAGAATATTCCCATGGGGGAGATATTGTAATACCCCATGCAATTCTAAGCTTATTTCAGCATTTATTTGCAAGCTTAAGGAGTCCAACGCTTGAGATTTTTCACTAAGTGTTGAGCACTTAGTCATTTTCAAGATCCCTAAACCTCATGGATTTTATTTTTTCCTTTCCAACCTTGAGACATTGGTTTTTGGGTTAAGACATGTTCGGGTTGTTAAAGGTATGTCTCGTGGGAGTTTTAGGATTTTCAAACGAGCGTAGGGGCGTGTTTGAAAAGCAAAAATAGTGTAACCTCATAATAAATCCATGACGCAAGGCTTGCTTTGTGAAACTGAGTGTCGTAGCATGGGGCTTGCTCCATCAGACTGAGGGTTGCTACGTAGGGCTTGCTCTATCGAATGGAGGTCCGCGGCACGCCAGTGCTATTTTATCTAGCTTTTGGTATTTAAACTAAGGGGTAATTAGATCTTTTCCCTCAACCTAAGTCATCCATAATACTAATGGGATTAATCATAAGAGCATTATTTTCCCCTTTCTCTCCAAATTACTCTAAAAAACCCTCTTTTTTCCCCAAGAATAACATCTAAGCCCATTTCTCAAGTAATCGAAAGTTTAAGATTCCAAGTTTAAGAAACCCTCGAAAAATATTCAAAAAACTATCTATTGAGGTATGTGGGTATTCATCAATGGGTTCCTTTCACCCATTGATCCCCAAACCCTTCTCTTTGATTTAATATATGGGTTCTTGTTTTATTAAAGACATTATATGTTCAAGATGGGTTAAATTCATGTCTTCCCTTAGTAATTGAACTTAATTTCATGTCCACATATAATACCATGAAAGTTTAGGTTAATTCATGTTTTAAACTATAATTTCCTATGATATGTTCAAGTGAATTTCATGTTACAATATTAATATATAAATTTAGCCATATAATCATGTTGTTTTCTCTTGTTTAACATATTCCCATGTTCAAGTCCATGATTTTTACTCATTTGGTGAAATGTTCAAGTTTGGGGTTCTTGAACCATGATTCCATATTACAATTTTAAGTTTTGATATTATGTTTTCATGATCATTCAATATCGATGGGTAATGAACACCCAATACCTATATATTTTACATGATTTAAGATTTTCAAGTAATAAATCAGTTAAGCCATGAATCTTATCATTGTACTCAGACATTTATGATCAGGATGAGCACTGTCAGAAATAATGTTCAGTTAAACTTTATTTAGTTCAGTACCAGTATCATTTTAGTTGGGAATAGGATTTAACACTGACCGAACCCAAGGATGGGGGCTCACCTGCCAGTAGAGAGTTTGACCTTTATTAGCAGTCCCTGAGTTCCAAAAATACGTATCTAGCATAGTTTTGAGATGTCTTTTTGCCAGTTGAGGGTTGATGCATATCTCATGAGAGCACCTACCAGTGGCACGATACTGATACACTTCCAACTGGGGTTATAGGTTGGACCTCGATCAGATCAGATTGGGGAATGTCGGTTACATGACACCTCCCATAGTTTCAGTCAGTATTTCAGTGTATCCCAGCTCAGTTTTTTTTGACTAAGTGTACAAATTGTCAGTTATTCAGTTATATAGATTTTAGTCTTTTAGATAATAGATTTATTTCAATAACATGTTTATGCTTGATCTTGCATTCTCAAATATTATATGTTCATGCATTTATTCTCAGTTATCTTATGTATTTTAGTTAGTCCTTATCTCACATATCGGTACGTTCAAAGTACTGATCGCATAATTTTCCTTACCCTATGTTGTCTTATAACATATGTTCGAATGCTCAGTTTCTTGACCGTTCTTAAACAACTCAACATTACTCAACAGAAGTAGTGGTGAGTCCTCATCTATCGGGGACATGTCATGTTTTTACATTTATTTCAGTAGTTCCTCATATTCAGTCAGTCAGATTTAGTTGGAGGTTTTTCCTATCACCTTCTCATGATATCTAGAGGCATTCAGATAATTAGTTAGACAGTCAGCTAGTTCTTTTAGTTTTATCAGTTGTTTCAGACAGACAATTTAGTTTCCAGTATTTTTATCAGATATATCAAATATTTCATTGCTATGTATTTCAGTATTTGGATTTATAATATCTTATAAGATTATCTTCCGCACATGTTTTGTATTACTATTTTACTCAGTGCTTATAGTAAGTACCAGTTCATGGGTTCACTTGTGATCACTTATGGCCTAAAACACCATTTTCTTGACTAGGGGGTAGCCTTGGGTCGTGATAATTTTGGACATTTCCCAACCCAAAACCCTTAAGTCCCCACATCTTATAACATTTTGTGACCTCTTATAACACACTTTTGAAAGATCAAATATTTCTAAAACACTCTAAACTCTCTCTTAAAGATTGGGCTAGGGTTTTCTTCAAGTGTTTATCTAGAGGCTCAAGGGTCAAGTTTCTTCCGTGAATCTTTATAAATAAGGAATGCGACTCTTACCTTATTGTTAGTTCTCAAATATAATGTATTTTAAACATGGATTTTAAATCATTAATTTTGGTATTAAGAACCATAGTTGAGGGTTTTGTTTGAATAATGTTGAATATTGTTTACTCTTTGTTTAAATTGTGTTTATACATTCTTTTGATGATGGTTTGCACATGTGGGTGCTTGGTAATTATCGTTTAACAAATGGGTCATAGATTGCCCTAAATTTGATGGTTTTACCTTGATTTTGGTCTTGATAATTGCATGCCCACAAAGTGTTTGTGAAATGCCTAAAAAAATAAACTTGTCGCATGGTGAGTTGGGTTTTGCACTAATTCTTGGTATATAAATGCTATTGAAGTATGAATAATTTTATAAAGGTCTTGATGACCATAACTTAAATTAAAATATGTTTTGAACAAAGGCATTGGTCTAATAAATATGAATGGTTGGTAAATAGTTTATTGAAGGCCCTGTTGGCCATGTAATGATATAAATGACAACCTTGGTGGTTTAGTTGGCTAAAAAGGATTTGAGTCCCTAAATATTAAATTGATTTATGTCTCTATTTGATAATGGGTTCGAGTCCCTAAATATTGAGTTGAATTGTTGGCTTTGTATATATAATGGGTTTGAGTCCCAAAGTTAAATGATAATTGCTATGACATTGTTGTATGCTTGCAAGTGGGGTTGGTATGATGATACCAACTGTATGCCTTTGGTAATTAATTAGATTAATGGTTGTGTATGTTAAATGATGGTTTTAAATTGGGCTTTAAAGCGGGATGTGTAGCTGAACCATAAAAGTAGAGTCCAAAGGACTAACACTGGAAACCACGCTAGTCGGTATGAGTGTCTTATGATCGGGTAGTTTGAGTTCCCAGAATAAATATATGAATGTGAGGTTTGAGTCCCCCATTTTGTATACATTGGTTCTATGTCACCTTGATTATGCCGGGAGGTTCGAGTCCCCCATATAGGCATATACGATTATAGATATTCTCTGGTTTGTATGGCTACATGCACTGGATCCCTTCCAACTATGGGAGAGATGAACCCATATAGCCCGTGGAGGCCTTGTTCTATGATGGGTATGCTACAAAACCTAGTTTAATAGTTTCAAAATTCATGCTAATCTTGCTCCCTACCTCGGCATGGTGTATATGTTTACATATATATTGCATTGGTTATATGCACTGTTTGAATGGTTTTGAAATATTAGCACTATTTTATCCTTATCCTTGAGTTACATTCTAGCTCTAATTGCTAACCGTCTTTGATGTTGTATTACCATGCGATGCAAGTGTTCGTCATATCCTTACACCTCCTGCACAGTAATTGGACTTATGAACAGTTGGTGATGACCTGAAGTGGTAAGCTTCCATACCGCAAAAGTCTTCATTTCTTTCTTTGAGTTTTCTTATGTTTTCATTGGTTTAGACTTGTATATTAGTTTTGGCTAAGGTCGGGGGCATATCCCGACTGGATATTCTTGAATTATTTTTAGAGGCTTTGTTTGGACAAACTATGTACTTGGGTATGTTATTCTATGGTATTGATATGGAATTAGGTATTATTTTAGTTATGTTAGGGTTGTTGGTTGGTTGGATTGAATAGAAGGGTGATCTCCGATCCTTGTTGGAATAGAGGTGCCTATTATAATGAGGCCCTGATTCGGGTCATGTCACTCATCTTTTGCAACAGGTTTAATTTGTTGCAATAGGTTAAACACTTAGATGACCATGTAATTACTAAGAGATTAATGTAAATTGTAATTTAACTCATTACTTCATCTTTAATTCTAGTTAAGTCAATTTAGTTATTACTAATAATGGCTTAATTTGAAAATTTTCAAATAAAATTAATGATTTGATCACTCTACTCAGGATGAATACACTTAGTTTATCATGTAATTACTTTGAGATTAATTGAAATTGTAAATGAATTTATTAATTCATCTTTAATTTTAGTTAAATCAATTTAGTTATTACTAATAATGTCTTAATTTGATTCATTTCAAGTAAAATTAGTCAATTGATCACTCTACTTCAGAAGAATACACTATGAAATTAATTGAAATAGTAATTAAACTTATTAATTCATCTTTAAGTGTAGTTAAATCAATATATTTATTATAAATAATGGCTTAATTTGAATTATTTCAAATCAAATTAGTCGATTGATCATTCTACTCAGGACGAATACACTTAGTTGATCATGTAATTGCTACGAGATTGGTTGAAATTGTAATTGAACTTATAAATTCATCTTTAGTTAAATCGATTTAGTTATTACAAATAATGGCTTAATTTGAATAGTTTCAAATCAAATTGGTCAATTGATCACTCTACTCAGAATGAATACACTTAGCTAATCATGTAATTGCAATAAGATTAATTAAATTTGTAATTAAACATATTAATTAATCTTTAATTTTAGTTAAATCAATTTAATTGTTAGAAACAACAATTTAATTTGAACCATTTAAGGTAAAATTAGTTAATTGATCACTTTACTCAGGATAAATTGTAACACCCTCAAAATATCAAGCATTTCATTTTTGGCCTTTTCATGCTTGAAATATCAATTTTTGACTCAAATTATGTTGGTGATGCTAAAATAATAAGCCAAAAGAGTTGAAATTTTTGGAAGGGGTTAGGGGTAGTTTTGGGTCACAGAGGCAGTAAGCCTTCGCGATAGCCCCGTGACACGAAAGGTACTCATCGCAATATGGTCCGTGTCATGGAGGCTGGCCTCCATGATTAGGTCCGCGATATGAGACTATGGTATTTTGAAGCTGTTTTGCTTAATTAAATAGGGAAGAGGGATTGTAAGGTTCTTTCACCTATAAATGCTTTTTAATCACTATAAGGACCTATTTCTATCAATTTGCAATGTACAAAGTTCATTATTCACTCTTAAACATCCTCTCTCAAAATTCCCTTTTTAACTTAAGGATAGGGTTCAAGGAGGTCATCATCTAGGGTCCTAAGGGTGTGGTTTTCTTCAAAATTCTTGGCAATTAAGGCATGTATCTCTTTCTATATACTTGTATTTTATTAATGGCATGAAATTGATTACAATTCATGGTTTTGATTATGGGTTTTGAACTATGGGTTAAGAGATTTGAATGTGGTTGGTTTAAATATTTTCTATGGTTTATTATACAATAATTATGCTTTGTTTATGATTTTCAACATTGGGGGATGCATGGGAATGATAATTAAAATAAGGGGTCATGTTAAGTCCCAATTTAATAATTTTGCTTTAATATATGGTGTTGGAAATCATGTTCCCTCAACTTGTTTGTGAAATTGACAATGAATATGACCTTGTCAAATAGTTTAACTATTGTTGGAGATCCTTGCATTGCGTAAAAGGTAAATGTAACATGAATTAGTTTGGTTTGGTTTTCAAATGATTTTTGATGGGCCTTGGTGATGATGGTTTTGGTTTATATGGTAATTATGCAGTCAAATTTGGATTAATTGTTTCATATGGTATAAAAGGATCGACTTAAAAGCTCTAATCACGGTATGACAATACCAACGGGAAATTCCTAATTAAAAGACTTCCTAATAAATGGTTGAGAATGTGTGAACAATTTTAATATGGGCCTAAAGGGGTTTGTGTAGCAAAGTCGTGAAGGTAGAGGTCCCGGGGGACCGATACTGGAAACTCATGTTTTCTAATGCGAGGATTGGTCATGGTGATCGTGTGCATGAGACATACTTTGTATTTTGGGTATGGTATTAACCTTCTCAAATTTTCTCCAGTATATGTGGCTAACACGCACTGGAACTCTTTCAGCGGGAGAGCTGAACCCATGTAGTCCATGGGTTCCTTTAGGATGACAGAGCTACATAGTTTAGGTTAAGGTTTTACTCTTTGGCTAAGCCTTTTTCCTTTCTCCAGCATGTGGTATATATATATATGTATGTATTGCATATAATATTGTGAATTGGGTTTTATTGTTTTTTGTATTATGAATAATGGCATTACTTTATCCCTTTATCCTTGAGTTATATGCTAGCGCTCCAACTGCTAACCATCTTTAGACGCTGTATCCCCACGTGATGTAGGAGCTAACCATAATTCTACCTTTTATTCATAATGATCAGGTGTTCATGGTTAGATTGAGAGTTGACTTGAAGTGGTGATCTTTCATCCTTTGGAAGACTTCATTTCATGTTTTGGTTTTCTCTATCTTAGACTTTATTTTTGATTTGTATTACATATGGTCGGGGAATGACCTAATATTTTACTACAAACTTGAATATTATGGTTGTTATTTGGTATTAGTTTTGGTATTGTGGATAGTTTGGATATTGATTTTTATATAGATCCTTGAGTTTATCTTTCATATCTTGCTTTATATTGGTATTCATCCACTGCTACGAGTTCTTGGTTATATTAGAATAGGCTCAGGGGAAGTCTCTAGTCCTCGGTGCACTTAAGATCCTATCATAGCTAGGCCCTAGTTCGGATCTTGACAAAGTTGGTATCTGAGCCTAGGTTTTGATGTCATGGGATTTCTATAAAGCCGTGTCGGGTAGAGTCTCTTTTATGGATGTGTAGCGCGCCACACTTAGGGGTGATGATGCTGAGTATTCTTTTGTAGGAAGATTTCTCTAGTACCTTTTTGGATATCTTTTTTTCTTAGGAGTTGAGGGATGCAAAAGCTAAGGAATTTATGAATTTGAAGCAAGGTCAGATGATAGTAACGGAGTATTCCTTAAAGTTTCATCAGCTTATGCGATATGCTCTTGAGCTAGTGTCTAGCATGAAGGCTAGAATGAGCAATTTTACTTTTGGTTTTTCTTGTGAATTGATTTTAGAGAGTAAGACTACCTTGTTAAACAAAGATATGGATATCTCCTGGACTTGTGTTGTATATGCAATAGGTTGAAAATAAAAAGAAGAAACAAGTAGATATGGATGAGAGACAGAGTAAGAAGTTTCAATATTCAGATTAGGGTAGAGGTCAGTAGTAGAGTGGTAGGGATAATGGGAAATAGTCTAAGAAGAAGTTAGAAAACTCGAGTTCATATTTGACGATTAGTGCCCTTAATCTGAAGCCATTCAAAGATTATTATTTTGTAAGTAGTAATGGTTCTAGGGAATAGGGTTCCCAATCCTAGGCCAGTGGGGCCCAGTCAACTTCATTATATCCTTCTTATAGACTGTGTGGTCAGTTGCATCATGGGTTCTATGATGAAGGGAAAAATTAATGGTTTAATGATGGCCAACTGGGACATATATAGAGGGATTGCCCTGGGGGAAAGCTTGACTCAAGGGATAATAAGATTCATATTGCTACGTCGTTATCTCCTTTCTTTAGGGGTGCCACATCTAATACCGACATCATTCAAAATCACTTGTATGCTCTTACTACGCATCAAAAGTTTGAGGCATCACCTGATGTCTTCATTGGTATGTTAAAACTCTTTTTTCGTGATGTGTACTATTTACTGGGATCTACTATTTCTTATATGACTCCATTTATGGTTGTGTAGTTTAATTTTGGTTCCGAGTATATTTTCGACCCTTTTTTTATTTCCACCTCAGTGGATAACTCATTGGTTACTAGAAAGGTTTATAGGGGATATATGGTAGCTGTTGGTGGTAGGGAAACCTTGGTAGATCTATGTGAATTCAACATTTTAGATTTTGATGTTATCTTTGGAATAGACTAATTGCAATTGTGCTATACATCCTTATTAATTCCCTAATGATCCAGTTATTGAGTGGGAATGTAGTTCCTTAGTGCCCAATAAAAGGTTTATATCATATATTAGATCCCAAAAATTGATTTCCAAAGGGTGTATTTATCATTTGGTCTGGATTAAAGATTATAACTCGAAGGGTCCTTCTTTACAATCTATTCCCGTGGCTAGTGAATTTCCTGAGGTTTTCCCTGAAGATCTTCCTGTCGTTCCTCCTAATTTTGAAATTAATTTCAGGATTGATCTTATTTCGAACACTCGTCCTATCTCTATCCCTCCTTATAGAAAGGCTCGGGTGAGTTGAAGGAGCTTAAGAAGCAGTTGAAGGATCTCCGTGACAAGGGTTTTATCCACCCTTGTGTATCTCTGTGGGGTGCTTCTGTTCTCTTCGTGTGTAAGAAGAATGGTTTTCTTCGGATGTGTATTGATTACCATTAGTTGAACAAGGTAACTATTAAAAATAAGTACCCTCTTCATAGGATTGATGATCTATTTGACCTACTTCAGGGTGCTAAGTATTTATGCAAGATTGATCATTGGTTGATTTATCATTAGTTAAAGATTAAGGAGGAGGATATCCGTAATACAACCTTTAGTACTCGGTATGGACATTTCAAGTTCTTGGTCATGTATTTTTGGTTGACCAATGCCACAGTGGAATTTATGGATCTCATTAATTAGGTATTCCATTAGTTTTTGGACTTATTCGTGATTGTGTTTATAGATGATATTTTGGTATATACAAAGAGTGCAGTGGATCATACCAATCACTAGCATGTTGTATTATAGACCGTAAAGGTTCAACAATTGTATGCTATGTTTTCAAAGTGTGAGGTCGGGTTGAATGCTGTTACTTTTTTGGGTCATATTAAGTCTGGTAAAGTGATCATGGTGGATCTATAGAAGGTTGTGGTGGTTAAGAAGTAGCCTAGACCCACGAATCCAATCGATATTTGGAGATTCTTGGGTTTAACATGTTATTATAGGAGTTTTGTAGAGAGTTTTTCATCGATTGCTGCACCTTTGAGTAGGTTGACTCAGAAAAAGGTGAAGTTTCTCTTGTTTGATGCTTGTGAAGGGAGTTTTGAGAAGTTGAAATATAAATTGACTTCTGCTCTAGTTTTGACTTTGGCCGAGGGTAATAATGGCTTCGTGGTTTCTTTTGATGTGTCCCACATGGACTTGGTTGTGGTTTTATGTAGCATGACAAGGTAGTAGCATATACTTCTAGGTAGCTGAAAGTTCATGAAAGGAATTATCCAAATCATGATTTGGGGTTGTTGGCTTTGTTGTTAGCATTGAAGATTTGGCGGCATTATCTATATGTGGTTTATGTTGACATTTATTTAGATTGTAAGAGCCTGCAGTATATTTTTACCCAAAAAGAGTTGAATGTTAGGTAGAGGAGATGGCTTGAGTTGCTTAAAGACTACAACATGAGTCTCCACTATCACCCGGGTAAAGTTAACATGGTTGTTGATGCTCTTAGCAGGTTATCTATGGGGAGCTTGGCCCATGTGAAAGAGGAGAAACGAGATTTGGTGAATGATATTTACCATTTGGCTAATCTTGGAGTTCATCTCTTCGATTATAAGTATGGTGGTGTGTTTGTATAAGAAGTGGCAAAATTATCTCTTGGTGCCGAGGTAAAGGTGAAGCAGGTGTTCGATCCTATCTTGATGCAAATCAAGAATGATATGGGTGAGGCATAAGGTGATGGCTTTTGAGATTGGTGGTGATGGTATCTTGACGTACCAAAGAAGGTTGTGTGTTCCCGAATTGGATAGGCTGCGAGATAGAGTTTTGGTTGGAGCTCATGGGTCATATTATTCGGTTAATCTTGGTTCAATAAATATGTGTCAATACCATAAAAAGATATGTTGGTGGAATAACATTAAGAGAGATATGGCATATTATTTGGCTAAGTACCGGGTGTGTCAACAAGTGAAAGTGGAATACCTTAGGCCTGGTAGGTTGTCTCAGGAAATAGAGATGCTTTTATGGAAATGGGAAGTGATAAATATGGATTTTATTTTCTGTCTTTCGCGGTCTCAGAACCAGTTTGATTCTATTTGGGTCATTGTGGATAGGATGACTAAGTCTGCCGACTTCTTACCAGTGTGGAATAATTTTTCTGCTGAGGATTATGCTTGGTTATTTATTCAGCAGATTATGAAGTTGCACGGTGTTCTAGTTTCCATTATTTCTGATCGGGGTACTCAATTCTCATCTTATTTTTGGCGGTCGTTTCAGCGAGGTTTGGGGAATAAAGTGAACCTTAGTACCGCGTTCCACCCATAAATAATGGATAAATGGAAGGACCTTCCAAACTTTAGAATATATGCTTCGAGCTTGTGTAATTGAATTTGGTGGTAGTTGGGTTGACACCAACTACGCTATCATTCTAGCATCGATATGGCACCATTTGAGTCTTTGTATGGTAGGAGGTGTTGATCCCCTATTGGGTGGTTCAAAGTTGGTGAGGTGAGGTTGTTAGATCCTGATTTAGTTCATCAAGCTATGGAAAAGGTGAAGGTGATTCGGGAAAGGCTTAAGACTGCCCAAAGTCGCCAAAAGTCATATACGGACGTAAGACAAAGAGAGTTGGAATTTGAAGTGGATGATTGGGTGTTCTTGAAGGTGTCTATCATGAAGGAAGTGATATGTTTTGGAAAGAAAGGGAAGCTTTGTCCTCGTTACATTGGTCCTTATCTGATTTTGAAGAGAATGGGAAGTGTTGCTTATGAGTTGGAATTGCCAGCGAGTTTGGGTTCTATTCGACCTGTGTTTAATGTGTCCATGTTGAGGAAATGCATGGGTGATCCTTCTTTGGTGGTGCCTATTGAGAATATCGGTGTCTCGGATTCCCTGTCTTATGAAAAGGTTTCGATGGAGATCTTGGAGAGACAAGTTTGTAGGTTGCGGGCTAAAGATATATCATTGGTAAAATTTCTTTGGAGGAATCATAAAGTGAAAGACCCCACTTGGGAGGCGGAAGAGGATATGAAGGCTAAGTATCCATTTCTATTCCATGTGACGGATGAAGAATCTTGAGGTATGACTTTTGTTCTTTTTTATTGTTATCCAGTTTACCTTTTGATTTTGGCATGTTATTATCATCCTCGTGCGAAATGTGTCCTAGATCATCATTCGGGGACGAATGATCCTAAGGGAGGATAATGTAACACACTAATAAATTCGGGCATTTCATTTTTAGCCTTCCCATGCTTGAAATATCGATTTTTGACTCAAATTAAAATGGTAACTCAAAAGAGTTTCAGAATTTTCAGACGGGGTTCGGGGTAGTTTTGGTCACAGTGGCAGTAAACCTCCACGATAACCCCGTGACATAGAAGGTACTCACCGTGATAGGGTCCATGTCATGGAGGCTATCCTCTACGATAATGTCTATGACACAGACCTATTTTATTTTGCGACTATTTTGTTTAATTAAAAATGGAAGAGGGGTAGTGTAACGCCTACAAAACGGGTCCCGTAGCATCACACGGTGCTTGAGGCTATGAGTAGCCCCAAGCTAACCCTTTGAGACATTTTCATTCAGTTCAACACGAATCAACGGGGTTTCCATAAATAACTCTAAAATATCAATAGAGTAATCATCATCCAGGAATAAAAGAATTTCAGAAAGATAACAAAATACGACTTATTAGTCAACTCCCAACATCTATAATAGTCTGACAAGCCTCTAAGAAAATCAATAAAAACAACGAGCCATTGAGACATGCCCCAACTGACTCATACTCAGTTATCAAATGTAAACAATTCTGTGAAACCAACATCAGACATCACGTCCTCGGAACATGGGGACTCACCACAACAGAGGATGTAGAACAGCGTGCCCGAAGAATCACTGTCGAACCTGGAACTGAGCACCTGAACCTACATTCCGAGAAAATGCAGCCCACATCCGAAGATGTGGGTCAGTACCATGGAAAGGAACCGAGTATATGGGGGTGTATGCAGTTTTATAAACATCATTATCATAAATATTTATAAGAAATATGCAGGATGTATGAAAGACTCACATAGCACGAAGAAAATCATCATAATCATGAGAGGGTGAAATAAGTACAATAACACATGTGAGTAATCATATAATTTGTCAATCACTTTCAGTTCATCAAGAGTATTAATTCTCATAATGTAAATATCATTAAATCTTTCGAAAGAATAACTTTCACAATTCCACTTTCAAATCACTTCACCATTCACCATAGACACAAGGAAACACACACACAATGGGAGATACTATAACCGACATAAACTATGTGAGCTACATGGAGTCCAACGTAAAACCTACGTTGGGGAGAGCCGTCCTATCCTTGCCATCAGAGTAGGACTATCGATATCAAATCCACACAAACTAGTTATCACTATATAAATCAGCCTCAGGGTCACTCCTACGGGGGAACGTAGTTCTAAGGAAGTAAGGTCGCTTTATACCTCCCACTCGGTGCTAAAGATTTCTCACAGACTTAGCTCAGATCATTTCAAAGACAATCCACAACAAAATAATTTCAGTAATATATAAATATACATCGGGAGCCATCATGCTTCCCATCTATCAAAATCAATCGCGTTGTAAATTTCTTTCACACTCGAGTTCAAAACAAATCCATTAAAATCAAAAGGTCAAATCATTCAAAATATCTCAAATATTCAACATCAACGTGCTTATAACACACACTTTCTCAAAAAAAATATAATTTCCAATGGGAATTCACGACCCAAATATCAAAATCATGATAAATATCGTTCAAGATTCATGCTTTATATATCCACACATATAAATTCATCTTTTAAAATCATAAACATCAAGATTTCATAATAATCATCATAAGATATGGGTTCATGCTTCAAATTCATAAAAATAAAATAAAAATCATGCCTTTGTAAAGAAAATTACTTTTGGGCACCAGAACAAAAGAGAGTTCTTATTGAAAAACCCCACATACCTTGAATGATGAACTTTAGATCGATACTCATTTTTGAGATGTTAATCATGCCTTTGAAAGATGGTTCTTGGAGTTCTTGAACTAGGAACTCGGAATCTTGAATAAATTTGTAGAATTAATGGTGAACTTTAAAGGTTCTTGAAGTTGGATGTAGGAGCTTAGGGTTTTCTTTTTGAGGGAATTTAATGAAATATAACATATAATGCTTCTAGTAGGATTTAATATAGGGTTTGGATGGATTTTGGGTGAGGGGGAATGACCAAAACGCCCCTAAATATGAAATAATTCTCGAATCTGTCCTTTGGTGGACTATTTTGATAGTCTGAAGTAGATTAACCATAAAGTTTTACTTCGATATCCAAATTGGATGAAACCAATTTCATTAGAAAGAGGACTCTCATATCTTTTCATCGATATATAGTATCTCACCTAGATCATTGTGTATGACGAGTTATGATCATTTGAAGTTGACCAAAAAATTCTCTTTTGATAGGCAATTTCATTAGGGTTTGGACGGATTTTGGGTGAGGGGGAATGACCAAAACGCACCTAAAAATCAAATAATTCTCGAATCTGTGCTTTGGTGGACTGTTTTGATAATCTGAAGTAGATCAACCATAACGTTTTACTCTGATGTCCAAATTGGATGAAACCAATTTCATTAAAAAGAGGACTCGCAGAGATTTTCGTTGATATATTGTAGATCACCCAGATCATTATGTATGAGGAGTTATGATCATTTAAATTTAGAGCAAAAATACTCCAGGCCTCAAAACTTTTTCCTGCATGTTTTACTGTTCAATACTATTCATGGTTCGATCAGAATGTTCATAACTCGTCGCTCGGGTGTCTGTTTTGGATGATCCACATATCTTTGGAAATCTTATTCGATACTCTACGCAATGGTGGGTCATAATATAAGATATTCTACATGGAAAATTTATAATTCATTCTAGAAGATAGAACCCAACACGTTTACGCACAAAATTTCAACGAAAAATTTCTCGGGGTATTACAGGTAGTAAGGTCCTTTTACCTGTAAACAATTTTTAATCACTATAAGGACCTATTTTTATCAGTTTTCAATGTACGAAGGATATTATTCACTCTTAAACATCCTCTCTAATAATCCCCTTTTCAACTCAAGGCTAGGGTTCAAGGAGGTGATCATCTGGGGTCCGAAGAGTGTGGTTTTCTTCATAATTCTTGGCAATTAAGGAATTTATATCTTTCTCTATACTTGTATTTTATTAATGGCATGAAATTAGTTATTAATCATGGTTTCTATAATGGGTTTGAACTATGGGTTGAGGGTTGTGAATATGATTGGTTTAAATGTTTTTCTATGGTTTATTATGCAATAATTGATACTTGACTTGAAAATATTGGAAAATGACTCTTTCTCTCTCTTAAGCCCTCCCCTGTAACATGTTTTAACATCACCTTTGATGTGACCCAGGCTACTCTAGCTCTGGCTTAGAAGTACTAGCAATAGGTTAGTGAACTTCCTCCCTCTATCCCCATTTGGTTCTCTCTTTTCCCCTTTTACACTTTTCATTGATCTCGCCGGCGGGATAGGGTTTCCATCGGCTCAACCCCAATGACATTGTCAATGTGTAGCACCAAAATCAGGCTACCAAATCTAATTCTGGCATGTCCAGATTACCAGGCTTTTCTCGACCAGATCTGATTTCGGTGATATTTCGATGAAGCTTCGATGATAACATTCTGGAGACAAATTTTTGCATCAATTTTCTAGAATCCAACATACCACGCAAGATAAGAGAACTTGGTCTGTAAGCATAATCCGGTGACTTCTAACCTTTGGTATTTACTTTCTTTTATTATTTAATGTCTATTTACTTATTTTTAATTTGTTGGGATTGACTGCTTTCTTTTATTAGTGGCCTTGGTTTTGTTGTCCTTAGTGTTAGGCCAAATAGTGTGATTTGCATGTGCCTCCTACTTTCTCTTATTATTTTTGTTTCTATCATTGTTTATATTCTTTTAGTAGTGGCTTTGGGGGTTGATGGTAGGATAGGGTCATGTTCGAGGGGGTTGAAGTTGTGGACTGGTTTGGGGGTTGAGGAAGAAAGAAGAGATGGTTTGGTGGTGGGGAAAGATGGGAGGGATAGTTTGGGAGTGGGGGAAAGGTCTGGTGTTAGGACAAGTTTGGGATATGAAGTGAGAGGTGGTAGAGGTAGATGTGTTGAAAGAGTTGATAGGTTGACGGTTGGGTCTAGGAATATAGGGACCCTTCAGGGTAAGTCCATAGAGTTTGTGAAGATTCTTAAAAAGAGGAGGATCAATATTGTGTGTGTCCAGGAGACCAAGTGCGTAGGATCTAAGGCTAAGGATGTGGATGGGTACAAACTATGGTACTCAGGAAGTAATAGGCATAGGAATAGAGTAGGCATCTTAGTAGATGAAGAACTTAGAGGGCAAGTAGTAGAGGTTAAGAGGATCAACAATAGGTTGATGAGAGGTGTGCCTAGCTCTGAATGTGTATAGCATTTATACGCTACATGTGGGCTTGGGAGAGGAGAATCATAAGAGGTTTTAGGAGGATTTATACGAGGTGGTGAGAGGTATGCCTTGCTCTGAGAAGATTATTGTAATAGGGGATTTCAATAGGAACATTCGGGTATTACCGGGAGGCTATGGTGATATGCATAGAGGTTTTGGTTTTGGAGTGAGGAATAAAGAGGGAGCTGCTCTATTGGATTTTGTGAGGGCCTTTGGGATGGTAGTAGTGAATTCAAGCTTTTCGAAGAAGGAGGATCACCTGATTTCCTTTCAAAGAGTGATATCCTAGATTTAAATTAACTTTTTCCTACTTAGGAAGGGGTATAGGGTATTGTTTAAGGATTGTAAGGTCATTCCAAGTGAGAATCATTCGACCCAGCACAGGCTTCTGGTGATGGAATTGAGTATAAAGAAGGATAAGAAGAGAAGGGGCGGGGAGGGTCAATTCAGAATAAAGTAAGGTGGTTTGATGTCGGTGAATGCGTTGGAGATAGGGAAAATATGGCGGGGATGAGGGTACGTGAGTGTAGGGGGGATGTGGATGGTATGCAAGATAGGGCAAATAGTTGCATCAAGGAGACTGCTATAGAGATATTGGGTGTCTCAATCAAAAACAAAAACTACGTGAAATAAAACTAAAAAAACTAAAAAAAACATACCTAATATTGGGTTGCCTCCCAAGAAGTGCCTAATTTAGTGTCGTGACACGACCTAATCAAGTTTTTCCTCTACATTGAGGATATAAATTTCACACTCAACTTAGTATCCATATTTTTGACCCACTAATATGGGGGTGGTATAAAAATTAAGGAACCGAGTAATGGAATGCGCATGGCAAACCACTCAGCCTTTAAGTGAGGTATGTTTTTATGTTTCTTGTACGATGTAAAATTAAGAATATGGGATTCTTGTTCATCATTTACACTCTTTCACTATTTTAAATGATTTCAAAGACAAGATATCATCGAAACATAATGTAGAAAAATGCTTCGAGTGAGGCCCAACCAATCCTACTTCAAAATTTACATTATCTACAACATACTCACTTTTATTCACCTTCTCAATTTCAGTCTCAAGATAATGATAACAATTGAGTGGCTGAAATTTTTGTGTTTGCTCCACAAATTGGCTAATATCCTGCTCATATATTTTTTTGATTAGCCACTGTAGACATGGTGGCAGTGGTATCTCCTCAACCTATTCAACAATTTTAGTTTTTGAGTACACAAACTTTCTTGAATTATCTATAACTTTATCTACAACAGGTTGGGAAGTCACTTGTTCTGTAGCCTCCCTTTGGTTCTTCATGTAAGCTAACAACTCAACCTGAGACACTAAAACTTGTTTCAGCATCTCTTCTAAGTAGCTAATTTGAGTTATTGCCTGCGTATTTCATATTGCTGCTGAAACTATTGCTGGTTGGTCCATGATTGAATTTATGACTGATTCAGTCCAGTTTAATTGTAGTATTTTATATAATTTTCCCTTTCAGCATAGCCCACAAACAATTCTAAATCGGGATTGACAACACACATAGCTGTAGTATGACAACTTTGACCACAACCAAATACCAAACTATAGTCTCTTCACAGATAAAATAGCATCGCATCATATTATGAAGGTCCCATCCACGTAATTCCATCAATTCTGGACAATAATCTACTTGATGTGGTCCCCCATTAAAACAACAAGAATCATCATCACTTGAAAACCATCTATCCTAGTCTGACATATAAAGAAATATTATAAAAAGAGAAATAAAAGGAAAATAAAAAGAAACTGAGCAAAAACTATTTACAACTCAGTATAGAAAAACAAAAAATAAGATAGTTGCCTAGTTACAAGTCCCCGACAATGGCGCCAAGAACTTGATAGCGCCCAAGCGCACACGTAAGTGTACGCGGTCTTATTAAGTAGTAAAATGCCTTCAAGGAAGCCTAACAATTGATCTCTCAGGGACTTGAGTTCGCCGCCTATCCAATTCTAGTTTAACTAATTGAGTAAAGGATCAAATAGAGTTTTACATTTGTAAATTAAAACTAAACTAAACTAAGGCAAAAAAATAATGAATTAGGACAATCTATGGATAGTAGCCCAGGGTTAAGGCTTACAAGCAATCATACTATGTTATTGAACTTCATTCATTAAATTTCTTATCTTGGTTTTTGATTCATAGTGTTAATTTCATGATTATGGTTTCCCAACCTCTAATCCTTTACCTAAGTTGAACCTTACAACTACATCGTTGAGCGGGGATGTAATAGTTTACTTAAGTTCTTTACAAATATCATCCTACATATGAATGAATTAAGGTATCTAAGTACATCCCTGCCCTAGATACTAATTCAAGTTTCTTATTTTCTAAGGAATCAAGAACTATACTTTGCTTATTCCCATATTCTATCACCCTATTCCCTCTCCCGAGATCACAAGATTGACAATTGAAGTATTCTAAGGGTAGATAATCCTTAAAATAGTTAAAACAAGAATATACAAGCAACCAGTAATGATAAGCAAATAAATAAACTTAATTAAAAATGAAAGTAATCATGATATTGGCCTTAACCCCAGAAAAGAAGTTTTAGCCTTTAATAGAAATATTCATCATCCAATCCCTTGGATTGATGATACAAACCATAAAGAAACTAAATTAAAGAATGATTAAACCTAAATAAGGTGTAGAGCATCCTACTCTTATCTAAAGACATCCAAAAGTATGTAAAAACGTGATATAACATGTATTCATAGCATAGAAGTAAGCCAAGTTTGTGTTGGAATCGAATTTCAGCAATTTGTGAGCATGGGAATGGGTGGGGCATCGCCCTGGCTATAGCCCCGCTCCAAGTGAGGCTGAGCCTTGGCTAGGGCACCACTCCAAGTAAGGATGCACCCTGGCTATAGCCCCGCTCCAGGAAAGGCTGATCCATGCTTATATCCCCACTTTAGTTAGGGCGGCGCCTCAACATAGCCTTGAGCTACTATAATCTGGTCTCCGAATTTTGGTTAAGTATTGAGTCTTTCCTCTTAATTCCTTGACTTATGGCATTTTTCCCATGAGTCTCAAGATTTTTTAACATCAAAATATCATCATATTCATCTCCAAAAGCCTCCTACATCATTAATCCACACGAATTAAAAGAGAAACACAACACAACACCCATAACGACGAATCAAAATAAGAGCTAAGCATAACTAGTTCACATTGATCTTTCACTTATTGTTCCAGCTATTGAATCATTCAAATTGAACTGTTCTCACCACCAACAATTTATTCCACTCATAATCACTTATAAAAACTATTTGGAACACATTAAACACAATAGAATCCACTGGAATCAAATAGACAAACACCAATCTCAAGCTAGTAACACTAGTTTTTTGGGTTGAACTCTAAATGAATCTTATAGGTACAAACTTGTTTGGAACTCACTCTAAACATCATAAACACATTCTTAAACACTTTTATACTCATTTATCTCATTATCAACCTATATTGGACATGAATTATCCTTAAAAAAGTTAAAAAGGCTAGATTAGTGATGCTAGAATGTATAAATACACCCAATATCACAATTGTATTTTCATTGACTCTTGAAAGATGAGGGGGACAGAAACATTATGTTCGAGAAGCTGGAGCACTCAGAGGAGGGTTGTGATTTTAGTTATTATTGATGTTTTAAGGTTAAGGAGGTCAGAGAGGCTATTCAAAGGTTGCAAAAAGGTAGGACGATGGGGACTAATAACATTCCTATGGATTTTTGGAAGCTTACTAGTAGGGTTGGTTTAAAGTGGTTGAATGAATTATTTAATAATATTTTCAAGACTACAAAAATGCACAAGGCATGGAGATGGAGTACAATAATTCCTTTATATAAGAATAAGGATGACATCCAGAGTTGTAACAATTATAAGGGTATTAAGTTATTGAGTCACACAATGAAGATTTGAGATAGAGTGGTCGAGTAAAGGTTAAGAAGGATATGCATATTTTGAAGAATTAGTTTGGATTTATTCCTGGTCACTCGATGACAGAGGCAAGCCTCCTGGTGTAAATATTGGTGGAGCATTATAGGGAAAGAAAAAAAGACTTATATATGGTGTTCATTGACTCTGAGAAGACGTATGACAAAGTTCTTAGAGAGGTTCTTTAGAGATGCTTGGAGGTGAGTAGGGTCTCAGTGGCATACATTAGATCGATTAAGGACATGCATGTTGGATAAAATACTCTTGTGAGGATGAGGGGAGGAGACTTAGAGCATTTTACCTATTTTGATAGGATTGCATCAGAGATCGACTCTTATCCCATTTTTGTTTGTGTAGGTGATGGATGTATATATGCAGCGTATTCAAGGAGAGGTTCCTTGGTGTATACTTTTTGCAGATGATATTATTTTGATTAATGAGACACAGGGGGGGGGAAGGGGGTGAATGATAAATTAAAGGTTTGGAGACAAACTCTTGAGTGTAAAGTGTTTAGTATGAGTAGGAGCAAGGCAGAGTATATGGAATACAAATTTAATGACGTGAGGTAGGAGAATAAAAAGGTAGTAAGGTTGGATTCCCAGGTTGATTATAAGAAGGATAGTTTTAAGTATCTCAAGTCTTTGATTCATGGGAATGGAGAGATTGACAAAGATGTATCCCACCGTATTGGGGTAGAGTGGATGAAGTGGAGGCTCGTCTCAGGAGTATTGTATGATAAGAAGGAGCCGCTCAAGCTTAAAGAAAAATTCTACAAAGTGGAAGTCCATCAGGCTATGCTGTATGGAGTAGAGTTTTGGTCAATCAAGAACTCCCATATTTAAATATTAAAGGTGGTAAAATGCAGATTTTGTATTGGATATATGGGATTACTAGGTGTGATAGGTTTAGGAATAAGACTATTTAGGAGAAGGTGGGGGTGGATTTAGTAGAGAAAAAGATGCGGGAAGATAAATTGAGATAGTTCGGGTATGTGATGAGGATGGACACGGATGCCCCAGTTCGTAGGTATGAGTGGATATGTTTTTTTGGTTTTTAGCGGGGTAGGGGTTGGCCTAAGAAATACTAGAGAGAGTTTATTAGATGTGACATAATAAAGTTACAACTTACTGAGGACATGACCATAGATAAGAAGGTATAAAGGAAATAAATTAGGTTAGAAGAATAGTGCTTATAGGTGGGTCATAGCCAGTGGTTAGGAAGATTTAGGGTAGCAAGGCTAGCAGTCTTAGGGCTTTTTCTATAGGTTGGAGTTGCTAGTAGGAGGGTATGGGGGTGGAGGTGCCTTTGGTTCATTAGTGAAAGGTATTACTTTGTAGGTGCCTTATTCTTGTTATTCCATCTTATTTTATGCTTTATTATGAATTTGATTACTATTATTTGTCTTGAGCCAGGGGTCTATCTGAAATAGCCTTTCTACTTCTCCGGAGGTAGTGGTATGAACTGCGTATATTTTACTCTCCTAAACTACACTATGGGGGAATACACTATGTTTGTTGTTGTTGTTGTATTATGCAAAAATTATGCTTTGTTTATGATTTTGAACATTGGGGGATGCATGGAAATGGTAATTAAACTAAGGGGTCATGGTTAACCTATATTTAATGATTTTGTTTTGATATATGGTGTTGTAAATCATGTTTCCTCAACCTGTTTGTGAAATTGACAATGAATATGATTTTGTCACATAGCTTGACTATCATGGGAAATCCTTGCATTGTATAAATGGTAAATGGAACATGAATTGGTTTGGTTTGGTTTAAAATGGTTATGGAAGGTCCTTAGTGTCCACAGTTTTGGTTTAATTGGTAATTTTGGAGTCAAATTTGGTTTAATAGTTTCATATGGTATAAAGGGATAAATTTGAAAGCTCTAATCATGGTATGACGATACCAACGGGAAATGCCTAATTAAAATACGCCTTGGTAAATGGTGGGGAATATGTAAATGGTTTTGGCTTAAAGGAGGTTGTGTAGAAAAGCCGTGGAAGGTGGAGGTCCCTAGGGACGAATACTGGAAATTCATATTTATTGAAGGAGGGGTTTCATCATGGTGATTGCGCTCATGAGACACTTTATATTTTGAGGATGGCATTAGACTTCTCGAGTTTTCTCCGGTATGTGCAGCTAAATTACACCGAGACTTTTTCAGTAATGGGAGTTGAACCTATACAACCCATGGGTGCCTTTAAAATGGTGGAGCTACACAGTCAAGGTTAAGGATTTAATCTCATGCTATGCCCTGTTCACTTTCCCGACATGTGGTGTATATATAAATATATATGTATGTATGTATTGGATATAATGTTGTGCATTGGGTTTTATTGGATTTTGTATTGCGGATTATGGCATTACTTTATCCATTTATCTATGAGTTTAGATCGAGAGTTGACTTGAAGTGGTAAGCTTCTATCCTTCGGAAGAGTTCATTTCATGTTTTGATTTCCTCTGTCTTAGACTTTATTTTAGATTTGTTTTGGCAATTGATGGGGGCATGTCCCAACATTTTACTGGTATTCGGTTTGTTAGAGGCTTTATTGGACTACTATGAACTTGAGTATTATGATTGTCATTTGGTATTGGTTTTAAGGTCAGACAAATATTAACAGGACCTTTCCTGTCTCCACCCATGTGAGTCAGTCTAACACAACCCAATAGGTATATAGGAACTGTCCGATTATGATGTCTCAGAAAGTTAGGCCTTTTGGATTCTGGTAGTGGTGCTAGTATGTGTAAAAATTCAGTAAGGGAAGATGATTCCCAACCCATTACAACCTTAGTGCAAAGTTTTATACTTCAGCAATTATGATACTTATGCATGCTTTACGTTTCAGTTCCATGAACACAACTTATATTCACGCACTTCCCTTAGGATTGTATGCATTTCAAGTTCCAAGTATGAGGAATCCCAGTTCACTCAGTGTTACAAATTATGTTCCATGAGTATTGGAATTTCAGACTCAGGTCATACAGCTCATGACTAATACACTCATGTCCTATCTTATACTATGTTCAGCCCACATAATTCATGCTTCACTCCTAAGGATCAGCCAAACTCAGACTATGTCATGTATACCCTCAGTTTAGATCCCATGGTGAATCCATTGGGATAAAGTTCTATCCCTCAAGTCTCAGTTATGGAGTTAGTTCAGTAATCAATATTCAGCAATAGAGCAAAGACATGGCTTTCCTATAGACTCATTTCATTTCTATTTAGTATCAGTTTACTTACATCAGAATTTAGTACTTCAATGTTTGTAAACTTGGAGTTAAGTATCAGATTAAGTCTAGTCACAGTTACAGTAAGTCCTAGTACAGTTCTTAGTCCAGTTAGTCTAGTACAATCATTAGTTTAGTCTAGCATATCTATATCAATTTATTAATATCAGTTTGAGATTTAGTAACATTAGCATATATTATTATCAAATCTCAATATAGTATCACAGTTTACTAGTTTATATCATAATTATATTAGTATCATCAGGTCTATATCTTATAATATATAGTTACAGTTACAGTTTTTTATTTAAGACTAAGTATATTTATTTATCTTGTATTCAGATCAGTCATTCAGTCTATTTCATATAGTTAATAGTAATATATTAGCAGTCCAAGTTTTAGTTATTCAGTTCAGTATAATTAATATATTATTAGTATATTTTAGTAAGTAAGAAGTATTAGATAAATAAGTAGTAATAGTTTTAGTTTTTTTTTAATAGATATCAGTATTTACAGTCTTAATTAGAAGTTAATATCAGTTAAATCCTAGTTATATGGTGTGACCTAGTCCTACTATCAGAATCTCAGGAATGTAATTATTCCAATATAGAAAGTCCTAGTAGTTTCAAGATCAACTCAGTTCATGTATTATGTCTCAGTTTCAGATCCTAGATATTCAGTAATGATTCAGTTCGTAGGTGCCCTATGCATCGTCCCAGCTTTCCTCAGTATCTCAGTTAAGTTAGTATTCTTCTAGGGACATAATGTCCCAAGGGGGAGATGCTCTATAACCCCCGATGTATCATGCCCTAAACCCTCTAATTTCTCTCCGTATAACGAATCTAGTTTGGAGTTGTGGATACCCATAGGTTGAACCTCTATCTCCAATATCAGCCATAAGGCATATAATCAATGGCTCAGTTTAGTTCACGATAACCAGTTCATATTACATGTTATAGACTCAGCCATGTTCTCATATTTCAGTTCATGCATGTTCAGAAAGGATCTCGAGATGATGTCAAAAATTTCATATGTTTGAAAATCTCTCCCATGAAGGGAGTAAAGAGGTTTGGAATGAAGGCAAATCTCAGTCCCCGATATATCAGTCCCTTCAAAATTCTCAGTCTCTTTGGCAAAGTAGCTTATGATCTCGAGTCACCTTCAGATCTAGCTTTAGTGTATCAGGTCTTTTATGTCTCCTTGCTTAAGAAATGTATAGGTGACCTAGCAGTCGTAGTCCCTGTTGAGGGTGTAGATATTCAGAACAACCTCTCTTATGAAGAGATTCCAGTCAAAATCCTTGACTATCAGACTCGTAGACCGAGGAACAAAAAAGTTTCTCTAGTTAAAGCTATTTGGCAGAATCAGTCCGTTGAGGGAGCCAATTGAAAAGCAGAAGAAGACACGTGATCCAAGCACCCTCACCTATTTCCTGTAAAACTCAGACTCAGCCCAAGGTAATAGATTTCCTTAAAGCTTATTCAGTTTCATGTTCAAGTTCAATTACAAACTAGTTTCATGCTCAGATTCCCATCATAAACTTGGTATCCATCTATTATTGCCTATTCAATCATGTGTTCATGCATCAGAAATGCATTCTCCTTATGAGAATCTCAGTTATCAGAAATCTCAGTCATGTATTCATGAGTCAATTTAGTCATGAAATCATACATCAAATATGCATGCTCGGTATGAATCTTAGTAATGTCAATCATGTAGTCATGTTCCAGTTGTTCATGTTCAGTTATGTACTTCAGCATATGTTTCTCCCATTTTCTTAAGTCTCATTCGAGGATGAATGTTCCCAAGGGAGAGATATTATAATATCCCGTACTTCTACCCAACTTAAAATTATCCCCAAAATGTTAAATACTTGCTTTAAAAGATGAATCCACTTTTATACATGTGGAATTGTTAATATTTTTACTTTATGTTATGTGGGAAAATGAATAAGTTTTACATCGATATCAAATTCGCCCAAATTTGACACCCGAGCGAAGAGTTAGAGCCTTTTTAGTGAGATCGTGTATCACCTGTGCCATCAGCGCGTCGCGGAGCCAGCTTAAATGGCAATCATCAAAATCTAGTGTGCCTCTACGATTATGGCACATCGTACCCATGCTCAAATTCAGAATTGTCTTTTTCTAGTGTGTCCGCATGATACCAACGTGTCGCGGTGAGATTCTAGGTCCCATCCAGTATTGTAATGTGATTTCACCACGTCGCGCCATCAGTGCATTTCCCAGTTGGCAATTTCCAGTGACACGACATGATAGCGTTGCATCGCGCCAGGTGCCCAAATCGGGTTTTCAGTGATAAAAAATAAAATCCATCTAAAGGCAATTGGGTCTTATTCCATGACCCAGATCAACCTTTAACCACAAAATTATGCCCTAAAAACCCTATTATATCACTTTTCCTCACTTTTTCTAAAGAACAAAAATCCTTCTCTCTGAAGAACAAGAACCATAACTCTCAAATTCAAGGGACAAATCACAAGAACTCTCCATCGATCCTTCCAAATTCATTAACTCAGGTATGCATAGTGTTCATTTATGAATTCCTTTCGTCCATGAACCCCAATAATCAAGTTTTAAACTATGAATTATGATTTCATGCTATGCGTTGATTATGTTCATGTGGTTGTTGTTGTATGATTCCCAAGTTGGATTATTTATGTGTTTTTAGAAGAATATGTTAGCATGTGAATTGAAAAACCATGAATTTTAGTTGGTTATGACATGTTAATTTTATGATTATGCTATGCCCTAAGTCATGCACCCTAAGTGTTTTACAAAATGCCTAATAGACTAGAGATTATGTAATATAGCTCAATTGTGACTTAAGTGATGGATTCATGTTTTATCCGTATGTTCGAATTACTCCGATGATATTAATGTGCAATGTAGATGTTTGTTAAAATGCTCATGATGCTAGAATATGGAATTATGACATTTATTTTATGCATTCCTTCCATTACAAGATTATGATAACCACGTACTTCATGAAATCCCCAACTTATTGTAGTATGAATTGTTGATATTAGTCATGTGTTTAAGAAGAGTCAAGTCTTGTCAGTTTCATGCTATCGAGTCCTGGGGGTACTTGTACCCAACAATTTAGCTGTGCACCTAGAGCCAGTGTTATGTTTTCACGATATCCTCAGTCAAGCTATGTTTAGTAGAATTCATCCACTCATGTGACTCAGGAAAATTCAGTAAACTCAGTAATCCCAATAAATCTCAGAAAGCACATTAATTCAGTAATCTTTGTAGTATTTTGTCAGTCAATGGAACTTCATGAACTCAGTCCAGTTCAGTTTAGTTAATCATGTTCAGTGTCTATTCAGATGAGAGTAGGAGTTAACACCGATTGAGCCCAAGGATGGGAACTAACATGTTATTAGAGGGTGTGATTCTTAGAAGCAGTCCTTGCACTCCAGAACTATGTAGCCAGCGTAGGTTGAGACATCAAACTAATAATTTTGAGGGTAGATGAGGTAGATTAACCTTTTATATGAGGGTCCCATTATTCTCCTTTGAGTAACTGCTATATGAGGGATTACTCACACCTTGTCCTTACTAGTGGCGAGGTATTGACACCCTGCCAACTGGGGTTACACATTGGACCCCAACTTAGCTATAATAGCTTATTAGGGGCATGTCAGTTAGATAAATTCTCCCACAGTTTTAGTTACAGAATTAGTACTGTCAGATACAGTCAGTCTCAATAATAGAACTCAGATAGTTCTTCAGATATCAAGACTGTCAGATACAGTTACTCAGTACAGTACGAAACTCAGCTAGTTTCATCAGATTTCAGGACTATCAGACATAGTCACCCAGTTAATAGTATATTAATTAGAAAAAATTTATGTTACCAATATTCAGATCTCAGGACTATCAGATTCAATCAATCAGACCAGTTCTTTATAATTAGAACTGTCAAAAATAGTCATTCCTTTATAATTAATACGACATCAGTTCCTCAGTATTCAATAGACTTAGTCATTGAGTATCCTAGTTTAGTACTCAGATAATAGAAAATCCACGTTATCAAAATTCATGAGTCAGTGTTATCACGATCTCAGTTATAGTTACGTATTTATGCATGTAGTCTCACGTTCATATTATTCAGTCAGTTAGTATTGTTCATGCATATGAACCTTTGTATTCAGATACCTCACTTGCATACCAGTACATTCAACGTATTGACATATTTGTTCTACGGTGTTTTGTACCATAGGTTTAGAAGCACGAGCTCCCGAGCATCCTTAGTAGATTAGATGTTCAACAGCTAGACTAGTAGTGAGTCCTCATCATTCAAGGATAGCATGATTAATTTATTACTTTATTATTTTTGTAGTTCAGAGTTAGTTAGGGACATGTCCCATCAACTCCATAGATTTCAGACAGTTTAGAGGCTTTCAGACTACAACATGTTTCAGACAGTTTATTTTAGTTTTGGGTATTGTTATACCCCACTATAGACATTGTTTTATATTCAGTATTAGTTCAGTTTTGAACCTTATGGCCTTACAACTTATATTCTGCATATTTACTGTATATCATTTAGTGCTCAGTTATAGATATCAGTCATGGGTTAGCTTATGATCCTTTGGGGTCATGAGCACCGTGTAATGTTCTGGGTAACAGATTTGGGGCGTTACAACTTTCATAGCATGTGGACAAGGTATTTTGTCCAAGTCAAAAACTTTGCATATAAAAGATCTTCTTTGAAGATCGATCGTGTAAACATCACCATGACTATCGATACTGATCTTATAATTTTCTATTTGATGGGCCAATAACTTATTCCCCTGTCACGACCCAAACCAGGGCCTGGCCGTGATAGGTATCTCAAGTACCACGTGGACCACAGATCACCCCCTCACCTAATCTAACCAATAACAAACCACAAGTGATGGATAAATTCCATCCATTTAATAAGATAGATCAATATAAGACTAACAATAACTCATAAAATGTCTAAACCATTCATCAACACCAACTATTGGAGATTAGTCTCCAAGCTCTAAGATGTGATATAAACTTCACTTTAGGAGCTAGGGAAACACCCTCCCTCTCAACCATTGGTTCATTAGGGAATTTAAACATGAACTTATAGGTTCGACTATCTAGGAAATCATAGCACGAGTACAACTAGTCCATTTCCAAAATAACATCAAAATCAACCATGTCTAACTCTATCAAGTCCACCAGAGTTTCTCTACTACTAACAACTACCACCCCCTATAAACTCTTTTGAAAACTACAGAGTCTTTTATCGAGATAGAAATAAAAAAAGGGTCTGACAGACACTCGAGAATAAAACAAAATTACACAGTCACAAATAAGGTCACATAAGAGAGGACCTCGGATTAAGAAACAGTACACATCATGGGAAAAGAGTTTCAACTGATGTAAAGAGTTTTAACAGACAAGTAACAATATCTAGAGATACCTCGATTCTTAACGAGTAGTGAGAGCGTAAAGATGGCTCCGACATCGGAGCCAAAAGTGGCACCCTTCAATGCAGGAGATGATGAAGAGGCAACATGAACCTTGTTTTCCCCAGAAGTAACTCAATAGGGACAATCTCGCTGCATATGACCAACCTAACCACACATAAAATATTAGTTTCTCCCCTTCTCACATTGACCACGATAATGCTAACCACAGAATCTATAAAGAGGGTAGGATGGTGCAGACTGGGCCCAACTTGCCTAAGAATGAGAAACCTATTCCCCAGAAGCATCACCACCGTAAAAAAGTCCATCTCCTGATGGGTTTAAGTAGGGCACATTAGCCGTCAAATAGGAATTAAAAATCCCCCACTCTTTCTCTTAGGCCTCTTCCCACTCTGCTGTTTCCTCCACTCTGTTCTTAAAACCATCACCTCTTACTCTTCCTCTCACCAATCTCAACCAATTTTTTTTTCTCCTCTTCAACCTACTGCATACACATAACCAATCTACAGATGTCCATTTCTTTGATCAATAAGACAATCTTACTCTCAAGGATCAACTTATGAGATAAATCCAAAGAAAACTTTCTTATTTGAGCTCTTATATTAGATATCAATTCAGGAGCATACCAGGACAACTGATGGAATTTTAAGGCAACTCCTTGACTGTCATCCTTTCTTGCCACAAGTTAATAAATTCTTCTGCTTTAGCTTTCCTTAACTCATGAGGAAAGAAACAGATCAAAAATGCACTAGAGAAATCATCCCAAATGGTTAAACTAGCATCCTTACCCCTTGACTGTCCCACTCTTTGTACCACTAGTACACCATATCTTTCAATTGGTAGGCAACACACTCTACACCCTTAATCTCAGAAGCATGAATAACTTGGAAGATCTTCTCAATTTTATCAATAAAACTTTTAGGATCCTCCTTCACTTTCGTACTAATAAACACTAGAGGGTTCAACCTCATGAATTTTCCAACTCTAGTAGCCTTAGACGAACCCATAGTAGCGCCAGCAAAAGCAGACTATTATGACTAAGATGTCACCAAATGAGTCAATAGGGTAATGAAGTGATAAAACTCAGCATTAGTAACCTCCCCATGAGGTGACTGAGTATGAGTGTCAACCTCAAGAGGAATATTAGTGGGGGTAGGTGGAACCCCATAAGGAAAGTCAGATATAGCAACCCTAGATCAGGCTTGTACCCCAGAAGTTGGATGAGCTCTGTCCATATTATCATCATACGAGACAAACGAGTTTGCATGAACATCAGATCTGCTTAGAGGCATGACCTAAAAGATGAGCAGATAGAAATCAGAAAAATATAAGACCTTAGACTCTATAGCTCGAAAATAATACAACAAGAAAGGGAAATATTTTTAAATGTCTCATAGCCTCTCTCTTATAAGTAAGGCATGTTGCACACCCATAAAACAGACTCTACTTAACATGGCTTTGTGGACACCCAATTGACCATGAACCTAGGCTCTGATACCAATTTTGTCATGACCCAAACTAGGGCTAGCACTAACGAGTATATTAAGTCACACATGGACCAAAGATTACCCCCTCACCTAACCTAACCAATATACTAACCATAAGTGATGGATGGATTCCATCCATATAATATGATAGAGCAATATAAGACTAACAATAAATCATAAAATGTCTAAACCATTCATCAATACTACACACTAAACCATCACACGTAAG